>JAVIAB010000126.1:0-729573 GCA_032433765.1 Megaustenia siamemsis
AACTGTTACATGTTTGGCCATCTATTTGATGCTATAAGAAAGCTTAGACAGGAAACTGTTACATGTTTGGCCATATATTTGATGCTATAAGAAAGCTTAGACAGGAACTGTTACATGTTTGGCCATCTATTTGATGCTATAAGCTTAGACAGGCAACTGTTACATGTTGGCCATCTATTTGATGCTATAAGAAAGCTTAGACAGGCAAACTGTTACATGTTTGGCCATCTATTTGATGCTATAAGAAATCTTAGACGGAAACTGTTACATGTTTGGCCATCTATTTGTATGCTATAAGAAAGCTTAGACAAACTGTTACATGTTTGGCCATCTATTTGATGCTATAAGAAAGCTTAGACAGGAAACTGTTACATGTTTGGCCATCTATTTGATGCTATAAGAAAGACAGGCAATGTTACATGTTTGGCCATCTATTTGATGCTATAAGAAAGCTTAGACAGGAAACTGTTACATGTTTGGCCATCTATTTGATGCTATAAGATAGACAGGAACTGTTACATGTTTGGCCATCTATTTGATGCTATAAGAAAGCTTAGACAGGAAACTGTTACATGTTTGGCCATCTATTTGATGCTATAAGAAAGCTTAGACAGGAAACTGTTACATGTTTGGCCATCTATTTGATGCTATAAGAAAGCTTAGACAGGAAACTGTTACATGTTTGGCCATCTATTGATGCTATAAGAAAGCTTAGACAGGAACTGTTACATGTTTGGCCATCTATTTGATGCTATAAGAAAGCTTAGACAGGCAACTGTTACATGTTGGCCATCTATTTGATGCTATAGAAAGCTTAGACAGGCAACTGTTACATGTTTGGCCATCTATTTGATGCTATAAGAAAGACAGGCAAACTGTTACATGTTTGGCCATCTATTTGATGCTATAAGAAAAAGACAGGCAACTGTTACATGTTTGGCCATCTATTTGATGCTATAAGAAAGCTTAGACAGGAAACTGTTACATGTTTGGCCATCTATTTGATGCTATAAGAAAGCTTAGACAGGCAACTGTTACATGTTTGGCCATCTATTTGATGCTATAAGAAAGCTTAGACAGGAAACTGTTACATGTTTGGCCATCTATTTGATGCTATAAGAAAGCTTAGACACAGGAAACTGTTACATGTTTGGCCATCTATTTGATGCTATAAGAAAGATAGAAACTGTTACATGTTTGGCCATCTATTTGATGCTATAAGAAAGCTTAGACAGGAAACTGTTACATGTTTGGCCATCTATTTGATGCTATAAGAAAGCTTAGAGGCAACTGTTACATGTTTGGCCATCTATTTCATGCTATAAGTAAGACAGGCAACTGTTACATGTTTGGCCATCTATTTGATGCTATAAGAAAGCTTAGACAGGAAACTGTTACATGTTTGGCCATCTATTTGATGCTATAAGAAAGCTTAGACAGGAAAGTTACATGTTTGGCCATCTATTTGATGCTATAAGAAAGACAGGAACTGTTACATGTTTGGCCATCTATTTGATGCTATAAGAAAGCTTAGACAGGAAACTGTTACATGTTTGGCCATCTATTTGATGCTATAAGAAAGCTTAGACAGGGCAACTGTTACATGTTTGGCCATCTATTTGATGCTATAAGAAAGCTTAGACAGGCAAACTGTTACATGTTTGGCCATCTATTTGATGCTATAAGAAAGCTTAGACAGGCAACTGTTACATGTTTGGCCATCTATTTGATGCTATAAGAAAGACAGGCAACTGTTACATGTTTGGCCATCTATTTGATGCTATAAGAAAGCTTAGACAGGAAACTGTTACATGTTTGGCCATCTATTTGATGCTATAAGAAAGACAGGCAACTGTTACATGTTTGGCCATCTATTTGATGCTATAAGAAAGCTTAGACAGGCAACTGTTACATGTTTGGCCATCTATTTGATGCTATAAGAAAGCTTAGACAGGAAACTGTTACATGTTTGGCCATCTATTTGATGCTATAAGAAAGCTTAGACAGGCAACTGTTACATGTTTGGCCATCTATTTGATGCTATAAGAAAGCTTAGACAGGAAACTGTTACATGTTTGGCCATCTATTTGATGCTATAAGAAAGCTTAGACAGGCAACTGTTACATGTTTGGCCATCTATTTGATGCTATAAGAAAGCTTAGACAGGCAACTGTTACATGTTTGGCCATCTATTTGATGCTATAAGAAAGCTTAGACAGGCAACTGTTACATGTTTGGCCATCTATTTGATGCTATAAGAAAGCTTAGACAGGCAACTGTTACATGTTTGGCCATCTATTTGATGCTATAAGAAAGACAGGGAAACTGTTACATGTTTGGCCATCTATTTGATGCTATAAGAAAGCTTAGACAGAAACTGTTACATGTTTGGCCATCTATTTGATGCTATAAGAAAGACAGGCAACTGTTACATGTTTGGCCATCTATTTGATGCTATAAGAAAGCTTAGACAGGAAACTGTTACATGTTTGGCCATCTATTTGATGCTATAAGAAAGCTTAGACAGGAAACTGTTACATGTTTGGCCATCTATTTGATGCTATAAGAAAGCTTAGACAGGAAACTGTTACATGTTTGGCCATCTATTTGATGCTATAAGAAAGCTTAGACAGGCAACTGTTACATGTTTGGCCATCTATTTGATGCTATAAGAAAGCTTAGACAGGCAACTGTTACATGTTTGGCCATCTATTTGATGCTATAAGAAAGACAGGCAACTGTTACATGTTTGGCCATCTATTTGATGCTATAAGAAAGCTTAGACAGAAACTGTTACATGTTTGGCCATCTATTTGATGCTATAAGAAAGACAGGCAACTGTTACATGTTTGGCCATCTATTTGATGCTATAAGAAAGCTTAGACAGGAAACTGTTACATGTTTGGCCATCTATTTGATGCTATAAGAAAGCTTAGACAGGAACTGTTACATGTTTGGCCATCTATTTGATGCTATAAGAAAGCTTAGACAGGCAACTGTTACATGTTTGGCCATCTATTTGATGCTATAAGAAAGCTTAGACAGGCAACTGTTACATGTTTGGCCATCTATTTGATGCTATAAGAAAGCTTAGACAGGCAACTGTTACATGTTTGGCCATCTATTTGATGCTATAAGAAAGCTTAGACAGGCAACTGTTACATGTTTGGCCATCTATTTGATGCTATAAGAAAGCTTAGACAGGAAACTGTTACATGTTTGGCCATCTATTTGATGCTATAAGAAAGACAGGGAAACTGTTACATGTTTGGCCATCTATTTGATGCTATAAGAAAGCTTAGACAGGAAACTGTTACATGTTTGGCCATCTATTTGATGCTATAAGAAAGACAGGCAACTGTTACATGTTTGGCCATCTATTTGATGCTATAAGAAAGACAGGCAACTGTTACATGTTTGGCCATCTATTTGATGCTATAAGAAAGACAGGAAACTGTTACATGTTTGGCCATCTATTTGATGCTATAAGAAAGACAGGCAACTGTTACATGTTTGGCCATCTATTTGATGCTATAAGAAAGACAGGAAACTGTTACATGTTTGGCCATCTATTTGATGCTATAAGAAAGACAGGCAACTGTTACATGTTTGGCCATCTATTTGATGCTATAAGAAAGCTTAGACAGGAAACTGTTACATGTTTGGCCATCTATTTGATGCTATAAGAAAGCTTAGACAGGCAACTGTTACATGTTTGGCCATCTATTTGATGCTATAAGAAAGCTTAGACAGGCAACTGTTACATGTTTGGCCATCTATTTGATGCTATAAGAAAGACAGGCAACTGTTACATGTTTGGCCATCTATTTGATGCTATAAGAAAGCTTAGACAGGAAACTGTTACATGTTTGGCCATCTATTTGATGCTATAAGAAAGACAGGCAACTGTTACATGTTTGGCCATCTATTTGATGCTATAAGAAAGCTTAGACAGGAAACTGTTACATGTTTGGCCATCTATTTGATGCTATAAGAAAGCTTAGACAGGAACTGTTACATGTTTGGCCATCTATTTGATGCTATAAGAAAGCTTAGACAGGAAACTGTTACATGTTTGGCCATCTATTTGATGCTATAAGAAAGCTTAGACAGGAAACTGTTACATGTTTGGCCATCTATTTGATGCTATAAGAAAGCTTAGACAGGCAACTGTTACATGTTTGGCCATCTATTTGATGCTATAAGAAAGCTTAGACAGGAAACTGTTACATGTTTGGCCATCTATTTGATGCTATAAGAAAGCTTAGACAGGAAACTGTTACATGTTTGGCCATCTATTTGATGCTATAAGAAAGCTTAGACAAACTGTTACATGTTTGGCCATCTATTTGATGCTATAAGAAAGCTTAGACAGGAAACTGTTACATGTTTGGCCATCTATTTGATGCTATAAGAAAGCTTAGACAGGCAACTGTTACATGTTTGGCCATCTATTTGATGCTATAAGAAAGCTTAGACAGGCAACTGTTACATGTTTGGCCATCTATTTGATGCTATAAGAAAGCTTAGACAGGCAACTGTTACATGTTTGGCCATCTATTTGATGCTATAAGAAAGACAGGCAACTGTTACATGTTTGGCCATCTATTTGATGCTATAAGAAAGATAGGGAACTGTTACATGTTTGGCCATCTATTTGATGCTATAAGAAAGCTTAGACAGGAAACTGTTACATGTTTGGCCATCTATTTGATGCTATAAGAAAGCTTAGACAGGCAACTGTTACATGTTTGGCCATCTATTTGATGCTATAAGAAAGCTTAGACAGGAAACTGTTACATGTTTGGCCATCTATTTGATGCTATAAGAAAGCTTAGACAGGAAACTGTTACATGTTTGGCCATCTATTTGATGCTATAAGAAAGACAGGAAACTGTTACATGTTTGGCCATCTATTTGATGCTATAAGAAAGCTTAGACAGGAAACTGTTACATGTTTGGCCATCTATTTGATGCTATAAGAAAGCTTAGACAGGCAACTGTTACATGTTTGGCCATCTATTTGATGCTATAAGAAAGCTTAGACAGGCAACTGTTACATGTTTGGCCATCTATTTGATGCTATAAGAAAGCTTAGACAGGCAACTGTTACATGTTTGGCCATCTATTTGATGCTATAAGAAAGACAGGCAACTGTTACATGTTTGGCCATCTATTTGATGCTATAAGAAAGCTTAGACAGGAAACTGTTACATGTTTGGCCATCTATTTGATGCTATAAGAAAGACAGGCAACTGTTACATGTTTGGCCATCTATTTGATGCTATAAGAAAGGCAACTGTTACATGTTTGGCCATCTATTTGATGCTATAAGAAAGCTTAGACAGGCAACTGTTACATGTTTGGCCATCTATTTGATGCTATAAGAAAGCTTAGACAGGAAACTGTTACATGTTTGGCCATCTATTTGATGCTATAAGAAAGCTTAGACAGGCAACTGTTACATGTTTGGCCATCTATTTGATGCTATAAGAAAGCTTAGACAGGCAACTGTTACATGTTTGGCCATCTATTTGATGCTATAAGAAAGCTTAGACAGGCAACTGTTACATGTTTGGCCATCTATTTGATGCTATAAGAAAGCTTAGACAGGCAACTGTTACATGTTTGGCCATCTATTTGATGCTATAAGAAAGCTTAGACAGGCAACTGTTACATGTTTGGCCATCTATTTGATGCTATAAGAAAGCTTAGACAGGCAACTGTTACATGTTTGGCCATCTATTTGATGCTATAAGAAAGACAGGAAACTGTTACATGTTTGGCCATCTATTTGATGCTATAAGAAAGCTTAGACAGGCAACTGTTACATGTTTGGCCATCTATTTGATGCTATAAGAAAGCTTAGACAGGCAACTGTTACATGTTTGGCCATCTATTTGATGCTATAAGAAAGCTTAGACAGGCAACTGTTACATGTTTGGCCATCTATTTGATGCTATAAGAAAGCTTAGACAGGAAACTGTTACATGTTTGGCCATCTATTTGATGCTATAAGAAAGCTTAGACAGGAAACTGTTACATGTTTGGCCATCTATTTGATGCTATAAGAAAGCTTAGACAGGCAACTGTTACATGTTTGGCCATCTATTTGATGCTATAAGAAAGCTTAGACAGGCAACTGTTACATGTTTGGCCATCTATTTGATGCTATAAGAAAGCTTAGACAGGAAACTGTTACATGTTTGGCCATCTATTTGATGCTATAAGAAAAGACAGGCAACTGTTACATGTTTGGCCATCTATTTGATGCTATAAGAAAGCTTAGACAGGAAACTGTTACATGTTTGGCCATCTATTTGATGCTATAAGAAAGACAGGAACTGTTACATGTTTGGCCATCTATTTGATGCTATAAGAAAGCTTAGACAGGAAACTGTTACATGTTTGGCCATCTATTTGATGCTATAAGAAAGACAGGCAACTGTTACATGTTTGGCCATCTATTTGATGCTATAAGAAAGCTTAGACAGGCAACTGTTACATGTTTGGCCATCTATTTGATGCTATAAGAAAGCTTAGACAGGCAACTGTTAC
This sequence comes from Megaustenia siamemsis, assembly GCA_032433765.1. Classification (NCBI taxonomy): domain Eukaryota; kingdom Metazoa; phylum Mollusca; class Gastropoda; order Stylommatophora; family Ariophantidae; genus Megaustenia; species Megaustenia siamemsis. The sequence continues at coordinate 6,559 of JAVIAB010000126.1, forward strand.
ATGTTTGGCCATCTATTTGATGCTATAAGAAAGCTTAGACAGGCAACTGTTACATGTTTGGCCATCTATTTGATGCTATAAGAAAGACAGGCAACTGTTACATGTTTGGCCATCTATTTGATGCTATAAGAAAGCTTAGACAGGAAACTGTTACATGTTTGGCCATCTATTTGATGCTATAAGAAAGCTTAGACAGAACTGTTACATGTTTGGCCATCTATTTGATGCTATAAGAAAGCTTAGACAGGAAACTGTTACATGTTTGGCCATCTATTTGATGCTATAAGAAAGCTTAGACAGGAAACTGTTACATGTTTGGCCATCTATTTGATGCTATAAGAAAGCTTAGACAGGCAACTGTTACATGTTTGGCCATCTATTTGATGCTATAAGAAGCTTAGACAGGAAACTGTTACATGTTTGGCCATCTATTTGATGCTATAAGAAAGCTTAGACAGGAAACTGTTACATGTTTGGCCATCTATTTGATGCTATAAGAAAGCTTAGACAAACTGTTACATGTTTGGCCATCTATTTGATGCTATAAGAAAGCTTAGACAGGAAACTGTTACATGTTTGGCCATCTATTTGATGCTATAAGAAAGCTTAGACAGGCAACTGTTACATGTTTGGCCATCTATTTGATGCTATAAGAAAGCTTAGACAGGCAACTGTTACATGTTTGGCCATCTATTTGATGCTATAAGAAAGCTTAGACAGGCAACTGTTACATGTTTGGCCATCTATTTGATGCTATAAGAAAGACAGGCAACTGTTACATGTTTGGCCATCTATTTGATGCTATAAGAAAGATAGGGAACTGTTACATGTTTGGCCATCTATTTGATGCTATAAGAAAGCTTAGACAGGAAACTGTTACATGTTTGGCCATCTATTTGATGCTATAAGAAAGCTTAGACAGGCAACTGTTACATGTTTGGCCATCTATTTGATGCTATAAGAAAGCTTAGACAGGAAACTGTTACATGTTTGGCCATCTATTTGATGCTATAAGAAAGCTTAGACAGGAAACTGTTACATGTTTGGCCATCTATTTGATGCTATAAGAAAGACAGGAAACTGTTACATGTTTGGCCATCTATTTGATGCTATAAGAAAGCTTAGACAGGAAACTGTTACATGTTTGGCCATCTATTTGATGCTATAAGAAAGCTTAGACAGGCAACTGTTACATGTTTGGCCATCTATTTGATGCTATAAGAAAGCTTAGACAGGCAACTGTTACATGTTTGGCCATCTATTTGATGCTATAAGAAAGCTTAGACAGGCAACTGTTACATGTTTGGCCATCTATTTGATGCTATAAGAAAGACAGGCAACTGTTACATGTTTGGCCATCTATTTGATGCTATAAGAAAGCTTAGACAGGAAACTGTTACATGTTTGGCCATCTATTTGATGCTATAAGAAAGACAGGCAACTGTTACATGTTTGGCCATCTATTTGATGCTATAAGAAAGCTTAGACAGGCAACTGTTACATGTTTGGCCATCTATTTGATGCTATAAGAAAGCTTAGACAGGAAACTGTTACATGTTTGGCCATCTATTTGATGCTATAAGAAAGCTTAGACAGGCAACTGTTACATGTTTGGCCATCTATTTGATGCTATAAGAAAGCTTAGACAGGCAACTGTTACATGTTTGGCCATCTATTTGATGCTATAAGAAAGCTTAGACAGGCAACTGTTACATGTTTGGCCATCTATTTGATGCTATAAGAAAGCTTAGACAGGAAACTGTTACATGTTTGGCCATCTATTTGATGCTATAAGAAAGCTTAGACAGGCAACTGTTACATGTTTGGCCATCTATTTGATGCTATAAGAAAGCTTAGACAGGAAACTGTTACATGTTTGGCCATCTATTTGATGCTATAAGAAAGCTTAGACAGGCAACTGTTACATGTTTGGCCATCTATTTGATGCTATAAGAAAGCTTAGACAGGAAACTGTTACATGTTTGGCCATCTATTTGATGCTATAAGAAAGCTTAGACAGGCAACTGTTACATGTTTGGCCATCTATTTGATGCTATAAGAAAGCTTAGACAGGAAACTGTTACATGTTTGGCCATCTATTTGATGCTATAAGAAAGCTTAGACAGGCAACTGTTACATGTTTGGCCATCTATTTGATGCTATAAGAAAGCTTAGACAGGAAACTGTTACATGTTTGGCCATCTATTTGATGCTATAAGAAAGCTTAGACAGGAAACTGTTACATGTTTGGCCATCTATTTGATGCTATAAGAAAGCTTAGACAGGCAACTGTTACATGTTTGGCCATCTATTTGATGCTATAAGAAAGCTTAGACAGGCAACTGTTACATGTTTGGCCATCTATTTGATGCTATAAGAAAGCTTAGACAGGCAACTGTTACATGTTTGGCCATCTATTTGATGCTATAAGAAAGCTTAGACAGGCAACTGTTACATGTTTGGCCATCTATTTGATGCTATAAGAAAGCTTAGACAGGAAACTGTTACATGTTTGGCCATCTATTTGATGCTATAAGAAAGACAGGAACTGTTACATGTTTGGCCATCTATTTGATGCTATAAGAAAGCTTAGACAGGAAACTGTTACATGTTTGGCCATCTATTTGATGCTATAAGAAAGACAGGCAACTGTTACATGTTTGGCCATCTATTTGATGCTATAAGAAAGCTTAGACAGGCAACTGTTACATGTTTGGCCATCTATTTGATGCTATAAGAAAGCTTAGACAGGCAACTGTTACATGTTTGGCCATCTATTTGATGCTATAAGAAAGCTTAGACAGGCAACTGTTACATGTTTGGCCATCTATTTGATGCTATAAGAAAGACAGGCAACTGTTACATGTTTGGCCATCTATTTGATGCTATAAGAAAGCTTAGACAGGAAACTGTTACATGTTTGGCCATCTATTTGATGCTATAAGAAAGACAGGCAACTGTTACATGTTTGGCCATCTATTTGATGCTATAAGAAAGCTTAGACAGGCACTGTTACATGTTTGGCCATCTATTTGATGCTATAAGAAAGCTTAGACAGGAAACTGTTACATGTTTGGCCATCTATTTGATGCTATAAGAAAGCTTAGACAGGCAACTGTTACATGTTTGGCCATCTATTTGATGCTATAAGAAAGACAGGCAACTGTTACATGTTTGGCCATCTATTTGATGCTATAAGAAAGCTTAGACAGGAAACTGTTACATGTTTGGCCATCTATTTGATGCTATAAGAAAGACAGGCAACTGTTACATGTTTGGCCATCTATTTGATGCTATAAGAAAGCTTAGACAGGCAACTGTTACATGTTTGGCCATCTATTTGATGCTATAAGAAAGCTTAGACAGGAAACTGTTACATGTTTGGCCATCTATTTGATGCTATAAGAAAGCTTAGACAGGAAACTGTTACATGTTTGGCCATCTATTTGATGCTATAAGAAAGCTTAGACAGGCAACTGTTACATGTTTGGCCATCTATTTGATGCTATAAGAAAGCTTAGACAGGCAACTGTTACATGTTTGGCCATCTATTTGATGCTATAAGAAAGCTTAGACAGGCAACTGTTACATGTTTGGCCATCTATTTGATGCTATAAGAAAGCTTAGACAGGCAACTGTTACATGTTTGGCCATCTATTTGATGCTATAAGAAAGCTTAGACAGGCAACTGTTACATGTTTGGCCATCTATTTGATGCTATAAGAAAGACAGGAACTGTTACATGTTTGGCCATCTATTTGATGCTATAAGAAAGCTTAGACAGAAACTGTTACATGTTTGGCCATCTATTTGATGCTATAAGAAAGACAGGCAACTGTTACATGTTTGGCCATCTATTTGATGCTATAAGAAAGCTTAGACAGGAAACTGTTACATGTTTGGCCATCTATTTGATGCTATAAGAAAGCTTAGACAGGCAACTGTTACATGTTTGGCCATCTATTTGATGCTATAAGAAAGCTTAGACAGGGAACTGTTACATGTTTGGCCATCTATTTGATGCTATAAGAAAGACAGGCAACTGTTACATGTTTGGCCATCTATTTGATGCTATAAGAAAGCTTAGACAGGCAACTGTTACATGTTTGGCCATCTATTTGATGCTATAAGAAAGCTTAGACAGGCAACTGTTACATGTTTGGCCATCTATTTGATGCTATAAGAAAGCTTAGACAAACTGTTACATGTTTGGCCATCTATTTGATGCTATAAGAAAGCTTAGACAGGAAACTGTTACATGTTTGGCCATCTATTTGATGCTATAAGAAAGACAGGGAACTGTTACATGTTTGGCCATCTATTTGATGCTATAAGAAAGCTTAGACAGGAACTGTTACATGTTTGGCCATCTATTTGATGCTATAAGATAGACAGGAACTGTTACATGTTTGGCCATCTATTTGATGCTATAAGAAAGCTTAGACAGGGAACTGTTACATGTTTGGCCATCTATTTGATGCTATAAGAAAGCTTAGACAGGAAACTGTTACATGTTTGGCCATCTATTTGATGCTATAAGAAAGCTTAGACAGGCAACTGTTACATGTTTGGCCATCTATTTGATGCTATAAGAAAGCTTAGACAGGAACTGTTACATGTTTGGCCATCTATTTGATGCTATAAGAAAGCTTAGACAGGCAACTGTTACATGTTTGGCCATCTATTTGATGCTATAAGAAAGCTTAGACAGGCAACTGTTACATGTTTGGCCATCTATTTGATGCTATAAGAAAGACAGGCAACTGTTACATGTTTGGCCATCTATTTGATGCTATAAGAAAGACAGGGAACTGTTACATGTTTGGCCATCTATTTGATGCTATAAGAAAGCTTAGACAGGAAACTGTTACATGTTTGGCCATCTATTTGATGCTATAAGAAAGCTTAGACAGGCAACTGTTACATGTTTGGCCATCTATTTGATGCTATAAGAAAGCTTAGACAGGAAACTGTTACATGTTTGGCCATCTATTTGATGCTATAAGAAAGCTTAGACAGGAAACTGTTACATGTTTGGCCATCTATTTGATGCTATAAGAAAGATAGGAAACTGTTACATGTTTGGCCATCTATTTGATGCTATAAGAAAGCTTAGACAGGAAACTGTTACATGTTTGGCCATCTATTTGATGCTATAAGAAAGCTTAGACAGGCAACTGTTACATGTTTGGCCATCTATTTGATGCTATAAGAAAGACAGGCAACTGTTACATGTTTGGCCATCTATTTGATGCTATAAGAAAGCTTAGACAGGAAACTGTTACATGTTTGGCCATCTATTTGATGCTATAAGAAAGCTTAGACAGGAAACTGTTACATGTTTGGCCATCTATTTGATGCTATAAGAAAGACAGGGAACTGTTACATGTTTGGCCATCTATTTGATGCTATAAGAAAGCTTAGACAGGAAACTGTTACATGTTTGGCCATCTATTTGATGCTATAAGAAAGCTTAGACAGGCACTGTTACATGTTTGGCCATCTATTTGATGCTATAAGAAAGCTTAGACAGGCAACTGTTACATGTTTGGCCATCTATTTGATGCTATAAGAAAGCTTAGACAGGCAACTGTTACATGTTTGGCCATCTATTTGATGCTATAAGAAAGACAGGCAACTGTTACATGTTTGGCCATCTATTTGATGCTATAAGAAAGCTTAGACAGGAAACTGTTACATGTTTGGCCATCTATTTGATGCTATAAGAAAGACAGGCAACTGTTACATGTTTGGCCATCTATTTGATGCTATAAGAAAGCTTAGACAGGCAACTGTTACATGTTTGGCCATCTATTTGATGCTATAAGAAAGCTTAGACAGGAAACTGTTACATGTTTGGCCATCTATTTGATGCTATAAGAAAGCTTAGACAGGCAACTGTTACATGTTTGGCCATCTATTTGATGCTATAAGAAAGCTTAGACAGGCAACTGTTACATGTTTGGCCATCTATTTGATGCTATAAGAAAGCTTAGACAGGCAACTGTTACATGTTTGGCCATCTATTTGATGCTATAAGAAAGCTTAGACAGGCAACTGTTACATGTTTGGCCATCTATTTGATGCTATAAGAAAGCTTAGACAGGCAACTGTTACATGTTTGGCCATCTATTTGATGCTATAAGAAAGCTTAGACAGGCAACTGTTACATGTTTGGCCATCTATTTGATGCTATAAGAAAGACAGGGAACTGTTACATGTTTGGCCATCTATTTGATGCTATAAGAAAGCTTAGACAGAAACTGTTACATGTTTGGCCATCTATTTGATGCTATAAGAAAGACAGGCAACTGTTACATGTTTGGCCATCTATTTGATGCTATAAGAAAGCTTAGACAGGAAACTGTTACATGTTTGGCCATCTATTTGATGCTATAAGAAAGCTTAGACAGGCAACTGTTACATGTTTGGCCATCTATTTGATGCTATAAGAAAGCTTAGACAGGAAACTGTTACATGTTTGGCCATCTATTTGATGCTATAAGAAAGCTTAGACAGGCAACTGTTACATGTTTGGCCATCTATTTGATGCTATAAGAAAGCTTAGACAGGCAACTGTTACATGTTTGGCCATCTATTTGATGCTATAAGAAAGACAGGGAACTGTTACATGTTTGGCCATCTATTTGATGCTATAAGAAAGCTTAGACAGACAACTGTTACATGTTTGGCCATCTATTTGATGCTATAAGAAAGACAGGCAACTGTTACATGTTTGGCCATCTATTTGATGCTATAAGAAAGCTTAGACAGGAAACTGTTACATGTTTGGCCATCTATTTGATGCTATAAGAAAGCTTAGACAGGAAACTGTTACATGTTTGGCCATCTATTTGATGCTATAAGAAAGCTTAGACAGGCAACTGTTACATGTTTGGCCATCTATTTGATGCTATAAGAAAGCTTAGACAGGCAACTGTTACATGTTTGGCCATCTATTTGATGCTATAAGAAAGCTTAGACAGGCAACTGTTACATGTTTGGCCATCTATTTGATGCTATAAGAAAGCTTAGACAGGCAACTGTTACATGTTTGGCCATCTATTTGATGCTATAAGAAAGCTTAGACAGGAAACTGTTACATGTTTGGCCATCTATTTGATGCTATAAGAAAGACAGGGAACTGTTACATGTTTGGCCATCTATTTGATGCTATAAGAAAGCTTAGACAGGAAACTGTTACATGTTTGGCCATCTATTTGATGCTATAAGAAAGACAGGCAACTGTTACATGTTTGGCCATCTATTTGATGCTATAAGAAAGCTTAGACAGGCAACTGTTACATGTTTGGCCATCTATTTGATGCTATAAGAAAGCTTAGACAGGCAACTGTTACATGTTTGGCCATCTATTTGATGCTATAAGAAAGCTTAGACAGGCAACTGTTACATGTTTGGCCATCTATTTGATGCTATAAGAAAGACAGGCAACTGTTACATGTTTGGCCATCTATTTGATGCTATAAGAAAGCTTAGACAGGAAACTGTTACATGTTTGGCCATCTATTTGATGCTATAAGAAAGACAGGCAACTGTTACATGTTTGGCCATCTATTTGATGCTATAAGAAAGCTTAGACAGGAAACTGTTACATGTTTGGCCATCTATTTGATGCTATAAGAAAGCTTAGACAGAACTGTTACATGTTTGGCCATCTATTTGATGCTATAAGAAAGCTTAGACAGGAAACTGTTACATGTTTGGCCATCTATTTGATGCTATAAGAAAGCTTAGACAGGAAACTGTTACATGTTTGGCCATCTATTTGATGCTATAAGAAAGCTTAGACAGGCAACTGTTACATGTTTGGCCATCTATTTGATGCTATAAGAAAGCTTAGACAGGAAACTGTTACATGTTTGGCCATCTATTTGATGCTATAAGAAAGCTTAGACAGGAAACTGTTACATGTTTGGCCATCTATTTGATGCTATAAGAAAGCTTAGACAAACTGTTACATGTTTGGCCATCTATTTGATGCTATAAGAAAGCTTAGACAGGAAACTGTTACATGTTTGGCCATCTATTTGATGCTATAAGAAAGCTTAGACAGGCAACTGTTACATGTTTGGCCATCTATTTGATGCTATAAGAAAGCTTAGACAGGCAACTGTTACATGTTTGGCCATCTATTTGATGCTATAAGAAAGCTTAGACAGGCAACTGTTACATGTTTGGCCATCTATTTGATGCTATAAGAAAGACAGGCAACTGTTACATGTTTGGCCATCTATTTGATGCTATAAGAAAGATAGGGAACTGTTACATGTTTGGCCATCTATTTGATGCTATAAGAAAGCTTAGACAGGAAACTGTTACATGTTTGGCCATCTATTTGATGCTATAAGAAAGCTTAGACAGGCAACTGTTACATGTTTGGCCATCTATTTGATGCTATAAGAAAGCTTAGACAGGAAACTGTTACATGTTTGGCCATCTATTTGATGCTATAAGAAAGCTTAGACAGGAAACTGTTACATGTTTGGCCATCTATTTGATGCTATAAGAAAGATAGGAAACTGTTACATGTTTGGCCATCTATTTGATGCTATAAGAAAGCTTAGACAGGAAACTGTTACATGTTTGGCCATCTATTTGATGCTATAAGAAAGCTTAGACAGGCAACTGTTACATGTTTGGCCATCTATTTGATGCTATAAGAAAGCTTAGACAGGCAACTGTTACATGTTTGGCCATCTATTTGATGCTATAAGAAAGCTTAGACAGGCAACTGTTACATGTTTGGCCATCTATTTGATGCTATAAGAAAGACAGGCAACTGTTACATGTTTGGCCATCTATTTGATGCTATAAGAAAGCTTAGACAGGAAACTGTTACATGTTTGGCCATCTATTTGATGCTATAAGAAAGACAGGCAACTGTTACATGTTTGGCCATCTATTTGATGCTATAAGAAAGCTTAGACAGGCAACTGTTACATGTTTGGCCATCTATTTGATGCTATAAGAAAGCTTAGACAGGAAACTGTTACATGTTTGGCCATCTATTTGATGCTATAAGAAAGCTTAGACAGGCAACTGTTACATGTTTGGCCATCTATTTGATGCTATAAGAAAGCTTAGACAGGCAACTGTTACATGTTTGGCCATCTATTTGATGCTATAAGAAAGCTTAGACAGGCAACTGTTACATGTTTGGCCATCTATTTGATGCTATAAGAAAGCTTAGACAGGCAACTGTTACATGTTTGGCCATCTATTTGATGCTATAAGAAAGCTTAGACAGGCAACTGTTACATGTTTGGCCATCTATTTGATGCTATAAGAAAGCTTAGACAGGCAACTGTTACATGTTTGGCCATCTATTTGATGCTATAAGAAAGACAGGGAACTGTTACATGTTTGGCCATCTATTTGATGCTATAAGAAAGCTTAGACAGAAACTGTTACATGTTTGGCCATCTATTTGATGCTATAAGAAAGACAGACAACTGTTACATGTTTGGCCATCTATTTGATGCTATAAGAAAGCTTAGACAGGAAACTGTTACATGTTTGGCCATCTATTTGATGCTATAAGAAAGCTTAGACAGGCAACTGTTACATGTTTGGCCATCTATTTGATGCTATAAGAAAGCTTAGACAGGAAACTGTTACATGTTTGGCCATCTATTTGATGCTATAAGAAAGCTTAGACAGGCAACTGTTACATGTTTGGCCATCTATTTGATGCTATAAGAAAGCTTAGACAGGAAACTGTTACATGTTTGGCCATCTATTTGATGCTATAAGAAAGCTTAGACAGGCAACTGTTACATGTTTGGCCATCTATTTGATGCTATAAGAAAGCTTAGACAGGAAACTGTTACATGTTTGGCCATCTATTTGATGCTATAAGAAAGCTTAGACAGGCAACTGTTACATGTTTGGCCATCTATTTGATGCTATAAGAAAGCTTAGACAGGAAACTGTTACATGTTTGGCCATCTATTTGATGCTATAAGAAAGCTTAGACAGGAAACTGTTACATGTTTGGCCATCTATTTGATGCTATAAGAAAGCTTAGACAGGCAACTGTTACATGTTTGGCCATCTATTTGATGCTATAAGAAAGCTTAGACAGGCAACTGTTACATGTTTGGCCATCTATTTGATGCTATAAGAAAGCTTAGACAGGCAACTGTTACATGTTTGGCCATCTATTTGATGCTATAAGAAAGCTTAGACAGGCAACTGTTACATGTTTGGCCATCTATTTGATGCTATAAGAAAGCTTAGACAGGAAACTGTTACATGTTTGGCCATCTATTTGATGCTATAAGAAAGACAGGGAACTGTTACATGTTTGGCCATCTATTTGATGCTATAAGAAAGCTTAGACAGGAAACTGTTACATGTTTGGCCATCTATTTGATGCTATAAGAAAGACAGGCAACTGTTACATGTTTGGCCATCTATTTGATGCTATAAGAAAGCTTAGACAGGCAACTGTTACATGTTTGGCCATCTATTTGATGCTATAAGAAAGCTTAGACAGGCAACTGTTACATGTTTGGCCATCTATTTGATGCTATAAGAAAGCTTAGACAGGCAACTGTTACATGTTTGGCCATCTATTTGATGCTATAAGAAAGACAGGCAACTGTTACATGTTTGGCCATCTATTTGATGCTATAAGAAAGCTTAGACAGGAAACTGTTACATGTTTGGCCATCTATTTGATGCTATAAGAAAGACAGGCAACTGTTACATGTTTGGCCATCTATTTGATGCTATAAGAAAGCTTAGACAGGCACTGTTACATGTTTGGCCATCTATTTGATGCTATAAGAAAGCTTAGACAGGCAACTGTTACATGTTTGGCCATCTATTTGATGCTATAAGAAAGCTTAGACAGGCAACTGTTACATGTTTGGCCATCTATTTGATGCTATAAGAAAGACAGGCAACTGTTACATGTTTGGCCATCTATTTGATGCTATAAGAAAGCTTAGACAGGAAACTGTTACATGTTTGGCCATCTATTTGATGCTATAAGAAAGACAGGCAACTGTTACATGTTTGGCCATCTATTTGATGCTATAAGAAAGCTTAGACAGGCAACTGTTACATGTTTGGCCATCTATTTGATGCTATAAGAAAGCTTAGACAGGAAACTGTTACATGTTTGGCCATCTATTTGATGCTATAAGAAAGCTTAGACAGGAAACTGTTACATGTTTGGCCATCTATTTGATGCTATAAGAAAGCTTAGACAGGCAACTGTTACATGTTTGGCCATCTATTTGATGCTATAAGAAAGCTTAGACAGGCAACTGTTACATGTTTGGCCATCTATTTGATGCTATAAGAAAGCTTAGACAGGCAACTGTTACATGTTTGGCCATCTATTTGATGCTATAAGAAAGCTTAGACAGGCAACTGTTACATGTTTGGCCATCTATTTGATGCTATAAGAAAGACAGGGAACTGTTACATGTTTGGCCATCTATTTGATGCTATAAGAAAGCTTAGACAGGAAACTGTTACATGTTTGGCCATCTATTTGATGCTATAAGAAAGACAGGCAACTGTTACATGTTTGGCCATCTATTTGATGCTATAAGAAAGCTTAGACAGGAAACTGTTACATGTTTGGCCATCTATTTGATGCTATAAGAAAGCTTAGACAGGCAACTGTTACATGTTTGGCCATCTATTTGATGCTATAAGAAAGCTTAGACAGGAAACTGTTACATGTTTGGCCATCTATTTGATGCTATAAGAAAGCTTAGACAGGCAACTGTTACATGTTTGGCCATCTATTTGATGCTATAAGAAAGCTTAGACAGGAAACTGTTACATGTTTGGCCATCTATTTGATGCTATAAGAAAGCTTAGACAGGCAACTGTTACATGTTTGGCCATCTATTTGATGCTATAAGAAAGCTTAGACAGGAAACTGTTACATGTTTGGCCATCTATTTGATGCTATAAGAAAGCTTAGACAGGCAACTGTTACATGTTTGGCCATCTATTTGATGCTATAAGAAAGCTTAGACAGGAAACTGTTACATGTTTGGCCATCTATTTGATGCTATAAGAAAGCTTAGACAGGAAACTGTTACATGTTTGGCCATCTATTTGATGCTATAAGAAAGCTTAGACAGGCAACTGTTACATGTTTGGCCATCTATTTGATGCTATAAGAAAGCTTAGACAGGCAACTGTTACATGTTTGGCCATCTATTTGATGCTATAAGAAAGCTTAGACAGGCAACTGTTACATGTTTGGCCATCTATTTGATGCTATAAGAAAGCTTAGACAGGCAACTGTTACATGTTTGGCCATCTATTTGATGCTATAAGAAAGCTTAGACAGGAAACTGTTACATGTTTGGCCATCTATTTGATGCTATAAGAAAGACAGGAAACTGTTACATGTTTGGCCATCTATTTGATGCTATAAGAAAGCTTAGACAGGAAACTGTTACATGTTTGGCCATCTATTTGATGCTATAAGAAAGACAGGCAACTGTTACATGTTTGGCCATCTATTTGATGCTATAAGAAAGCTTAGACAGGCAACTGTTACATGTTTGGCCATCTATTTGATGCTATAAGAAAGCTTAGACAGGCAACTGTTACATGTTTGGCCATCTATTTGATGCTATAAGAAAGCTTAGACAGGCAACTGTTACATGTTTGGCCATCTATTTGATGCTATAAGAAAGACAGGCAACTGTTACATGTTTGGCCATCTATTTGATGCTATAAGAAAGCTTAGACAGGAAACTGTTACATGTTTGGCCATCTATTTGATGCTATAAGAAAGCTTAGACAGGCAACTGTTACATGTTTGGCCATCTATTTGATGCTATAAGAAAGCTTAGACAGGAAACTGTTACATGTTTGGCCATCTATTTGATGCTATAAGAAAGCTTAGACAGGAAACTGTTACATGTTTGGCCATCTATTTGATGCTATAAGAAAGCTTAGACAAACTGTTACATGTTTGGCCATCTATTTGATGCTATAAGAAAGCTTAGACAGGAAACTGTTACATGTTTGGCCATCTATTTGATGCTATAAGAAAGCTTAGACAGGCAACTGTTACATGTTTGGCCATCTATTTGATGCTATAAGAAAGCTTAGACAGGCAACTGTTACATGTTTGGCCATCTATTTGATGCTATAAGAAAGCTTAGACAGGCAACTGTTACATGTTTGGCCATCTATTTGATGCTATAAGAAAGCTTAGACAGGAAACTGTTACATGTTTGGCCATCTATTTGATGCTATAAGAAAGCTTAGACAAACTGTTACATGTTTGGCCATCTATTTGATGCTATAAGAAAGCTTAGACAGGAAACTGTTACATGTTTGGCCATCTATTTGATGCTATAAGAAAGCTTAGACAGGAAACTGTTACATGTTTGGCCATCTATTTGATGCTATAAGAAAGCTTAGACAGGCAACTGTTACATGTTTGGCCATCTATTTGATGCTATAAGAAAGCTTAGACAGGAAACTGTTACATGTTTGGCCATCTATTTGATGCTATAAGAAAGACAGGCAACTGTTACATGTTTGGCCATCTATTTGATGCTATAAGAAAGCTTAGACAGGAAACTGTTACATGTTTGGCCATCTATTTGATGCTATAAGAAAGACAGGCAACTGTTACATGTTTGGCCATCTATTTGATGCTATAAGAAAGCTTAGACAGGAAACTGTTACATGTTTGGCCATCTATTTGATGCTATAAGAAAGCTTAGACAGGCAACTGTTACATGTTTGGCCATCTATTTGATGCTATAAGAAAGCTTAGAAACAACTGTTACATGTTTGGCCATCTATTTGATGCTATAAGAAAGCTTAGACAGGCAACTGTTACATGTTTGGCCATCTATTTGATGCTATAAGAAAGCTTAGACAGGAAACTGTTACATGTTTGGCCATCTATTTGATGCTATAAGAAAGCTTAGACAGGAAACTGTTACATGTTTGGCCATCTATTTGATGCTATAAGAAAGCTTAGACAGGAAACTGTTACATGTTTGGCCATCTATTTGATGCTATAAGAAAGCTTAGACAGCAAACTGTTACATGTTTGGCCATCTATTTGATGCTATAAGAAAGCTTAGACAAACTGTTACATGTTTGGCCATCTATTTGATGCTATAAGAAAGCTTAGACAGGAAACTGTTACATGTTTGGCCATCTATTTGATGCTATAAGAAAGCTTAGACAGGAAACTGTTACATGTTTGGCCATCTATTTGATGCTATAAGAAAGCTTAGACAAACTGTTACATGTTTGGCCATCTATTTGATGCTATAAGAAAGCTTAGACAGGAAACTGTTACATGTTTGGCCATCTATTTGATGCTATAAGAAAGCTTAGACAGGAAACTGTTACATGTTTGGCCATCTATTTGATGCTATAAGAAAGCTTAGACAAACTGTTACATGTTTGGCCATCTATTTGATGCTATAAGAAAGCTTAGACAGGAAACTGTTACATGTTTGGCCATCTATTTGATGCTATAAGAAAGCTTAGACAGGAAACTGTTACATGTTTGGCCATCTATTTGATGCTATAAGAAAGCTTAGACAGGAAACTGTTACATGTTTGGCCATCTATTTGATGCTATAAGAAAGCTTAGACAGGAAACTGTTACATGTTTGGCCATCTATTTGATGCTATAAGAAAGCTTAGACAGGCAACTGTTACATGTTTGGCCATCTATTTGATGCTATAAGAAAGCTTAGACAGGCAACTGTTACATGTTTGGCCATCTATTTGATGCTATAAGAAAGACAGGCAACTGTTACATGTTTGGCCATCTATTTGATGCTATAAGAAAGCTTAGACAGGCAACTGTTACATGTTTGGCCATCTATTTGATGCTATAAGAAAGCTTAGACAGGCAACTGTTACATGTTTGGCCATCTATTTGATGCTATAAGAAAGCTTAGACAGGCAACTGTTACATGTTTGGCCATCTATTTGATGCTATAAGAAAGCTTAGACAGGAAACTGTTACATGTTTGGCCATCTATTTGATGCTATAAGAAAGACAGGGAACTGTTACATGTTTGGCCATCTATTTGATGCTATAAGAAAGCTTAGACAGGAAACTGTTACATGTTTGGCCATCTATTTGATGCTATAAGAAAGCTTAGACAGGAAACTGTTACATGTTTGGCCATCTATTTGATGCTATAAGAAAGCTTAGACAGAAAACTGTTACATGTTTGGCCATCTATTTGATGCTATAAGAAAGCTTAGACAGGAAACTGTTACATGTTTGGCCATCTATTTGATGCTATAAGAAAGCTTAGACAGGAAACTGTTACATGTTTGGCCATCTATTTGATGCTATAAGAAAGCTTAGACAGGAAACTGTTACATGTTTGGCCATCTATTTGATGCTATAAGAAAGCTTAGACAGGAAACTGTTACATGTTTGGCCATCTATTTGATGCTATAAGAAAGCTTAGACAGGCAACTGTTACATGTTTGGCCATCTATTTGATGCTATAAGAAAGCTTAGACAGGCAACTGTTACATGTTTGGCCATCTATTTGATGCTATAAGAAAGACAGGCAACTGTTACATGTTTGGCCATCTATTTGATGCTATAAGAAAGCTTAGACAGGAAACTGTTACATGTTTGGCCATCTATTTGATGCTATAAGAAAGACAGGCAACTGTTACATGTTTGGCCATCTATTTGATGCTATAAGAAAGCTTAGACAGGAAACTGTTACATGTTTGGCCATCTATTTGATGCTATAAGAAAGCTTAGACAGAATCTGTTACATGTTTGGCCATCTATTTGATGCTATAAGAAAGCTTAGACAGGAAACTGTTACATGTTTGGCCATCTATTTGATGCTATAAGAAAGCTTAGACAGGAAACTGTTACATGTTTGGCCATCTATTTGATGCTATAAGAAAGCTTAGACAGGCAACTGTTACATGTTTGGCCATCTATTTGATGCTATAAGAAAGCTTAGACAGGAAACTGTTACATGTTTGGCCATCTATTTGATGCTATAAGAAAGCTTAGACAGGAAACTGTTACATGTTTGGCCATCTATTTGATGCTATAAGAAAGCTTAGACAAACTGTTACATGTTTGGCCATCTATTTGATGCTATAAGAAAGCTTAGACAGGAAACTGTTACATGTTTGGCCATCTATTTGATGCTATAAGAAAGCTTAGACAGGCAACTGTTACATGTTTGGCCATCTATTTGATGCTATAAGAAAGCTTAGACAGGCAACTGTTACATGTTTGGCCATCTATTTGATGCTATAAGAAAGCTTAGACAGGCAACTGTTACATGTTTGGCCATCTATTTGATGCTATAAGAAAGCTTAGACAGGCAACTGTTACATGTTTGGCCATCTATTTGATGCTATAAGAAAGCTTAGACAGGAAACTGTTACATGTTTGGCCATCTATTTGATGCTATAAGAAAGCTTAGACAAACTGTTACATGTTTGGCCATCTATTTGATGCTATAAGAAAGCTTAGACAGGAAACTGTTACATGTTTGGCCATCTATTTGATGCTATAAGAAAGCTTAGACAGGAAACTGTTACATGTTTGGCCATCTATTTGATGCTATAAGAAAGCTTAGACAGGCAACTGTTACATGTTTGGCCATCTATTTGATGCTATAAGAAAGCTTAGACAGGAAACTGTTACATGTTTGGCCATCTATTTGATGCTATAAGAAAGACAGGCAACTGTTACATGTTTGGCCATCTATTTGATGCTATAAGAAAGCTTAGACAGGAAACTGTTACATGTTTGGCCATCTATTTGATGCTATAAGAAAGACAGGCAACTGTTACATGTTTGGCCATCTATTTGATGCTATAAGAAAGCTTAGACAGGAAACTGTTACATGTTTGGCCATCTATTTGATGCTATAAGAAAGCTTAGACAGGAAACTGTTACATGTTTGGCCATCTATTTGATGCTATAAGAAAGCTTAGACAGGAAACTGTTACATGTTTGGCCATCTATTTGATGCTATAAGAAAGCTTAGACAGGAAACTGTTACATGTTTGGCCATCTATTTGATGCTATAAGAAAGCTTAGACAGGAAACTGTTACATGTTTGGCCATCTATTTGATGCTATAAGAAAGCTTAGACAGGAAACTGTTACATGTTTGGCCATCTATTTGATGCTATAAGAAAGCTTAGACAGGAAACTGTTACATGTTTGGCCATCTATTTGATGCTATAAGAAAGCTTAGACAGGCAACTGTTACATGTTTGGCCATCTATTTGATGCTATAAGAAAGCTTAGACAGGCAACTGTTACATGTTTGGCCATCTATTTGATGCTATAAGAAAGCTTAGACAGGAAACTGTTACATGTTTGGCCATCTATTTGATGCTATAAGAAAGCTTAGACAAACTGTTACATGTTTGGCCATCTATTTGATGCTATAAGAAAGCTTAGACAGGAAACTGTTACATGTTTGGCCATCTATTTGATGCTATAAGAAAGCTTAGACAGGAAACTGTTACATGTTTGGCCATCTATTTGATGCTATAAGAAAGCTTAGACAGGAAACTGTTACATGTTTGGCCATCTATTTGATGCTATAAGAAAGCTTAGACAGGAAACTGTTACATGTTTGGCCATCTATTTGATGCTATAAGAAAGCTTAGACAGGCAACTGTTACATGTTTGGCCATCTATTTGATGCTATAAGAAAGCTTAGACAGGCAACTGTTACATGTTTGGCCATCTATTTGATGCTATAAGAAAGACAGGCAACTGTTACATGTTTGGCCATCTATTTGATGCTATAAGAAAGCTTAGACAGGCAACTGTTACATGTTTGGCCATCTATTTGATGCTATAAGAAAGCTTAGACAGGCAACTGTTACATGTTTGGCCATCTATTTGATGCTATAAGAAAGCTTAGACAGGCAACTGTTACATGTTTGGCCATCTATTTGATGCTATAAGAAAGCTTAGACAGGAAACTGTTACATGTTTGGCCATCTATTTGATGCTATAAGAAAGACAGGGAACTGTTACATGTTTGGCCATCTATTTGATGCTATAAGAAAGCTTAGACAGGAAACTGTTACATGTTTGGCCATCTATTTGATGCTATAAGAAAGCTTAGACAGGAAACTGTTACATGTTTGGCCATCTATTTGATGCTATAAGAAAGCTTAGACAGAAAACTGTTACATGTTTGGCCATCTATTTGATGCTATAAGAAAGCTTAGACAGGAAACTGTTACATGTTTGGCCATCTATTTGATGCTATAAGAAAGCTTAGACAGGAAACTGTTACATGTTTGGCCATCTATTTGATGCTATAAGAAAGCTTAGACAGGAAACTGTTACATGTTTGGCCATCTATTTGATGCTATAAGAAAGCTTAGACAGGAAACTGTTACATGTTTGGCCATCTATTTGATGCTATAAGAAAGCTTAGACAGGCAACTGTTACATGTTTGGCCATCTATTTGATGCTATAAGAAAGCTTAGACAGGCAACTGTTACATGTTTGGCCATCTATTTGATGCTATAAGAAAGACAGGCAACTGTTACATGTTTGGCCATCTATTTGATGCTATAAGAAAGCTTAGACAGGAAACTGTTACATGTTTGGCCATCTATTTGATGCTATAAGAAAGACAGGCAACTGTTACATGTTTGGCCATCTATTTGATGCTATAAGAAAGCTTAGACAGGAAACTGTTACATGTTTGGCCATCTATTTGATGCTATAAGAAAGCTTAGACAGAACTGTTACATGTTTGGCCATCTATTTGATGCTATAAGAAAGCTTAGACAGGAAACTGTTACATGTTTGGCCATCTATTTGATGCTATAAGAAAGCTTAGACAGGAAACTGTTACATGTTTGGCCATCTATTTGATGCTATAAGAAAGCTTAGACAGGCAACTGTTACATGTTTGGCCATCTATTTGATGCTATAAGAAAGCTTAGACAGGAAACTGTTACATGTTTGGCCATCTATTTGATGCTATAAGAAAGCTTAGACAGGAAACTGTTACATGTTTGGCCATCTATTTGATGCTATAAGAAAGCTTAGACAAACTGTTACATGTTTGGCCATCTATTTGATGCTATAAGAAAGCTTAGACAGGAAACTGTTACATTTTGGCCATCTATTTGATGCTATAAGAAAGCTTAGACAGGCAACTGTTACATGTTTGGCCATCTATTTGATGCTATAAGAAAGCTTAGACAGGCAACTGTTACATGTTTGGCCATCTATTTGATGCTATAAGAAAGCTTAGACAGGCAACTGTTACATGTTTGGCCATCTATTTGATGCTATAAGAAAGCTTAGACAGGCAACTGTTACATGTTTGGCCATCTATTTGATGCTATAAGAAAGCTTAGACAGGAAACTGTTACATGTTTGGCCATCTATTTGATGCTATAAGAAAGCTTAGACAAACTGTTACATGTTTGGCCATCTATTTGATGCTATAAGAAAGCTTAGACAGGAAACTGTTACATGTTTGGCCATCTATTTGATGCTATAAGAAAGCTTAGACAGGAAACTGTTACATGTTTGGCCATCTATTTGATGCTATAAGAAAGCTTAGACAGGCAACTGTTACATGTTTGGCCATCTATTTGATGCTATAAGAAAGCTTAGACAGGAAACTGTTACATGTTTGGCCATCTATTTGATGCTATAAGAAAGACAGGCAACTGTTACATGTTTGGCCATCTATTTGATGCTATAAGAAAGCTTAGACAGGAAACTGTTACATGTTTGGCCATCTATTTGATGCTATAAGAAAGACAGGCAACTGTTACATGTTTGGCCATCTATTTGATGCTATAAGAAAGCTTAGACAAACTGTTACATGTTTGGCCATCTATTTGATGCTATAAGAAAGCTTAGACAGGAAACTGTTACATGTTTGGCCATCTATTTGATGCTATAAGAAAGCTTAGACAGGAAACTGTTACATGTTTGGCCATCTATTTGATGCTATAAGAAAGCTTAGACAAACTGTTACATGTTTGGCCATCTATTTGATGCTATAAGAAAGCTTAGACAGGAAACTGTTACATGTTTGGCCATCTATTTGATGCTATAAGAAAGCTTAGACAGGAAACTGTTACATGTTTGGCCATCTATTTGATGCTATAAGAAAGCTTAGACAGGAAACTGTTACATGTTTGGCCATCTATTTGATGCTATAAGAAAGCTTAGACAGGAAACTGTTACATGTTTGGCCATCTATTTGATGCTATAAGAAAGCTTAGACAGGCAACTGTTACATGTTTGGCCATCTATTTGATGCTATAAGAAAGCTTAGACAGGCAACTGTTACATGTTTGGCCATCTATTTGATGCTATAAGAAAGACAGGCAACTGTTACATGTTTGGCCATCTATTTGATGCTATAAGAAAGCTTAGACAGGCAACTGTTACATGTTTGGCCATCTATTTGATGCTATAAGAAAGCTTAGACAGGCAACTGTTACATGTTTGGCCATCTATTTGATGCTATAAGAAAGCTTAGACAGGCAACTGTTACATGTTTGGCCATCTATTTGATGCTATAAGAAAGCTTAGACAGGAAACTGTTACATGTTTGGCCATCTATTTGATGCTATAAGAAAGACAGGAACTGTTACATGTTTGGCCATCTATTTGATGCTATAAGAAAGACAGACAACTGTTACATGTTTGGCCATCTATTTGATGCTATAAGAAAGCTTAGACAGGAAACTGTTACATGTTTGGCCATCTATTTGATGCTATAAGAAAGCTTAGACAGGCAACTGTTACATGTTTGGCCATCTATTTGATGCTATAAGAAAGCTTAGACAGGAAACTGTTACATGTTTGGCCATCTATTTGATGCTATAAGAAAGCTTAGACAGGCAACTGTTACATGTTTGGCCATCTATTTGATGCTATAAGAAAGCTTAGACAGGAAACTGTTACATGTTTGGCCATCTATTTGATGCTATAAGAAAGCTTAGACAGGAAACTGTTACATGTTTGGCCATCTATTTGATGCTATAAGAAAGCTTAGACAGGCAACTGTTACATGTTTGGCCATCTATTTGATGCTATAAGAAAGCTTAGACAGGCAACTGTTACATGTTTGGCCATCTATTTGATGCTATAAGAAAGACAGGCAACTGTTACATGTTTGGCCATCTATTTGATGCTATAAGAAAGCTTAGACAGGAAACTGTTACATGTTTGGCCATCTATTTGATGCTATAAGAAAGACAGGCAACTGTTACATGTTTGGCCATCTATTTGATGCTATAAGAAAGCTTAGACAGGAAACTGTTACATGTTTGGCCATCTATTTGATGCTATAAGAAAGCTTAGACAGAAACTGTTACATGTTTGGCCATCTATTTGATGCTATAAGAAAGCTTAGACAGGAAACTGTTACATGTTTGGCCATCTATTTGATGCTATAAGAAAGCTTAGACAGGAAACTGTTACATGTTTGGCCATCTATTTGATGCTATAAGAAAGCTTAGACAGGCAACTGTTACATGTTTGGCCATCTATTTGATGCTATAAGAAAGCTTAGACAGGAAACTGTTACATGTTTGGCCATCTATTTGATGCTATAAGAAAGCTTAGACAGGCAACTGTTACATGTTTGGCCATCTATTTGATGCTATAAGAAAGCTTAGACAGGCAACTGTTACATGTTTGGCCATCTATTTGATGCTATAAGAAAGCTTAGACAGGCAACTGTTACATGTTTGGCCATCTATTTGATGCTATAAGAAAGCTTAGACAGGCAACTGTTACATGTTTGGCCATCTATTTGATGCTATAAGAAAGCTTAGACAGGAAACTGTTACATGTTTGGCCATCTATTTGATGCTATAAGAAAGCTTAGACAAACTGTTACATGTTTGGCCATCTATTTGATGCTATAAGAAAGCTTAGACAGGAAACTGTTACATGTTTGGCCATCTATTTGATGCTATAAGAAAGCTTAGACAGGAAACTGTTACATGTTTGGCCATCTATTTGATGCTATAAGAAAGCTTAGACAGGCAACTGTTACATGTTTGGCCATCTATTTGATGCTATAAGAAAGCTTAGACAGGAAACTGTTACATGTTTGGCCATCTATTTGATGCTATAAGAAAGCTTAGACAGGAAACTGTTACATGTTTGGCCATCTATTTGATGCTATAAGAAAGCTTAGACAAACTGTTACATGTTTGGCCATCTATTTGATGCTATAAGAAAGCTTAGACAGGAAACTGTTACATGTTTGGCCATCTATTTGATGCTATAAGAAAGCTTAGACAGGAAACTGTTACATGTTTGGCCATCTATTTGATGCTATAAGAAAGCTTAGACAAACTGTTACATGTTTGGCCATCTATTTGATGCTATAAGAAAGCTTAGACAGGAAACTGTTACATGTTTGGCCATCTATTTGATGCTATAAGAAAGCTTAGACAGGAAACTGTTACATGTTTGGCCATCTATTTGATGCTATAAGAAAGCTTAGACAGGAAACTGTTACATGTTTGGCCATCTATTTGATGCTATAAGAAAGCTTAGACAGGAAACTGTTACATGTTTGGCCATCTATTTGATGCTATAAGAAAGACAGGCAACTGTTACATGTTTGGCCATCTATTTGATGCTATAAGAAAGCTTAGACAGGCAACTGTTACATGTTTGGCCATCTATTTGATGCTATAAGAAAGACAGGCAACTGTTACATGTTTGGCCATCTATTTGATGCTATAAGAAAGCTTAGACAGGAAACTGTTACATGTTTGGCCATCTATTTGATGCTATAAGAAAGCTTAGACAGGAAACTGTTACATGTTTGGCCATCTATTTGATGCTATAAGAAAGCTTAGACAAACTGTTACATGTTTGGCCATCTATTTGATGCTATAAGAAAGCTTAGACAGGAAACTGTTACATGTTTGGCCATCTATTTGATGCTATAAGAAAGCTTAGACAGGAAACTGTTACATGTTTGGCCATCTATTTGATGCTATAAGAAAGCTTAGACAGGCAACTGTTACATGTTTGGCCATCTATTTGATGCTATAAGAAAGCTTAGACAGGAAACTGTTACATGTTTGGCCATCTATTTGATGCTATAAGAAAGCTTAGACAGGCAACTGTTACATGTTTGGCCATCTATTTGATGCTATAAGAAAGCTTAGACAGGAAACTGTTACATGTTTGGCCATCTATTTGATGCTATAAGAAAGCTTAGACAAACTGTTACATGTTTGGCCATCTATTTGATGCTATAAGAAAGCTTAGACAGGAAACTGTTACATGTTTGGCCATCTATTTGATGCTATAAGAAAGCTTAGACAGGAAACTGTTACATGTTTGGCCATCTATTTGATGCTATAAGAAAGCTTAGACAGGCAACTGTTACATGTTTGGCCATCTATTTGATGCTATAAGAAAGCTTAGACAGGAAACTGTTACATGTTTGGCCATCTATTTGATGCTATAAGAAAGACAGGCAACTGTTACATGTTTGGCCATCTATTTGATGCTATAAGAAAGCTTAGACAGGAAACTGTTACATGTTTGGCCATCTATTTGATGCTATAAGAAAGCTTAGACAGGCAACTGTTACATGTTTGGCCATCTATTTGATGCTATAAGAAAGCTTAGACAAAACTGTTACATGTTTGGCCATCTATTTGATGCTATAAGAAAGCTTAGACAGGAAACTGTTACATGTTTGGCCATCTATTTGATGCTATAAGAAAGCTTAGACAGGAAACTGTTACATGTTTGGCCATCTATTTGATGCTATAAGAAAGCTTAGACAGGAAACTGTTACATGTTTGGCCATCTATTTGATGCTATAAGAAAGCTTAGACAGGAAACTGTTACATGTTTGGCCATCTATTTGATGCTATAAGAAAGCTTAGACAGGAAACTGTTACATGTTTGGCCATCTATTTGATGCTATAAGAAAGCTTAGACAGGCAACTGTTACATGTTTGGCCATCTATTTGATGCTATAAGAAAGCTTAGACAGGCAACTGTTACATGTTTGGCCATCTATTTGATGCTATAAGAAAGCTTAGACAGGCAACTGTTACATGTTTGGCCATCTATTTGATGCTATAAGAAAGACAGGCAACTGTTACATGTTTGGCCATCTATTTGATGCTATAAGAAAGCTTAGACAGGAAACTGTTACATGTTTGGCCATCTATTTGATGCTATAAGAAAGCTTAGACAGGCAACTGTTACATGTTTGGCCATCTATTTGATGCTATAAGAAAGCTTAGACAGGAAACTGTTACATGTTTGGCCATCTATTTGATGCTATAAGAAAGCTTAGACAGGAAACTGTTACATGTTTGGCCATCTATTTGATGCTATAAGAAAGCTTAGACAAACTGTTACATGTTTGGCCATCTATTTGATGCTATAAGAAAGCTTAGACAGGAAACTGTTACATGTTTGGCCATCTATTTGATGCTATAAGAAAGCTTAGACAGGCAACTGTTACATGTTTGGCCATCTATTTGATGCTATAAGAAAGCTTAGACAGGCAACTGTTACATGTTTGGCCATCTATTTGATGCTATAAGAAAGCTTAGACAGGCAACTGTTACATGTTTGGCCATCTATTTGATGCTATAAGAAAGCTTAGACAGGAAACTGTTACATGTTTGGCCATCTATTTGATGCTATAAGAAAGCTTAGACAAACTGTTACATGTTTGGCCATCTATTTGATGCTATAAGAAAGCTTAGACAGGAAACTGTTACATGTTTGGCCATCTATTTGATGCTATAAGAAAGCTTAGACAGGAAACTGTTACATGTTTGGCCATCTATTTGATGCTATAAGAAAGCTTAGACAGGCAACTGTTACATGTTTGGCCATCTATTTGATGCTATAAGAAAGCTTAGACAGGAAACTGTTACATGTTTGGCCATCTATTTGATGCTATAAGAAAGACAGGCAACTGTTACATGTTTGGCCATCTATTTGATGCTATAAGAAAGCTTAGACAGGAAACTGTTACATGTTTGGCCATCTATTTGATGCTATAAGAAAGACAGGCAACTGTTACATGTTTGGCCATCTATTTGATGCTATAAGAAAGCTTAGACAGGAAACTGTTACATGTTTGGCCATCTATTTGATGCTATAAGAAAGCTTAGACAGGCAACTGTTACATGTTTGGCCATCTATTTGATGCTATAAGAAAGCTTAGACACAACTGTTACATGTTTGGCCATCTATTTGATGCTATAAGAAAGCTTAGACAGGCAACTGTTACATGTTTGGCCATCTATTTGATGCTATAAGAAAGCTTAGACAGGAAACTGTTACATGTTTGGCCATCTATTTGATGCTATAAGAAAGCTTAGACAGGAAACTGTTACATGTTTGGCCATCTATTTGATGCTATAAGAAAGCTTAGACAGGAAACTGTTACATGTTTGGCCATCTATTTGATGCTATAAGAAAGCTTAGACAGCAAACTGTTACATGTTTGGCCATCTATTTGATGCTATAAGAAAGCTTAGACAAACTGTTACATGTTTGGCCATCTATTTGATGCTATAAGAAAGCTTAGACAGGAAACTGTTACATGTTTGGCCATCTATTTGATGCTATAAGAAAGCTTAGACAGGAAACTGTTACATGTTTGGCCATCTATTTGATGCTATAAGAAAGCTTAGACAAACTGTTACATGTTTGGCCATCTATTTGATGCTATAAGAAAGCTTAGACAGGAAACTGTTACATGTTTGGCCATCTATTTGATGCTATAAGAAAGCTTAGACAGGAAACTGTTACATGTTTGGCCATCTATTTGATGCTATAAGAAAGCTTAGACAAACTGTTACATGTTTGGCCATCTATTTGATGCTATAAGAAAGCTTAGACAGGAAACTGTTACATGTTTGGCCATCTATTTGATGCTATAAGAAAGCTTAGACAGGAAACTGTTACATGTTTGGCCATCTATTTGATGCTATAAGAAAGCTTAGACAGGAAACTGTTACATGTTTGGCCATCTATTTGATGCTATAAGAAAGCTTAGACAGGAAACTGTTACATGTTTGGCCATCTATTTGATGCTATAAGAAAGCTTAGACAGGCAACTGTTACATGTTTGGCCATCTATTTGATGCTATAAGAAAGCTTAGACAGGCAACTGTTACATGTTTGGCCATCTATTTGATGCTATAAGAAAGACAGGCAACTGTTACATGTTTGGCCATCTATTTGATGCTATAAGAAAGCTTAGACAGGCAACTGTTACATGTTTGGCCATCTATTTGATGCTATAAGAAAGCTTAGACAGGCAACTGTTACATGTTTGGCCATCTATTTGATGCTATAAGAAAGCTTAGACAGGCAACTGTTACATGTTTGGCCATCTATTTGATGCTATAAGAAAGCTTAGACAGGAAACTGTTACATGTTTGGCCATCTATTTGATGCTATAAGAAAGACAGGGAACTGTTACATGTTTGGCCATCTATTTGATGCTATAAGAAAGCTTAGACAGGAAACTGTTACATGTTTGGCCATCTATTTGATGCTATAAGAAAGCTTAGACAGGAAACTGTTACATGTTTGGCCATCTATTTGATGCTATAAGAAAGCTTAGACAGGAAACTGTTACATGTTTGGCCATCTATTTGATGCTATAAGAAAGCTTAGACAGGAAACTGTTACATGTTTGGCCATCTATTTGATGCTATAAGAAAGCTTAGACAGGAAACTGTTACATGTTTGGCCATCTATTTGATGCTATAAGAAAGCTTAGACAGGAAACTGTTACATGTTTGGCCATCTATTTGATGCTATAAGAAAGCTTAGACAGGAAACTGTTACATGTTTGGCCATCTATTTGATGCTATAAGAAAGCTTAGACAGGCAACTGTTACATGTTTGGCCATCTATTTGATGCTATAAGAAAGCTTAGACAGGCAACTGTTACATGTTTGGCCATCTATTTGATGCTATAAGAAAGACAGGCAACTGTTACATGTTTGGCCATCTATTTGATGCTATAAGAAAGCTTAGACAGGAAACTGTTACATGTTTGGCCATCTATTTGATGCTATAAGAAAGACAGGCAACTGTTACATGTTTGGCCATCTATTTGATGCTATAAGAAAGCTTAGACAGGAAACTGTTACATGTTTGGCCATCTATTTGATGCTATAAGAAAGCTTAGACAGGAACTGTTACATGTTTGGCCATCTATTTGATGCTATAAGAAAGCTTAGACAGGAAACTGTTACATGTTTGGCCATCTATTTGATGCTATAAGAAAGCTTAGACAGGAAACTGTTACATGTTTGGCCATCTATTTGATGCTATAAGAAAGCTTAGACAGGAAACTGTTACATGTTTGGCCATCTATTTGATGCTATAAGAAAGCTTAGACAGGAAACTGTTACATGTTTGGCCATCTATTTGATGCTATAAGAAAGCTTAGACAGGAAACTGTTACATGTTTGGCCATCTATTTGATGCTATAAGAAAGCTTAGACAAACTGTTACATGTTTGGCCATCTATTTGATGCTATAAGAAAGCTTAGACAGGAAACTGTTACATGTTTGGCCATCTATTTGATGCTATAAGAAAGCTTAGACAGGCAACTGTTACATGTTTGGCCATCTATTTGATGCTATAAGAAAGCTTAGACAGGCAACTGTTACATGTTTGGCCATCTATTTGATGCTATAAGAAAGCTTAGACAGGCAACTGTTACATGTTTGGCCATCTATTTGATGCTATAAGAAAGCTTAGACAGGAAACTGTTACATGTTTGGCCATCTATTTGATGCTATAAGAAAGCTTAGACAAACTGTTACATGTTTGGCCATCTATTTGATGCTATAAGAAAGCTTAGACAGGAAACTGTTACATGTTTGGCCATCTATTTGATGCTATAAGAAAGCTTAGACAGGAAACTGTTACATGTTTGGCCATCTATTTGATGCTATAAGAAAGCTTAGACAGGAAACTGTTACATGTTTGGCCATCTATTTGATGCTATAAGAAAGCTTAGACAGGAAACTGTTACATGTTTGGCCATCTATTTGATGCTATAAGAAGACAGGCAACTGTTACATGTTTGGCCATCTATTTGATGCTATAAGAAAGCTTAGACAGGCAACTGTTACATGTTTGGCCATCTATTTGATGCTATAAGAAAAGACAGGCAACTGTTACATGTTTGGCCATCTATTTGATGCTATAAGAAAGCTTAGACAGGAAACTGTTACATGTTTGGCCATCTATTTGATGCTATAAGAAAGCTTAGACAGGAAACTGTTACATGTTTGGCCATCTATTTGATGCTATAAGAAAGCTTAGACAAACTGTTACATGTTTGGCCATCTATTTGATGCTATAAGAAAGCTTAGACAGGAAACTGTTACATGTTTGGCCATCTATTTGATGCTATAAGAAAGCTTAGACAGGCAACTGTTACATGTTTGGCCATCTATTTGATGCTATAAGAAAGCTTAGACAGGCAACTGTTACATGTTTGGCCATCTATTTGATGCTATAAGAAAGCTTAGACAGGCAACTGTTACATGTTTGGCCATCTATTTGATGCTATAAGAAAGCTTAGACAGGCAACTGTTACATGTTTGGCCATCTATTTGATGCTATAAGAAAGCTTAGACAGGAAACTGTTACATGTTTGGCCATCTATTTGATGCTATAAGAAAGCTTAGACAAACTGTTACATGTTTGGCCATCTATTTGATGCTATAAGAAAGCTTAGACAGGAAACTGTTACATGTTTGGCCATCTATTTGATGCTATAAGAAAGCTTAGACAGGAAACTGTTACATGTTTGGCCATCTATTTGATGCTATAAGAAAGCTTAGACAGGCAACTGTTACATGTTTGGCCATCTATTTGATGCTATAAGAAAGCTTAGACAGGAAACTGTTACATGTTTGGCCATCTATTTGATGCTATAAGAAAGACAGGCAACTGTTACATGTTTGGCCATCTATTTGATGCTATAAGAAAGCTTAGACAGGAAACTGTTACATGTTTGGCCATCTATTTGATGCTATAAGAAAGCTTAGACAGGCAACTGTTACATGTTTGGCCATCTATTTGATGCTATAAGAAAGCTTAGACAGGAAACTGTTACATGTTTGGCCATCTATTTGATGCTATAAGAAAGCTTAGACAGGAAACTGTTACATGTTTGGCCATCTATTTGATGCTATAAGAAAGCTTAGACAAACTGTTACATGTTTGGCCATCTATTTGATGCTATAAGAAAGCTTAGACAGGAAACTGTTACATGTTTGGCCATCTATTTGATGCTATAAGAAAGCTTAGACAGGAAACTGTTACATGTTTGGCCATCTATTTGATGCTATAAGAAAGCTTAGACAGGAAACTGTTACATGTTTGGCCATCTATTTGATGCTATAAGAAAGCTTAGACAGGAAACTGTTACATGTTTGGCCATCTATTTGATGCTATAAGAAAGCTTAGACAGGAAACTGTTACATGTTTGGCCATCTATTTGATGCTATAAGAAAGCTTAGACAGGAAACTGTTACATGTTTGGCCATCTATTTGATGCTATAAGAAAAGACAGGCAACTGTTACATGTTTGGCCATCTATTTGATGCTATAAGAAAGCTTAGACAGGAAACTGTTACATGTTTGGCCATCTATTTGATGCTATAAGAAAGCTTAGACAGGCAACTGTTACATGTTTGGCCATCTATTTGATGCTATAAGAAAGCTTAGACAGGAAACTGTTACATGTTTGGCCATCTATTTGATGCTATAAGAAAGCTTAGACAGGCAACTGTTACATGTTTGGCCATCTATTTGATGCTATAAGAAAGCTTAGACAAACTGTTACATGTTTGGCCATCTATTTGATGCTATAAGAAAGCTTAGACAGGAAACTGTTACATGTTTGGCCATCTATTTGATGCTATAAGAAAGCTTAGACAGGCAACTGTTACATGTTTGGCCATCTATTTGATGCTATAAGAAAGCTTAGACAGGCAACTGTTACATGTTTGGCCATCTATTTGATGCTATAAGAAAGCTTAGACAGGCAACTGTTACATGTTTGGCCATCTATTTGATGCTATAAGAAAGCTTAGACAGGAAACTGTTACATGTTTGGCCATCTATTTGATGCTATAAGAAAGCTTAGACAAACTGTTACATGTTTGGCCATCTATTTGATGCTATAAGAAAGCTTAGACAGGAAACTGTTACATGTTTGGCCATCTATTTGATGCTATAAGAAAGCTTAGACAGGAAACTGTTACATGTTTGGCCATCTATTTGATGCTATAAGAAAGCTTAGACAGGCAACTGTTACATGTTTGGCCATCTATTTGATGCTATAAGAAAGCTTAGACAGGAAACTGTTACATGTTTGGCCATCTATTTGATGCTATAAGAAAGACAGGCAACTGTTACATGTTTGGCCATCTATTTGATGCTATAAGAAAGCTTAGACAGGAAACTGTTACATGTTTGGCCATCTATTTGATGCTATAAGAAAGACAGGCAACTGTTACATGTTTGGCCATCTATTTGATGCTATAAGAAAGCTTAGACAGGAAACTGTTACATGTTTGGCCATCTATTTGATGCTATAAGAAAGCTTAGACAGGCAACTGTTACATGTTTGGCCATCTATTTGATGCTATAAGAAAGCTTAGACAGGCAACTGTTACATGTTTGGCCATCTATTTGATGCTATAAGAAAGCTTAGACAGGCAACTGTTACATGTTTGGCCATCTATTTGATGCTATAAGAAAGCTTAGACAGGAAACTGTTACATGTTTGGCCATCTATTTGATGCTATAAGAAAGCTTAGACAGGAAACTGTTACATGTTTGGCCATCTATTTGATGCTATAAGAAAGCTTAGACAGGAAACTGTTACATGTTTGGCCATCTATTTGATGCTATAAGAAAGCTTAGACAGGAAACTGTTACATGTTTGGCCATCTATTTGATGCTATAAGAAAGCTTAGACAAACTGTTACATGTTTGGCCATCTATTTGATGCTATAAGAAAGCTTAGACAGGAAACTGTTACATGTTTGGCCATCTATTTGATGCTATAAGAAAGCTTAGACAGGAAACTGTTACATGTTTGGCCATCTATTTGATGCTATAAGAAAGCTTAGACAGGAAACTGTTACATGTTTGGCCATCTATTTGATGCTATAAGAAAGCTTAGACAGGAAACTGTTACATGTTTGGCCATCTATTTGATGCTATAAGAAAGCTTAGACAGGAAACTGTTACATGTTTGGCCATCTATTTGATGCTATAAGAAAGCTTAGACAGGAAACTGTTACATGTTTGGCCATCTATTTGATGCTATAAGAAAGCTTAGACAGGAAACTGTTACATGTTTGGCCATCTATTTGATGCTATAAGAAAGCTTAGACAGGCAACTGTTACATGTTTGGCCATCTATTTGATGCTATAAGAAAGCTTAGACAGGCAACTGTTACATGTTTGGCCATCTATTTGATGCTATAAGAAAGACAGGCAACTGTTACATGTTTGGCCATCTATTTGATGCTATAAGAAAGCTTAGACAGGAAACTGTTACATGTTTGGCCATCTATTTGATGCTATAAGAAAAGACAGGCAACTGTTACATGTTTGGCCATCTATTTGATGCTATAAGAAAGCTTAGACAGGAAACTGTTACATGTTTGGCCATCTATTTGATGCTATAAGAAAGCTTAGACAGGAAACTGTTACATGTTTGGCCATCTATTTGATGCTATAAGAAAGCTTAGACAGGAAACTGTTACATGTTTGGCCATCTATTTGATGCTATAAGAAAGCTTAGACAGGAAACTGTTACATGTTTGGCCATCTATTTGATGCTATAAGAAAGCTTAGACAGGAACTGTTACATGTTTGGCCATCTATTTGATGCTATAAGAAAGCTTAGACAGGAAACTGTTACATGTTTGGCCATCTATTTGATGCTATAAGAAAGCTTAGACAGGAAACTGTTACATGTTTGGCCATCTATTTGATGCTATAAGAAAGCTTAGACAAACTGTTACATGTTTGGCCATCTATTTGATGCTATAAGAAAGCTTAGACAGGAAACTGTTACATGTTTGGCCATCTATTTGATGCTATAAGAAAGCTTAGACAGGCAACTGTTACATGTTTGGCCATCTATTTGATGCTATAAGAAAGCTTAGACAGGCAACTGTTACATGTTTGGCCATCTATTTGATGCTATAAGAAAGCTTAGACAGGCAACTGTTACATGTTTGGCCATCTATTTGATGCTATAAGAAAGCTTAGACAGGAAACTGTTACATGTTTGGCCATCTATTTGATGCTATAAGAAAGCTTAGACAGGAAACTGTTACATGTTTGGCCATCTATTTGATGCTATAAGAAAGCTTAGACAAACTGTTACATGTTTGGCCATCTATTTGATGCTATAAGAAAGCTTAGACAGGAAACTGTTACATGTTTGGCCATCTATTTGATGCTATAAGAAAGCTTAGACAGGAAACTGTTACATGTTTGGCCATCTATTTGATGCTATAAGAAAGCTTAGACAGGCAACTGTTACATGTTTGGCCATCTATTTGATGCTATAAGAAAGCTTAGACAGGAAACTGTTACATGTTTGGCCATCTATTTGATGCTATAAGAAAGACAGGCAACTGTTACATGTTTGGCCATCTATTTGATGCTATAAGAAAGCTTAGACAGGAAACTGTTACATGTTTGGCCATCTATTTGATGCTATAAGAAAGACAGGCAAACTGTTACATGTTTGGCCATCTATTTGATGCTATAAGAAAGCTTAGACAGGAAACTGTTACATGTTTGGCCATCTATTTGATGCTATAAGAAAGCTTAGACAGGAAACTGTTACATGTTTGGCCATCTATTTGATGCTATAAGAAAGCTTAGACAGGAAACTGTTACATGTTTGGCCATCTATTTGATGCTATAAGAAAGCTTAGACAGGAAACTGTTACATGTTTGGCCATCTATTTGATGCTATAAGAAAGCTTAGACAGGAAACTGTTACATGTTTGGCCATCTATTTGATGCTATAAGAAAGCTTAGACAGGAAACTGTTACATGTTTGGCCATCTATTTGATGCTATAAGAAAGCTTAGACAGGAAACTGTTACATGTTTGGCCATCTATTTGATGCTATAAGAAAGCTTAGACAGGCAACTGTTACATGTTTGGCCATCTATTTGATGCTATAAGAAAGCTTAGACAGGCAACTGTTACATGTTTGGCCATCTATTTGATGCTATAAGAAAGCTTAGACAGGAAACTGTTACATGTTTGGCCATCTATTTGATGCTATAAGAAAGCTTAGACAAACTGTTACATGTTTGGCCATCTATTTGATGCTATAAGAAAGCTTAGACAGGAAACTGTTACATGTTTGGCCATCTATTTGATGCTATAAGAAAGCTTAGACAGGAAACTGTTACATGTTTGGCCATCTATTTGATGCTATAAGAAAGCTTAGACAGGCAACTGTTACATGTTTGGCCATCTATTTGATGCTATAAGAAAGCTTAGACAGGAAACTGTTACATGTTTGGCCATCTATTTGATGCTATAAGAAAGCTTAGACAGGCAACTGTTACATGTTTGGCCATCTATTTGATGCTATAAGAAAGCTTAGACAGGAAACTGTTACATGTTTGGCCATCTATTTGATGCTATAAGAAAGACAGGCAACTGTTACATGTTTGGCCATCTATTTGATGCTATAAGAAAGCTTAGACAGGCAACTGTTACATGTTTGGCCATCTATTTGATGCTATAAGAAAGCTTAGACAGGAAACTGTTACATGTTTGGCCATCTATTTGATGCTATAAGAAAGCTTAGACAGGCAACTGTTACATGTTTGGCCATCTATTTGATGCTATAAGAAAGCTTAGACAGGAAACTGTTACATGTTTGGCCATCTATTTGATGCTATAAGAAAGACAGGAACTGTTACATGTTTGGCCATCTATTTGATGCTATAAGAAAGCTTAGACAGGAAACTGTTACATGTTTGGCCATCTATTTGATGCTATAAGAAAGCTTAGACAGGAAACTGTTACATGTTTGGCCATCTATTTGATGCTATAAGAAAGCTTAGACAGGAAACTGTTACATGTTTGGCCATCTATTTGATGCTATAAGAAAGCTTAGACAGGAAACTGTTACATGTTTGGCCATCTATTTGATGCTATAAGAAAGCTTAGACAGGAAACTGTTACATGTTTGGCCATCTATTTGATGCTATAAGAAAGCTTAGACAGGAAACTGTTACATGTTTGGCCATCTATTTGATGCTATAAGAAAGCTTAGACAGGAAACTGTTACATGTTTGGCCATCTATTTGATGCTATAAGAAAGCTTAGACAGGCAACTGTTACATGTTTGGCCATCTATTTGATGCTATAAGAAAGCTTAGACAGGCAACTGTTACATGTTTGGCCATCTATTTGATGCTATAAGAAAGCTTAGACAGGCAACTGTTACATGTTTGGCCATCTATTTGATGCTATAAGAAAGCTTAGACAGGAAACTGTTACATGTTTGGCCATCTATTTGATGCTATAAGAAAGCTTAGACAGGCAACTGTTACATGTTTGGCCATCTATTTGATGCTATAAGAAAGCTTAGACAGGAAACTGTTACATGTTTGGCCATCTATTTGATGCTATAAGAAAGCTTAGACAGAACTGTTACATGTTTGGCCATCTATTTGATGCTATAAGAAAGCTTAGACAGGAAACTGTTACATGTTTGGCCATCTATTTGATGCTATAAGAAAGCTTAGACAGGAAACTGTTACATGTTTGGCCATCTATTTGATGCTATAAGAAAGCTTAGACAGGAAACTGTTACATGTTTGGCCATCTATTTGATGCTATAAGAAAGCTTAGACAGGAAACTGTTACATGTTTGGCCATCTATTTGATGCTATAAGAAAGCTTAGACAGGAAACTGTTACATGTTTGGCCATCTATTTGATGCTATAAGAAAGCTTAGACAAACTGTTACATGTTTGGCCATCTATTTGATGCTATAAGAAAGCTTAGACAGGAAACTGTTACATGTTTGGCCATCTATTTGATGCTATAAGAAAGCTTAGACAGGCAACTGTTACATGTTTGGCCATCTATTTGATGCTATAAGAAAGCTTAGACAGGCAACTGTTACATGTTTGGCCATCTATTTGATGCTATAAGAAAGCTTAGACAGGCAACTGTTACATGTTTGGCCATCTATTTGATGCTATAAGAAAGCTTAGACAGGAAACTGTTACATGTTTGGCCATCTATTTGATGCTATAAGAAAGCTTAGACAGGAAACTGTTACATGTTTGGCCATCTATTTGATGCTATAAGAAAGCTTAGACAGGAAACTGTTACATGTTTGGCCATCTATTTGATGCTATAAGAAAGCTTAGACAGGAAACTGTTACATGTTTGGCCATCTATTTGATGCTATAAGAAAGCTTAGACAGGAAACTGTTACATGTTTGGCCATCTATTTGATGCTATAAGAAAGCTTAGACAGGAAACTGTTACATGTTTGGCCATCTATTTGATGCTATAAGAAAGCTTAGACAGGAAACTGTTACATGTTTGGCCATCTATTTGATGCTATAAGAAAGCTTAGACAGGCAACTGTTACATGTTTGGCCATCTATTTGATGCTATAAGAAAGCTTAGACAGGAAACTGTTACATGTTTGGCCATCTATTTGATGCTATAAGAAAGACAGGCAACTGTTACATGTTTGGCCATCTATTTGATGCTATAAGAAAGCTTAGACAAACTGTTACATGTTTGGCCATCTATTTGATGCTATAAGAAAGCTTAGACAGGAAACTGTTACATGTTTGGCCATCTATTTGATGCTATAAGAAAGCTTAGACAGGAAACTGTTACATGTTTGGCCATCTATTTGATGCTATAAGAAAGCTTAGACAGGAAACTGTTACATGTTTGGCCATCTATTTGATGCTATAAGAAAGCTTAGACAGGAAACTGTTACATGTTTGGCCATCTATTTGATGCTATAAGAAAGCTTAGACAGGAAACTGTTACATGTTTGGCCATCTATTTGATGCTATAAGAAAGCTTAGACAGGAAACTGTTACATGTTTGGCCATCTATTTGATGCTATAAGAAAGCTTAGACAGGAAACTGTTACATGTTTGGCCATCTATTTGATGCTATAAGAAAGCTTAGACAGGAAACTGTTACATGTTTGGCCATCTATTTGATGCTATAAGAAAGCTTAGACAGGCAACTGTTACATGTTTGGCCATCTATTTGATGCTATAAGAAAGACAGGAAACTGTTACATGTTTGGCCATCTATTTGATGCTATAAGAAAGCTTAGACAGGAAACTGTTACATGTTTGGCCATCTATTTGATGCTATAAGAAAGCTTAGACAGGCAACTGTTACATGTTTGGCCATCTATTTGATGCTATAAGAAAGCTTAGACAAACTGTTACATGTTTGGCCATCTATTTGATGCTATAAGAAAGCTTAGACAGGCAACTGTTACATGTTTGGCCATCTATTTGATGCTATAAGAAAGCTTAGACAGGAAACTGTTACATGTTTGGCCATCTATTTGATGCTATAAGAAAGCTTAGACAAACTGTTACATGTTTGGCCATCTATTTGATGCTATAAGAAAGCTTAGACAGGAAACTGTTACATGTTTGGCCATCTATTTGATGCTATAAGAAAGCTTAGACAGGAAACTGTTACATGTTTGGCCATCTATTTGATGCTATAAGAAAGCTTAGACAGGAAACTGTTACATGTTTGGCCATCTATTTGATGCTATAAGAAAGCTTAGACAGGCAACTGTTACATGTTTGGCCATCTATTTGATGCTATAAGAAAGCTTAGACAGGCAACTGTTACATGTTTGGCCATCTATTTGATGCTATAAGAAAGCTTAGACAGGCAACTGTTACATGTTTGGCCATCTATTTGATGCTATAAGAAAGCTTAGACAGGCAACTGTTACATGTTTGGCCATCTATTTGATGCTATAAGAAAGCTTAGACAGGAAACTGTTACATGTTTGGCCATCTATTTGATGCTATAAGAAAGCTTAGACAGGAAACTGTTACATGTTTGGCCATCTATTTGATGCTATAAGAAAGCTTAGACAGGAAACTGTTACATGTTTGGCCATCTATTTGATGCTATAAGAAAGCTTAGACAGGAAACTGTTACATGTTTGGCCATCTATTTGATGCTATAAGAAAGCTTAGACAGGCAACTGTTACATGTTTGGCCATCTATTTGATGCTATAAGAAAGCTTAGACAGGAAACTGTTACATGTTTGGCCATCTATTTGATGCTATAAGAAAGCTTAGACAGGCAACTGTTACATGTTTGGCCATCTATTTGATGCTATAAGAAAGCTTAGACAGGAAACTGTTACATGTTTGGCCATCTATTTGATGCTATAAGAAAGCTTAGACAGGCAACTGTTACATGTTTGGCCATCTATTTGATGCTATAAGAAAGCTTAGACAAACTGTTACATGTTTGGCCATCTATTTGATGCTATAAGAAAGCTTAGACAGGAAACTGTTACATGTTTGGCCATCTATTTGATGCTATAAGAAAGCTTAGACAGGAAACTGTTACATGTTTGGCCATCTATTTGATGCTATAAGAAAGCTTAGACAAACTGTTACATGTTTGGCCATCTATTTGATGCTATAAGAAAGCTTAGACAGGAAACTGTTACATGTTTGGCCATCTATTTGATGCTATAAGAAAGCTTAGACAGGAAACTGTTACATGTTTGGCCATCTATTTGATGCTATAAGAAAGCTTAGACAGGAAACTGTTACATGTTTGGCCATCTATTTGATGCTATAAGAAAGCTTAGACAGGAAACTGTTACATGTTTGGCCATCTATTTGATGCTATAAGAAAGCTTAGACAGGCAACTGTTACATGTTTGGCCATCTATTTGATGCTATAAGAAAGCTTAGACAGGCAACTGTTACATGTTTGGCCATCTATTTGATGCTATAAGAAAGACAGGCAACTGTTACATGTTTGGCCATCTATTTGATGCTATAAGAAAGCTTAGACAGGAAACTGTTACATGTTTGGCCATCTATTTGATGCTATAAGAAAGCTTAGACAGGCAACTGTTACATGTTTGGCCATCTATTTGATGCTATAAGAAAGCTTAGACAGGAAACTGTTACATGTTTGGCCATCTATTTGATGCTATAAGAAAGCTTAGACAGGAAACTGTTACATGTTTGGCCATCTATTTGATGCTATAAGAAAGCTTAGACAGGAAACTGTTACATGTTTGGCCATCTATTTGATGCTATAAGAAAGCTTAGACAGGAAACTGTTACATGTTTGGCCATCTATTTGATGCTATAAGAAAGCTTAGACAGGCAACTGTTACATGTTTGGCCATCTATTTGATGCTATAAGAAAGCTTAGACAGGAAACTGTTACATGTTTGGCCATCTATTTGATGCTATAAGAAAGCTTAGACAGGAAACTGTTACATGTTTGGCCATCTATTTGATGCTATAAGAAAGCTTAGACAGGAAACTGTTACATGTTTGGCCATCTATTTGATGCTATAAGAAAGCTTAGACAGGAAACTGTTACATGTTTGGCCATCTATTTGATGCTATAAGAAAGCTTAGACAGGCAACTGTTACATGTTTGGCCATCTATTTGATGCTATAAGAAAGCTTAGACAGGCAACTGTTACATGTTTGGCCATCTATTTGATGCTATAAGAAAGCTTAGACAGGCAACTGTTACATGTTTGGCCATCTATTTGATGCTATAAGAAAGCTTAGACAGGAAACTGTTACATGTTTGGCCATCTATTTGATGCTATAAGAAAGACAGGCAACTGTTACATGTTTGGCCATCTATTTGATGCTATAAGAAAGCTTAGACAGGAAACTGTTACATGTTTGGCCATCTATTTGATGCTATAAGAAAGCTTAGACAGAAACTGTTACATGTTTGGCCATCTATTTGATGCTATAAGAAAGCTTAGACAGGAAACTGTTACATGTTTGGCCATCTATTTGATGCTATAAGAAAGCTTAGACAGGAAACTGTTACATGTTTGGCCATCTATTTGATGCTATAAGAAAGCTTAGACAGGCAACTGTTACATGTTTGGCCATCTATTTGATGCTATAAGAAAGCTTAGACAGGAAACTGTTACATGTTTGGCCATCTATTTGATGCTATAAGAAAGCTTAGACAGGAAACTGTTACATGTTTGGCCATCTATTTGATGCTATAAGAAAGCTTAGACAAACTGTTACATGTTTGGCCATCTATTTGATGCTATAAGAAAGCTTAGACAGGAAACTGTTACATTTTGGCCATCTATTTGATGCTATAAGAAAGCTTAGACAGGCAACTGTTACATGTTTGGCCATCTATTTGATGCTATAAGAAAGCTTAGACAGGCAACTGTTACATGTTTGGCCATCTATTTGATGCTATAAGAAAGCTTAGACAGGCAACTGTTACATGTTTGGCCATCTATTTGATGCTATAAGAAAGCTTAGACAGGCAACTGTTACATGTTTGGCCATCTATTTGATGCTATAAGAAAGCTTAGACAGGAAACTGTTACATGTTTGGCCATCTATTTGATGCTATAAGAAAGCTTAGACAAACTGTTACATGTTTGGCCATCTATTTGATGCTATAAGAAAGCTTAGACAGGAAACTGTTACAGTTTGGCCATCTATTTGATGCTATAAGAAAGCTTAGACAGGAAACTGTTACATGTTTGGCCATCTATTTGATGCTATAAGAAAGCTTAGACAGGCAACTGTTACATGTTTGGCCATCTATTTGATGCTATAAGAAAGCTTAGACAGGAAACTGTTACATGTTTGGCCATCTATTTGATGCTATAAGAAAGACAGGCAACTGTTACATGTTTGGCCATCTATTTGATGCTATAAGAAAGCTTAGACAGGAAACTGTTACATGTTTGGCCATCTATTTGATGCTATAAGAAAGACAGGCAACTGTTACATGTTTGGCCATCTATTTGATGCTATAAGAAAGCTTAGACAAACTGTTACATGTTTGGCCATCTATTTGATGCTATAAGAAAGCTTAGACAGGAAACTGTTACATGTTTGGCCATCTATTTGATGCTATAAGAAAGCTTAGACAGGAAACTGTTACATGTTTGGCCATCTATTTGATGCTATAAGAAAGCTTAGACAAACTGTTACATGTTTGGCCATCTATTTGATGCTATAAGAAAGCTTAGACAGGAAACTGTTACATGTTTGGCCATCTATTTGATGCTATAAGAAAGCTTAGACAGGAAACTGTTACATGTTTGGCCATCTATTTGATGCTATAAGAAAGCTTAGACAGGAAACTGTTACATGTTTGGCCATCTATTTGATGCTATAAGAAAGCTTAGACAGGAAACTGTTACATGTTTGGCCATCTATTTGATGCTATAAGAAAGCTTAGACAGGAAACTGTTACATGTTTGGCCATCTATTTGATGCTATAAGAAAGCTTAGACAGGCAACTGTTACATGTTTGGCCATCTATTTGATGCTATAAGAAAGACAGGCAACTGTTACATGTTTGGCCATCTATTTGATGCTATAAGAAAGCTTAGACAGGCAACTGTTACATGTTTGGCCATCTATTTGATGCTATAAGAAAGCTTAGACAGGCAACTGTTACATGTTTGGCCATCTATTTGATGCTATAAGAAAGCTTAGACAGGCAACTGTTACATGTTTGGCCATCTATTTGATGCTATAAGAAAGCTTAGACAGGAAACTGTTACATGTTTGGCCATCTATTTGATGCTATAAGAAAGACAGGGAACTGTTACATGTTTGGCCATCTATTTGATGCTATAAGAAAGCTTAGACAGGAAACTGTTACATGTTTGGCCATCTATTTGATGCTATAAGAAAGCTTAGACAGGAAACTGTTACATGTTTGGCCATCTATTTGATGCTATAAGAAAGCTTAGACAGAAAACTGTTACATGTTTGGCCATCTATTTGATGCTATAAGAAAGCTTAGACAGGAAACTGTTACATGTTTGGCCATCTATTTGATGCTATAAGAAAGCTTAGACAGGAAACTGTTACATGTTTGGCCATCTATTTGATGCTATAAGAAAGCTTAGACAGGAAACTGTTACATGTTTGGCCATCTATTTGATGCTATAAGAAAGCTTAGACAGGAAACTGTTACATGTTTGGCCATCTATTTGATGCTATAAGAAAGCTTAGACAGGCAACTGTTACATGTTTGGCCATCTATTTGATGCTATAAGAAAGCTTAGACAGGCAACTGTTACATGTTTGGCCATCTATTTGATGCTATAAGAAAGACAGGCAACTGTTACATGTTTGGCCATCTATTTGATGCTATAAGAAAGCTTAGACAGGAAACTGTTACATGTTTGGCCATCTATTTGATGCTATAAGAAAGACAGGCAACTGTTACATGTTTGGCCATCTATTTGATGCTATAAGAAAGCTTAGACAGGAAACTGTTACATGTTTGGCCATCTATTTGATGCTATAAGAAAGCTTAGACAGAACTGTTACATGTTTGGCCATCTATTTGATGCTATAAGAAAGCTTAGACAGGAAACTGTTACATGTTTGGCCATCTATTTGATGCTATAAGAAAGCTTAGACAGGAAACTGTTACATGTTTGGCCATCTATTTGATGCTATAAGAAAGCTTAGACAGGCAACTGTTACATGTTTGGCCATCTATTTGATGCTATAAGAAAGCTTAGACAGGAAACTGTTACATGTTTGGCCATCTATTTGATGCTATAAGAAAGCTTAGACAGGAAACTGTTACATGTTTGGCCATCTATTTGATGCTATAAGAAAGCTTAGACAAACTGTTACATGTTTGGCCATCTATTTGATGCTATAAGAAAGCTTAGACAGGCAACTGTTACATGTTTGGCCATCTATTTGATGCTATAAGAAAGCTTAGACAGGCAACTGTTACATGTTTGGCCATCTATTTGATGCTATAAGAAAGCTTAGACAGGCAACTGTTACATGTTTGGCCATCTATTTGATGCTATAAGAAAGCTTAGACAGGAAACTGTTACATGTTTGGCCATCTATTTGATGCTATAAGAAAGCTTAGACAGGAAACTGTTACATGTTTGGCCATCTATTTGATGCTATAAGAAAGCTTAGACAGGCAACTGTTACATGTTTGGCCATCTATTTGATGCTATAAGAAAGCTTAGACAAACTGTTACATGTTTGGCCATCTATTTGATGCTATAAGAAAGCTTAGACAGGAAACTGTTACATGTTTGGCCATCTATTTGATGCTATAAGAAAGCTTAGACAGGAAACTGTTACATGTTTGGCCATCTATTTGATGCTATAAGAAAGCTTAGACAGGAAACTGTTACATGTTTGGCCATCTATTTGATGCTATAAGAAAGCTTAGACAAACTGTTACATGTTTGGCCATCTATTTGATGCTATAAGAAAGCTTAGACAGGAAACTGTTACATGTTTGGCCATCTATTTGATGCTATAAGAAAGCTTAGACAGGAAACTGTTACATGTTTGGCCATCTATTTGATGCTATAAGAAAGCTTAGACAGGAAACTGTTACATGTTTGGCCATCTATTTGATGCTATAAGAAAGCTTAGACAGGAAACTGTTACATGTTTGGCCATCTATTTGATGCTATAAGAAAGCTTAGACAGGCAACTGTTACATGTTTGGCCATCTATTTGATGCTATAAGAAAGCTTAGACAGGCAACTGTTACATGTTTGGCCATCTATTTGATGCTATAAGAAAGACAGGCAACTGTTACATGTTTGGCCATCTATTTGATGCTATAAGAAAGCTTAGACAGGCAACTGTTACATGTTTGGCCATCTATTTGATGCTATAAGAAAGCTTAGACAGGCAACTGTTACATGTTTGGCCATCTATTTGATGCTATAAGAAAGCTTAGACAGGCAACTGTTACATGTTTGGCCATCTATTTGATGCTATAAGAAAGCTTAGACAGGAAACTGTTACATGTTTGGCCATCTATTTGATGCTATAAGAAAGACAGGGAACTGTTACATGTTTGGCCATCTATTTGATGCTATAAGAAAGCTTAGACAGGAAACTGTTACATGTTTGGCCATCTATTTGATGCTATAAGAAAGCTTAGACAGGAAACTGTTACATGTTTGGCCATCTATTTGATGCTATAAGAAAGCTTAGACAGAAAACTGTTACATGTTTGGCCATCTATTTGATGCTATAAGAAAGCTTAGACAGGAAACTGTTACATGTTTGGCCATCTATTTGATGCTATAAGAAAGCTTAGACAGGAAACTGTTACATGTTTGGCCATCTATTTGATGCTATAAGAAAGCTTAGACAGGAAACTGTTACATGTTTGGCCATCTATTTGATGCTATAAGAAAGCTTAGACAGGAAACTGTTACATGTTTGGCCATCTATTTGATGCTATAAGAAAGCTTAGACAGGCAACTGTTACATGTTTGGCCATCTATTTGATGCTATAAGAAAGCTTAGACAGGCAACTGTTACATGTTTGGCCATCTATTTGATGCTATAAGAAAGACAGGCAACTGTTACATGTTTGGCCATCTATTTGATGCTATAAGAAAGCTTAGACAGGAAACTGTTACATGTTTGGCCATCTATTTGATGCTATAAGAAAGACAGGCAAATGTTACATGTTTGGCCATCTATTTGATGCTATAAGAAAGCTTAGACAGGAAACTGTTACATGTTTGGCCATCTATTTGATGCTATAAGAAAGCTTAGACAGAACTGTTACATGTTTGGCCATCTATTTGATGCTATAAGAAAGCTTAGACAGGAAACTGTTACATGTTTGGCCATCTATTTGATGCTATAAGAAAGCTTAGACAGGAAACTGTTACATGTTTGGCCATCTATTTGATGCTATAAGAAAGCTTAGACAAACTGTTACATGTTTGGCCATCTATTTGATGCTATAAGAAAGCTTAGACAGGAAACTGTTACATTTTGGCCATCTATTTGATGCTATAAGAAAGTTTAGACAGGCAACTGTTACATGTTTGGCCATCTATTTGATGCTATAAGAAAGCTTAGACAGGCAACTGTTACATGTTTGGCCATCTATTTGATGCTATAAGAAAGCTTAGACAGGCAACTGTTACATGTTTGGCCATCTATTTGATGCTATAAGAAAGCTTAGACAGGCAACTGTTACATGTTTGGCCATCTATTTGATGCTATAAGAAAGCTTAGACAGGAAACTGTTACATGTTTGGCCATCTATTTGATGCTATAAGAAAGCTTAGACAAACTGTTACATGTTTGGCCATCTATTTGATGCTATAAGAAAGCTTAGACAGGAAACTGTTACATGTTTGGCCATCTATTTGATGCTATAAGAAAGCTTAGACAGGAAACTGTTACATGTTTGGCCATCTATTTGATGCTATAAGAAAGCTTAGACAGGCAACTGTTACATGTTTGGCCATCTATTTGATGCTATAAGAAAGCTTAGACAGGAAACTGTTACATGTTTGGCCATCTATTTGATGCTATAAGAAAGACAGGCAACTGTTACATGTTTGGCCATCTATTTGATGCTATAAGAAAGCTTAGACAGGAAACTGTTACATGTT
Organism: Megaustenia siamemsis; assembly: GCA_032433765.1. NCBI lineage: Eukaryota > Metazoa > Mollusca > Gastropoda > Stylommatophora > Ariophantidae > Megaustenia > Megaustenia siamemsis. Next base: position 51,317 of record JAVIAB010000126.1, read on the forward strand.
TGGCCATCTATTTGATGCTATAAGAAAGACAGGCAACTGTTACATGTTTGGCCATCTATTTGATGCTATAAGAAAGCTTAGACAAACTGTTACATGTTTGGCCATCTATTTGATGCTATAAGAAAGCTTAGACAGGAAACTGTTACATGTTTGGCCATCTATTTGATGCTATAAGAAAGCTTAGACAGGAAACTGTTACATGTTTGGCCATCTATTTGATGCTATAAGAAAGCTTAGACAAACTGTTACATGTTTGGCCATCTATTTGATGCTATAAGAAAGCTTGGACAGGAAACTTACTAGTTTGGCCATCTATTTGATGCTATAAGAAAGCTTAGACAGGAAACTGTTACATGTTTGGCCATCTATTTGATGCTATAAGAAAGCTTAGACAGGAAACTGTTACATGTTTGGCCATCTATTTGATGCTATAAGAAAGTTTAGACAGGAAACTGTTACATGTTTGGCCATCTATTTGATGCTATAAGAAAGCTTAGACAGGCAACTGTTACATGTTTGGCCATCTATTTCATGCTATAAGAAAGCTTAGACAGGCAACTGTTACATGTTTGGCCATCTATTTGATGCTATAAGAAAGACAGGCAACTGTTACATGTTTGGCCATCTATTTGATACTATAAGAAAGCTTAGACAGGCAACTGTTACATGTTTGGCCATCTATTTGATGCTATAAGAAAGCTTAGACAGGCTACTGTTACATGTTTGGCCATCTATTTGATGCTATAAGAAAGCTTAGACAGGCAACTGTTACATGTTTGGCCATCTATTTGATGCTATAAGAAAGCTTAGACAGGAAACTGTTACATGTTTGGCCATCTATTTGATGCTATAAGAAAGACAGGGAACTGTTACATGTTTGGCCATCTATTTGATGCTATAAGAAAGCTTAGACAGGAAACTGTTACATGTTTGGCCATCTATTTGATGCTATAAGAAAGCTTAGACAGGAAACTGTTACATGTTTGGCCATCTATTTCATGCTATAAGAAAGCTTAGACAGAAAACTGTTACATGTTTGGCCATCTATTTGATGCTATAAGAAAGCTTAGACAGGAAACTGTTACATGTTTGGCCATCTATTTGATGCTATAAGAAAGCTTAGAAAGGAAACTGTTACATGTTTGGCCATCTATTTGATGCTATAAGAAAGCTTAGACAGGAAACTGTTACATGTTTGGCCATCTATTTTATGCTATAAGAAAGCTTAGACAGGAAACTGTTACATGTTTGGCCATCTATTTGATGCTATAAGAAAGCTTAGACAGGCAACTGTTACATGTTTGGCCATCTATTTGATGCTATAAGAAAGCTTAGACAGGCAACTGTTACATGTTTGGCCATCTATTTGATGCTATAAGAAAGACAGGCAACTGTTACATGTTTGGCCATCTATTTGATGCTATAAGAAAGCTTAGACAGGAAACTGTTACATGTTTGGCCATCTATTTGATGCTATAAGAAAGACAGGCAACTGTTACATGTTTGGCCATCTATTTGATAATATAAGAAAGCTTAGACAGGAAACTGTTACATGTTTGGCCATCTATTTCATGCTATAAGAAAGCTTAGACAGAATCTGTTACATGTTTGGCCATCTATTTCATGCTATAAGAAAGCTTAGACAGGAAACTGTTACATGTTTGGCCATCTATTTGATGCTATAAGAAAGCTTAGAAAGGAAACTGTTACATGTTTGGCCATCTATTTGATGCTATAAGAAAGCTTAGACAGGCAACTGTTACATGTTTGGCCATCTATTTGATGCTATAAGAAGGCTTAGACAGGAAACTGTTACATGTTTGGCCATCTATTTGATGCTATAAGAAAGCTTAGACAGGAAACTGTTACATGTTTGGCCATCTATTTCATGCTATAAGAAAGCTTAGACAAACTGTTACATGTTTTGGCCATCTATTTGATGCTATAAGAAAGCTTAGACCGGAAACTGTTACATTTTGGCCATCTATTTGATGCTATAAGAAAGTTTAGACAGGCAACTGTTACATGTTTGGCCATCTATTTGATGCTATAAGAAAGCATAGACAGGCAACTGTTACATGTTTGGCCATCTATTTGATGCTATAAGAAAGCTTAGACAGGCAACTGTTACATGTTTGGCCATCTATTTGATGCTATAAGAAAGCTTAGACAGGCAACTGTTACATGTTTGGCCATCTATTTGATGCTATAAGAAAGCTTAGACAGGAAACTGTTACATGTTTGGCCATCTATTTGATGCTATAAGAAAGCTTAGACAAACTGTTACATGTTTGGCCATCTATTTGATGCTATAAGAAAGCTTAGACAGGAAACTCTTACTAGTTTGGCCATCTATTTGATGCTATAAGAAAGCTTAGACAGGAAACTGTTACATGTTTGGCCATCTATTTGATGCTATAAGAAAGCTTCGACTGGCAACTGTTACATGTTTGGCCATCTATTTGATGCTATAATAAAGTTTAGACAGGAAACTGTTACATGTTTGGCCATCTATTTGATGCTATAAGAAAGACAGGCAACTGTTACATGTTTGGCCATCTATTTGATGCTATAAGAAAGCTTAGACAGGAAACTGTTACATGTTTGGCCATCTATTTGATGCTATAAGAAAGACAGGCAACTGTTACATGTTTGGCCATCTATTTGATGCTATAAGAAAGCTTAGACAGGAAACTGTTACATGTTTGGCCATCTATTTGATGCTATAAGAAAGCTTAGACAGGCAACTGTTACATGTTTGGCCATCTATTTGATGCTATAAGAAAGCTTAGAAAAACAACTGTTACATGTTTGGCCATCTATTTGATGCTATAAGAAAGCTTAGACAGGCAACTGTTACATGTTTGGCCATCTATTTGATGCTATAAGAAAGCTTAGACAGGAAACTGTTACATGTTTGGCCATCTATTTGATGCTATAAGAAAGCTTAGACAGGAAACTGTTACATGTTTGGCCATCTATTTGATGCTATAAGAAAGCTTAGACAGGAAACTGTTACATGTTTGGCCATCTATTTGATGCTATAAGAAAGCTTAGAAAGGAAACTGTTACATGTTTGGCCATCTATTTGATGCTATAAGAAAGCTTAGACAAACTGTTACATGTTTGGCCATCTATTTGATGCTATAAGAAAGCTTAGACAGGAAACTGTTACATGTTTGGCCATCTATTTGATGCTATAAGAAAGCTTAGACAGGAAACTGTTACATGTTTGGCCATCTATTTGATGCTATAAGAAAGCTTAGACAAACTGTTACATGTTTGGCCATCTATTTGATGCTATAAGAAAGCTTAGACAGGAAACTGTTACATGTTTGGCCATCTATTTGATGCTATAAGAAAGCTTAGACAGGAAACTGTTACATGTTTGGCCATCTATTTGATGCTATAAGAAAGCTTAGACAAACTGTTACATGTTTGGCCATCTATTTGATGCTATAAGAAAGCTTAGACAGGAAACTGTTACAGTTTGGCCATCTATTTGATGCTATAAGAAAGCTTAGACAGGAAACTGTTACATGTTTGGCCATCTATTTGATGCTATAAGAAAGCTTAGACAGGAAACTGTTACATGTTTGGCCATCTATTTGATGCTATAAGAAAGCTTAGACAGGAAACTGTTACATGTTTGGCCATCTATTTGATGCTATAAGAAGGACAGGCAACTGTTACATGTTTGGCCATCTATTTGATGCTATAAGAAAGCTTAGACAGGCAACTGTTACATGTTTGGCCATCTATTTGATGCTATAAGAAAGACAGGCAACTGTTACATGTTTGGCCATCTATTTGATGCTATAAGAAGCTTAGACAGGAAACTGTTACATGTTTGGCCATCTATTTGATGCTATAAGAAAGCTTAGACAAACTGTTACATGTTTTGGCCATCTATTTGATGCTATAAGAAAGCTTAGACAGGAAACTGTTACATTTTGGCCATCTATTTGATGCTATAAGAAAGTTTAGACAGGCAACTGTTACATGTTTGGCCATCTATTTGATGCTATAAGAAAGCATAGACAGGCAACTGTTACATGTTTGGCCATCTATTTGATGCTATAAGAAAGCTTAGACAGGCAACTGTTACATGTTTGGCCATCTATTTGATGCTATAAGAAAGCTTAGACAGGCAACTGTTACATGTTTGGCCATCTATTTGATGCTATAAGAAAGCTTAGACAGGAAACTGTTACATGTTTGGCCATCTATTTGATGCTATAAGAAAGCTTAGACAAACTGTTACATGTTTGGCCATCTATTTGATGCTATAAGAAAGCTTAGACAGGAAACTCTTACTAGTTTGGCCATCTATTTGATGCTATAAGAAAGCTTAGACAGGAAACTGTTACATGTTTGGCCATCTATCTGATGCTATAAGAAAGCTTCGACTGGCAACTGTTACATGTTTGGCCATCAATTTGATGCTATAATAAAGTTTAGACAGGAAACTGTTACATGTTTGGCCATCTATTTGATGCTATAAGAAAGACAGGCAACTGTTACATGTTTGGCCATCTATTTGATGCTATAAGAAAGCTTAGACAGGAAACTGTTACATGTTTGGCCATCTATTTGATGCTATAAGAAAGACAGGCAACTGTTACATATTTGGCCATCTATTTGATGCTATAAGAAAGCTTAGACAGGAAACTGTTACATGTTTGGCCATCTATTTGATGCTATAAAAAAGCTTAGACAGGCAACTGTTACATGTTTGGCCATCTATTTGATGCTATAAGGAAGCTTAGAAAACAACTGTTACATGTTTGGCCATCTATTTGATGCTATAAGAAAGCTTAGACAGGCAACTGTTACATGTTTGGCCATCTATTTGATGCTATAAGAAAGCTTAGACAGGAAACTGTTACATGTTTGGCCATCTATTTGATGCTATAAGAAAGCTTAGACAGGAAACTGTTACATGTTTGGCCATCTATTTGATGCTATAAGAAAGCTTAGACAGGAAACTGTTACATGTTTGGCCATCTATTTGATGCTATAAGAAAGCTTAGAAAGGAAACTGTTACATGTTTGGCCATCTATTTGATGCTATAAGAAAGCTTAGACAGGAAACTGTTACATGTTTGGCCATCTATTTGATGCTATAAGAAAGCTTAGACAGGAAACTGTTACATGTTTGGCCATCTATTTGATGCTATAAGAAAGCTTAGACAGAAAACTGTTACATGTTTGGCCATCTATTTGATGCTATAAGAAAGCTTAGACAGGAAACTGTTACATGTTTGGCCATCTATTTGATGCTATAAGAAAGCTTAGAAGGAAACTGTTACATGTTTGGCCATCTATTTGATGCTATAAGAAAGCTTAGACAGGAAACTGTTACATGTTTGGCCATCTATTTGATGCTATAAGAAAGCTTCGACTGGCAACTGTTACATGTTTGGCCATCTATTTGATGCTATAATAAAGTTTAGACAGGAAACTGTTACATGTTTGGCCATCTATTTGATGCTATAAGAAAGACAGGCAACTGTTACATGTTTGGCCATCTATTTGATGCTATAAGAAAGCTTAGACAGGAAACTGTTACATGTTTGGCCATCTATTTGATGCTATAAGAAAGCTTAGACAGGCAACTGTTACATGTTTGGCCATCTATTTGATGCTATAAGAAAGCTTAGACAGGAAACTGTTACATGTTTGGCCATCTATTTGATGCTATAAGAAAGCTTAGACAGGCAACTGTTACATGTTTGGCCATCTATTTGATGCTATAAGAAAGCTTAGACAGGAAACTGTTACATGTTTGGCCATCTATTTGATGCTATAAGAAAGCTTAGACAGGAAACTGTTACATGTTTGGCCATCTATTTGATGCTATAAGAAAGCTTAGACAGGAAACTGTTACATGTTTGGCCATCTATTTGATGCTATAAGAAAGCTTAGACAGGAAACTGTTACATGTTTGGCCATCTATTTGATGCTATAAGAAAGCTTAGACAGGAAACTGTTACATGTTTGGCCATCTATTTGATGCTATAAGAAAGCTTAGACAGGAAACTGTTACATGTTTGGCCATCTATTTGATGCTATAAGAAAGCTTAGACAGGAAACTGTTACATGTTTGGCCATCTATTTGATGCTATAAGAAAGCTTAGACAGGAAACTGTTACATGTTTGGCCATCTATTTGATGCTATAAGAAAGCTTAGACAGGAAACTGTTACATGTTTGGCCATCTATTTGATGCTATAAGAAAGCTTAGACAGGCAACTGTTACATGTTTGGCCATCTATTTGATGCTATAAGAAAGCTTAGACAGGAAACTGTTACATGTTTGGCCATCTATTTGATGCTATAAGAAAGCTTAGACAGGAAACTGTTACATGTTTGGCCATCTATTTGATGCTATAAGAAAGCTTAGACAAACTGTTACATGTTTGGCCATCTATTTGATGCTATAAGAAAGCTTAGACAGGAAACTGTTACATGTTTGGCCATCTATTTGATGCTATAAGAAAGCTTAGACAGGAAACTGTTACATGTTTGGCCATCTATTTGATGCTATAAGAAAGACAGGAAACTGTTACATGTTTGGCCATCTATTTGATGCTATAAGAAAGCTTAGACAGGAAACTGTTACATGTTTGGCCATCTATTTGATGCTATAAGAAAGCTTAGACAGGAAACTGTTACATGTTTGGCCATCTATTTGATGCTATAAGAAAGCTTAGACAGGCAACTGTTACATGTTTGGCCATCTATTTGATGCTATAAGAAAGCTTAGACAGGAAACTGTTACATGTTTGGCCATCTATTTGATGCTATAAGAAAGCTTAGACAGGAAACTGTTACATGTTTGGCCATCTATTTGATGCTATAAGAAAGCTTAGACAGGAAACTGTTACATGTTTGGCCATCTATTTGATGCTATAAGAAAGCTTAGACAGGAAACTGTTACATGTTTGGCCATCTATTTGATGCTATAAGAAAGCTTAGACAGGCAACTGTTACATGTTTGGCCATCTATTTGATGCTATAAGAAAGCTTAGACAGGAAACTGTTACATGTTTGGCCATCTATTTGATGCTATAAGAAAGCTTAGACAGGAAACTGTTACATGTTTGGCCATCTATTTGATGCTATAAGAAAGCTTAGACAAACTGTTACATGTTTGGCCATCTATTTGATGCTATAAGAAAGCTTAGACAGGAAACTGTTACATGTTTGGCCATCTATTTGATGCTATAAGAAAGCTTAGACAGGAAACTGTTACATGTTTGGCCATCTATTTGATGCTATAAGAAAGCTTAGACAGGAAACTGTTACATGTTTGGCCATCTATTTGATGCTATAAGAAAGCTTAGACAGGAAACTGTTACATGTTTGGCCATCTATTTGATGCTATAAGAAAGCTTAGACAGGAAACTGTTACATGTTTGGCCATCTATTTGATGCTATAAGAAAGCTTAGACAGGAAACTGTTACATGTTTGGCCATCTATTTGATGCTATAAGAAAGCTTAGACAGGCAACTGTTACATGTTTGGCCATCTATTTGATGCTATAAGAAAGCTTAGACAGGCAACTGTTACATGTTTGGCCATCTATTTCATGCTATAAGAAAGCTTAGACAGGAAACTGTTACATGTTTGGCCATCTATTTGATGCTATAAGAAAGCTTAGACAAACTGTTACATGTTTGGCCATCTATTTGATGCTATAAGAAAGCTTAGACAGGAAACTGTTACATGTTTGGCCATCTATTTGATGCTATAAGAAAGACAGGCAACTGTTACATGTTTGGCCATCTATTTGATAATATAAGAAAGCTTAGACAGGAAACTGTTACATGTTTGGCCATCTATTTGATGCTATAAGAAAGCTTAGACAGGCAACTGTTACATGTTTGGCCATCTATTTCATGCTATAAGAAAGCTTAGACAGGAAACTGTTACATGTTTGGCCATCTATTTGATGCTATAAGAAAGCTTAGACAGGCAACTGTTACATGTTTGGCCATCTATTTGATGCTATAAGAAAGCTTAGACAGGAAAATGTTACAGTTTGGCCATCTATTTGATGCTATAAGAAAGCTTAGACAGGAAACTGTTACATGTTTGGCCATCTATTTCATGCTATAAGAAAGCTTAGACAGGAAACTGTTACATGTTTGGCCATCTATTTGATGCTATAAGAAAGCTTAGACAGGAAACTGTTACATGTTTGGCCATCTATTTGATGCTATAAGAAAGCTTAGACAGGCAACTGTTACATGTTTGGCCATCTATTTGATGCTATAAGAAAGCTTAGACAGGCAACTGTTACATGTTTGGCCATCTATTTGATGCTATAAGTAAGCTTAGACAGGAAACTGTTACATGTTTGGCCATCTATTTGATGCTATAAGAAAGCTTAGACAGGAAACTGTTACATGTTTGGCCATCTATTTGATGCTATAAGAAAGCTTAGACAAACTGTTACATGTTTGGCCATCTATTTGATGCTATAAGAAAGCTTAGACAGGAAACTGTTACATGTTTGGCCATCTATTTGATGCTATAAGAAAGCTTAGACAGGAAACTGTTACATGTTTGGCCATCTATTTGATGCTATAAGAAAGACAGGGAACTGTTACATGTTTGGCCATCTATTTGATGCTATAAGAAAGCTTAGACAGGAAACTGTTACATGTTTGGCCATCTATTTCATGCTATAAGAAAGCTTAGACAGGAAACTGTTACATGTTTGGCCATCTATTTGATGCTATAAGAAAGCTTAGACAGGCAACTGTTACATGTTTGGCCATCTATTTGATGCTATAAGAAAGCTTAGACAGGAAAATGTTACAGGTTTGGCCATCTATTTGATGCTATAAGAAAGCTTAGACAGGAAACTGTTACATGTTTGGCCATCTATTTCATGCTATAAGAAAGCTTAGACAGGAAACTGTTACATGTTTGGCCATCTATTTGATGCTATAAGAAAGCTTAGACAGGAAACTGTTACATGTTTGGCCATCTATTTGATGCTATAAGAAAGCTTAGACAGGCAACTGTTACATGTTTGGCCATCTATTTGATGCTATAAGTAAGCTTAGACAGGAAACTGTTACATGTTTGGCCATCTATTTGATGCTATAAGAAAGCTTAGACAGGAAACTGTTACATGTTTGGCCATCTATTTGATGCTATAAGAAAGCTTAGACAAACTGTTACATGTTTGGCCATCTATTTGATGCTATAAGAAAGCTTAGACAGGAAACTCTTACATGTTTGGCCATCTATTTGATGCTATAAGAAAGCTTAGACAGGAAACTGTTACATGTTTGGCCATCTATTTGATGCTATAAGAAAGCTTAGACAGGAAACTCTTACATGTTTGGCCATCTATTTGATGCTATAAGAAAGCTTAGACAGGAAACTGTTACATGTTTGGCCATCTATTTGATGCTATAAGAAAGCTTAGACAGGAAACTCTTACATGTTTGGCCATCTATTTGATGGTATAAGAAAGCTTAGACAGGAAACTGTTACATGTTTGGCCATCTATTTGATGCTATAAGAAAGCTTAGACAGGCAACTGTTACATGTTTGGCCATCTATTTGATGCTATGAGAAAGCTTAGACAGGCAACTGTTACATGTTTGGCCATCTATTTCATGCTATAAGAAAGCTTAGACAGGAAACTGTTACATGTTTGGCCATCTATTTGATGCTATAAGAAAGCTTAGACAAACTGTTACATGTTTGGCCATCTATTTGATGCTATAAGAAAGCTTAGACAGGAAACTGTTACATGTTTGGCCATCTATTTGATGCTATAAGAAAGACAGGCAACTGTTACATGTTTGGCCATCTATTTGATAATATAAGAAAGCTTAGACAGGAAACTGTTACATGTTTAGCCATCTATTTGATGCTATAAGAAAGCTTAGACAGGCAACTGTTACATGTTTGGCCATCTATTTCATGCTATAAGAAAGCTTAGACAGGAAACTGTTACATGTTTGGCCATCTATTTGATGCTATAAGAAAGCTTAGACAGGCAACTGTTACATGTTTGGCCATCTATTTGATGCTATAAGAAAGCTTAGACAGGAAAATGTTACAGGTTTGGCCATCTATTTGATGCTATAAGAAAGCTTAGACAGGAAACTGTTACATGTTTGGCCATCTATTTCATGCTATAAGAAAGCTTAGACAGGAAACTGTTACATGTTTGGCCATCTATTTGATGCTATAAGAAAGCTTAGACAGGAAACTGTTACATGTTTGGCCATCTATTTGATGCTATAAGAAAGCTTAGACAGGCAACTGTTACATGTTTGGCCATCTATTTGATGCTATATAACCAGTAGAGCCAGTAATATAGACAGAGTGGATTATATTCCATCGTAGCCAGTAACCAGTACAGCCAATAGTATAGACAAAGTGGATTATATTCCACCTTGGCCAGTAACCAGTAGAGCCAGTAATATAGACAGAGTGGATTATATTCCATTGTAGCCAGTAACCAGGAGAGCCAGTAGTATAGACAGAGTGGATTATATTCCATCATAGCCAGTAACCTGTAGAGCCAGTGGTACAGACAGTGAATTATATTCTATCTTAGCCAGTAACCAGTAGTATAGACAGAGTGGATTATACTCCACCTTAGCCAGTAACCAGTAAAGCCAGGAACCAGTAAAGCCAGTAATATAGACAGAGTGGATTATACTCCACCTTAGCCAGTAACCAGTAAAGCCAGTAATATAGACAGAGTGGATTATATTCCATTGTAGCCAGTAACCAGTAGAGTCAGTAGTATAGACAGTGGATTATATTCCACCTTAGCCAGTAACCAGTAAAGCCAGTAATATAGACAGAGTGGATTATATTCCATTGTAGCCAGTAACCAGGAGAGCCAGTAGTATAGAAAGAGTGGATTATATTCCATCTTAGCCAGTAACCAGTAGAGCCAGTGGTACAGACAGTGAATTATATTCTATCTTAGCCAGTAACCAGTAGTATAGGCAGAGTGGATTATATTCCACCTTAGCCAGTAACCAGTAGAGTCAACACTATAAACAAAGTGGATTATATTTCATCTTAGCCAGTAACCAGTAACCAGAAGAGCCAGTAGTATAAAGAGAGTGGATTATATTCCACCTTAGCCAGTAACCAGTAGAGCCAGTAGTATAGAGTGGAATATATTCCACCATAGCTGTAATAGTGCGAGCAATACGAAAGGATAAAACAGGAAAGGGATAAAACAAGAAACAAAGAAAAAACAAGAGTTAAAGAGATCAAGAAATTAATGATCAATAAGAAGGCGATTCCACATATGTCACACACTTTGACAGAGAGATCGCTAGACGGACTCTGGAGATTATTTGGAGATAACCAGGCTAGGAAGTTGACGTAACCATGGCTGAAGGAGGGAAAAGGAAGGTTGCACTAGCATTCTACAAACACAGGTGGAGGACAGAACTGACAGTAAGAAGCATAGCATAGAATATTTCTCAGGGAGACCGACTGGTTTGATGTAAAGGACCGAAAGGAAGATTCTAAGGGCTGAAGACGTCCTCTGATGTCCAGCGGTGGTAGACACGAAGAGTTCTCTGATGTCCAGCAGTGGAAGACACAAAGATTTCTCTGATGACAGCAGTGGTAGACACAGTATATTTTCTGATGTCAGCGGTGGTAAACGCAAGATTTCTCTGATGTCTAGTGGTAGTAGACACAAGAGTTCTCTGATGTCCAGCGGTAGTAGACACAAGAGTTCTCTGATGTCCAGCGGTAGTAGACACGAAGAGTTCTCTGATGTCCAGCGGTAGTAGACACAAGAGTTCTCTGATGTCCAGCGGTAGTAGACACGAAGAGTTCTCTGATGTCAGCAGTGGTAGTAGACACGAAGAGTTCTCTGATGTCAGCAGTGGTAGACACAAGATTTCTCTGTTGTCAGTGGTAGTAGACACAAAGAGTTCTCTGATGTCCAGCGGTAGTAGACACAAGAGTTCTCTGATGTCCAGCGGTAGTAGACACGAAGAGTTCTCTGATGTCCAGCGGTAGTAGACACAAGAGTTCTCTGATGTCCAGCGGTAGTAGACACGAAGAGTTCTCTGATGTCAGCAGTGGTAGACACAAGATTTCTCTGTTGTCAGTGGTAGTAGACACGAAGAGTTCTCTGATGTCCAGCGGTAGTAGACACGAAGAGTTCTCTGATGTCCAGCGGTAGTAGACACAAGAGTTCTCTGATGTCAGCAGTGGTAGACACAAGAGTTCTCTGATGTCCAGCGGTAGTAGACACGAAGAGTTCTCTGATGTCCAGCGGTAGTAGACACAAGAGTTCTCTGATGTCCAGCGGTAGTAGACACAAGAGTTCTCTGATGTCCAGCGGTAGTAGACACAAGAGTTCTCTGATGTCCAGCGGTAGTAGACACAAGAGTTCTCTGATGTCTAGTGGTAGTAGACACAAGAGTTCTCTGATGTCTAGTGGTAGTAGACACAAGAGTTCTCTGATGTCTAGCGGTAGTAGACACAAGAGTTCTCTGATGTCAGCGGTAGTGTCAGCGGTAGTAGACACAAGAGTTCTCTGATGTCCAGCGGTAGTAGACACGAAGAGTTCTCTGATGTCCAGCGGTAGTAGACACGAAGAGTTCTCTGATGTCAGCAGTGGTAGACACAAGATTTCTCTGATGTCTAGTGGTAGTAGACACAAGAGTTCTCTGATGTCAGCAGTGGTAGACACAAGATTTCTATGATGTCAGCAGTGGTAGACACAAGATTTCTCTGTTGTCAGAGGTGATAGACGTTAAGATTTCTCTGATGTCCAGCGGCAGTAGACACAAAGATTTCTCTGATGTCCAGCGAGAGTGAACAAGATCAAAATATTTCTACGATAGAATTTGAGTAGTCAGGAAAGATCAAGGACAGCTTTGTTTTAAGGAGTCAACTGAGAGGAGTGATTGACAGATGTTTGTCAAGACTGCACATTAAATGATAGGCAATTGAAAAGCAATCAGTCAATGAGACGATAGTGCTAGTATAGAAAGGCGGAGTTTCATGGACTGACCACACCAGTTGCCCAGAATGCCCAAGAAATAGGAGCCTAACTGGCAACCAAAAACACCAAGCGGGACTTTCTAGACACTTTTAGACACTTTTTGGACACACTTGAGATGATGTAAAGTTAAGACTGATTTAGGAGCCTGTCTCAAGGAGAGGAGGTAGACAGTTAGAGATTTAGGAAGTTGTAAAAGTTGTCAGTACAACTGTAGAAAAATGAGAATAGTAATAGAGTTAGAAGGAGACAGAAGCTATCAGTGAATTCAGAACCATGAAATCTAAACCAGAGAGAGAAAATAGTTATCTACAGAATTCACAAGGATTGTGATAGAGTTGTGCAAGCAAGTATCAAGCTGATAGAACACTTTGATATGTTAAGTATGACATAGCTTTCACAGTTATAAAGTCAAGCTTCTCTCCCCTGCCTTGCTAGGTGTATGGGGAATATGGTGTTAGTGACCCGATTTTTTAATGACCACAGCACATTTTTGGTGATGTGGTCGGTATCACACGCCTTTACTTCCCAGGAATATTTCTAGTACCCATTCCCAGGAATATTTCTAGTACCCATTCTTTCAGGCTGGGTGGACCCCGGAGCCTTGTCAGTCCGAAAAAAAATATGTTACTGTGGGAGATCGAACCCAGACCCTTCTGATCAAGCAGCGGGCACACTAACCACAAAGCCACCAAGGCTCCACAATTATTATAAATAACTGGCGCCAGAGACCACAATTTTTTTTCCATTTTTATGAAAAGAGCTAGAGAAAGTAATGAATAAATTCATCTAAACCACTAGAACGCTAATGATTTACAAGTAAGATATCAAAGAGAGTAACCAACGCTCAACCCATTCACACCAAATGTCATCAATAGAAAACTCAGCAGTAACAGTTGGTGTGAGTAAGGTACATCTAATATGTACAAGTGACAAGACTAGCTAGTTGTGTAAGGTACATCAAATGTGTACAAGTAACAAGACTAGCTAGTTGTGTAAGGTACATCTAATGTGTACAAGTAACAAGACAAGCTAGTTGTGTAAGGTACATCTAATGTGTACAAGTAACAAGACAAGCTAGTTGTGTAAGGTACATCTAATGTGTACAAGTAACAAGACATGCTAGTTGTGTAAGGTACATCTAATGTGTACAAGTAACAAGACAAGCTAGTTGTGTAAGGTACATCTAATGTGTACAAGTAACAAGACAAGCTAGTTGTGTGAGGTACATCTAATGTGTACAAGTAACAAGACAAGCTAGTTGTGTGAGGTACATCTAATGTGTACAACTAACAAGACAAGCTAGTTGTGTAAGGTACATCTAATGTGTACAAGTAACAAGACAAGCTAGTTGTGTAAGGTACATCTAATGTGTACAAGTAACAAGACATGCTAGTTGTGTAAGGTACATCTAATGTGTACAAGTAACATGACTAGCTAGTTGTGTAAGGTACATCTAATGTGTACAAGTAACAAGACAAGCTAGTTGTGTGAGGTACATCTAATGTGTACAAGTAACAAGACATGCTAGTTGTGTAAGGTACATCTAATGTGTACAAGTAACAAGACAAGCTAGTTGTGTAAGGTACATCTAATGTGTACAAGTAACAAGACATGCTAGTTGTGTAAGGTACATCTAATGTGTACAAGTAACAAGACAAGCTAGTTGTGTAAGGTACATCTAATGTGTACAAGTAACAAGGCATGCTAGTTGTGTAAGGTACATCTAATGTGTACAAGTAACAAGACTAGCTAGTTGTGTAAGGTACATCTAATGTGTACAAGTAACAAGACTAGCTAGTTGTGTAAGGTACATCTAATGTGTACAAGTAACAAGACATGCTAGTTGTGTAAGGTACATCTAATGTGTACAAGTAACAAGACAAGCTAGTTGTGTGAGGTACATCTAATGTGTACAAGTAACAAGACAAGCTAGTTGTGTGAGGTACATCTAATGTGTACAAGTAACAAGACAAGCTAGTTGTGTGAGGTACATCTAATGTGTACAAGTAACAAGACATGCTAGTTGTGTAAGGTACATCTAATGTGTACAAGTAACAAGACAAGCTAGTTGTGTGAGGTACATCTAATGTGTACAAGTAACAAGACAAGCTAGTTGTGTAAGGTACATCTAATGTGTACAAGTAACAAGACAAGCTAGTTGTGTAAGGTACATCTAATGTGTACAAGTAACAAGACAAGCTAGGTGTGTGAGTCAAGTAATAAAAAAAAACAATTGTTTCAAGGAAATGGAGACAGATTGAAGTACATGCAACAGAACACCATGTGATAGTAATTTTATCTTAGCCAAGCCAAAACACCATGTGATAGTAATTTTATCTTAGCCAAGCCAAAACACCATGTGATAGTAATTTTATCTTAGCCAAGCCAAAACATCATGTGATCAGGAGCTTTTCCAATTTATTTCAAACACACATTTCAGTTTGATGGTTACTTCCTCACATTTTGAGTTACATGTAAACCAGCCAACTTTCACCCAGCCCCAGAAGTCAACTGGAGCCTTGCCGCCTGTGTTGCATATCCAAACATCGCTGTTCGGTGAGGAGAGAACAGCACATGTACTTAAAACGAACTGACACCCCATGTTTGGCATTAAGTTAAAATGTGTAACACACCGACCGACAGGATTGTGAGTCATCAGAAGTAAACAAACAAATGGGTGATAGCCTATGTTTAGGCTGCTTTATTTAGGTCTTAGTGTGGAGTTGAGAACACACGATTAAACAATAAGCTAAGCACACCCAGAGTTAGAGAAGCTCATATAGGAACATGCTAGTCAGCATTAGGAGGAAGAATAAGGGACTATGTCTGGAGAAAGAGATAGAAGAGAAGAGATGGAGAAGCTCATATAGGAACATGCTAGTCAGCATTAGGAGAAAGAATAAGAGACTGTGTCTGGAGAAAGAGATAGAAGAGAAGAGATGGAGAAGCTCATATAGGAACATGCTAGTCAGCATTAGGAGGAAGAATAAGAGACTTTGTCTGGAGAAAGAGATAGAAGAGAAGAGATGGAGAAGCTCATATAGGAACATGCTAGTCAGCATTAGGAGGAAGAATAAGAGACTATGTCTGGAGAAAGAGATAGAAGAGAAGAGATGGAGAAGCTCATATAGGAACATGCTAGTCAGCATTAGGAGGAAGAATAAGAGACTTTGTCTGGAGAAAGAGATAGAAGAGAAGAGATGGAGAAGCTCATATAGGAACATGCTAGTCAGCATTAGGAGGAAGAATAAGAGACTGTCTGGAGAAAGAGATAGAAGAGAAGAGATGGAGAAGCTCATATAGGAACATGCTAGTCAGCATTAGGAGGAAGAATAAGAGACTATGTCTGGAGAAAGAGATAGAAGAGAAGAGATGGAGAAGCTCATATAGGAACATGCTAGTCAGCATTAGGAGGAAGAATAAGAGACTATGTCTGGAGAAAGAGATAGAAGAGAAGAGATGGAGAAGCTCATATAGGAACATGCTAGTCAGCATTAGGAGAAAGAATAAGAGACTATGTCTGGAGAAAGAGATAGAAGAGAAGAGATATAGAAGAGAAGAGATAGAGAAGCTCATATGGGAACATGCTAGTCAGCATTAGGAGAAAGAATAAGAGACTGTCTGGAGAAAGAGATAGAAGAGAAGAGATAGAGAAGCTCATATAGGAACATGCTAGTCAGCATTAGGAGAAAGAATAAGAGACTGTGTCTGGAGAAAGAGATAGAAGAGAAGAGATGGAGAAGCTCATATAGGAACATGCTAGTCAGCATTAGGAGACAGAATAAGAGACTATGTCTGGAGAAAGAGATAGAAGAGAAGAGATATAGAAGAGAAGAGATAGAGAAGCTCATATGGGAACATGCTAGTCAGCATTAGGAGAAAGAATAAGAGACTGTCTGGAGAAAGAGATAGAAGAGAAGAGATAGAGAAGCTCATATAGGAACATGCTAGTCAGCATTAGGAGAAAGAATAAGAGACTGTGTCTCGAGAAAGAGATAGAAGAGAAGAGATAGAAGAGAAGAGTCAGATAGCTGAGATGGAGAAACTCAGGTAGGTATCCCAGGTGTGGAACAGAACTTGGAAGAATATGCAATGAACATATTATTGCTTGGGTGTAGATATATTTGTGGTTGATGTTTGTGTTGCAGGTTGAAGTCAAGACTGCCTTCAAGCTGACCTTAAGATTGACAAACAAATGCTTTGATCACATTTGACAGATTCTTGTGCAGTTATTTATTTGCTAAGTGTTATTGATGATTTGTTTATGCTGTCATTTATATGTTCGGTCTGGCTAGACAACATTGTGGAAGTGTTTTATGTGATGATTATGTGTGAGACATGTTGGTTATATGTGAGACATGCTGGTTATATGTGAGACATGCTGGTTATATGTGAGACATGTTAGTTATATGTGAGACATGTTAGTTATATGTGAGACATGTTGGTTATATGTGAGACATGTTGGTTATATGTGAGACATGTTAGTTATATGTGAGACATGTTAGTTATATGTGAGACATGTTGGTTATATATGAGACATGCTGGTTATATGTGAGACATGCTGGTTATATGTGAGACATGTTAGTTATATGTGTGACATGTTAGTTATATGTGAGACATGTTGGTTATATGTGAGACATGTTGGTTATATGTGAGACATGTTGGTTATATGTGAGACATGTTGGTTATATGTGAGACATGTTGGTTATATGTGAGACATGTTAGTTATATGTGAGACATGTTGGTTATATGTGAGACATGTTAGTTATATGTGAGACATGTTGGTTATATGTGAGACATGCTGGTTATATGTGAGACATGTTAGTTATATGTGAGACATGTTAGTTATATGTGAGACATGTTGGTTATATGTGAGACATGTTGACTATATGTGAGGCATGCTGGTTATACATGAGACCTGTTGACTATATGTGAGACATGCTTGTTATATGTGAGACATGTTGGTTATATGTGAGACATGTTGGTTATATGTGAGGCATGTTGGTTATATGTGAGACATGCTGGTTATATGTGAGACATGTTGGTTATATGTAAGACATGTTGACTATATGTGAGACATGTTGGTTATATGTGAGGCATGCTGGTTATACATGAGACCTGTTGACTATATGTGAGACATGCTTGTTATATGTGAGACATGTTGGTTATATGTGAGACATGTTGGTTATATGTGAGGCATGTTGGTTATATGTGAGGCATGTTGACTATATGTGAGACATGCTGGTTATATGTGAGACATGTTGACTATATGTGAGGCATGCTGGTTATATGTGAGGCGTGCTGGTTATACATGAGACATGTTGACTATATGTGAGACATGTTGGTTATATGTGAGACATGTTGGTTATATGTGAGACATGTTGGTTATATGTGAGACATGTTGGTTATATGTGAGACATGTTGGTTATATGTGAGACATGTTGTGCAGATGCACATTTTTGAGAAGATAAATGTGACTGAAAACATGAGACGTCAGTGTGTCGATGGGAGTGTCGCCCATATATATATATATAGTCTTCTAGAAAACACCAAGAGAGCCTGGTTAGTGAGATATATAGTTGGTCAGCCACACACTTAGTTTAGTTCATTCAGAAGCTGACCAAGCTTTGGACTGCAGGGAGGTGACCTTTTTTTAATTTCCTTTCTTGAGTATCTAGCATATTATCACCATGTAGTTAGATTTGTTTACATATACTTATATATATATTTTTGTGTTGTTTGTTATTCCAGCTGAAGGCCTACTGGCAGGAAGGCCTACTGGCCGAAAGGTCGACTTCTGTTTTGTTATACAAAATAAAAACATGCAAACTTTTATGAGACTTTTATGAGTCATATAGGAACACATTGTAAGTCTTGACAATCATACAAACTTTTATGAGCCATGTGGGAACACAGTGCAAGTCTAGACAATCATACAAACTTTTATGAGCCATGTGGGAACACAGTGCAAGTCTAGACAATCATACAAACTTTTATGAGCCATGTGGGAACACAGTGCAAGTCTAGACAATCATACAAACTTTTATGAGCCATGTGGGAACACAGTGCAAGTCTAGACAATCATACAAACTTTTATGAGCCATGTGGGAACACAGTGCAAGTCTAGACAATCATACAAACTTTTATGAGCCATGTGGGAACACAGTGCAAGTCTAGACAATCATACAAACTTTTATGAGCCATGTGGGAACACAGTGCAAGTCTAGACAATCATACAAACTTTTATGAGCCATGTGGGAACACAGTGCAAGTCTAGACAATCATACAAACTTTTATGAGCCATGTGGGAACACAGTGCAAGTCTAGACAATCATACAAACTTTTATGAGTCATGTGGGAACACAGTGCAAGTCTAGACAATCATACAAACTTTTATGAGCCATGTGGGAACACAGTGCAAGTCTAGACAATCATACAAACTTTTATGAGCCATGTGGAACACAGTGCAAGTCTAGACAATCATACAAACTTTTATGAGTCATGTGGCAACATGTTTAGTTTAAGTCTACCATTCATTGCACTGTTCATCAGTCTTGTACAACTAGACTCGTATTGACGGACCTAGAGAGAACATGTTTGTAAAACTAGCATTGTGTGAGCTATACTTCTATATGGATCTAATCACTTAAACAGACAGCTGACTTCGTGAGAGAGTCTGGAATCCTACTCTGATTGAGTCTTGATCGCAGAGAGAGAGAGAGATATGGATCTAGTGTAAGCTATACTCCTATATAAGGATCTAGTGTAAGCTACACTTTTATATATGGATCTAGTGTAAGCTACACTTCTGTATGGATCTAGTGTAAGCTACACTTCTGTATGGATCTAGTGTAAGCTATACTTCTATATGGATCTAGTGTAAGCTACACTTTTATATATGGATCTAGTGTAAGCTACACTTCTGTATGGATCTAGTGTAAGCTACACTTTTATATATGGATCTAGTGTAAGCTACACTTTTATATATGGATCTAGTGTAAGCTACACCTCTGTATGATCTAGTGTAAGCTACACTTTTATATATGGATCTAGTGTGAGCTATACTTCTGTATGGATCTAGTGTAAGCTACACTTTTATATAAGGATCTAGTGTAAGCTACACTTTTATATAAGGATCTAGTGTAAGCTACAACTTTTATATAAGGATCTAGTGTAAGCTACAATTTTTATATAAGGATCTAGTGTAAGCTACAACTTTTATATAAGGATCTAGTGTAAGCTACAACTTTTATATAAGGATCTAGTGTAAGCTACACTTTTATATAAAGAACTAGTGTGAGCTACACTTCTATATAAGGATCTACTGTAAGCTACACTTCTATATAAGGATCTAGTGTAAGCTACACTTCTATATAAGGATCTAGAGTGAGCTACACTTCTATATATGGATCTAGTGTAAGCTACACTTCTATATAAGGATCTAGAGTGAGCTACACTTCAATATAAGGATCTAGTGTGAGCTACACTTTTATATAAGGATCTAGTATGAGCTACACTTCTATATAAGGATGTAGTGTAAGCTAAACTTCTATATAAGGATCTAGTGTGAGCTACACTTCTATAGATGGGTCTAGTGTAAGCTACACTTCTATATAAGGATCTAGTATGAGCTACACTTCTATATAAGGATCTAGTGTAAGCCACACTTCTATATAAGGATCTAGTATGAGCTACACTTCTATATAAGGATCTAGTGTAAGCTACACTTCTATATAAGGATCTAGTATGAGCTACACTTCTATATAAGGATCTAGTGTGAGCTACACTTCTATAGATGGGTCAAGTGTAAGCTACACTTCTATATAAGGATCTAGTATGAGCTACACTTCTATATAAGGATCTAGTGTGAGCTACACTTCTATATAAGGATCTAGTATGAGCTACACTTCTATATAAGGATCTAGTGTGAGCAACACTTCTATATAAGGATCTAGTATGAGCTACACTTTTATATAAAGATCTAGTGTGAGCAACACTTCTATATAAGGATCTAGTGTAAGCTACACTTCTATATAAGGATCTAGTGTAAGCTACACTTTTATATAAGGATCTAGTGTGAGCTACACTTCTATATATAAGGATGTAGTGTAAGCTAAACTTCTATATAAGAATCTAGTATGAGCTACACTTCTATATAAGGATCTAGTGTGAGCTACACTTCTATATAAGGATCTAGTATGAGCTACACTTCTATATAAGGATCTAGTATGAGCTACACTTCTATATAAGGATCTAGTTTGAGCTACACTTCTATATAAGGATCTAGTATGAGCTACACTTCTATATAAGGATCTAGTGTGAGCTACACTTCTATATAAGGATCTAGAGTGAGCTACACTTCTATATATAAGGATGTAGTGTAAGCTAAACTTCTATATAAGAATCTAGTATGAGCTACACTTCTATATAAGGATCTAGTGTGAGCTACACTTCTATATAAGGATCTAGTATGAGCTACACTTCTATATAAGGATCTAGTATGAGCTACACTTCTATATAAGGATCTAGTTTGAGCTACACTTCTATATAAGGATCTAGTATGAGCTACACTTCTATATAAGGATCTAGTGTGAGCTACACTTCTATATAAGGATCTAGAGTGAGCTACACTTCTATATAAGGATCTAGTATGAGCTACACTTCTATATAAGGATCTAGAGTGAGCTACACTTCTATATAAGGATCTAGTGTCAGCTACACTTCTATATAAGGATCTAGTGTCAGCTACACTTCTATATATGGATTTAGTGTAAGCTATACTTCTATATAAGGATCTAGTGTCAGCTACACTTCTATATAAGGATCTAGTGTAAGCTACACTTCTATATAAGGATCTAGTGTCAGCTACACTTCTATATTAGGATCTAGTGTCAGCTACACTTCTATATATGGATTTAGTGTAAGCTACACTTCTATATATGGATCTAGTGTAAGCTACACTTCTATATAAGGATCTAGTGTGAGCTACACTTCTATATATGGATCTAGTGTAAGCTACACTTCTATATAAGGATCTAGTGTGAGCTACACTTCTATATATGGATCTAGTGTGAGTCACATTTACTGTGTAAAACAAATTTTTCAGTTATAATGAATGTGGACAATGAGTTATGGTGTTATAAGGCCATGCAAGCTGTAGATGTCAACAAGAAAGTGATGAGCTAATGTGTGCCAGACACAATAATCAACTGCTGCACATGTTGTGGTTGGTGTGTCCAATAGTTGCTGACAAGCACTACCATCATCAGGGTTTTAGTTGTCAAAGACAATTGTAGTTCATTAGTGCTGGCAATATGATACTTGAAAATGACATCATTACTGACAATGATAATATGATAATTGACAATGATAATGTGGTAGCTGGAAATGATAATGTGGTAGCTGACAATAATAATGTGGCAGCTGACAATGATAATGTGGTAGCTGACAATGATAATGTGGTAGCTGACAATGATAATGTAGTAGCTGGAAATGATAATGTAGTAGCTGACAATGATAATATGATAACTGACATTGATGATATGATAACTGACAATGATAATATGATAGCTGACAATGATAATGTGGTAGCTGACAATGATAATATGATAACTGACAATGATAATATGATAAATGACAATGATAATGTGGTACCAGACAATGATAATATCATATTACCATTTTCAGTTATCACGAAGCCAATTGCCAATTATCATGGTATTCAGTTACTACCAACTACAGATTTACATATAACATTGTGGTAACTGGATGGAGAGGCTTCAAAAAGGGGGGCCACCTCTGAATTTGAAGATTCACTAAAGTAATTGATATTGATTTAAACCAAAGAAATTGATTTAAACCAAAGAAATTGATTTAAACCAAAGAAATTGATTTAAACCAAAGCAATTGATTTAAACCAAAGACATTGATATTGATTTAAACCAAAGAAATTGATTTAAACCAAAGAAATTGATATTGATTTAAACCAAAGAAATTGATTTAAGCCAAAGAAATTGATATTGATTTAAACCAAAGACATTGATATTGATTTAAACCAAAGAAATTGATTTAAACCAAAGAAATTGATTTAAACCAAAGAAATTGATATTGATTTAAACCAAAGAAATTGATTTAAACCAAAGAAATTGATTTAAACCAAAGACATTGATTTAAACCAAAGACATTGATTTAAACCAAAGAAACTGATATTGTTAATTGTTACATGTTTTTTCTAACATTCATAAAGCACTTGCTACACGGCAACATGTTTTTTCTCATGCCTTGAATAGATTGTCCAAGTGTCAGATCTATATTGGAGTGTGCTAAGTAGGTTTGACATATTGGACCTTGGTTGTTGATGTTAATTATATGTTATTACTTACCTATTATGACTGTCTTGCCAATTTCTATATTTCTTTCTCAGGGGAGAGGGTGGTCATGACAAGAGATAGCTGAATCTTTGATTCAAGCAGGCCTCCATTCAAGGTTGTGGCATTGGTGTTTCCTTGTGCTAGAATGTGAGAACACTTATTGTTAACGAGAATAGGTGGCCCAGTCAATGCCTGCACATTATCTTTGTTATGGGCAACCAACACTGTCAGCAAAGAGTTGATTTCTTATTAGGGGTTTGGTGGTTTCCCTTGGTTGAATAAGGAGCTTCAGATGTGAGCCCATAGAGGGATGTCACTGGAGCTGCTACAACACATGGTGTAGGAGGGCACCAATAGAGGGCAGCAGAAAGATTATCAGGAGGACAAAGATGATGTGATGGTCACAAGACATACCTAACATTGAGCTGACTGCTGATGTAGACACAGCTTGAGAGACGCTGATTTCTTCTGGTGGTATCAGCTCTGCCTCTGAGTGCAAATCTTCACACAGCTCAATGTGATGACTACCACTATCTTCATATAAGTCCAGTCCTGATGAAACATCAGCCTGACTTCCTGGCAATGAAATAGCACTGTTGCTGCGAGCCCTGACAAGGAGAACATACAGTAAATCAATGCATTAATTGTGGATAGTGCATTCACATCATGAAAGATTGTTATCTGTCTGAGCTAACTGAGGTCCTCTATATCCTCTACTTGGAGAATGTTAACTGTCTAAGCTAAACAACTGAGGTCCTATATGTATTCTACTGGGAGAATGTTAACTGTCTGAGCTAAGCAACTGAGGTCCTCTATGTCCTCTACTGGGAGAATGTTAACTGTCTGAGCTAAGCAACTGAGGTCCTCTATGTCCTCTACTGGGAGAATGTTAACTGTCTGAGCTAAGCAACTGAGGTCCTATATGTCCTTTATTGGGAGTCTGTTAACAGTCTGAGCTAAACAACTGAGGTCCTATATGTATTCTACTGGGAGAATGTTAACTGTCTGAGCTAAGCAACTGAGGTCCTCTATGTCCTCTACAGGGAGAATGTTAACTGTCTGAGCTAAGCAACTGCGGTCCTCTATGTCCTCTACTGGGAGTCTGTTAACTGTCTGAGCTAAGCATATGCGGTCCTATATGTATTCTACTGGGAGAATGTTAACTGTCTGAGCTAAGCCACTGATGTCCTCTATGTCATCTACTGGGAGAATGTTAACTGTCTGAGCTAAGCAACTGAGTTCCTATATGTTCTCTACTGGGAGAATGTTAACTGTCTGAGCTTAGCAACTGAGGTCCTCTATGTCATCTACTGGGAGAATGTTAACTGTCCGAGCTAAGCAACTGCGGACCTCTATGTCCTTTTCTGGGAGACTGTGAGCTAGGGACAGATATTTTCTGTCTCTACTGGGAGACTGTGAGCTAGGGACAGATATTTTCTGTCCTCTACTGGGAGACTGTGAGCTAGGGACAGATATTTTCTGTCCTCTACTGGGAGACTGTGATCTAGGGACAGATATTTTCTGTCCTCTACTGGGAGACTGTGAGCTAGGGACAGATATTTTTTGTCCTCTACTGGGAGACTCTGGTGCCCTCCTACACCATGACTCCAAACACTTTCGTTTCCGGTTGTTTCCAAAATGGAGGAATTATTTTTCTCCGGCTTGGTATAGAACCGTTGATCAGAGGTTTAACAAGCCGCTATCGTAAAAACGATGTTGTTAATGAAACGTAGACCTGATACAGAATGTGTAAATTAGCAGTAGATAGTAGTGATAGTTTTTTCGGCCCTAAAACAACAACAAAAATAGGATTCTGGAATGTGCGAACAATGGCCGCTCCGACGAAACATGCACAGGTCGCGAGCGAGATGGACAGATACGATCTAGATATTTTAGGATTAAGCGAAATGCGCTGGCCTGGAACAGGTAGGAGATCTATTGATAATAAAATAGTAGTTTTTTCTGGAAGGGAAGATGGAAAACACCGTGAAGGAGTAGGCATAATGATGACAGACAAAGCTGCAAGAAGTTTATTAGAATGGGAACCGGTAAATAGCCGTCTGATACGAACACGATACAAAACAAAACATGGAAGACTTTCAATTATTCAATGTTATGCGCCTACTAACGAAGCTGATGATGAAGTTAAGGATGATTTTTATAACCAACTGCAACAACTTATAAACAAAATACCAAAACACGATCTTTTAATTGTAATGGGAGACTTCAACGCCAAAGTAGGACAAGATAACGCAGGAGTGGAACATGTGATGGGGAGAGAAGGCTGTAATACAACAAGTCAGAATGGAGAAAGATTAATAGAATTATGTTTAATAGAAAATTTAGTTATAGGTGGGACATTATTTCCACACAAAAATATCCACAAAACAACATGGATATCTCCTGATGATAGAACATCAAATCAAATTGACCACCTATGTATTAAACAACAATTCAGATCATCATTAATAGATGTAAGAGCATACAGAGGTGCTGATGTTAATAGTGACCACAACCTGTGCATTGGGAAAATAAGATTAAAATTTAGAAACCAACAGAAGAGGTCAATTACACATAAAATTGATAGTCATAAACTGAAAGATGAAGCCATAAAGGAAAAGTTTAACATAGAGCTAAGTAATTGTTATTCAGCACTTGGTGAAATAGACTTAGATATCAATGAAATGTGGGACTCACAGAGCAAAATACTAATGACAGCAGCAGAAGCAAGTGCTGGACTGAAGAAAATGGAAAAACGAGCTTGGATCTCAGACACCACATGGAAATACATCAAAGAAAGAAGAGAAGCAAAGAGAGCCATGACTAATGTAAAGACAGATCTTGGAAAGGTTCTGGCAAAAGCAACATACAAAGAATTAGACAACAAAGTGAAAAGTTCGGCAAGAAGAGATACAAGAGCTTATATAGACAACTTGGCAGAGAAAGCAGAGACAGCTGCAATTACAGGAGACAGCAGAACTCTTTATACTGTACAAAAGATGCTGACAAACACCTATACATCCAGTGGAACACCAATTCTAGACAAATCTGGATTAATGCTAACAACAAGCGCAGACATAAAAGCTCGTTGGGCGGAACACTTCAAAGAAATTCTTAACCGTCCACTACCTCACAGTTTAATAGATTTTGAAGCTGAAACACCAGCAGCAGAATTAGATGTAAATTTAGATGACTTCACCTTGAGTGAAATAGAAACCACCTTAAAGCTAATGACCAATAACAAGGCTGCTGGAGAGGATAAGTTAACAGCTGAGATCCTCAAGGCAATTGATAGCCATAATTTAATACATCTCCAAAAAATGTTCAACATCATTTGGAAAACAGAGAAGACGCCTCATAAATGGAAAAAAGGAATCATTGTTAAGATCCCAAAAAAGGGCAATCTTAGAGATTGTAACAACTGGAGAGGCGTGACACTTTTGTCAGTTGCCTCAAAGTTATTCTGTAAAATCATCCTAAATAGAATAAAGGATTCAATAGATACAGTGATGCGTGAAGAACAGGCTGGGTTTAGAAAAGGGAGAAGCTGTCTTGACCACATTTTCACTCTACGACTTATATTGGAGGAACACATTGAAAAGCAAAAACCTTTTGTACTTAACTTCATCGACTTCAAAAAAGCATTTGATAGTATTCATAGAGATTCTTTGTGGAAAATTCTGAAGCAATATGGCTTACCATCAAAAATCATAAATATTATCAAAGACATGTATGATGGTTACACATGTGCAGTTCGAACAGAGGAAGGACTGAGCGAATGTTTCCCAATAGAAACTGGGGTTAAACAAGGATGTATTTTATCGCCCTTGTTATTTGGAATTGTTATGGACTTCATAATGAAGAAATGCTGCACTGGTAATAAAGGCATCGAATGGATACAAGGAGACCATTTGGAGGACCTCGACTTTGCTGATGACATAGTTCTCATCAGCAGTCAGATAAAAACGATGCAGGAAAACACAAATGAACTATCATCAATAGCCAGCAAAATTGGGCTTGAGGTCAATCATGAAAAGACTAAAGTCATGAAAAGTTTAATTCCAACAAGTGACAAAATATACATGGAAAACAAACCAGTAGAAGAGATTGATCACTTTATCTATCTTGGAAGTCACATTGATCGAGAAGGGGATACGAGCAAAGAAATTAGAATCAGACTGGCTAAAGCAGCAATGTCTTTCAGAAGCCTTGAAAAGTTGTGGAAATCAAAACTCATTAGCACAAACACAAAACTTAGGCTATTCAAATCAAATGTACTATCAACCCTTACGTATGCGTGTGAAAGCTGGAAAACAACAAGAGATATAGAAACAAAGTTGAACGCATTCGAAAATAAATGTCTAAGGAAAATACTTGGTATAGAATGGAACGAATTCAAAACAAACGAGGAAATTAGAGAAATCGCCAATCAACCACTAATATCTTCAGTAATAAAGAAAAGACGATGGTCATACGTTGGACATGTGATGAGAAGAGATAATAATCGAATAGCAAAGCAAGCCCTCATATGGGAAACAACAGGTAAAAGAAAAAGAGGAAGACCCAGGGAGACACTGAGAAGAACATTGATGAGAGAGGCAAGAGCAGCAGGAATCGGCTCCCTCAATGAGATAGAACTGCTTGCACAGAACAGAGACAGATGGCGAGATTTGATAAAATATCTTTAAAAGAAAACTGCTAGAACAAAAATTCATATAGGAGAAGGTGTATCTTGGTCTACGCCCTATGGGCCGGTTACGGCTCGAAAGGTCAATAGATAGATAGATAGATAGACTGGGAGACTATGAGCTAGGGACAGATATTTTCTGTCCTCTACTGGGAGACTGTGAGCTAGGGACAGATATTTTTTGTCCTCTACTGGGAGACTGTGAGCTAGGGACAGATATTTTCTGTCCTCTACTGGGAGACTGTGAGCTAGGGGCAGACATTTTCTATGTCCTCTATTTGGATAATGTGAGCTATGGGCAGACATTTTCTATGACTTCTACTGGGAGACTATGAGCTAGGGACAGACATTTCCTATGTCCTATACTGGGAGACTGTGAGCTAGGGACAGACATTTCCTATGTCCTATACTGGGAGACTGTGAGCTAGGGACAGACATTTTCTATGTCTTCTACTGGGAGACTGTGAGCTAGGGACAGACATTTTCTATGTCCTCTACTGGGAGACTGTGAGCTAGGGACAGACATTTTCTATGTCCTCTACTGGGAGACTATGAGCTAGGGACAGACATTTTCTATGTCTTCTACTGGGAGACTGTGAGCTAGGGACAGACATTTCCTATGTCTTCTACTGGGAGACTATGAGCTAGGGACAGACATTTTCTATATCTTCTACTGGGAGACTGTGAGCTAGGGACAGACATTTTCTATGTCTTCTACTGGGAGACTGTGAGCTAGGGACAGACATTTTCTATATCTTCTACTGGGAGACTGTGAGCTAGGGACAGACATTTTCTATGTCCTCTACTGGGAGACTATGAGCTAGGGACAGACATTTTCTATGTCTTCTACTGGGAGACTGTGAGCTAGGGACAGACATTTTCTATGTCTTCTACTGGGAGACTGTGAGCTAGGGACAGACATTTTCTATGTCTTCTACTGGGAGACTATGAGCTAGGGACAGACATTTCCTATGTCTTCTACTGGGAGACTGTGAGCTAGGGACAGACATTTTCTATGTCTTCTACTGGGAGACTGTGAGCTAGGGACAGACATTTTCTATGTCCTCTACTGGGAGACTGTGATTTAGGGACAGACATTTTCTATGTCCTATACTGGGAGACTGTGAGCTAGGGACAGACATTTTCTATGTCTTCTACTGGGAGACTGTGAGCTAGGGACAGACATTTTCTATGTCTTCTACTGGGAGACTGTGAGCTAGGGACAGACATTTTCTATGTCTTCTACTGGGAGACTGTGAGCTAGGGATAGACATTTTCATTGTCCTCTACTGGGAGACTGTGAGCTAGGGACAGACATTTTCTATGTCCTCTACTGGGAGACTATGAGCTAGGGACAGACATTTTCTATGTCTTCTACTGGGAGACTATGAGCTAGGGACAGACATTTTCTATGTCTTCTACTGGGAGACTGTGAGCTAGGGACAGACATTTTCATTGTCCTCTACTGGGAGACTGCAATTATTAGCCTAGGAACAACATATTGTAATGATGGTTAATAATATCTATGAGTTACAGAATAACTGATACTATTTCTCCTATAATGATTGCCAATATTTATGGGTTATAGAACTTTAGAAATGACTTCACTGAATGGCGGGGCATTCCCATACTTGCACAGCCCCCATTTCAACAACAAGGTGTTCATCATGATCGTTCATACTGTACAATTGAACTTGTTGTGTTCTGTAAAAATAGCACGTTTTGACGTACATGTGGTATTGAATGTGCTCCTTTGGCTTTATAAATGGCACACAGCTCAAAATAGACACTTCCAGGTCACCATAACAGCCAACATGGACAGTATAATCTCAATGCGCCAACTCCGGGGCAGAATTCATACTCAGTGGGCATGCCCTAAGAATCACTATCCAAAAAAACAAAGTCAGGCCTCCATTTCATTGAAACTCTCAATCCAACTGCAGTCCTGCTGATGGCAAATTTACTGATGAATACAGATTACACATCCTGCCCTAGGACTCAACCGGGACCTGATATAATTCTGCTACACTCTATGGCCAATCACCTACAGCAGTGGTTCCAAAACCATGTTGATTTTGTGGTCAGGTGAATGTGACCGGACTATCGCTGTCTCCACAAACAAAAATAACAACTAGAAAGAATCACTTGAAACCACATTGCAGCAGAATTGCTACTAGTTCTGAATCTGATTAGACTAAGCAGCTATCTTGGCCATCACACCAACTGCAAGTCCAAGAAGAAATAATATATTATGTCTAAATGTCCCTTCTATTATTTCTTACTTACTTGCGTGATTTTCTAGACATTCTGTTTCTATCCATTGCTGCATTCTCCACTGCAGGAAACTGGCTAAAGTCACTGCTGATATGTGGCAGCTTTGTGGCTTTTTTTAACTCATCAGCCTTGTCATTGATCAGCTTACACCACCTACACAAGGGTAAGATAAAAGATATATTTGTTGATCAGCTTACACCACCTACAAGAGTAAGATAAAAGATATATTTGTTGATCAGCTTACACCACCTACACAAGGGTAAGATAAAAGATATATTTGTTGATCAGCTTACACCACCTACACAAGAGTAAGATAAAAGATATATTTGTTGATCAGCTTACACCACCTACACACGAGTAAGATAAAAGATATATTTGTTGATCAGCTTACACCACCTACAAGAGTAAGATAAAAGATATATTTGTTGATCAGCTTACACCACCTACAAGAGTAAGATAAAAGATATATTTGTTGATCAGCTTACACCACCTACACACGAGTAAGATAAAAGATATATTTGTTGATCAGCTTACACCATCTACAAGAGTAAGATAAAAGATATATTTGTTGATCAGCTTACACCACCTACACACGAGTAAGATAAAAGATATATTTGTTGATCAGCTTACACCATCTACAAGAGTAAGATAAAAGATATATTTGTTGATCAGCTTACACCACCTACACACGAGTAAGATAAAAGATATATTTGTTGATCAGCTTACACCACCTACACAAGGGTGAGATAAAAGATATATTTGTTGATCAGCTTACACCATCTACAAGAGTAAGATAAAAGATATATTTGTTGATCAGCTTACACCACCTACACAAGAGTAAGATAAAAGATATATTTGTTGATCAGCTTACACAACCTACACAAGGGTGAGATAAAAGATATATTTGTTGATCAGCTTACACCATCTACAAGAGTAAGATAAAAGATATATTTGTTAATCAGCTTACACCATCTACAAGAGTAAGATAAAAGATATATTTGTTGATCAGCTTACACCACCTACACAAGAGTAAGATAAAAGATATATTTGTTGATCAGCTTACACCATCTACAAGAGTAAGATAAAAGATATATTTGTTGATCAGCTTACACCACCTACACAAGAGTAAGATAAAAGATATATTTGTTGATCAGCTTACACCATCTACAAGAGTAAGATAAAAGATATATTTGTTGATCAGCTTACACCACCTACACAAGAGTAAGATAAAAGATATATTTGTTGATCAGCTTACACCACCTACACACGAGTAAGATAAAAGATATATTTGTTGATCAGCTTACACCACCTACACAAGAGTAAGATAAAAGATATATTTGTTGATCAGCTTACACCACCTACACAAGGGTGAGATAAAAGATATATTTGTTGATCAGCTTACACCACCTACACAAGAGTAAGATAAAAGATATATTTGTTGATCAGCTTACACCATCTACAAGAGTAAGATAAAATATATATTTGTTCATCAGCTTACACCATCTACAAGAGTAAGATAAAAGAAGAATTTGTTGAATATATACATTTATATTATTTAAGTATTTAATTCTCCATCTAAGGAGAAAGTGTACAGAAGGATAGAAGTACCACCAATCATCTAAGGAGAAAGTGCACAGAAAGGTAGAAGTACCACCAATCATCTAAGGAGAAAGTGTACAGAAAGGTAGAAGTACCACCAACCATCTAATGAGAAAATGTACAGAAAGGTAGAAGTACCACCAACCATCTAATAAGAAAATGTACAGAAAGGTAGAAGTACCACCAACCACCTAATAAGTAAATGTACAGAAAGGTAGAAGTACCACCAACCATCTAATAAGAAAATGTACAGAAAGGTAGAAGTACCACCAACCATCTAATAAGAAAATGTACAGAAAGGTAGAAGTACCACCAACCATCTAATAAGAAAATGTACAGAAAGGTAGAAGTACCACCAACCATCTAAAGAGAAAATGTACAGAAAGGTAGAAGTACCACCAACCATCTAATAAGAAAATGTACAGAAAGGTAGAAGTACCACCAACCATCTAATAAGAAAATGTACAGAAAGGTAGAAGTACCACCAACCATCTAATAAGAAAATGTACAGAAAGGTAGAAGTACCACCAACCATCTAATAAGAAAATGTACAGAAAGGTAGAAGTACCACCAACCATCTAATAAGAAAATGTACAGAAAGGTAGAAGTACTACCAACCATCTAATGGAAAAAGTGTACAAAAAGGTAGAAGTACCACCAATCATCTAAGGAGAAAGTGCACAGAAGGATAGAAGTACCACCAATCATCTAAGGAGAAAGGTAGAAGTACCACCAGTCATCTAAGGAGAAAGTGCACAGAAAGGTAGAAGTACCACCAATCATCTAAGGAGAAAGTGTACAGAAAGGTAGAAGTACCACCAACCATCTAATGAGAAAATGTACAGAAAGGTAGAAGTACCACCAACCATCTAAAGAGAAAATGTACAGAAAGGTAGAAGTACCACCAACCATCTAATAAGAAAATGTACAGAAAGGTAGAAGTACCACCAACCATCTAATAAGAAAATGTACAGAAAGGTAGAAGTACTACCAACCATCTAATGGAGAAAGTGTACAAAAAGGTAGAAGTACCACCAATCATCTAAGGAGAAAGTGCACAGAAGGATAGAAGTACCACCAATCATCTAAGGAGAAAGGTAGAAGTACCACCAATCATCTAAGGAGAAAGTGCACAGAAAGGTAGAAGTACCACCAATCATCTAAGGAGAAAGTGTACAGAAAGGTAGAAGTACCACCAACCATCTAATGAGAAAATGTACAGAAAGGTAGAAGTACCACCAACCATCTAATAAGAAAATGTACAGAAAGGTAGAAGTACCACCAACCATCTAATAAGAAAATGTACAGAAAGGTAGAAGTACCACCAACCATCTAATAAGAAAATGTACAGAAAGGTAGAAGTACCACCAACCATCTAATAAGAAAATGTACAGAAAGGTAGAAGTACCACCAACCATCTAATAAGAAAATGTACAGAAAGGTAGAAGTACCACCAACCATCTAATAAGAAAATGTACAGAAAGGTAGAAGTACTACCAACCATCAAATGGAGAAAGTGTACAGAAAGATAGAAGTACCACCAACCATCTAAGGAGAAAGTGTACAGAAAGGTAGAAGTACCACCAACCATCTAAGGAGAAAATGTAAAGAAAGGTAGAAGTACCACCAACCATCTAATAAGAAAATGTACAGAAAGATAGAAGTACCACCAACCATAATACCACAATAACAACCTGTATTATGATGAAGGAGATAGTGACACCTACACAATGACAACCTGTATTATGATGGAGATAGTGACACCTACACAATGACAACCTGTATTATGATGATGGAGATAGTGACACCTACACAATGACAACGTGTATTATGATGATGGAGATAGTGACACCTACACAATGACAACCTGTATTATGATGGAGATAGTGACACCTACACAATGACAACCTGTATTATGATGATGGAGATAGTGACACCTACACAATGACAACCTGTATTATGATGATGGAGATAGTGACACCTACACAATGACAACCTGTATTATGATGATGGAGATAGTGACACCTACACAATGACAACCTGTATTATGATGATGGAGATAGTGACACCTACACAATAACAACCTGTATTATGATGACGGAGATAGTGACACCTACACAATGACAACCTGTATTATGATGATGGAGATAGTGACACCTACACAATGACAACCTGTATTATGATGGAGATAGTGACACCTACACAATAACAACCTGTATTATGATGATGGAGATAGTGACACCTACACAATGACAACCTGTATTATGATGATGGAGATAGTGACACCTACACAATGACAACCTGTATTATGATGGAGATAGTGACACCTACACAATAACAACCTGTATTATGATGATGGAGATAGTGACACCTACACAATAACAACCTGTATTATGATGGAGATAGTGACACCTACACAATGACAACCTGTATTATGATGGAGATAGTGACACCTACACAATGACAACCTGTATTATGATGATGGAGATAGTGACACCTACACAATGACAACCTGTATTATGATGATGGAGATAGTGACACCTACACAATGACAACCTGTATTATGATGGAGATAGTGACACCTACACAATGACAACCTGTATTATGATGGAGATAGTGACACCTACACAATGACAACCTGTATTATGATGATGGAGATAGTGACACCTACACAATGACAACCTGTATTATGATGATGGAGATAGTGACACCTACACAATGACAACCTGTATTATGATGATGGAGATAGTGACACCTACACAATGACAACCTGTATTATGATGATGGAGATAGTGACACCTACACAATGACAACCTGTATTATGATGATGGAGATAGTGACACCTACACAATAACAACCTGTATTATGATGATGGAGATAGTGACACCTACACAATGACAACCTGTATTATGATGATGGAGATAGTGACACCTACACAATGACAACCTGTATTATGATGGAGATAGTGACACCTACACAATAACAACCTGTATTATGATGATGGAGATAGTGACACCTACACAATGACAACCTGTATTATGATGATGGAGATAGTGACACCTACACAATGACAACCTGTATTATGATGGAGATAGTGACACCTACACAATAACAACCTGTATTATGATGATGGAGATAGTGACACCTACACAATAACAACCTGTATTATGATGGAGATAGTGACACCTACACAATGACAACCTGTATTATGATGGAGATAGTGACACCTACACAATGACAACCTGTATTATGATGATGGAGATAGTGACACCTACACAATGACAACCTGTATTATGATGATGGAGATAGTGACACCTACACAATGACAACCTGTATTATGATGGAGATAGTGACACCTACATAATGACAACCTGTATTATGATGGAGATAGTGACACCTACACAATAACAACCTGTATTATGATGGAGATAGTGACACCTACACAATAACAACCTGTATTATGATGATGGAGATAGTGACACCTACACAATGACAACCTGTATTATGATGATGGAGATAGTGACACCTACACAATGACAACCTGTATTATGATGGAGATAGTGACACCTACACAATGACAACCTGTATTATGATGGAGATAGTGACACCTACACAATAACAACCTGTATTATGATGGAGATAATGACACCTACACAATGACAACCTGTATTATGATGGAGATAGTGACACCTACACAATGACAACCTGTATTATGATGGAGATAGTGACACCTACACAATGACAACCTGTATTATGATGGAGATAGTGACACCTACACAATGACAACCTGTATTATGATGATGGAGATAGTGACACCTACACAATAACAACCTGTATTATGATGATGGAGATAGTGACACCTACACAATGACAACCTGTATTATGATGGAGATAGTGACACCTACACAATGACAACCTGTATTATGATGATGGAGATAGTGACACCTACACAATGACAACCTGTATTATGATGGAGATAGTGACACCTACACAATAACAACCTGTATTATGATGATGGAGATAGTGACACCTACACAATAACAACCTGTATTATGATGGAGATAGTGACACCTACACAATGACAACCTGTATTATGATGGAGATAGTGACACCTACACAATGACAACCTGTATTTTGATGGAGATAGTGACACCTACACAATGACAACCTGTATTATGATGGAGATAGTGACACCTACACAATGACAACCTGTATTATGATGGAGATAGTGATACCTACACAATGACAACCTGTATTATGATGGAGATAGTGACACCTAAACAATGACAACCTGTATTATGATGATGGAGATAGTGACACCTACACAATGACAACCTGTATTATGATGGAGATAGTGACACCTACACAATGACAACCTGTATTATGATGGAGATAGTGACACCTACACAATGACAACCTGTATTATGATGGAGATAGTGACACCTACACAATGACAACCTGTATTATGATGGAGATAGTGACACCTACACAATGACAACCTGTATTATGATGGAGATAGTAACACCTACACAATGACAACCTGTATTATGATGATGGAGATAGTGACACCTACACAATGACAACCTGTATTATGATGATGGAGATAGTGACACCTACACAATGACAACCTGTATTATGATGATGGAGATAGTGACACCTACACAATGACAACCTGTATTATGATAGAGATAGTGACACCTACACAATGACAACCTGTATTATGATGGAGATAGTGACACCTACACAATGACAACCTGTATTATGATGAGGGAGATAATGACACCTACACAATGACAACCTGTATTATGATGGAGATAGTGACACCTACACAATGACAACCTGTATTATGATGGAGATAGTGACACCTACACAATGACAACCTGTATTATGATGATGGAGATAGTGACACATACACAATGACAACCTGTATTATGATGGAGATAGTGACACCTACACAATGACAACCTGTATTATGATGGAGATAGTGACACCTACACAATGACAACCTGTATTATGATGATGGAGATAGTGACACCTACACAATGACAACGTGTATTATGATGATGGAGATAGTGACACCTACACAATGACAACCTGTATTATGATGATGGAGATAGTGACACCTACACAATAACAACCTGTATTATGATGATGGAGATAGTGACACCTACACAATGACAACCTGTATTATGATGATGGAGATAGTGACACCTACACAATGACAACCTGTATTATGATGATGGAGATAGTGACACCTACACAATGACAACCTGTATTATGATGATGGAGATAGTGACACCTACACAATGACAACCTGTATTATGATGGAGATAGTGACACCTACACAATAACAACCTGTATTATGATGATGGAGATAGTGACACCTACACAATGACAACCTGTATTATGATGGAGATAGTGACACCTACACAATGACAACCTGTATTATGATGATGGAGATAGTGACACCTACACAATGACAACCTGTATTATGATGGAGATAGTGACACCTACACAATAACAACCTGTATTATGATGATGGAGATAGTGACACCTACACAATAACAACCTGTATTATGATGGAGATAGTGACACCTACACAATGACAACCTGTATTATGATGGAGATAGTGACACCTACACAATGACAACCTGTATTTTGATGGAGATAGTGACACCTACACAATGACAACCTGTATTATGATGGAGATAGTGACACCTACACAATGACAACCTGTATTATGATGGAGATAGTGATACCTACACAATGACAACCTGTATTATGATGGAGATAGTGACACCTACACAATGACAACCTGTATTATGATGATGGAGATAGTGACACCTACACAATAACAACCTGTATTATGATGGAGATAGTGACACCTACACAATGACAACCTGTATTATGATGGAGATAGTGACACCTACACAATGACAACCTGTATTATGATGGAGATAGTGATACCTACACAATGACAACCTGTATTATGATGGAGATAGTGACACCTACACAATGACAACCTGTATTATGATGATGGAGATAGTGACACCTACACAATAACAACCTGTATTATGATGGAGATAGTGACACCTACACAATGACAACCTGTATTATGATGGAGATAGTGACACCTACACAATGACAACCTGTATTATGATGATGGAGATAGTGACACCTACACAATGACAACCTGTATTATGATGGAGATAGTGACACCTACACAATGACAACCTGTATTATGATGATGGAGATAATTATGCCTACACAATAAAAACCGGTAGTATGATGATGGAGATGGTTTTATTTTAATATCTTTTTTGTGTGTCCCTTTTTTGTAAACAAATGCATGTCACCATATGTTGTAGGAGTGTATAGTACACCCCACTATTTGCTTTTGCCTCCAGCTTTACTGCAGTACTGCAATTATGTGCCTGTTCCCTACTGCTAAATTGCTCTGTTTGGTGATCTGGGAACCATGTTCTCGATGAAGAAAAGGAATTGTTGAGCAAGACCAAACAGGTACAGTTAGTTGTTACCTGCTGACAACATTTGAAGGGGAAGTTGGAGCACCTATGGATCTGACCATAGTGCTTTGATGTTGATGCAACATAACACAACACAGCATAACATAACATAACACAACACAACACAGCATAACATAACATAACACAACATAACACAACACAGCATAACATAACATAACACAACACAACACAGCATAACATAACATAACACAACACAGCATAACATAACATAACATAACATAACACAACACAACACAACACAACACAACACAACACAACACAACAAAATGAAACATATCAAGACAATGTTACATAAGACAGTGGTAGCAGCATCTTACTTGTGTCTGAGATCAGGCGAGGCTGCAGTGAACTCGTACATCTGAGCTCTGGACTCTGAGATGTTCACTACAAAAAATGACCTCTTGTCTGTGAATAAGAAAAGGATAGTTGATCAAGTAAACTCATCACATGACTTTATCAAGTGAGTTGATCAAGTAAACTCATCACACGACTTTATCAAGTGAGTTGATCAAGTAAACTCATCACACGACTTTATCAAGTGAGTTGATCAAGTAAATTCATCACACGACTTTATCAAGTGAGTTGATCAAGTAAACTTATCACACGACTTTATCAAGTGAGTTGATCAAGTAAACTTATCACACGACTTTATCAAGTGAGTTGATCAAGTAAACTTATCACACGACTTTATCAAGTGAGTTGATCAAGTAAACTCATCACACGACTTTATCAAGTGAATTGATCAAGTAAACTCATCACACGACTTTATCAAGTGAGTTGATCAAGTAAATTCATCACACGACTTTATCAAGTGAGTTGATCAAGTAAACTCATCACACGACTTTATAAAGTGAGTTGATCAAGTAAACTCATCACACGACTTTATAAAGTGAGTTGATCAAGTAAACTCATCACACGACTTTATCAATTGAGTTGATCAAGTAAACTCATCACACGACTTTATCAAGTGAGTTGATCAAGTAAACTCATCACACGACTTTATCAAGAGAGTTGATCAAATAATTCTTCACACTGCTTTATCAAGTGAATCGATCAAATAATTCATTACACAACTTTATCAAGTGAGTCGATCATCCAGCTCTACAACTTAATAGTCCATCCAACTCTATAACTTACTAGTCCATCCAGCTCTATAACTTAATAGTCCATCAAGGTTTATAACTTACTAGTCCATCCAACTCTATAACTTACTAGTTCATCCAGCTCTATAACTTACTAGTCCATCCAGCTCTATAACTTACTAGTCCAACATTAAAACATATTGAGTCCATCCAGCTCTACAACTTACTAGTCCATCCAGCTCTAGAACTTACTAGTACAACACTAAACATATTGAGTCCATCCAATTCTAAACCTGACTACTACAACATTAAAACATATTGAGTCCACCCAACTCTATAACTTACTAGTCCAACATTAAAACATATTGAGTTCTAAAAAGCTATATAACTTACTAGTCCAACATTAAAACATATTGAGTTCATCCAGCTCTATAACTTACTAGTCCAACATTAAAACATATTGAGTTCATCCAGCTCTATAATTTACTAGTCCAACATTAAAACATATTGAGTTCATCCAGCTCTATAACTTACTAGTCCAACATTAAAACATATTGAGGTCATCCAGCTCTATAACTTACTAGTCCAACATTAAAACATATTGAGTTCATCCAGCTCTATAACTTACTAGTCCAACATTAAAACATATTGAGTTCATCCAGCTCTATAACTTACTAGTCCAACATTAAAACATATTGAGTCCATTCAACTCTATAACTTACTAGTCCAATACTAAAACATATTGAGTCCATCCAGCTATATAACTTACTAGTCCAACACTAAAACATATTGAGTTCATAAAACTATATAACATACTAGTCCAACATTAAAACATATTGAGTTCATCCAGTTCTTTAACTTACTAGTCCAACACTAAAACATATTGAGTTCATAAAACTATATAACTTACTAGTCCAACATTAAAACATATTGAGTTCATCCAACTATATAACTTACTAGTCCAACATTAAAACATATTGAGTTCATCCAGCTATATAACTTACTAGTCCAACATTAAAACATATTGAGTTCATCCAGCTATATAACTTACTAGTCCAACATTAAAACATATTGAGTTCATCCAGCTATATAACTTACTAGTTTAACATTAAAACATATTGAGTCCGTCCAGCTCTTTAACTTACTAGTCCAACATTAAAACATATTGAGTTCATCCAGCTATATAACTTACTAGTCCAACATTAAAACATATTGAGTTCATCCAGCTATATAACTTACTGATCCAACATTAAAACATATTGAGTTCATCCAGCTATATAACTTACTAGTCCAACATTAAAACATATTGAGTTCATCCAGCTATATAACTTAATAATCCAACATTAAAACATATTGAGTCCATCCAGCTCTTTAACCTAATAGTACAACACTAAAACATATTGAGGTCATCCAGCTATATAACTTATTAGTCCAACATTAAAACATATTGAGTTCATCCAACTCTTTAACCTACTAGTACAACACTAAAACATATTGAGTTCATCCAGCTCTATAACTTACTAGTACAACACTAAAACATATTGAGTTCATCCAACTATATAACTTACTAGTCTAACATTAAAACATATTGAGTTCATTCAACTCTATAACTTACTAGTCCAATACTAAAACATATTGAGTCCATCCAACTCTATAACTTACTAGTCCAACATTAAAACATATTGAGTTCATCCAGCTATATAACTTACTAGTCCATCATTAAAACATATTGAGTTCATCCAGCTATATAACTTACTAGTCCAACATTAAAACATATTGAGTCCATCCAACTATATAACTTACTAGTCTAACATTAAAATATATTGAGTTCATCCAGCTATATAACTTACTAGTCCATCATTAAAACATATTGAGTCCATCCAACTATATAACTTACTAGTCCAACATTAAAACATATTGAGTTCATCCAGCTATATAACTTACTAGTCCATCATTAAAACATATTGAGTTCATCCAGCTATATAACTTACTAGTCCTACATTAAAACATATTGAGTCCATCCAACTATATAACTTACTAGTCCAACATTAAAACATATTGAGTTCATCCAGCTATATAACTTACTAGTCCATCATTAAAACATATTGAGTCCATCCAACTATATAACTTACTAGTCTAACATTAAAATACATTGAGTCCATCCAACTATATAACTTACTAGTCTAACATTAAAACATATTGAGTCCATCCAACTAAATAACTTACTAGTCCAACATTAAAACATATTGAGTTCATCCAACTCTATAACTTACTAGTACAACACTAAAACATATTGAGTCCATCCAGCTCTTTAACCTACTAGTACAACACTAAAACATATTGAGTTCATCCAGCTATATAACTTACTAGTCCAACATTAAAACATATTGAGTTCATCCAGCTCTTTAACCTACTAGTACAACACTAAAACATATTGAGTTCATCCAGCTCTATAACTTAATAGTCCATCATTAAAACATATTGAGTTCATCCAGCTATATAACTTACTAGTCCAACACTAAAACATATTGAGTCCATCCAACTATATAACTTACTAGTCGAACATTAAAACATATTGAGTTCATCCAGCTATATAACTACTGGTCCAACACTAAAACATATTGAGGTCATCCAGCTATATAACTTACTAGTCCAACATTAAAACATATTGAGTCCATCCAGCTCTTTAACCTACTAGTACAACACTAAACATATTGAGTTCATCCAGCTATATAACTTACTGGTCCAACACTAAAACATATTGAGTTCATCCAACTCTATAACTTACTAGTCCAACACTAAACATATTGAGTTCATCCAGCTCTATAACTTACTAGTACAACACTAAAACATATTGAGTTCATCCAGCTATATAACTTACTAGTCCAACATTAAAACATATTGAGTCCATCCAATTCTATAACTTACTAGTCCAACACTAAAACATATTGAGGTCATCCAACTCTTTAACCTACTAGTCCAACACTAAAACATATTGAGTTCATCCAGCTCTATAACTTACTAGTACAACACTAAAACATATTGAGTTCATCCAGCTCTATAACTTACTAGTCCAACACTAAAACATATTGAGTTCATCCAACTATATAACTTACTAGTCCAACACTAAAACATATTGAGTTCATTCAGCTCTTTAACTTACTAGTCCAACATTAAAACATATGGAGTTCATCCAACTCTATAACTTACTAGTCCAACATTAAACATATTGAGTTCATCCAGCTATATAACTTACTAGTCCAACATTAAAACATATTGAGTTCATCCAGCTCTATAACTTACTAGTCCAACACTAAAACATATTGAGTTCATCCAGCTATATAACTTACTAGTCCAACATTAAACATATTGAGTCCATCCAGCTCTTTAACCTACTAGTACAACACTAAAACATATTGAGGTCATCCAGCTATATAACTTACTAGTCCAACATTAAAACATATTGAGTCCATCCAACTATATAACTTACTAGTCCAACACTAAAACATATTGAGTTCATCCAGCTCTATAACTTACTAGTACAACACTAAAACATATTGAGGTCATCCAGCTATATAACTTACTAGTCCAACATTAAAACATATGAGTTCATCCAACTATATAACTTACTAGTCCAACACTAAAACATATTGAGTTCATCCAGCTCTATAACTTACTAGTACAACACTAAAACATATTGAGGTCATCCAGCTATATAACTTACTAGTCCAACATTAAAACATATTGAGTTCATCCAGCTCTATAACTTACTAGTCCAACATTAAAACATGTTGAGTTCATCCAGCTATATAACTTACTAGTCCAACATTATAACATATTGAGTTCATCCAGCTCTATAACTTACTAGTCCAACATTAAAACATATTGAGTTCATCCAGCTATATAACTTACTAGTCCAACATTAAAACATATTGAGTTCATCCAGCTCTATAACTTACTAGTCCAACATTAAAACATGTTGAGTTCATCCAGCTCTATAACTTACTAGTCCAACATTAAAACATATTGAGTCCATCCAGCTCTTTAACCTACTAGTACAACACTAAAACATATTGAGTTCATCCAGCTCTATAACTTAATAGTCCATCATTAAAACATATTGAGTTCATCCAGCTATATAACTTACTAGTCCAACACTAAAACATATTGAGTCCATCCACTATATAACTTACTAG
Organism: Megaustenia siamemsis; assembly: GCA_032433765.1. NCBI lineage: Eukaryota > Metazoa > Mollusca > Gastropoda > Stylommatophora > Ariophantidae > Megaustenia > Megaustenia siamemsis. The sequence goes on from JAVIAB010000126.1 coordinate 95,100, forward strand.
TCGAACATTAAAACATATTGAGTTCATCCAGCTATATAACTTACTGGTCCAACACTAAAACATATTGAGTCCATCCAGCTATATAACTTACTAGTCCAACATTAAAACATATTGAGTCCATCCAGCTCATTAACCTACTAGTACAACACTAAAACATATTTAGTTCATCCAGCTATATAACTTACTGGTCCAACACTAAAACATATTGAGTTCATCCAACTCTATAACTTACTAGTCCAACACTAAAACATATTGAGTTCATCCAGCTCTATAACTTACTAGTCCAACATTAAAACATATTGAGGTCATCCAGCTCTATAACTTACTAGTCCAACATTAAAACATATTGAGTTCATCCAGCTCTATAACTTACTAGTCCAACATTAAAACATATTGAGTTCATCCAGCTCTATAACTTACTAGTCCAACACTAAAACATATTGAGTTCATAAAACTATATAACATACTAGTCCAACATTAAAACATATTGAGTTCATCCAGTTCTTTAACTTACTAGTCCAACATTAAAACATATTGAGTTCATAAAACTATATAACTTACTAGTCCAACATTAAAACATATTGAGTTCATCCAACTATATAACTTACTAGTCCAACATTAAAACATATTGAGTTCATCCAGCTATATAACTTACTAGTCCAACATTAAAACATATTGAGTTCATCCAGCTATATATATTCAAGTTGAGCTGTCTGATGATGAATTCGCTCACCTCTTGGACGGGAAGAGAGAGAAGATCAAGTTTCCTCCCGCCTGCAACACAGTAGTCTGGGAGAAGTTAGACAAGTCACTAGCAGAAGCCATAGACCACCACCTTAAACGGCTGAACTTGTCCCAGAAGCTTGAAAGCATAGGCGAAGTGTGTCTATTATTATTGCGTCAAGGAGTTAGGCTTAGGCACGAAGGAAGTAAGGACGAGCACGAAACCACAAAAAAGCAGACGACAGAAACAAATAGAAGAGATTAGGAGGCAGAAAACCATGCTAGGAAACAATTCAAGAAAGCTACAGAAGCAGAGAAGGAAGCACTGCATCAGGTATGGTAGCATCTAAAATCAAAACATAAGGCACTGGGTAGAGCAGAAAGATTGTATCGAAAAAGGAAAGCACCAAGAGGGCCAGGGAAACGTTCTTCAAAGATCCGTTCAAGTTTGCAAAGGAGCTATTTGAACCACCAAGATCTGGAACATTAAAAATCAGCAAGGAGGAGCTAGAGAAACATCTATTCAAGAGAGACCTATTCGGACAGCCAGAGAGACGAACCGCTGAAGTCAATGACAGGAATCATGTGGCCGAGCGAACCGGGCACCCCATTCAATGATAGGCCGCCGACGTTAAAAGAAGTTATAGATGTTGTTCACAGAGCCCGCAACAACTCGGCCCCAGGTCCAAATGGCGTTCCATATCTGGTTTACAAAAGATGCCCAGAGGTACTGAAGCGACTGCACCGGCTGCTCAGGAGTGCATGGAAGAGGCAGATTGTAAGCCAGGAGTGGAAGAAGGCCAATGGCGTGTACATTCCAAAGGAACTGAACTCAAATGAGATTGCGCAGTTCAGACCAATCTCCCTACTGAATATTGAAGGGAAAGTATTCTTCTCTGTAATGGCAAAGAGACTCACCTCGTACCTCGTGGAGAACGGGTACATAGATACTGCCATACAGAAGGGAGGAGTCCCTGGTGTCCCCGGATGCTTGGAGCACGCGACAATGATATGGGACGCGATACAGAGAGCAAAAACCGAGAAGCTAGATCTAGACGTCATATGGCTAGATCTTGCAAACGCATATGGATCAGTCCCACATCAGATGATTTGGCAGGCTCTCCGAATGTACCATGTACCCCAGAGTGTGACCGCCATGCTCAGACTGTATTTTACCGGCTTCACTGTGCGTTTCTCCACACAGGAATACATGACCGACTGGATAGAATTGCAAGTCGGCATTGCGATGGGATGTACAATTTCGCCCATACTCTTCGTGATGGCGATGCAGATAATATTGAGAGCAGCAGAAGGAGTTGGAAAACGACCAGACTTGGGAGGTGGATACCACATGCCACCACTTAGAGCATTTATGGATGACACCACCGTCCTAGCATCAGAAGAGAGCCACGCCCGCAGGATGCTTGAACGCCTGGACGAACTCATCGTGTGGTGCCGGATGAGCTTCAAACCAAAGAAGTCACGAAGCCTATCCATCAGACGAGGGAAGACCAAGCAAGTTACATTCAATGTGGCGAAACAGAGGATTCCAACTGTCTGCGAGGAGCCAATAAAGAGCCTTGGCAGAGTGTATGACGCCTCATTGAAAGACACGAAAGCAGTTCAGAGAGTAAGAGAGATGGCAGAGCAAGGGCTACATATCATCGACCGGAGTAGACTTTTAGGAAAGTTTAAGATCTGGTGCCTCCAGTTTATGTTGATACCCAAACTGCTATGGCCTCTTCTGATATATGAGATCAGCTCAAGTACGGTGGAAGCGATGGAGAGCAAGATTAGCAAGTACACGCGGAAATGGCTGGGAGTACCACCGGGACTGACGGATGTTGCGCTGTACTGTAAGAAAGCCAAGCTGGTCCTTCCGTTCAAGTCAGTCCTAGAGGAATATAAAGCCGGCAAGGCCAGACTGGCAGTTATGCTGCAAAGCTCGTCAGACGAAACTGTCCGAACAGTGGAACCCACAGTGAAGACCGGTCGGAAGTGGCAGGCGTGTGCAGCAGTACGCGAAGCACGTGAGAGTCTCCAGCTAAAGGAAGTAATGGGCTACACGCAGACCAACAGGCGTGGATTTGGTCATGGAGACATCCAATGGTGGTCAAAGGCATCAAATAGACAACGAAGGGACATGGTAGTCAGGGAGATAAGAGATGTCGAGGAGAACAAGCGTGTACAAAAGGCAGCACAACAGGTGCAGCAAGGCCAATGGACTACATGGGAGATGGCTTTGCAGAGGACACTAACATGGAATGACATGTGGCATATGGCACCGCTGCGGCTCAGCTACATAATCAGATCTATGTATGACCTTCTACCATCAGCCTGCAACCTTGTGAAGTGGGGGAAGACAGATGACAATCGATGTCCTCTTTGCGGAGGAAGACAGACGATGGAACATGTTCTTTCCTCATGCAAGACAGCACTAGGCCAAGGGCGGTACACATGGCGACACAACAGAGTGCTGCATGAACTGGCTGCCACCGTGGATGGGGCGCGGATGAAGGCCAACAATAAAGTTCGACCAGCTACGACTAACACCTACTTTTTGAGAGCGGGACAGGCTGCACGCCCCAAGCAGAACCACTGGAACGACTTCACTATCCTGGACATAGCTAACGATTGGGAGATGGCGGTTGACCTCCCAGGGCGAGGGAAGTACCCAGAGTGCATTAAGAGATCTAAAATGCGTCCAGACATTGCACTCTACACGGCAAATATGACCCATGTCATTTTAATAGAACTCACAGTGCCATTTGAATCCAGGATAGAGGAACAGCATATATTCAAACTATCTAAATACAAGGATCTTGCCACCGAGCTGAGAAAGCAGGGAGTACAGAGTAGAGTGTTTTCGGTGGTGGTTAGTGCCAGAGGACTCACAACCCCATCCCTCTACGACCTCTTAAAAATGCTAGGAATTAAGGGAGGGATGCGGTCAAGAACAATGAAGACTATTGCTGAGTCAGCAGAAAGAGCGTCGTGCTGGCTGTGGCAGAATCGAGACAGACCAACAGTTAAATAATATTATGTCCAGACCAGACGGATCGGGCGACTATTTTACACCTTGACCACTTATTGCTCCCACATAAGTCAACAGAGTAGGGAGAATTGAAGTAGGGCCCGAGACGAAGCGATAAGAAGTTACATAATCGACCGGAGGTGAGCATCAGACCAGATGCTTGGGGCAACTACCATACAAACAGCAGGCCTAAACAACAAGAAGACCAGACAACTAGGCGTCAATCTTAACCAGCAGATGCCGATTTCCCACGAAAGTCAGACACTGACGGGTCTAGAAAATATCGTTGCATCAGTAGCCAAGTCGAAAGCGCAGTAACGCGCTAGGTTTAAACCAAGAGCAGGTAAGGTATCTATTCTCGAGTGTGTTGCCTATTAAATGCAACTATTTTGTGCCGAACATGAAATGTAAACCTTAAGTTAGGTAATCTATTTTCGAGTGTTTTGTGTATTAAGTGATAGTTATTTTGTGCCGAACATAAGCTTAGTTTAGGTAAGCTATTTTAGAAAGTTCTGTGTATTACGTTTAGTTAGTTTGTGCCGAACATACGGTGTAAGCCTTAGAGGCAATGCGGCAGGAGGTCGACGCCTGGAAGTCATGACCCAGGCGGGCCCACCTCCCCTAGAGTGTCAAGAAGCTAAAGGGCCGAAACACTTGCTCGACGGGGGGTCTTCTTCTGATGATCAGATTGCCTCCTGCTGCGAAGCTCTGTACAAAGAGTTTCCTACTACTACTAGTCCAACATTAAAACATATTGAGTTCATCCAGCTATATAACTTACTAGTTTAACATTAAAACATATTGAGTCCGTCCAGCTCTTTAACTTACTAGTCCAACATTAAAACATATTGAGTTCATCCAGCTATATAACTTACTAGTCCAACATTAAAACATATTGAGTTCATCCAGCTATATAACTTACTGATCCAACATTAAAACATATTGAGTTCATCCAGCTATATAACTTACTAGTCCATCATTAAAACATATTGAGTTCATCCAGCTATATAACTTACTAGTCCAACATTAAAACATATTGAGTCCATCCAACTATATAACTTACTAGTCTAACATTAAAATATATTGAGTTCATCCAGCTATATAACTTACTAGTCCATCATTAAAACATATTGAGTCCATCCAACTCTATAACTTACTAGTCCAACATTAAAACATATTGAGTTCATCCAGCTATATAACTTACTAGTCCATCATTAAAACATATTGAGTTCATCCAGCTATATAACTTACTAGTCCTACATTAAAACATATTGAGTCCATCCAACTATATAACTTACTAGTCCAACATTAAAACATATTGAGTTCATCCAGCTATATAACTTACTAGTCCATCATTAAAACATATTGAGTCCATCCAACTATATAACTTACTAGTCTAACATTAAAACATATTGAGTCCATCCAACTAAATAACTTACTAGTACAACACTAAAACATATTGAGTTCATCCAGCTCTATGACTTACTAGTCCAACATTAAAACATATTGAGTTCATCCAACTCTATAACTTACTAGTCCAACACTAAAACATATTGAGTCCATCCAGCTCTACAACTTACTAGTCCATCCAGCTCTATAACTTACTAGTACAACACTAAAACATATTGAGTCCATCCAATTCTAAACTGACTACTACAACATTAAAACATATTGAGTCCACCCAACTCTATAACTTACTAGTCCAACATTAAAACATATTGAGTTCATCCAGCTATATAACTTACTAGTCCAACATTAAAACATATTGAGTTCATCCAGCTCTATAACTTACTAGTCCAACATTAAAACATGTTGAGTTCATCCAGCTATATAACTTACTAGTCCAACATTAAAACATATTGAGTTCATCCAGCTCTATAACTTACTAGTCCAACATTAAAACATATTGAGTTCATCCAGCTATATAACTTACTAGTCCAACACTTAAAACATATTGAGTTCATCCAGCTCTATAACTTACTAGTCCAACATTAAAACATGTTGAGTTCATCCAGCTCTATAACTTACTAGTCCAACATTAAAACATATTGAGTTCATCCAGCTCTATAACTTACTAGTCCAACATTAAAACATATTGAGTTCATCCAACTCTATAACTTACTAGTCCAACATTAAAACATATTGAGTTCATCCAGCTATATAACTTACTAGTCCAACATTAAAACATATTGAGTCCATCCAGCTATATAACCTACTGGTCCAACATTAAAACATATTGAGTACATCCAGCTATATAACTTACTAGTCCAACATTAAAAGATATTGAGTTCATCCAACTATATAACTTACTAGTACAACACTAAAAGATATTGAGTCCGTCCAGCTCTATAACCTACTAGTACAACACTAAAACATATTGAGTTCATTCAGCTCTATAACTTACTAGTCCAACATTAAAACATATTGAGTCCATCCAGCTCTATAACTTACTAGTCAAACATTAAAACATATTGAGTCCATCCAGCTCTATAACTTACTAGTTCAACACTAAAACATATTGAGTTCATCCAGCTCTATAACTTACTAGTCCAACACTAAAACATATTGAGTTCATCCAGCTATATAACTTACTAGTCCAACATTAAAACATATTAAGTCCATCCAGCTCTTTAACCTACTGGTACAACACTAAAACATATTGAGGTCATCCAGCTATATAACTTACTAGTCCAACATTAAAACATATTGAGTCCATCCAACTATATAACTTACTAGTCCAACATTAAAACATATTGAGTTCATCCAGCTATATAACTTACTAGTCTATCATTAAAACATATTGAGTTCATCCAGCTATATAACTTACTAGTCCTACATTAAAACATATTGAGTCCATCCAACTATATAACTTACTAGTCCAACATTAAAACATATTGAGTTCATCCAGCTATATAACTTACTAGTCCATCATTAAAACATATTGAGTCCATCCAACTATATAACTTACTAGTCTAACATTAAAATATATTGAGTCCATCCAACTATATAACTTACTAGTCTAACATTAAAACATATTGAGTCCATCCAACTAAATAACTTACTAGTCCAACATTAAAACATATTGAGTTCATCCAACTCTATAACTTACTAGTACAACACTAAAACATATTGAGTTCATCCAGCTCTATGACTTACTAGTCCAACATTAAAACATATTGAGTTCATCCAACTCTATAACTTACTAGTCCAACACTAAAACATATTGAGTCCATCCAGCTCTACAACTTACTAGTCCATCCAGCTCTATAACTTACTAGTACAACACTAAAACATATTGAGTCCATCCAATTCTAAACCTGACTACTACAACATTAAAACATATTGAGTCCACCCAACTCTATAACTTACTAGTCCAACATTAAAACATATTGAGTTCATCCAGCTATATAACTTACTAGTCCAACATTAAAACATATTGAGTTCATCCAGCTCTATAACTTAATAGTCCAAAATTAAAACATGTTGAGTTCATCCAGCTATTTAACTTACTAGTCCAACATTAAAACATATTGAGTTCATCCAGCTCTATAACTTACTAGTCCAACATTAAAACATATTGAGTTCATCCAGCTATATAACTTACTAGTCCAACATTAAAACATATTGAGTTCATCCAGCTCTATAACTTACTAGTCCAACATTAAAACATGTTGAGTTCATCCAGCTCTATAACTTACTAGTCCAACATTAAAACATATTGAGTTCATCCAGCTCTATAACTTACTAGTCCAACATTAAAACATATTGAGTTCATCCAGCTATATAACTTACTAGTCTATCATTAAAACATATTGAGTTCATCCAGCTCTATAACTTACTAGTCCAACATTAAAACATGTTGAGTTCATCCAGCTCTATAACTTACTAGTCCAACATTAAAACATATTGAGTTCATCCAGCTCTATAACTTACTAGTCCAACATTAAAACATATTAAGTCCATCCAGCTCTTTAACCTACTAGTACAACACTAAAACATATTGAGTTCATCCAGCTCTATAACTTACTAGTCCAACACTAAAACATATTGAGTTCATCCAGCTATATAACTTACTAGTCCAACATTAAAACATATTAAGTCCATCCAGCTCTTTAACCTACTAGTACAACACTAAAACATATTGAGGTCATCCAGCTATATAACTTACTAGTCCAACATTAAAACATATTGAGTCCATCCAACTATATAACTTACTAGTCCAACATTAAAACATATTGAGTTCATCCAGCTATATAACTTACTAGTCTATCATTAAAACATATTGAGTTCATCCAGCTATATAACTTACTAGTCCTACATTAAAACATATTGAGTCCATCCAACTATATAACTTACTAGTCCAACATTAAAACATATTGAGTTCATCCAGCTATATAACTTACTAGTCCATCATTAAAACATATTGTGTCCATCCAACTATATAACTTACTAGTCTAACATTAAAATATATTGAGTCCATCCAACTATATAACTTACTAGTCTAACATTAAAACATATTGAGTCCATCCAACTAATAACTTACTAGTCCAACATTAAAACATATTGAGTTCATCCAACTCTATAACTTACTAGTACAACACTAAAACATATTGAGTTCATCCAGCTCTATGACTTACTAGTCCAACATTAAAACATATTGAGTTCATCCAACTCTATAACTTACTAGTCCAACACTAAAACATATTGAGTCCATCCAGCTCTACAACTTACTAGTCCATCCAGCTCTATAACTTACTAGTACAACACTAAAACATATTGAGTCCATCCAATTCTAAACCTGACTACTACAACATTAAAACATATTGAGTCCACCCAACTCTATAACTTACTAGTCCAACATTAAAACATATTGAGTTCATCCAGCTATATAACTTACTAGTCCAACATTAAAACATATTGAGTTCATCCAGCTCTATAACTTACTAGTCCAACATTAAAACATGTTGAGTTCATCCAGCTATTTAACTTACTAGTCCAACATTAAAACATATTGAGTTCATCCAGCTCTATAACTTACTAGTCCAACATTAAAACATATTGAGTTCATCCAGCTATATAACTTACTAGTCCAACATTAAAACATATTGAGTTCATCCAACTCTATAACTTACTAGTCCAACACTAAAACATATTGAGTCCATCCAGCTCTACAACTTACTAGTCCATCCAGCTCTATAACTTACTAGTACAACACTAAAACATATTGAGTCCATCCAATTCTAAACCTGACAACTACAACATTAAAACATATTGATTCCACCCAACTCTATAACTTACTAGTCCAACATTAAAACATATTGAGTTCATCCAGCTATATAACTTACTAGTCCAACATTAAAACATATTGAGTTCATCCAGCTCTATAACTTACTAGTCCAACATTAAAACATGTTGAGTTCATCCAGCTATTTAACTTACTAGTCCAACATTAAAACATATTGAGTTCATCCAGCTCTATAACTTACTAGTCCAACATTAAAACATATTGAGTTCATCCAGCTATATAACTTACTAGTCCAACATTAAAACATATTGAGTTCATCCAGCTCTATAACTTACTAGTCCAACATTAAAACATGTTGAGTTCATCCAGCTCTATAACTTACTAGTCCAACATTAAAACATATTGAGTTCATCCAGCTCTATAACTTACTAGTCCAACATTAAAACATATTGAGTTCATCCAGTTATATAACTTACTAGTCCATCATTAAAACATATTGAGTTCATCCAGCTCTATAACTTACTAGTCCAACATTAAAACATGTTGAGTTCATCCAGCTATATAACTTACTAGTCCAACATTAAAACATATTGAGTTCATCCAGCTATATAACTTACTAGTCCAACATTAAAACATATTGAGTTCATCCAGCTATATAACTTACTAGTCCATCATTAAAACATATTGAGTCCATCCAACTATATAACTTACTAGTCTAACATTAAAATATATTGAGTCCATCCAACTATATAACTTACTAGTCTAACATTAAAACATATTGAGTCCATCCAACTAAATAACTTACTAGTCCAACATTAAAACATATTGAGTTCATCCAACTCTATAACTTACTAGTACAACACTAAAACATATTGAGTTCATCCAGCTCTATGACTTACTAGTCCAACATTAAAACATATTGAGTTCATCCAACTCTATAACTTACTAGTCCAACAATAAAACATATTGAGTCCATCCAGCTCTACAACTTACTAGTCCATCCAGCTCTATAACTTACTAGTACAACACTAAAACATATTGAGTCCATCCAATTCTAAACCTGACTACTACAACATTAAAACATATTGAGTCCACCCAACTCTATAACTTACTAGTCCAACATTAAAACATATTGAGTTCATCCAGCTATATAACTTACTAGTCCAACATTAAAACATATTGAGTTCATCCAGCTCTATAACTTACTAGTCCAACATTAAAACATGTTGAGTTCATCCAGCTATTTAACTTACTAGTCCAACATTAAAACATATTGAGTTCGTCCAGCTCTATAACTTACTAGTCCAACATTAAAACATATTGAGTTCATCCAGCTATATAACTTACTAGTCCAACATTAAAACATATTGAGTTCATCCAGCTCTATAACTTACTAGTCCAACATTAAAACATGTTGAGTTCATCCAGCTCTATAACTTACTAGTCCAACACTAAAACATATTGAGTTCATCCAGCTCTATAACTTACTAGTCCAACATTAAAACATATTGAGTTCATCCAACTCTAAAACTTACTAGTCCAACATTAAAACATATTGAGTTCATCCAGCTATATAACTTACTAGTCCAACATTAAAACATATTGAGTCCATCCAGCTATATAACTTACTGTCCAACATTAAAACATATTGAGTACATCCAGCTATATAACTTACTAGTCCAACATTAAAAGATATTGAGTTCATCCAACTATATAACTTACTAGTACAACACTAAAAGATATTGAGTCCGTCCAGCTCTATAACCTACTAGTACAACACTAAAACATATTGAGTTCATTCAGCTCTATAACTTACTAGTCCAACATTAAAACATATTGAGTCCATTCAGCTCTATAACTTACTAGTCCAACATTAAAACATATTGAGTCCATTCAGCTCTATAACTTACTAGTTCAACACTAAAACATATTGAGTTCATCCAGCTCTATAACTTACTAGTCCAACACTAAAACATATTGAGTTCATCCAGCTATATAACTTACTAGTCCAACATTAAAACATATTAAGTCCATCCAGCTCTTTAACCTACTAGTACAACACTAAAACATATTGAGGTCATCCAGCTATATAACTTACTAGTCCAACATTAAAACATATTGAGTCCATCCAACTATATAACTTACTAGTCCAACACTAAAACATATTGAGTTCATCCAGCTCTATAACTTACTAGTACAACACTAAAACATATTGAGGTCATCCAGCTATATAACTTACTAGTCCAACATTAAAACATATTGAGTTCATCCAACTATATAACTTACTAGTCCAACACTAAAACATATTGAGTTCATCCAGCTCTATAACTTACTAGTACAACACTAAAACATATTGAGGTCATCCAGCAATATAACTTACTGGTCCAACACTAAAACATATTGAGTTCATCCAACTCTATAACTTACTAGTCCAACACTAAAACATATTGAGTTCATCCAGCTCTATAACTTACTAGTACAACACTAAAACATATTGAGTTCATCCAACTATATAACTTACTAGTCCAACACTAAAACATATTGAGTTCATCCAGCTCTATAACTTACTAGTCAAACACTAAAACATATTGAGTTCATCCAGCTATATAACTTAGTAGTCCAACATTAAAACATATTGAGTCCATCCAGCTCTTTAACCTACTAGTACAACACTAAAACATATTGAGTCCATCCAGCTCTTTAAACTACTAGTACAACACTAAAACATATTGAGTTCATCCAGCTATATAACTTACTAGTCCAACATTAAAACATATTGAGTCCATCCAGCTCTTTAACCTACTAGTACAACACTAAAACATATTGAGTTCATCCAGCTCTATAACTTAATAGTCCATCATTAAAACATATTGAGGTCATCCAGCTATATAACTTACTAGTCCAACATTAAAACATATTGAGTTCATCCAACTATATAACTTACTAGTCCAACACTAAAACATATTGAGTTCATCCAGCTCTATAACTTACTAGTACAACACTAAAACATATTGAGGTCATCCAGCAATATAACTTACTGGTCCAACACTAAAACATATTGAGTTCATCCAACTCTATAACTTACTAGTCCAACACTAAAACATATTGAGTTCATCCAGCTCTATAACTTACTAGTACAACACTAAAACATATTGAGTTCATCCAACTATATAACTTACTAGTCCAACATTAAAACATATTGAGTTCATCCAGCTCTATAACTTACTAGTCCAACACTAAAACATATTGAGTTCATCCAGCTATATAACTTACTAGTCCAACATTAAAACATATTGAGTTCATCCAGCTCTATAACTTACTAGTCCAACACTAAAACATATTGAGTCCATCCAGCTCTTTAACTACTAGTACAACACTAAAACATATTGAGTCCATCCAGCTATATAACTTACTAGTCCAACATTAAAACATATTGAGTCCATCCAGCTCTTTAACCTACTAGTACAACACTAAAACATATTGAGTTCATCCAGCTCTATAACTTACTAGTCCAACATTAAAACATATTGAGTTCATCCAGCTATATAACTTACTAGTCCAACACTAAAACATATTGAGTCCATCCAACTATATAACTTACTAGTCCAACATTAAAACATATTGAGTTCATCCAGCTATATAACTTACTAGTCCAACACTAAAACATATTGAGTTCATCCAACTATATAACTTACTAGTCCAACATTAAAATATATTGAGTCCATCCAACTCTATAACTTACTAGTCCAACACTAAAACATATTGAGTTCATCCAGCTATATAACTTACTAGTCCAACATTAAAACATATTGAGTCCATCCAACTATATAACTTACTAGTCCAACACTAAAACATATTGAGTTCATCCAGCTATATAACTTACTAGTCCAACATTAAAACATATTGAGTCCATCCAACTATATAACTTACTAGTCCAACACTAAAACATATTGAGTCCATCCAGCTATATAACTTACTAGTCCAACATTAAAACATATTGAGTCCATCCAGCTCTATAACTTACTAGTACAACACTAACACATATTGAGTCCATCCACTCTATAACTTACTAGTACAACACTAAAACATATTGAGTTCATCCAGCTATATAACTTACTAGTCCAACATTAAAACATATTGAGTCCATTCACTCTATAACTTACTAGTCCAACATTAAAACATATTGAGTCCATTCAACTCTATAACTTACTAGTCCAACACTAAAACATATTGAGTCCATCAAGCTCTATAACTTACTAGTACAACACTAAAACATATTGAGTCATCCAGCTATATAACTTACTAGTCCAACATTAAAACATATTGAGTCCATCCAACTCTATAACTTACTAGTACAACACTAAAACATATTGAGTTCATCCAGCTATATAACTTACTAGTCCAACATTAAAACATATTGAGTCCATCCAATTCTATAACTTACTAGTCCAACACTAAAACATATTGAGTTCATCCAACTATATAACTTACTAGTCCAACACTAAAACATATTGAGTTCATCCAGCTCTATAACTTACTAGTCCAACATTAAAACATATTGAGTTCATCAACTCTATAACTTACTAGTCCAACACTAAAACATATTGAGTTCATCCAGCTATATAACTTACTAGTCCAACATTAAAACATATTGAGTTCATCCAGCTCTATAACTTACTAGTCCAACACTAAAACATATTGAGTTCATCCAGCTATATAACTTACTAGTCCAACATTAAAACATATTGAGTCCATCCAGCTCTATAACTTACTAGTACAACACTAAAACATATTGAGTCATCCAGCTATATAACTTACTAGTCCAACATTAAAACATATTGAGTCATCCAACTATATAACTTACTAGTCCAACATTAAAACATATTGAGTTCATCCAGCTCTATAACTTACTAGTACAACACTAAAACATATTGAGGTCATCCAGCTATATAACTTACTAGTCCAACATTAAAACATATTGAGTTCATCCAACTATATAACTTACTAGTCCAACACTAAAACATATTGAGTTCATCCAGCTCTATAACTTACTAGTACAACACTAAAACATATTGAGGTCATCCAGCTATATAACTTACTAGTCCAACATTAAAACATATTGAGTTCATCCAACTCTATAACTTACTAGTCCAACACTAAAACATATTGAGTCATCCAGCTCTATAACTTACTAGTACAACACTAAAACATATTGAGTTCATCCAGCTATATAACTTACTAGTCCAACACTAAAACATATTGAGTTCATCCAGCTCTATAACTTACTAGTCCAACACTAAAACATATTGAGTTCATCCAGCTATATAACTTACTAGTCCAACATTAAAACATATTGAGTTCATCCAGCTCTTTAACTTACTAGTCCAACACTAAAACATATTGAGTCCATCCAGCTCTATAACTTACTAGTACAACACTAAAACATATTGAGTTCATCCAGCTATATAACTTACTAGTCCAACATTAAAACATATTGAGTCCATCCAGCTCTTTAACCTACTAGTACAACACTAAAACATATTGAGTTCATCCAGCTCTATAACTACTAGTACATTAAAAACATATTGAGTTCATCCAGCTATATAACTTACTAGTCCAACACTAAAACATATTGAGTCCATCCAGCTCTATAACTTACTAGTACAACACTAAAACATATTGAGTTCATCCAGCTCTATAACTTAATAGTCCATCATAAAACATATTGAGTCATCCAGCTATATAACTTACTAGTCCAACACTAAAACATATTGAGTCCATCCATATATAGGTCATTCATATTGAGTTCACACTATATAACTTACTGGTCCAACACTAAAACATATTGAGGTCATCCAGCTATATAACTTACTAGTTCAACACTAAAACATATTGAGTCCATCCAGCTCTATAACTTACTAGTACAACACTAACACATATTGAATTCATCCAACTATATAACTTACTATCTATCTATCTATTGACCTTTCGAGCCGTAACCGGCCCATAGGGCGTAGACCAAGATACACCTTCTCCTATATGAATTTTTGTTCTAGCAGTTTTCTTTTAAAGATATTTTATCAAATCTCGCCATCTGTCTCTGTTCTGTGCAAGCAGTTCTATCTCATTGAGGGAGCCGATTCCTGCTGCTCTTGCCTCTTTCATCAATGTTCTTCTCAGTGTCTCCCTGGGTCTTCCTCTTTTACTTTTTCCTGTTGTTTCCCATATGAGGGCTTGCTTTGCTATTCGATTATTATCTCTTCTCATCACATGTCCAACGTATGACCATCGTCTTTTCTTTATTACTGAAGATATTAGTGGTTGATTGGCGATTTCTCTAATTTCCTCGTTTGTTTTGAATATAACTTACTAGTCCAACATTAAAACATATTGAGTCCATTCAACTCTATAACTTACTAGTACAACACTAAAACATATTGAGTTCATCCAACTATATAACTTACTAGTCCAACATTAAAACATATTGAGTCCATTCAACTCTATAACTTACTAGTCCAACATTAAAACATATTGAGTCCATTCAACTCTATAACTTACTAGTCCAACACTAAAACATATTGAGTCCATTCAACTCTATAACTTACTAGTACAACACTAAAACATATTGAGTCCATTCAACTCTATAACTTACTAGTACAACACTAACACATATTGAGTTCATCCAACTATATAACTTACTAGTCCAACATTAAAACATATTGAGTCCATTCAACTCTATAACTTACTAGTCCAACATTAAAACATATTGAGTCCATTCAACTCTATAACTTACTAGTCCAACACTAAAACATATTGAGTCCATTCAGCTCTTTAACCAACTAGTACAACACTAAAACATATTGAGGTCATCCAGCTATATAACTTACTAGTCCAACATTAAAACATATTGAGTTCATCCAACTCTTTAACCTACTAGTACAACACTAAAACATATTGAGTTCATCCAGCTATATAACTTACTAGTCCAACATTAAAACATATTGAGTCCATCCAGCTCTTTAACCTACTAGTACAACACTAAAACATATTGAGTTCATCCAACTCTATAACTTATAGTCCATCATTAAAACATATTGAGTTCATCCAGCTATATAACTTACTAGTCCAACACTAAAACATATTGAGTCCATCCAACTATATAACTTACTAGTCGAACATTAAAACATATTGAGTTCATCCAGCTATATAACTTACTGGTCCAACACTAAAACATATTGAGGTCATCCAGCTATATAACTTACTAGTCCAACACTAAAACATATTGAGTCCATCCAGCTCTATAACTTACTAGTACAACACTAACACATATTGAATTCATCCAACTATATAACTTACTAGTCCAACATTAAAACATATTGAGTCCATTCAACTCTATAACTTACTAGTACAACACTAAAACATATTGAGTTCATCCAACTATATAACTTACTAGTCCAACATTAAAACATATTGAGTCCATTCAACTCTATAACTTACTAGTCCAACATTAAAACATATTGAGTCCATTCAACTCTATAACTTACTAGTCCAACACTAAAACATATTGAGTCCATTCAACTCTATAACTTACTAGTACAACACTAAAACATATTGAGTCCATTCAACTCTATAACTTACTAGTCCAACACTAAAACATATTGAGTCCATTCAGCTCTTTAACCAACTAGTACAACACTAAAACATATTGAGGTCATCCAGCTATATAACTTACTAGTCCAACATTAAAACATATTGAGTTCATCCAACTCTTTAACCTACTAGTACAACACTAAAACATATTGAGTTCATCCAGCTATATAACTTACTAGTCCAACATTAAAACATATTCTATTGACCTTTCGAGCCGTAACCGGCCCATAGGGCGTAGACCAAGATACACCTTCTCCTATATGAATTTTTTGTTCTAGCAGTTTTCTTTTAAAGATATTTTATCAAATCTCGCCATCTGTCTCTGTTCTGTGCAAGCAGTTCTATCTCATTGAGGGAGCCGACTCCTGCTGCTCTTGCCTCTCTCATTAATGTTCTTCTCAGTGTCTCCCTGGGTCTTCCTCTTTTTCTTTTACCTGTTGTTTCCCATATGAGGGCTTGCTTTGCTATTCGATTATTATCTCTTCTCATCACATGTCCAACGTATGACCATCGTCTTTTCTTTATTACTGAAGATATTAGTGGTTGATTGGCGATTTCTCTAATTTCCTCATTTGTTTTGAATTCGTTCCATGCTATACCAAGTATTTTCCTTAGACATTTATTTTCGAATGCGTTCAACTTTGTTTCTATATCTCTTGTTGTTTTCCAGCTTTCACACGCATATGTAAGGTTGATAGTACATTTGATTTGAATAGCCTAAGTTTTGTGTTTGTGCTGATGAGTTTTGATTTCCACAACTTTTCAAGGCTTCTGAAAGACATTGCTGCTTTAGCCATTCTGATTTAATTTCTTTGCTCGTATCCCCTTCTCGATCAATGTGACTTCCAAGATAGATAAAGTGATCGATCTCTTCTACTGGTTTGTTTTCCATGTATATTTTGTCACCTGTTGGAATTAAACTAGTCATGACTTTAGTCTTTTCATGATTGATCTCAAGCCCAATTTTGCTGGCTATTGATGATAGTTCATTTGTGTTTTCCTGCATCGTTTTTATCTGACTGCTGATGAGAACTATGTCATCAGCAAAGTCGAGGTCCTCCAAATGGTCTCCTTGTATCCATTCGATGCCTTTATTACCAGTGCAGCATTTCTTCATTATGAAGTCCATAACAATTCCAAATAACAAGGGCGATAAAATACATCCTTGTTTAACCCCAGTTTCTATTGGGAAACATTCGCTCAGTCCTTCCTCTGTTCGAACTGCACATGTGTAACCATCATACATGTCTTTGATAATATTTATGATTTTTGATGGTAAACCATATTGCTTCAGAATTTTCCACAAAGAATCTCTATGAATACTATCAAATGCTTTTTTGAAGTCGATGAAGTTAAGTACAAAGGTTTTTGCTTTTCAATGTGTTACTCCAATATAAGTCGTAGAGTGAAAATGTGGTCAATACAGCTTCTCCCTTTTCTAAACCCAGCCTGTTCTTCACGCATTACTGTATCTATTGAATCCTTATTCTATTTAGGATGATTTTGCAGAATAACTTTGAGGCAACTGACAAAAGTGTCACGCCTCTCCAGTTGTTACAATCTCTAAGATTGCCCTTTTTTGGGATCTTAACAATGATTCCTTTTTTCCATTTATGAGGCGTCTTCTCTGTTTTCCAAATGATGTTGAACATTTTTTGGAGATGTATTAGATTATGGCTATCAATTGCCTTGAGGATCTCAGCTGTTAACTTATCCTCTCCAGCAGCCTTGTTATTGGTCATAAGCTTTAAGGTGGTTTCTATTTCACTCAAGGTGAAGTCATCTAAATTTACATTTAATTCTGCTGCTGGTGTTTCAGTTCAAAATCTATTAAACTGTGGGGTAGTGGACGGTTAAGAATTTCTTTGAAGTGTTCCGCCCAACGGGCTTTTATGTCTGCGCTTGTTGTTAGCATTGATCCAGATTTGTCTAGAATTGGTGTTCCACTGGATGTATAGGTGTTTGTCAGCATCTTTTGTACAGTATAAAGAGTTTTGCTGTCTCCTGTAATTGCAGCTGTCTCTGCTTTCTCTGCCAAATTGTCTATATAAGCTCTTGTATCTCTTCTTGCTGAACTTTTCACTTTGTTGTCTAATTATTTGTATGTTGCTTTTGCCAGAACCTTTCCAAGATCTGTCTTTACATTAGTCATGGCTCTCTTCGCTTCTCTTCTTTCTTTGATGTATTTCCACGTGGTGTCTGAGATCCAAGCTCGTTTTTCCATTTTCTTCAGTCCAGCACTTGCTTCTGCTGCTGTCATTAGTATTTTGCTCTGTGAGTCCCACATCTCATTGATATCTAAGTCTATTTCACCGAGTGCTGTATAACAATTACTTAGCTCTATGTTAAACTTTTCCTTTATGGCTTCATCTTTCAGTTTATGACTATCAATTTTATGTGTAATTGACCTCCTCTGTTGGTTTCTAAATTTTAATCTTATTTTCCCAATGCACAGGTTGTGGTCACTATTAACATCAGCACCTCTGTAAGCTCTTACATCTATTAATGATGATCTGAATTGTTGTTTAATACATAGGTGGTCAATTTGATTTGGAGGTTCTATCATCAGGAGATATCCATGTTGTTTTGTGAATATTTTTGTGTGGAAATAATGTCCCACCTATAACTAAATTTTCTATTAAACATAATTCTATTAATCTTTCTCCATTCTGACTAGTATTATCACAGCCTTCTCTCCCCATCACATGTTCCACTCCTGCATTATCTTGTCCCACTTTGGCGTTGAAATCTCCCATTACAATTAAAAGATCGTGTTTTGGTATTTTGTTTATAAGTTGTTGCAGTTGGTTATAAAAATCGTCCTTAACTTCATCATCAGCTTCGTTAGTAGGCGCATAACATTGAATAATTGAAAGTCTTCCATGTTTTGTTTTGTAGCGTGTTCGTATCAGATACAACATATTAAAACATATTGAGTCCATCCAATTCTATAACTTACAAGTCCAATACTAAAACATATTGAGTTCATCCAACTCTTTAACCTACTAGTCCAACACTAAAACATATTGAGTTCATCCAGCTCTATAACTTATTAGTACAACACTAAAACATATTGAGTTCATCCAGCTCTATAACTTACTAGTCCAACACTAAAACATATTGAGTTCATCCAACTATATAACTTACTAGTCCAACACTAAAACATATTGAGTTCATCCAGCTCTATAACTTACTAGTACAACACTAAAACATATTGAGGTCATCCAGCTATATAACTTACTAGTCCAACATTAAAACATATTGAGTTCATCCAACTATATAACTTACTAGTCCAACACTAAAACATATTGAGTTCATCCAGCTCTATAACTTACTAGTACAACACTAAAACATATTGAGGTCATCCAGCTATATAACTTACTAGTCCAACATTAAAACATATTGAGTTCATCCAACTATATAACTTACTAGTCCAACACTAAAACATATTGAGTTCATCCAGCTCTATAACTTACTAGTCCAACACTAAAACATATTGAGTTCATCCAGCTATATAACTTAGTAGTCCAACATTAAACATATTGAGTCCATCCAGGTCTTTAACCTACTAGTACAACACTAAAACATATTGAGTCCATCCAGCTCTTTAACCTACTAGTACAACACTAAAACATATTGAGTTCATCCAGCTATATAACTTACTAGTCCAACATTAAAACATATTGAGTCCATCCAGCTCTTTAACCTACTAGTACAACACTAAAACATATTGAGTTCATCCAGCTCTATAACTTAATAGTCCATCATTAAAACATATTGAGTTCATCCAGCTATATAACTTACTAGTCCAACACTAAAACATATTGAGTTCATCCAACTATATAACTTACTAGTCGAACATTAAAACATATTGAGTTCATCCAGCTATATAACTTACTGTCCAACACTAAAACATATTGAGGTCATCCAGCTATATAACTTACTAGTCCAACATTAAAACATATTGAGTCCATCCAGCTCTTTAACTTACTAGTACAACACTAAAACATATTGAGTTCATCCAGCTATATAACTTACTGGTCCAACACTAAAACATATTGAGTTCATCCAGCTCTATAACTTACTAGTCCAACACTAAAACATATTGAGTTCATCCAGCTCTATAACTTACTAGTACAACACTAAAACATATTGAGTTCATCGAACTATATAACTTACTAGTCCAACATTAAAATATATTGAGTCCATTCAACTCTATAACTTACTAGTACAACACTAAAACATATTGAGTCATCCAACTATATAACTTACTAGTACAACATTAAAACATATTGAGTCCATCCAACTATATAACTTACTAGTCCAACACTAAAACATATTGAGTTCATCCAACTATATAACTTACTAGTCCAACATTAAAACATATTGAGTCCATCCAACTATATAACTTACTAGTCCAACACTAAAACATATTGAGTTCATCCAACTATATAACTTACTAGTCCAACATTAAAACATATTGAGTCCATTCAACTATATAACTTACTAGTCCAATACTAAAACATATTGAGTCCATCCAGCTATATAACTTACTAGTCCAACATTAAAACATATTGAGTCCATCCAGCTCTATAACTTACTAGTACAACACTAACACATATTGAATTCATCCAACTATATAACTTACTAGTCCAACATTAAAACATATTGAGTCCATTCAACTCTATAACTTACTAGTACAACACTAAAACATATTGAGTTCATCCAACTATATAACTTACTAGTCCAACATTAAAACATATTGAGTCCATTCAACTCTATAACTTACTAGTCCAACACTAAAACATATTGAGTCCATTCAACTCTATAACTTACTAGTACAACACTAAAACATATTGAGTCCATTCAACTCTATAACTTACTAGTACAACACTAACACATATTGAGTTCATCCAACTATATAACTTACTAGTCCAACATTAAAACATATTAAGTCCATTCAACTCTATAACTTACTAGTCCAACATTAAAACATATTGAGTCCAGTCAACTCTATAACTTACTAGTCCAACACTAAAACATATTGAGTCCATCCAGCTCTTTAACCAACTAGTACAACACTAAAACATATTGAGGTCATCCAGCTATATAACTTACTAGTCCAACATTAAAACATATTGAGTCCATCCAATTCTATAACTTACAAGTCCAATACTAAAACATATTGAGTTCATCCAACTCTTTAACCTACTAGTCCAACACTAAAACATATTGAGTTCATCCAGCTCTATAACTTATTAGTACAACACTAAAACATATTCAGTTCATCCAGCTCTATAACTTACTAGTCCAACACTAAAACATATTGAGTTCATCCAACTATATAACTTACTAGTCCAACACTAAAACATATTGAGTTCATTCAGCTCTTTAACTTACTAGTCCAACATTAAAACATATGGAGTTCATCCAACTCTATAACTTACTAGTCCAACATTAAAACATATTGAGTTCATCCAGCTATATAACTTACTAGTCCAACATTAAAACATATTGAGTCCATCCAGCTATATAACTTACTGGTCCAACATTAAAACATATTGAGTACATCCAGCTATATAACTTACTAGTCCAACATTAAAAGATATTGAGTTCATCCAACTCTATAACTTACTAGTACAACACTAAAAGATATTGAGGTCATCCAACTCTATAACTACTAGTACAACACTAAAACATATTGAGTCCATCCAGCTCTATAACTTACTAGTCCACATTAAAACATATTGAGTCCATCCAGCTCTATAACTTACTAGTTCAACACTAAAACATATTGAGTTCATCCAGCTCTATAACTTACTAGTCCAACACTAAAACATATTGAGTTCATCCACTATATAACTTACTAGTCCAAATTAAAACATATTGAGTCCATCCAGCTCTTTAACCTACTAGTACAACACTAAAACATATTGAGGTCATCCAGCTATATAACTTACTAGTCCAACATTAAAACATATTGAGTCCATCCAACTATATAACTTACTAGTCCAACACTAAAACATATTGAGTTCATCCAGCTCTATAACTTACTAGTACAACGCTAAAACATATTGAGGTCATCCAGCTATATAACTTACTAGTCGAACATTAAAACATATTGAGTCCATTCAACTATATAACTTACTAGTCCAACACTAAAACATATTGAGTCCATCCAGCTATATAACTTACTAGTCCAACATTAAAACATATTGAGTCCATCCAGCTCTATAACTTACTAGTACAACACTAACACATATTGAATTCATCCAACTATATAACTTACTAGTCCAACATTAAAACATATTGAGTCCATTCAACTCTATAACTTACTAGTACAACACTAAAACATATTGAGTTCATCCAACTATATAACTTACTAGTCCAACATTAAAACATATTGAGTCCATTCAACTCTATAACTTACTAGTCCAACACTAAAACATATTGAGTCCATTCAACTCTATAACTTACTAGTACAACACTAAAACATATTGAGTCCATTCAACTCTATAACTTACTAGTACAACACTAACACATATTGAGTTCATCCAACTATATAACTTACTAGTCCAACATTAAAACATATTGAGTTCATCCAACTATATAACTTACTAGTCCAACATTAAAACATATTGAGTCCATCCAACTATATAACTTACTAGTCCAACACTAAAACATATTGAGTTCATCCAACTATATAACTTACTAGTCCAATACTAAAACATATTGAGTCCATCCAGCTATATAACTTACTAGTCCAACATTAAAACATATTGAGTCCATCCAGCTCTATAACTTACTAGTACAACACTAACACATATTGAATTCATCCAACTATATAACTTACTCTATCTCTATCTATCTATTGACCTTTCGAGCCGTAACCGGCCCATAGGGCGTAGACCAAGATACACCTTCTCCTATATGAATTTTTGTTCTAGCAGTTTTCTTTTAAAGATATTTTATTAAATCTCGCCATCTGTCTCTGTTCTGTGCAAGCAGTTCTATCTCATTGAGGGAGCCGATTCCTGCTGCTCTTGCCTCTCTCATCAATGTTCTTCTCAGTGTCTCCTGGGTCTTCCTCTTTTTCTTTTACCTGTTGTTTCCCATATGAGGGCTTGCTTTGCTATTCGATTATTATCTCTTCTCATCACATGTCCAACGTATGACCATCGTCTTTTCTTTATTACTGAAGATATTAGTGGTTGATTGGCGATTTCTCTAATTTCCTCGTTTGTTTTGATTCGTTCCATTCTATACCAAGTATTTTCCTTAGACATTTATTTTCGAATGCGTTCAACTTTGTTTCTATATCTCTTGTTGTTTTCCAGCTTTCACACGCATACGTAAGGGTTGATAGTACATTTGATTTGAATAGCCTAAGTTTTGTGTTTGTGCTAATGAGTTTTGATTTCCACAACTTTTCAAGGCTTCTGAAAGACATTGCTGCTTTAGCCAGTCTGATTCTAATTTCTTTGCTCGTATCCCCTTCTCGATCAATGTGACTTCCAAGATAGATAAAGTGATCGATCTCTTCTACTGGTTTGTTTTCCATGTATAATTTTGTCACTTGTTGGAATTAAACTTTCAATGACTTTAGTCTTTTCATGATTGACCTCAAGCCCAATTTTGCTGGCTATTGATGATAGTTCATTTGTTTTTCCTGCATCGTTTTTATCTGACTGCTGATGAGAACTATGTCATCAGCAAGTCGAGGTCCTCCAAATGGTCTCCTTGTATCCATTCGATGCCTTATTACCAGTGCAGCACTTCTTCATTATGAGTCCATAACAATTCCAAATAACAAGGGCGATAAAATACATCCTTGTTTAACCCCAGTTTCTATAACTTACTAGTCCAACATTAAAACATATTGAGTCCATTCAACTCTATAACTTACTAGTCCAACACTAAAACATATTGAGTTCATCCAACTATATAACTTACTAGTCCAACATTAAAACATATTGAGTCCATTCAACTCTATAACTTACTAGTCCAACACTAAAACATATTGAGTCCATTCAACTCTATAACTTACTAGTACAACACTAAAACATATTGAGTCCATTCAACTCTATAACTTACTAGTCCAACACTAAAACATATTGAGTTCATCCAGCTATATAACTTACTAGTCCAACATTAAAACATATTGAGTCCATCCAGCTCTATAACTTACTAGTCCAACATTAAAACATATTGAGTCCATCCAACTCTATAACTTACTAGTCCAACACTAAAACATATTGAGTCCATCCAGCTCTTTAACTTACTAGTACAACACTAAAACATATTGAGTTCATCCAGCTATATAACTTACTAGTCCAACATTAAAACATATTGAGTCCATCCAACTATAACTTACTAGTCCAACACTAAAACATATTGAGTTCATCCAACTCTATAACTTACTAGTCCAACACTAAAACATATTGAGTTCATCCAGCTCTATAACTTACTAGTACAACACTAAAACATATTGAGTTCATCCAGCTATATAACTTACTAGTCCAACATTAAAACATATTGAGTTCATCCAACTCTATAACTTACTAGTCCAACATTAAAACATATTGAGTTCATCAACTCTATAACTTACTAGTCCAACATTAAAACATATTGAGTCATCCAGCTCTATAACTTACTAGTACAACACTAAAACATATTGAGTCATCCAGCTATATAACTTACTAGTCCAACATTAAAACATATTGAGTCCATCCAGCTCTATAACTTACTAGTCCAACACTAAAACATATTGAGTTCATCCAACTCTATAACCTACTAGTCCAACACTAAAACATATTGAGTTCATCCAGCTCTATAACTTACTAGTACAACACTAAAACATATTGAGTTCATCCAGCTCTATAACTTACTAGTCCAACACTAAAACATATTGAGTTCATCCAGCTATATAACTTACTAGTCCAACACTAAAACATATTGAGTTCATCCAGCTCTATAACTTACTAGTCCAACACTAAAACATATTGAGTTCATCCAGCTCTATAACTTACTAGTCCAACATTAAAACATATTGAGTCATCCAGCTATATAACTTACTAGTCCAACATTAAAACATATTGAGTCCATCCAGCTATATAACTTACTAGTCCAACATTAAAACATATTGAGTTCATCCAGCTATATAACTTACTAGTCCAACATTAAAACATATTGAGTTCATCCAACTCTATAACTTACTAGTACAACACTAAAACATATTGAGTTCATCCAACTATATAACTTACTAGTCCAACATTAAAACATATTGAGTCCATCCACTCTATAACTTACTAGTCCAACACTAAAACATATTGAGTCCATCCAGCTATATAACTTACTAGTCCAACATTAAAACATATTGAGTTCATCCAGCTCTATAACTTACTAGTCCAACACTAAAACATATTGAGTTCATCAAGCTATATAACTTACTAGTCCAACATTAAAACATATTGAGTCCATCCAACTCTATAACTTACTAGTACAACACTAAAACATATTGAGGTCATCCAACTATATAACTTACTAGTCCAACATTAAAACATATTGAGTCCATCCAACTATATAACTTACTAGTCCAACACTAAAACATATTGAGTTCATCCAGCTCTATAACTTACTAGTACAACACTAAAACATATTGAGTCATCCAACTCTATAACTTACTAGTACAACACTAAAACATATTGAGTCCATCCAACTCTATAACTTACTAGTCCAACACTAAAACATATTGAGTTCATCCAGCTATATAACTTACTAGTCCAACATTAAAACATATTGAGTCCATCCAGCTCTATAACTTACTAGTCCAACACTAAAACATATTGAGTTCATCCAACTATATAACTTACTAGTCCAACATTAAAACATATTGAGTCCATCCAACTCTATAACTTACTAGTACAACACTAAAACATATTGAGTTCATCCAACTATATAACTTACTAGTCCAACATTAAAACATATTGAGTCCATCCAGCTCTATAACTTACTAGTCCAACACTAAAACATATTGAGTCCATCCAACTCTATAACTTACTAGTCCAACACTAAAACATATTGAGTCCATCCAACTCTATAACTTACTAGTACAACACTAAAACATATTGAGTTCATCCAACTATATAACTTACTAGTCCAACATTAAAACATATTGAGTCCATCCAACTCTATAACTTACTAGTCCAACATTAAAACATATTGAGTCCATCCAACTATATAACTTACTAGTCCAACACTAAAACATATTGAGTCCATTCAACTCTATAACTTACTAGTACAACACTAAAACATATTGAGTCATCCAACTATATAACTTACTAGTCCAACATTAAAACATATTGAGTCCATCCAACTCTATAACTTACTAGTCCAACACTAAAACATATTGAGTTCATCCAACTCTATAACTTACTAGTCCAACATTAAAACATATTGAGTCCATCCAACTATATAACTTACTAGTCCAACACTAAAACATATTGAGTTCATCCAGCTATATAACTTACTAGTCCAACATTAAAACATATTGAGTCCATCCAACTATATAACTTACTAGTCCAACACTAAAACATATTGAGTTCATCCAACTATATAACTTACTAGTCCAACATTAAAACATATTGAGTTCATCCAACTCTATAACTTACTAGTACAACACTAAAACATATTGAGTTCATCCAACTATATAACTTACTAGTCCAACATTAAAACATATTGAGTCCATCCAACTCTATAACTTACTAGTCCAACACTAAAACATATTGAGTTCATCAACTCTATAACTTACTAGTCCAACATTAAAACATATTGAGTCCATCCAACTCTATAACTTACTAGTCCAACACTAAAACATATTGAGTTCATCCACTATATAACTTACTAGTCCAACATTAAAACATATTGAGTCATCCAACTCTATAACTTACTAGTCCAACATTAAAACATATTGAGTCATCCAACTCTATAACTTACTAGTCCAACACTAAAACATATTGAGTCCATCCAGCTCTATAACTTACTAGTCCAACACTAAAACATATTGAGTCCATCCAGCTCTATAACTTACTAGTCCAACATTAAAACATATTGAGTTCATCCAGCTCTATAACTTACTAGTACAACACTAAAACATATTGAGTTCATCCAGCTATATAACTTACTAGTCCAACATTAAAACATATTGAGTCCATCCAGCTCTATAACTACTAGTACAACATTAAAACATATTGAGTCATCCAGCTATATAACTTACTAGTCCAACATTAAAACATATTGAGTCATCCAACTATATAACTTACTAGTCCAACACTAAAACATATTGAGTTCATCCAGCTCTATAACTTACTAGTACAACACTAAAACATATTGAGGTCATCCAGCTATATAACTTACTAGTCCAACATTAAAACATATTGAGTTCATCCAACTATATAACTTACTAGTCCAACATTAAAACATATTGAGTTCATCCAGCTCTATAACTTACTAGTACAACACTAAAACATATTGAGTTCATCCAGCTATATAACTTACTAGTCCAACATTAAAACATATTGAGTCCATCCAACTCTATAACTTACTAGTCCAACACTAAAACATATTGAGTTCATCCAGCTATATAACTTACTAGTCCAACATTAAAACATATTGAGTCCATCCAGCTCTATAACTTACTAGTCCAACACTAAAACATATTGAGTTCATCCAACTATATAACTTACTAGTCCAACATTAAAACATATTGAGTCCATTCAACTATATAACTTACTAGTCCAACACTAAAACATATTGAGTCCATCCAGCTATATAACTTACTAGTCCAACATTAAAACATATTGAGTCCATCCAACTCTATAACTTACTAGTCCAACACTAAAACATATTGAGTTCATCCAACTATATAACTTACTAGTCCAACATTAAAACATATTGAGTCCATCCAACTCTATAACTTACTAGTACAACACTAAAACATATTGAGTTCATCCAACTATATAACTTACTAGTCCAACATTAAAACATATTGAGTCCATCCAACTCTATAACTTACTAGTCCAACACTAAAACATATTGAGTTCATCCAACTCTATAACTTACTAGTCCAACACTAAAACATATTGAGTCCATCCAACTATATAACTTACTAGTCCAACACTAAAACATATTGAGTCCATCCAACTATATAACTTACTAGTCCAACATTAAAACATATTGAGTCCATCCAACTCTATAACTTACTAGTCCAACACTAAAACATATTGAGTTCATCCAACTATATAACTTACTAGTCCAACATTAAAACATATTGAGTCCATCCACTCTATAACTTACTAGTACAACACTAAAACATATTGAGTTCATCCAACTATATAACTTACTAGTCCAACATTAAAACATATTGAGTCCATTCAACTCTATAACTTACTAGTCCAACACTAAAACATATTGAGTTCATCCAGCTATATAACTTACTAGTCCAACATTAAAACATATTGAGTCCATCCAGCTCTATAACTTACTAGTACAACACTAAAACATATTGAGTTCATCCAACTATATAACTTACTAGTCCAACATTAAAACATATTGAGTCCATTCAACTCTATAACTTACTAGTACAACACTAAAACATATTGAGTTCATCCAACTATATAACTTACTAGTCCAACATTAAAACATATTGAGTCCATCCAACTCTATAACTTACTAGTCCAACACTAAAACATATTGAGTCCATCCAACTCTATAACTTACTAGTCCAACACTAAAACATATTGAGTCCATCCAACTCTATAACTTACTAGTCCAACACTAAAACATATTGAGTCCATCCAACTCTATAACTTACTAGTCCAACATTAAAACATATTGAGTCCATCCAGCTCTATAACTTACTAGTACAACACTAAAACATATTGAGTCATCCAGCTATATAACTTACTAGTCCAACATTAAAACATATTGAGTTCATCCAACTCTTTATAACTTACTAGTACAACACTAAAACATATTGAGTTCATCCAGCTATATAACTTACTAGTCCAACATTAAAACATATTGAGTCCATCCAACTCTATAACTTACTAGTCCAACACTAAAACATATTGAGTTCATCCAACTCTATAACTTACTAGTCCAACACTAAAACATATTGAGTTCATCCAGCTCTATAACTTACTAGTACAACACTAAAACATATTGAGTTCATCCAGCTATATAACTTACTAGTCCAACACTAAAACATATTGAGTTCATCCAACTATATAACTTACTAGTCCAACACTAAAACATATTGAGTTCATCCAGCTATATAACTTACTAGTCC
Source organism: Megaustenia siamemsis (assembly GCA_032433765.1). Classification (NCBI taxonomy): domain Eukaryota; kingdom Metazoa; phylum Mollusca; class Gastropoda; order Stylommatophora; family Ariophantidae; genus Megaustenia; species Megaustenia siamemsis. Next base: position 125,100 of record JAVIAB010000126.1, read on the forward strand.
AACATTAAAACATATTGAGTCCATCCAACTCTATAACTTACTAGTCCAACATTAAAACATATTGAGTTCATCCAGCTATATAACTTACTAGTCCAACATTAAAACATATTGAGTCCATCCAGCTATATAACTTACTAGTCCAACATTAAAACATATTGAGTACATCCAGCTATATAACTTACTAGTCCAACATTAAAACATATTGAGTCCATCCAACTCTATAACTTACTAGTACAACACTAAAACATATTGAGGTCATCCAACTCTATAACTTACTAGTCCAACACTAAAACATATTGAGTCCATCCAGCTCTATAACTTACTAGTCCAACATTAAAACATATTGAGTCCATCCAGCTATATAACTTACTAGTCCAACATTAAAACATATTGAGTTCATCCAGCTCTATAACTTACTAGTCCAACACTAAAACATATTGAGTTCATCCAGCTATATAACTTACTAGTCCAACATTAAAACATATTGAGTCCATCCAACTCTATAACTTACTAGTACAACACTAAAACATATTGAGGTCATCCAACTATATAACTTACTAGTCCAACATTAAAACATATTGAGTCCATCCAACTATATAACTTACTAGTCCAACACTAAAACATATTGAGTTCATCCAACTCTATAACTTACTAGTCCAACACTAAAACATATTGAGTCATCCAACTATATAACTTACTAGTCCAACACTAAAACATATTGAGTTCATCCAACTATATAACTTACTAGTCCAACACTAAAACATATTGAGTCCATCCAACTCTATAACTTACTAGTACAACACTAAAACATATTGAGGTCATCCAGCTATATAACTTACTAGTCCAACATTAAAACATATTGAGTCCATCCAACTATATAACTTACTAGTCCAACACTAAAACATATTGAGTCCATCCAGCTATATAACTTACTAGTCCAACATTAAAACATATTGAGTCCATCCAGCTCTATAACTTACTAGTACAACACTAAAACATATTGAATTCATCCAACTATATAACTTACTAGTCCAACATTAAAACATATTGAGTCCATTCAACTCTATAACTTACTAGTACAACACTAAAACATATTGAGTTCATCCAACTATATAACTTACTAGTCCAACATTAAAACATATTGAGTCCATTCAACTCTATAACTTACTAGTCCAACACTAAAACATATTGAGTCCATTCAACTCTATAACTTACTAGTCCAACACTAAAACATATTGAGTCCATTCAACTCTATAACTTACTAGTACAACACTAAAACATATTGAGTTCATCCAACTATATAACTTACTAGTCCAACATTAAAACATATTGAGTCCATCAACTCTTTAACCTACTAGTACAACACTAAAACATATTGAGTTCATCCAGCTATATAACTTACTAGTCCAACATTAAAACATATTGAGTCCATCCAATTCTATAACTTACTAGTCCAATACTAAAACATATTGAGTTCATCCAACTCTTTAACCTACTAGTCCAACACTAAAACATATTGAGTTCATCCAGCTCTATAACTTATTAGTACAACACTAAAACATATTGAGTTCATCCAGCTCTATAACTTACTAGTCCAACACTAAAACATATTGAGTTCATCCAACTATATAACTTACTAGTCCAACACTAAAACATATTGAGTTCATTCAGCTCTTTAACTTACTAGTCCAACATTAAAACATATGGAGTTCATCCAACTCTATAACTTACTAGTCCAACATTAAAACATATTGAGTTCATCCAGCTATATAACTTACTAGTCCAACATTAAAACATATTGAGTCCATCCAGCTATATAACTTACTAGTCCAACATTAAAACATATTGAGTACATCCAGCTATATAACTTACTAGTCCAACATTAAAAGATATTGAGTTCATCCAACTCTATAACTTACTAGTACAACACTAAAACATATTGAGGTCATCCAACTCTATAACTTACTAGTACAACACTAAAACATATTGAGTCCATCCAGCTCTATAACTTACTAGTCCAACATTAAAACATATTGAGTCCATCCAGCTCTATAACTTACTAGTTCAACATTAAAACATATTGAGTTCATCCAGCTCTATAACTTACTAGTCCAACACTAAAACATATTGAGTTCATCCAGCTATATAACTTACTAGTCCAACATTAAAACATATTGAGTCCATCCAGCTCTTTAACCTACTAGTACAACACTAAAACATATTGAGGTCATCCAGCTATATAACTTACTAGTCCAACATTAAAACATATTGAGTCCATCCAACTATATAACTTACTAGTCCAACACTAAAACATATTGAGTTCATCCAGCTCTATAACTTACTAGTACAACACTAAAACATATTGAGGTCATCCAGCTATATAACTTACTAGTCCAACATTAAAACATATTGAGTTCATCCAACTATATAACTTACTAGTCCAACACTAAAACATATTGAGTTCATCCAGCTCTATAACTTACTAGTACAACACTAAAACATATTGAGGTCATCCAGCTATATAACTTACTAGTCCAACACTAAAACATATTGAGTCCATCAACTATATAACTTACTAGTCCAACACTAAAACATATTGAGTCCATCCAGCTATATAACTTACTAGTCCAACATTAAAACATATTGAGTCCATCCAGCTCTATAACTTACTAGTACAACACTAAAACATATTGAGTTCATCCAACTATATAACTTACTAGTCCAACATTAAAACATATTGAGTCCATTCAACTCTATAACTTACTAGTACAACACTAAAACATATTGAGTTCATCCAACTATATAACTTACTAGTCCAACATTAAAACATATTGAGTCCATTCAACTCTATAACTTACTAGTCCAACACTAAAACATATTGAGTCCATCCAACTCTATAACTTACTAGTACAACACTAAAACATATTGAGTCCATTCAACTCTATAACTTACTAGTACAACACTAAAACATATTGAGTTCATCCAACTATATAACTTACTAGTCCAACATTAAAACATATTGAGTCCATTCAACTCTATAACTTACTAGTACAACACTAAAACATATTGAGTTCATCCAGCTATATAACTTACTAGTCCAACATTAAAACATATTGAGTCCATCCAATTCTATAACTTACTAGTCCAACACTAAAACATATTGAGTTCATCCAACTCTATAACTACTAGTCCAACACTAAAACATATTGAGTTCATCCAGCTCTATAACTTACTAGTACAACACTAAAACATATTGAGTTCATCCAGCTCTATAACTTACTAGTCCAACACTAAAACATATTGAGTTCATCCAACTATATAACTTACTAGTCCAACACTAAAACATATTGAGTTCATTCAGCTCTTTAACTTACTAGTCCAACATTAAAACATATTGAGTTCATCCAACTCTATAACTTACTAGTCCAACATTAAAACATATTGAGTTCATCCAGCTATATAACTTACTAGTCCAACATTAAAACATATTGAGTCCATCCAGCTATATAACTTACTAGTCCAACATTAAAACATATTGAGTACATCCAGCTATATAACTTACTAGTCCAACATTAAAACATATTGAGTTCATCCAACTCTATAACTTACTAGTACAACACTAAAACATATTGAGGTCATCCAACTATATAACTTACTAGTACAACACTAAAACATATTGAGTCCATCCAGCTCTATAACTTACTAGTCCAACATTAAAACATATTGAGTCCATCCAGCTCTATAACTTACTAGTCCAACATTAAAACATATTGAGTTCATCCAGCTCTATAACTTACTAGTCCAACACTAAAACATATTGAGTCCATCCAGCTCTATAACTTACTAGTACAACACTAAAACATATTGAGTCATCCAGCTCTATAACTTACTAGTCCAACATTAAAACATATTGAGTTCATCCAGTATAACTTACTAGTCCAACACTAAAACATATTGAGTTCATCCAACTATATAACTTACTAGTCCAACACTAAAACATATTGAGTCCATCCAGCTCTATAACTTACTAGTACAACACTAAAACATATTGAGGTCATCCAGCTATATAACTTACTAGTCCAACATTAAAACATATTGAGTCCATCCAACTATATAACTTACTAGTCCAACACTAAAACATATTGAGTTCATCCAGCTCTATAACTTACTAGTACAACACTAAAACATATTGAGGTCATCCAGCTATATAACTTACTAGTCCAACACTAAAACATATTGAGTTCATCCAACTATATAACTTACTAGTCCAACACTAAAACATATTGAGTTCATCCAGCTCTATAACTTACTAGTACAACACTAAAACATATTGAGTCCATCCAGCTCTATAACTTACTAGTCCAACACTAAAACATATTGAGTTCATCCAACTATATAACTTACTAGTCCAACACTAAAACATATTGAGTCCATCCAGCTCTATAACTTACTAGTCCAACATTAAAACATATTGAGTTCATCCAACTCTATAACTTACTAGTCCAACATTAAAACATATTGAGTTCATCCAACTATATAACTTACTAGTCCAACATTAAAACATATTGAGTCCATCCAGCTATATAACTTACTAGTCCAACACTAAAACATATTGAGTCCATCCAGCTATATAACTTACTAGTCCAACATTAAAACATATTGAGTTCATCCAACTATATAACTTACTAGTACAACACTAAAACATATTGAGTTCATCCAACTATATAACTTACTAGTCCAACATTAAAACATATTGAGTCCATCCAACTCTATAACTTACTAGTCCAACACTAAAACATATTGAGTTCATCCAACTATATAACTTACTAGTCCAACATTAAAACATATTGAGTCCATCCAACTCTATAACTTACTAGTCCAACACTAAAACATATTGAGTTCATCCAACTCTATAACTTACTAGTCCAACACTAAAACATATTGAGTTCATCCAACTATATAACTTACTAGTCCAACATTAAAACATATTGAGTCCATCCAACTCTATATAACTTACTAGTCCAACATTAAAACATATTGAGTCCATCCAACTATATAACTTACTAGTCCAACACTAAAACATATTGAGTTCATCCAACTATATAACTTACTAGTCCAACATTAAAACATATTGAGTCCATCCAGCTCTATAACTTACTAGTACAACACTAAAACATATTGAGTTCATCCAACTATATAACTTACTAGTCCAACATTAAAACATATTGAGTCCATCCAACTATATAACTTACTAGTCCAACACTAAAACATATTGAGTCATCCAGCTATATAACTTACTAGTCCAACATTAAAACATATTGAGTCCATCCAGCTCTATAACTTACTAGTACAACACTAAAACATATTGAGTTCATCCAACTATATAACTTACTAGTCCAACATTAAAACATATTGAGTCCATTCAGCTCTATAACTTACTAGTACAACACTAAAACATATTGAGTTCATCCAACTATATAACTTACTAGTCCAACATTAAAACATATTGAGTCCATTCAACTCTATAACTTACTAGTCCAACACTAAAACATATTGAGTCCATCCAACTCTATAACTTACTAGTACAACACTAAAACATATTGAGTCCATTCAACTCTATAACTTACTAGTCCAACATTAAAACATATTGAGTCCATTCAACTCTATAACTTACTAGTCCAACACTAAAACATATTGAGTCCATCCAGCTCTTTAACCACTAGTACAACACTAAAACATATTGAGGTCATCCAGCTATATAACTTACTAGTCCAACATTAAAACATATTGAGTTCATCCAACTCTTTAACCTACTAGTACAACACTAAAACATATTGAGTTCATCCAGCTATATAACTTACTAGTCCAACATTAAAACATATTGAGTCCATCCAATTCTATAACTTACAAGTCCAATACTAAAACATATTGAGTTCATCCAACTCTTTAACCTACTAGTCCAACACTAAAACATATTGAGTTCATCCAGCTCTATAACTTATTAGTACAACACTAAAACATATTGAGTTCATCCAGCTCTATAACTTACTAGTCCAACACTAAAACATATTGAGTTCATCCAACTATATAACTTACTAGTCCAACACTAAAACATATTGAGTTCATTCAGCTCTTTAACTTACTAGTCCAACATTAAAACATATGGAGTTCATCCAACTCTATAACTTACTAGTCCAACATTAAAACATATTGAGTTCATCCAGCTATATAACTTACTAGTCCAACATTAAAACATATTGAGTCCATCCAGCTATATAACTTACTGGTCCAACATTAAAACATATTGAGTACATCCAGCTATATAACTTACTAGTCCAACATTAAAAGATATTGAGTTCATCCAACTCTATAACTTACTAGTACAACACTAAAACATATTGAGGTCATCCAACTCTATAACCTACTAGTACAACACTAAAACATATTGAGTCCATCCAGCTCTATAACTTACTAGTCCAACATTAAAACATATTGAGTCCATCCAGCTCTATAACTTACTAGTTCAACATTAAAACATATTGAGTTCATCCAGCTCTATAACTTACTAGTCCAACACTAAAACATATTGAGTTCATCCAGCTATATAACTTACTAGTCCAACATTAAAACATATTGAGTCCATCCAGCTCTTTAACCTACTAGTACAACACTAAAACATATTGAGGTCATCCACCTATATAACTTACTAGTCCAACATTAAAACATATTGAGTCCATCCAACTATATAACTTACTAGTCCAACACTAAAACATATTGAGTTCATCCAGCTCTATAACTTACTAGTACAACACTAAAACATATTGAGGTCATCCAGCTATATAACTTACTAGTCCAACATTAAAACATATTGAGTTCATCCAACTATATAACTTACTAGTCCAACACTAAAACATATTGAGTTCATCCAGCTCTATAACTTACTAGTACAACACTAAAACATATTGAGGTCATCCAGCTATATAACTTACTAGTCCAACACTAAAACATATTGAGTCCATTCAACTATATAACTTACTAGTCCAACACTAAAACATATTGAGTCCATCCAGCTATATAACTTACTAGTCCAACATTAAAACATATTGAGTCATCCAGCTCTATAACTTACTAGTACAACACTAAAACATATTGAGTTCATCCAACTATATAACTTACTAGTCCAACATTAAAACATATTGAGTCCATTCAACTCTATAACTTACTAGTACAACACTAAAACATATTGAGTTCATCCAACTATATAACTTACTAGTCCAACATTAAAACATATTGAGTCCATCCAACTCTATAACTTACTAGTCCAACACTAAAACATATTGAGTCCATTCAACTCTATAACTTACTAGTCCAACACTAAAACATATTGAGTCCATCCAACTCTATAACTTACTAGTACAACACTAAAACATATTGAGTTCATCCAGCTATATAACTTACTAGTCCAACATTAAAACATATTGAGTTCATCCAACTCTATAACCTACTAGTCCAACACTAAAACATATTGAGTTCATCCAGCTATATAACTTACTAGTCCAACATTAAAACATATTGAGTCCATCCAATTCTATAACTTACTAGTCCAACACTAAAACATATTGAGTCCATCCAACTCTTATAACTTACTAGTCCAACACTAAAACATATTGAGTTCATCCAGCTCTATAACTTACTAGTACAACACTAAAACATATTGAGTTCATCCAGCTCTATAACTTACTAGTCCAACACTAAAACATATTGAGTTCATCCAACTATATAACTTACTAGTCCAACACTAAAACATATTGAGTTCATCCAGCTCTATAACTTACTAGTCCAACATTAAAACATATTGAGTTCATCCAACTCTATAACTTACTAGTCCAACATTAAAACATATTGAGTTCATCCAGCTATATAACTTACTAGTACAACATTAAAACATATTGAGTCCATCCAGCTATATAACTTACTAGTCCAACATTAAAACATATTGAGTACATCCAGCTATATAACTTACTAGTCCAACATTAAAACATATTGAGTTCATCCAACTCTATAACTTACTAGTACAACACTAAAAATATTGAGGTCATCCAGCTCTATAACTTACTAGTACAACACTAAAACATATTGAGTTCATCCAGCTCTATAACTTACTAGTCCAACATTAAAACATATTGAGTCCATCCAACTCTATAACTTACTAGTTCAACACTAAAACATATTGAGTTCATCCAGCTCTATAACTTACTAGTCCAACACTAAAACATATTGAGTTCATCCAACTCTATAACTTACTAGTCCAACACTAAAACATATTGAGTCCATCCAGCTCTATAACTTACTAGTACAACACTAAAACATATTGAGTCATCCAACTCTATAACTTACTAGTCCAACATTAAAACATATTGAGTCCATCCAACTATATAACTTACTAGTCCAACACTAAAACATATTGAGTCCATCCAGCTCTATAACTTACTAGTACAACACTAAAACATATTGAGGTCATCCAGCTATATAACTTACTAGTCCAACATTAAAACATATTGAGTTCATCCAACTCTATAACTTACTAGTACAACACTAAAACATATTGAGTTCATCCAGCTATATAACTTACTAGTCCAACATTAAAACATATTGAGTCCATCCAGCTCTATAACTTACTAGTCCAACACTAAAACATATTGAGTTCATCCAACTCTTAACTTACTAGTCCAACACTAAAACATATTGAGTTCATCCAGCTCTATAACTTACTAGTACAACACTAAAACATATTGAGTCATCCAGCTCTATAACTTACTAGTCCAACACTAAAACATATTGAGTTCATCCAACTATATAACTTACTAGTCCAACACTAAAACATATTGAGTCATCAGCTCTATAACTTACTAGTCCAACATTAAAACATATTGAGTTCATCCAACTCTATAACTTACTAGTCCAACATTAAAACATATTGAGTTCATCCAGCTATATAACTTACTAGTCCAACATTAAAACATATTGAGTCCATCCAGCTATATAACTTACTAGTCCAACACTAAAACATATTGAGTCCATCCAGCTATATAACTTACTAGTCCAACATTAAAACATATTGAGTTCATCCAACTATATAACTTACTAGTCCAACACTAAAACATATTGAGTCATCCAACTCTATAACCTACTAGTACAACACTAAAACATATTGAGTCCATCCAGCTCTATAACTTACTAGTCCAACATTAAAACATATTGAGTCCATCCAGCTCTATAACTTACTAGTCCAACATTAAAACATATTGAGTTCATCCAGCTCTATAACTTACTAGTCCAACACTAAAACATATTGAGTTCATCCAGCTATATAACTTACTAGTCCAACATTAAAACATATTGAGTTCATCCAGCTCTTAACTTACTAGTCCAACACTAAAACATATTGAGTCATCCAACTATATAACTTACTAGTCCAACATTAAAACATATTGAGTCCATCCAACTATATAACTTACTAGTCCAACACTAAAACATATTGAGTTCATCCAGCTCTATAACTTACTAGTCCAACACTAAAACATATTGAGGTCATCCAGCTATATAACTTACTAGTCCAACATTAAAACATATTGAGTTCATCCAACTATATAACTTACTAGTCCAACACTAAAACATATTGAGTCATCCAGCTATATAACTTACTAGTCCAACACTAAAACATATTGAGGTCATCCAGCTCTATAACTTACTAGTCCAACACTAAAACATATTGAGTCATCCAACTATATAACTTACTAGTCCAACACTAAAACATATTGAGTTCCATCCAGCTATATAACTTACTAGTCCAACATTAAAACATATTGAGTCCATCCAGCTCTATAACTTACTAGTACAACACTAAAACATATTGAGTTCATCCAACTATATAACTTACTAGTCCAACATTAAAACATATTGAGTCCATTCAACTCTATAACTTACTAGTACAACACTAAAACATATTGAGTTCATCCAACTATATAACTTACTAGTCCAACATTAAAACATATTGAGTCCATTCAACTCTATAACTTACTAGTCCAACACTAAAACATATTGAGTCCATCCAACTCTATAACTTACTAGTCCAACACTAAAACATATTGAGTCCATCCAGCTCTATAACTTACTAGTACAACACTAAAACATATTGAGTTCATCCAACTATATAACTTACTAGTCCAACATTAAAACATATTGAGTCCATTCAACTCTATAACTTACTAGTACAACACTAAAACATATTGAGTTCATCCAGCTATATAACTTACTAGTCCAACATTAAAACATATTGAGTCCATCCAATTCTATAACTTACTAGTCCAACACTAAAACATATTGAGTTCATCCAACTCTTTAACTTACTAGTCCAACACTAAAACATATTGAGTTCATCCAGCTCTATAACTTACTAGTACAACACTAAAACATATTGAGTTCATCCAGCTCTATAACTTACTAGTCCAACACTAAAACATATTGAGTTCATCCAACTATATAACTTACTAGTCCAACACTAAAACATATTGAGTTCATTCAGCTCTTTAACTTACTAGTCCAACATTAAAACATATTGAGTTCATCCAACTCTATAACTTACTAGTCCAACATTAAAACATATTGAGTTCATCCAGCTATATAACTTACTAGTCCAACATTAAAACATATTGAGTCCATCCAGCTATATAACTTACTAGTCCAACATTAAAACATATTGAGTCCATCCAGCTATATAACTTACTAGTCCAACATTAAAACATATTGAGTTCATCCAACTCTATAACTTACTAGTACAACACTAAAACATATTGAGTCATCCAACTCTATAACTTACTAGTACAACACTAAAACATATTGAGTCCATCCAGCTCTATAACTTACTAGTCCAACATTAAAACATATTGAGTCCATCCAGCTCTATAACTTACTAGTTCAACATTAAAACATATTGAGTTCATCCAGCTCTATAACTTACTAGTCCAACACTAAAACATATTGAGTTCATCCAGCTATATAACTTACTAGTCCAACATTAAAACATATTGAGTCCATCCAGCTCTTTAACCTACTAGTACAACACTAAAACATATTGAGGTCATCCAGCTATATAACTTACTAGTCCAACATTAAAACATATTGAGTCCATCCAACTATATAACTTACTAGTCCAACACTAAAACATATTGAGTTCATCCAGCTCTATAACTTACTAGTACAACACTAAAACATATTGAGGTCATCCAGCTATATAACTTACTAGTCCAACATTAAAACATATTGAGTTCATCCAACTATATAACTTACTAGTCCAACACTAAAACATATTGAGTTCATCCAGCTCTATAACTTACTAGTACAACACTAAAACATATTGAGGTCATCCAGCTATATAACTTACTAGTCCAACACTAAAACATATTGAGTCCATCCAACTATATAACTTACTAGTCCAACACTAAAACATATTGAGTCATCCAGCTATATAACTTACTAGTCCAACATTAAAACATATTGAGTCCATCCAGCTCTATAACTTACTAGTACAACACTAAAACATATTGAGTTCATCCAACTATATAACTTACTAGTCCAACATTAAAACATATTGAGTCCATTCAACTCTATAACTTACTAGTACAACACTAAAACATATTGAGTTCATCCAACTATATAACTTACTAGTCCAACATTAAAACATATTGAGTCCATTCAACTCTATAACTTACTAGTCCAACACTAAAACATATTGAGTCCATCAACTCTATAACTTACTAGTACAACACTAAAACATATTGAGTCCATCCAACTCTATAACTTACTAGTACAACACTAAAACATATTGAGTTCATCCAACTATATAACTTACTAGTCCAACATTAAAACATATTGAGTCCATCCAACTCTATAACCTACTAGTACAACACTAAAACATATTGAGTTCATCCAGCTATATAACTTACTAGTCCAACATTAAAACATATTGAGTCCATCCAATTCTATAACTTACTAGTCCAACACTAAAACATATTGAGTTCATCCAACTCTATAACTTACTAGTCCAACACTAAAACATATTGAGTTCATCCAGCTCTATAACTTACTAGTACAACACTAAAACATATTGAGTTCATCCAGCTCTATAACTTACTAGTCCAACACTAAAACATATTGAGTTCATCCAACTATATAACTTACTAGTCCAACACTAAAACATATTGAGTTCATCCAGCTCTTTAACTTACTAGTCCAACATTAAAACATATTGAGTTCATCCAACTCTATAACTTACTAGTCCAACATTAAAACATATTGAGTTCATCCAGCTATATAACTTACTAGTCCAACATTAAAACATATTGAGTCCATCCAGCTATATAACTTACTAGTCCAACATTAAAACATATTGAGTTCATCCAGCTATATAACTTACTAGTCCAACATTAAAACATATTGAGTTCATCCAACTCTATAACTTACTAGTACAACACTAAAACATATTGAGGTCATCCAACTCTATAACTTACTAGTACAACACTAAAACATATTGAGTCCATCCAGCTCTATAACTTACTAGTCCAACATTAAAACATATTGAGTCCATCCAGCTCTATAACTTACTAGTCAACACTAAAACATATTGAGGTCATCCAGCTATATAACTTACTAGTCCAACATTAAAACATATTGAGTCCATCCAACTATATAACTTACTAGTCCAACACTAAAACATATTGAGTTCATCCAGCTCTATAACTTACTAGTACAACACTAAAACATATTGAGGTCATCCAGCTATATAACTTACTAGTCCAACATTAAAACATATTGAGTCCATCCAATTCTATAACTTACTAGTCCAACACTAAAACATATTGAGTTCATCCAACTCTTTAACTTACTAGTCCAACACTAAAACATATTGAGTTCATCCAGCTCTATAACTTACTAGTCCAACATTAAAACATATTGAGTTCATCCAGCTCTATAACTTACTAGTCCAACACTAAAACATATTGAGTTCATCCAACTATATAACTTACTAGTCCAACACTAAAACATATTGAGTTCATCAGCTCTATAACTTACTAGTCCAACATTAAAACATATTGAGTTCATCCAACTCTATAACTTACTAGTCCAACATTAAAACATATTGAGTTCATCCAGCTATATAACTTACTAGTCCAACATTAAAACATATTGAGTCCATCCAGCTATATAACTTACTAGTCCAACATTAAAACATATTGAGTTCATCCAGCTATATAACTTACTAGTCCAACATTAAAACATATTGAGGTCATCCAACTCTATAACTTACTAGTACAACACTAAAACATATTGAGTCCATCCAGCTCTATAACTTACTAGTCCAACATTAAAACATATTGAGTCCATCCAGCTCTATAACTTACTAGTTCAACATTAAAACATATTGAGTTCATCCAGCTATATAACTTACTAGTCCAACATTAAAACATATTGAGTCCATCCAGCTCTTTAACTACTAGTACAACACTAAAACATATTGAGGTCATCCAGCTATATAACTTACTAGTCCAACATTAAAACATATTGAGTCCATCCAACTATATAACTTACTAGTCCAACACTAAAACATATTGAGTTCATCCAGCTCTATAACTTACTAGTCCAACATTAAAACATATTGAGTCCATCCAGCTCTATAACTTACTAGTTCAACATTAAAACATATTGAGTCCATCCAATTCTATAACTTACTAGTCCAACACTAAAACATATTGAGTTCATCCAACTCTTTAACCTACTAGTCCAACACTAAAACATATTGAGTTCATCCAGCTCTATAACTTACTAGTCCAACATTAAAACATATTGAGTTCATCCAGCTCTATAACTTACTAGTCCAACACTAAAACATATTGAGTTCATCCAACTATATAACTTACTAGTCCAACACTAAAACATATTGAGTTCATCCAGCTCTATAACTTACTAGTCCAACATTAAAACATATTGAGTTCATCCAACTCTATAACTTACTAGTCCAACATTAAAACATATTGAGTTCATCCAGCTATATAACTTACTAGTCCAACATTAAAACATATTGAGTCCATCCAGCTATATAACTTACTAGTCCAACATTAAAACATATTGAGTTCATCCAGCTATATAACTTACTAGTCCAACATTAAAACATATTGAGGTCATCCAACTCTATAACTACTAGTACAACACTAAAACATATTGAGTCCATCCAGCTCTATAACTTACTAGTCCAACATTAAAACATATTGAGTCCATCCAGCTCTATAACTTACTAGTTCAACATTAAAACATATTGAGTTCATCCAGCTATATAACTTACTAGTCCAACATTAAAACATATTGAGTCCATCCAGCTCTATAACTTACTAGTACAACACTAAAACATATTGAGTCATCCAACTATATAACTTACTAGTCCAACATTAAAACATATTGAGTCCATTCAACTCTATAACTTACTAGTCCAACACTAAAACATATTGAGTTCATTCAACTCTATAACTTACTAGTACAACACTAAAACATATTGAGTCCATCCAACTCTATAACTTACTAGTACAACACTAAAACATATTGAGTTCATCCAACTATATAACTTACTAGTCCAACATTAAAACATATTGAGTCCATCCAACTCTTTAACCTACTAGTACAACACTAAAACATATTGAGTTCATCCAGCTATATAACTTACTAGTCCAACATTAAAACATATTGAGTCCATCCAATTCTATAACTTACTAGTCCAACACTAAAACATATTGAGTTCATCCAACTCTATAACTTACTAGTCCAACACTAAAACATATTGAGTTCATCCAGCTCTATAACTTATTAGTACAACACTAAAACATATTGAGTTCATCCAGCTCTATAACTTACTAGTCCAACACTAAAACATATTGAGTTCATCCAACTATATAACTTACTAGTCCAACACTAAAACATATTGAGTTCATTCAGCTCTTTAACTTACTAGTCCAACATTAAAACATATGGAGTTCATCCAACTCTATAACTTACTAGTCCAACATTAAAACATATTGAGTTCATCCAGCTATATAACTTACTAGTCCAACATTAAAACATATTGAGTCCATCCAGCTATATAACTTACTAGTCCAACATTAAAACATATTGAGTACATCCAGCTATATAACTTACTAGTCCAACATTAAAACATATTGAGTTCATCCAACTCTATAACTTACTAGTACAACACTAAAACATATTGAGGTCATCCAACTCTATAACTTACTAGTACAACACTAAAACATATTGAGTCCATCCAGCTCTATAACTTACTAGTCCAACATTAAAACATATTGAGTCCATCCAGCTCTATAACTTACTAGTTCAACACTAAAACATATTGAGGTCATCCAGCTATATAACTTACTAGTCCAACATTAAAACATATTGAGTCCATCCAACTATATAACTTACTAGTCCAACACTAAAACATATTGAGTTCATCCAGCTCTATAACTTACTAGTACAACACTAAAACATATTGAGGTCATCCAGCTATATAACTTACTAGTCCAACATTAAAACATATTGAGTCCATCCAACTCTATAACTTACTAGTCCAACACTAAAACATATTGAGTTCATCCAGCTCTTTAACTTACTAGTCCAACACTAAAACATATTGAGTTCATCCAGCTCTATAACTTACTAGTCCAACATTAAAACATATTGAGTTCATCCAGCTCTATAACTTACTAGTCCAACACTAAAACATATTGAGTTCATCCACTATATAACTTACTAGTCCAACACTAAAACATATTGAGTTCATTCAGCTCTTTAACTTACTAGTCCAACATTAAAACATATGAGTTCATCCAACTCTATAACTTACTAGTCCAACATTAAAACATATTGAGTTCATCCAGCTATATAACTTACTAGTCCAACATTAAAACATATTGAGTCCATCCAGCTATATAACTTACTAGTCCAACATTAAAACATATTGAGTACATCCAGCTATATAACTTACTAGTCCAACATTAAAACATATTGAGGTCATCCAACTCTATAACCTACTAGTACAACACTAAAACATATTGAGTCCATCCAGCTCTATAACTTACTAGTCCAACATTAAAACATATTGAGTCCATCCAGCTCTATAACTTACTAGTTCAACATTAAAACATATTGAGTTCATCCAGCTATATAACTTACTAGTCCAACATTAAAACATATTGAGTCCATCCAGCTCTTTAACTTACTAGTACAACACTAAAACATATTGAGGTCATCCAGCTATATAACTTACTAGTCCAACATTAAAACATATTGAGTCCATCCAACTATATAACTTACTAGTCCAACACTAAAACATATTGAGTTCATCCAGCTCTATAACTTACTAGTCCAACATTAAAACATATTGAGTCCATCCAGCTCTATAACTTACTAGTCCAACATTAAAACATATTGAGTCCATCCAATTCTATAACTTACTAGTCCAATACTAAAACATATTGAGTTCATCCAACTCTTTAACCTACTAGTCCAACACTAAAACATATTGAGTTCATCCAGCTCTATAACTTACTAGTCCAACATTAAAACATATTGAGTTCATCCAGCTCTATAACTTACTAGTCCAACACTAAAACATATTGAGTTCATCCAACTATATAACTTACTAGTCCAACACTAAAACATATTGAGTTCATTCAGCTCTTTAACTTACTAGTCCAACATTAAAACATATTGAGTTCATCCAACTCTATAACTTACTAGTCCAACATTAAAACATATTGAGTTCATCCAGCTATATAACTTACTAGTCCAACATTAAAACATATTGAGTCCATCCAGCTATATAACTTACTAGTCCAACATTAAAACATATTGAGTACATCCAGCTATATAACTTACTAGTCCAACATTAAAAGATATTGAGGTCATCCAACTCTATAACTTACTAGTACAACACTAAAACATATTGAGTCCATCCAGCTCTATAACTTACTAGTCCAACATTAAAACATATTGAGTCCATCCAGCTCTATAACTTACTAGTTCAACATTAAAACATATTGAGTTCATCCAGCTATATAACTTACTAGTCCAACATTAAAACATATTGAGTCCATCCAGCTCTTAACTACTAGTACAACACTAAAACATATTGAGTTCATCCAGCTATATAACTTACTAGTCCAACATTAAAACATATTGAGTCCATCCAACTATATAACTTACTAGTCCAACACTAAAACATATTGAGTTCATCCAGCTCTATAACTTACTAGTACAACACTAAAACATATTGAGGTCATCCAGCTATATAACTTACTAGTCCAACATTAAAACATATTGAGTTCATCCAACTATATAACTTACTAGTCCAACATTAAAACATATTGAGTTCATCCAATTCTATAACTTACTAGTACAACACTAAAACATATTGAGTTCATCCAACTATATAACTTACTAGTCCAACATTAAAACATATTGAGTCCATCCAACTATATAACTTACTAGTCCAACACTAAAACATATTGAGTCCATCCAGCTATATAACTTACTAGTCCAACATTAAAACATATTGAGTCCATCCAGCTCTATAACTTACTAGTACAACACTAAAACATATTGAGTTCATCCAACTATATAACTTACTAGTCCAACATTAAAACATATTGAGTCCATCCAACTCTATAACTTACTAGTACAACACTAAAACATATTGAGTTCATCCAACTATATAACTTACTAGTCCAACATTAAAACATATTGAGTCCATTCAACTCTATAACTTACTAGTCCAACACTAAAACATATTGAGTCCATCCAACTCTATAACTTACTAGTCCAACACTAAAACATATTGAGTCATCCAACTCTATAACTTACTAGTCCAACATTAAAACATATTGAGTCCATCCAACTCTATAACTTACTAGTCCAACACTAAAACATATTGAGTTCATCCAGCTCTATAACTTACTAGTACAACACTAAAACATATTGAGGTCATCCAGCTATATAACTTACTAGTCCAACATTAAAACATATTGAGTTCATCCAACTCTATAACTTACTAGTACAACACTAAAACATATTGAGTTCATCCAGCTATATAACTTACTAGTCCAACATTAAAACATATTGAGTCCATCCAATTCTATAACTTACTAGTCCAATACTAAAACATATTGAGTTCATCCAACTCTTTAACTACTAGTCCAACACTAAAACATATTGAGTTCATCCAGCTCTATAACTTATTAGTACAACACTAAAACATATTGAGTTCATCCAGCTCTATAACTTACTAGTCCAACACTAAAACATATTGAGTTCATCCAACTATATAACTTACTAGTCCAACACTAAAACATATTGAGTTCATTCAGCTCTATAACTTACTAGTCCAACATTAAAACATATGGAGTTCATCCAACTCTATAACTTACTAGTCCAACATTAAAACATATTGAGTTCATCCAGCTATATAACTTACTAGTCCAACATTAAAACATATTGAGTCCATCCAGCTATATAACTTACTAGTCCAACATTAAAACATATTGAGTACATCCAGCTATATAACTTACTAGTCCAACATTAAAACATATTGAGTTCATCCAACTCTATAACTTACTAGTACAACACTAAAAAATATTGAGGTCATCCAACTCTATAACTTACTAGTACAACACTAAAACATATTGAGTCCATCCAGCTCTATAACTTACTAGTCCAACATTAAAACATATTGAGTTCATCCAGCTCTATAACTTACTAGTTCAACATTAAAACATATTGAGTTCATCCAGCTCTATAACTTACTAGTCCAACACTAAAACATATTGAGTTCATCCAGCTATATAACTTACTAGTCCAACATTAAAACATATTGAGTCCATCCAGCTCTTTAACCTACTAGTACAACACTAAAACATATTGAGGTCATCCACCTATATAACTTACTAGTCCAACATTAAAACATATTGAGTCCATCCAACTATATAACTTACTAGTCCAACACTAAAACATATTGAGTTCATCCAGCTCTATAACTTACTAGTCCAACACTAAAACATATTGAGTTCATCCAACTATATAACTTACTAGTCCAACACTAAAACATATTGAGTTCATCCAACTCTATAACTTACTAGTCCAACACTAAAACATATTGAGTTCATCCAGCTCTATAACTTACTAGTCCAACACTAAAACATATTGAGTTCATCCAGCTATATAACTTACTAGTCCAACACTAAAACATATTGAGTTCATCCAGCTCTATAACTTACTAGTCCAACATTAAAACATATTGAGTTCATCCAACTCTATAACTTACTAGTCCAACATTAAAACATATTGAGTTCATCCAGCTCTATAACTTACTAGTCCAACACTAAAACATATTGAGTCCATCCAGCTCTATAACTTACTAGTCCAACATTAAAACATATTGAGTCCATCCAGCTCTATAACTTACTAGTTCAACATTAAAACATATTGAGTTCATCCAGCTATATAACTTACTAGTCCAACATTAAAACATATTGAGTCCATCCAGCTCTTTAACTACTAGTACAACACTAAAACATATTGAGGTCATCCAGCTATATAACTTACTAGTCCAACATTAAAACATATTGAGTCCATCCAACTATATAACTTACTAGTCCAACACTAAAACATATTGAGTTCATCCAGCTCTATAACTTACTAGTACAACACTAAAACATATTGAGGTCATCCAGCTATATAACTTACTAGTCCAACATTAAAACATATTGAGTTCATCCAACTATATAACTTACTAGTCCAACATTAAAACATATTGAGTTCATCCAACTCTATAACTTACTAGTACAACACTAAAACATATTGAGTTCATCCAGCTCTATAACTTACTAGTCCAACACTAAAACATATTGAGTTCATCCAGCTCTATAACTTACTAGTCCAACACTAAAACATATTGAGTTCATCCAGCTATATAACTTACTAGTCCAACACTAAAACATATTGAGTTCATCCAGCTCTATAACTTACTAGTCCAACATTAAAACATATTGAGTTCATCCAACTCTATAACTTACTAGTCCAACATTAAAACATATTGAGTTCATCCAGCTATATAACTTACTAGTCCAACATTAAAACATATTGAGTCCATCCAGCTATATAACTTACTAGTCCAACATTAAAACATATTGAGTCCATCCAGCTCTATAACTTACTAGTCCAACATTAAAACATATTGAGTTCATCCAGCTATATAACTTACTAGTCCAACATTAAAACATATTGAGTCCATCCAGCTCTATAACTTACTAGTACAACACTAAAACATATTGAGGTCATCCAGCTATATAACTTACTAGTCCAACATTAAAACATATTGAGTCCATCCAACTCTATAACTTACTAGTCCAACACTAAAACATATTGAGTTCATCCAGCTCTATAACTTACTAGTTCAACATTAAAACATATTGAGTTCATCCAGCTATATAACTTACTAGTCCAACATTAAAACATATTGAGTTCATCCAACTATATAACTTACTAGTCCAACATTAAAACATATTGAGTTCATCCAACTCTATAACTTACTAGTCCAACACTAAAACATATTGAGTTCATCCAACTATATAACTTACTAGTCCAACATTAAAACATATTGAGTCCATCCAACTCTATAACTTACTAGTACAACACTAAAACATATTGAGTTCATCCAACTATATAACTTACTAGTCCAACATTAAAACATATTGAGTCCATTCAACTATATAACTTACTAGTCCAACACTAAAACATATTGAGTCCATCCAGCTATATAACTTACTAGTCCAACATTAAAACATATTGAGTCCATCCAGCTCTATAACTTACTAGTACAACACTAAAACATATTGAGTTCATCCAACTATATAACTTACTAGTCCAACATTAAAACATATTGAGTCCATTCAACTCTATAACTTACTAGTACAACACTAAAACATATTGAGTTCATCCAACTATATAACTTACTAGTCCAACATTAAAACATATTGAGTCCATTCAACTCTATAACTTACTAGTCCAACACTAAAACATATTGAGTCCATCCAACTCTATAACTTACTAGTACAACACTAAAACATATTGAGTCCATTCAACTCTATAACTTACTAGTCCAACATTAAAACATATTGAGTCCATTCAACTCTATAACTTACTAGTCCAACACTAAAACATATTGAGTCCATCCAGCTCTATAACTTACTAGTACAACACTAAAACATATTGAGGTCATCCAGCTATATAACTTACTAGTCCAACATTAAAACATATTGAGTTCATCCAACTCTTTAACCTACTAGTACAACACTAAAACATATTGAGTTCATCCAGCTATATAACTTACTAGTCCAACATTAAAACATATTGAGTCCATCCAATTCTATAACTTACAAGTCCAATACTAAAACATATTGAGTTCATCCAACTCTTTAACCTACTAGTCCAACACTAAAACATATTGAGTTCATCCAGCTCTATAACTTACTAGTACAACACTAAAACATATTGAGTTCATCCAGCTCTATAACTTACTAGTCCAACACTAAAACATATTGAGTTCATCCAACTATATAACTTACTAGTCCAACACTAAAACATATTGAGTTCATCAGCTCTTTAACTTACTAGTCCAACATTAAAACATATGGAGTTCATCCAACTCTATAACTTACTAGTCCAACATTAAAACATATTGAGTTCATCCAGCTATATAACTTACTAGTCCAACATTAAAACATATTGAGTCCATCCAGCTATATAACTTACTGGTCCAACATTAAAACATATTGAGTACATCCAGCTATATAACTTACTAGTCCAACATTAAAAGATATTGAGTTCATCCAACTCTATAACTTACTAGTACAACACTAAAAAATATTGAGGTCATCCAACTCTATAACCTACTAGTACAACACTAAAACATATTGAGTCCATCCAGCTCTATAACTTACTAGTCCAACATTAAAACATATTGAGTTCATCCAGCTCTATAACTTACTAGTTCAACATTAAAACATATTGAGTTCATCCAGCTCTATAACTTACTAGTCCAACACTAAAACATATTGAGTTCATCCAGCTATATAACTTACTAGTCCAACATTAAAACATATTGAGTCCATCCAGCTCTTTAACTTACTAGTACAACACTAAAACATATTGAGGTCATCCACCTATATAACTTACTAGTCCAACATTAAAACATATTGAGTCCATCCAACTATATAACTTACTAGTCCAACACTAAAACATATTGAGTTCATCCAGCTCTATAACTTACTAGTACAACACTAAAACATATTGAGGTCATCCAGCTATATAACTTACTAGTCCAACATTAAAACATATTGAGTTCATCCAACTATATAACTTACTAGTCCAACACTAAAACATATTGAGTTCATCCAGCTCTATAACTTACTAGTACAACACTAAAACATATTGAGGTCATCCAGCTATATAACTTACTAGTCCAACACTAAAACATATTGAGTCCATTCAACTATATAACTTACTAGTCCAACACTAAAACATATTGAGTCCATCCAGCTATATAACTTACTAGTCCAACATTAAAACATATTGAGTCCATCCAGCTCTATAACTTACTAGTACAACACTAACACATATTGAATTCATCCAACTATATAACTTACTAGTCCAACATTAAAACATATTGAGTCCATCAACTCTATAACTTACTAGTACAACACTAAAACATATTGAGTTCATCCAACTATATAACTTACTAGTCCAACATTAAAACATATTGAGTCCATTCAACTCTATAACTTACTAGTCCAACACTAAAACATATTGAGTCCATTCAACTCTATAACTTACTAGTACAACACTAAAACATATTGAGTCCATTCAACTCTATAACTTACTAGTACAACACTAACACATATTGAGTTCATCCAACTATATAACTTACTAGTCCAACATTAAAACATATTGAGTCCATTCAACTCTATAACTTACTAGTCCAACATTAAAACATATTGAGTCCATTCAACTCTATAACTTACTAGTCCAACACTAAAACATATTGAGTCCATCCAGCTCTATAACTTACTAGTACAACACTAAAACATATTGAGGTCATCCAGCTATATAACTTACTAGTCCAACATTAAAACATATTGAGTTCATCCAACTCTATAACCTACTAGTACAACACTAAAACATATTGAGTTCATCCAGCTATATAACTTACTAGTCCAACATTAAAACATATTGAGTCCATCCAATTCTATAACTTACTAGTCCAACACTAAAACATATTGAGTTCATCCAACTCTTTAACTTACTAGTCCAACACTAAAACATATTGAGTTCATCCAGCTCTATAACTTACTAGTACAACACTAAAACATATTGAGTTCATCCAGCTCTATAACTTACTAGTCCAACACTAAAACATATTGAGTTCATCCAACTATATAACTTACTAGTCCAACACTAAAACATATTGAGTTCATCCAGCTCTTTAACTTACTAGTCCAACATTAAAACATATTGAGTTCATCCAACTCTATAACTTACTAGTCCAACATTAAAACATATTGAGTTCATCCAGCTATATAACTTACTAGTCCAACATTAAAACATATTGAGTCCATCCAGCTATATAACTTACTAGTCCAACATTAAAACATATTGAGTTCATCCAACTATAACTTACTAGTACAACATTAAAACATATTGAGTTCATCCAGCTCTATAACTTACTAGTACAACACTAAAAGATATTGAGGTCATCCAACTCTATAACCTACTAGTACAACACTAAAACATATTGAGTCCATCCAGCTCTATAACTTACTAGTCCAACATTAAAACATATTGAGTCCATCCAGCTCTATAACTTACTAGTTCAACATTAAAACATATTGAGTTCATCCAGCTATATAACTTACTAGTCCAACATTAAAACATATTGAGTCCATCCAGCTCTATAACTTACTAGTACAACACTAAAACATATTGAGGTCATCCAGCTATATAACTTACTAGTCCAACATTAAAACATATTGAGTCCATCCAACTATATAACTTACTAGTCCAACACTAAAACATATTGAGTTCATCCAGCTCTATAACTTACTAGTACAACACTAAAACATATTGAGGTCATCCAGCTATATAA
Organism: Megaustenia siamemsis; assembly: GCA_032433765.1. Taxonomy (NCBI): domain Eukaryota; kingdom Metazoa; phylum Mollusca; class Gastropoda; order Stylommatophora; family Ariophantidae; genus Megaustenia; species Megaustenia siamemsis. The sequence goes on from JAVIAB010000126.1 coordinate 149,398, forward strand.
CTTACTAGTCCAACATAAAACATATTGAGTCCATCCAATTCTATAACTTACTAGTCCAACACTAAAACATATTGAGTTCATCCAACTCTTTAACCTACTAGTCCAACACTAAAACATATTGAGTTCATCCAGCTCTATAACTTACTAGTCCAACATTAAAACATATTGAGTTCATCCAGCTCTATAACTTACTAGTCCAACACTAAAACATATTGAGTTCATCCAACTATATAACTTACTAGTCCAACACTAAAACATATTGAGTTCATTCAGCTCTTTAACTTACTAGTCCAACATTAAAACATATGGAGTTCATCCAACTCTATAACTTACTAGTCCAACATTAAAACATATTGAGTTCATCCAGCTATATAACTTACTAGTCCAACATTAAAACATATTGAGTCCATCCAGCTATATAACTTACTAGTCCAACATTAAAACATATTGAGTACATCCAGCGATATAACTTACTAGTCCAACATTAAAAGATATTGAGTCATCCAACTCTATAACCTACTAGTACAACACTAAAACATATTGAGTCATCCAGCTCTATAACTTACTAGTCCAACATTAAAACATATTGAGTCCATCCAGCTCTATAACTTACTAGTTCAACATTAAAACATATTGAGTTCATCCAGCTATATAACTTACTAGTCCAACATTAAAACATATTGAGTCCATCCAGCTCTTTAACCTACTAGTACAACACTAAAACATATTGAGGTCATCCAGCTATATAACTTACTAGTCCAACATTAAAACATATTGAGTCCATCCAACTATATAACTTACTAGTCCAACACTAAAACATATTGAGTTCATCCAGCTATATAACTTACTAGTACAACACTAAAACATATTGAGGTCATCCAGCTATATAACTTACTAGTCCAACATTAAAACATATTGAGTTCATCCAACTATATAACTTACTAGTCCAACATTAAAACATATTGAGTTCATCCAATTCTATAACTTACTAGTACAACACTAAAACATATTGAGGTCATCCAACTCTATAACTTACTAGTACAACACTAAAACATATTGAGTCCATCCAGCTCTATAACTTACTAGTCCAACATTAAAACATATTGAGTCCATCCAGCTCTATAACTTACTAGTCCAACATTAAAACATATTGAGTTCATCCAGCTATATAACTTACTAGTCCAACATTAAAACATATTGAGTCCATCCAGCTCTTTAACTTACTAGTACAACACTAAAACATATTGAGGTCATCCAGCTATATAACTTACTAGTCCAACATTAAAACATATTGAGTCCATCCAACTATATAACTTACTAGTCCAACACTAAAACATATTGAGTTCATCCAGCTCTATAACTTACTAGTACAACACTAAAACATATTGAGGTCATCCAGCTATATAACTTACTAGTCCAACATTAAAACATATTGAGTCCATCCAATTCTATAACTTACTAGTCCAACACTAAAACATATTGAGTTCATCCAACTCTTTAACCTACTAGTCCAACACTAAAACATATTGAGGTCATCCAACTCTATAACTTACTAGTACAACACTAAAACATATTGAGTCCATCCAGCTCTATAACTTACTAGTCCAACATTAAAACATATTGAGTCCATCCAGCTCTATAACTTACTAGTCCAACATTAAAACATATTGAGTTCATCCAGCTATATAACTTACTAGTCCAACATTAAAACATATTGAGTCCATCCAGCTCTTTAACCTACTAGTACAACACTAAAACATATTGAGTTCATCCAGCTATATAACTTACTAGTCCAACATTAAAACATATTGAGTCCATCCAACTATATAACTTACTAGTCCAACACTAAAACATATTGAGTTCATCCAGCTCTATAACTTACTAGTACAACACTAAAACATATTGAGGTCATCCAGCTATATAACTTACTAGTCCAACATTAAAACATATTGAGTCCATCCAATTCTATAACTTACTAGTCCAACACTAAAACATATTGAGTTCATCCAACTCTATAACTTACTAGTCCAACACTAAAACATATTGAGTTCATCCAGCTCTATAACTTACTAGTCCAACATTAAAACATATTGAGTTCATCCAGCTCTATAACTTACTAGTCCAACACTAAAACATATTGAGTTCATCCAACTATATAACTTACTAGTCCAACACTAAAACATATTGAGTTCATTCAGCTCTATAACTTACTAGTCCAACATTAAAACATATTGAGTTCATCCAACTCTATAACTTACTAGTCCAACATTAAAACATATTGAGTTCATCCAGCTATATAACTTACTAGTCCAACATTAAAACATATTGAGTCCATCCAGCTATATAACTTACTAGTCCAACATTAAAACATATTGAGTCATCCAGCTATATAACTTACTAGTCCAACATTAAAACATATTGAGTCATCCAACTCTATAACTTACTAGTACAACACTAAAACATATTGAGTCCATCCAGCTCTATAACTTACTAGTCCAACATTAAAACATATTGAGTCCATCCAGCTCTATAACTTACTAGTTCAACATTAAAACATATTGAGTTCATCCAGCTATATAACTTACTAGTCCAACATTAAAACATATTGAGTCCATCCAGCTCTATAACTTACTAGTACAACACTAAAACATATTGAGGTCATCCAGCTATATAACTTACTAGTCCAACATTAAAACATATTGAGTCCATCCAACTATATAACTTACTAGTCCAACACTAAAACATATTGAGTTCATCCAGCTCTATAACTTACTAGTACAACACTAAAACATATTGAGGTCATCCAGCTATATAACTTACTAGTCCAACATTAAAACATATTGAGTTCATCCAACTATATAACTTACTAGTCCAACATTAAAACATATTGAGTTCATCCAACTCTATAACTTACTAGTACAACACTAAAACATATTGAGGTCATCCAACTCTATAAACTACTAGTACAACACTAAAACATATTGAGTCCATCCAGCTCTATAACTTACTAGTCCAACATTAAAACATATTGAGTCCATCCAGCTCTATAACTTACTAGTTCAACATTAAAACATATTGAGTTCATCCAGCTATATAACTTACTAGTCCAACATTAAAACATATTGAGTCCATCCAGCTCTTTAACCTACTAGTACAACACTAAAACATATTGAGGTCATCCAGCTATATAACTTACTAGTCCAACATTAAAACATATTGAGTCCATCCAACTATATAACTTACTAGTCCAACACTAAAACATATTGAGTTCATCCAGCTCTATAACTTACTAGTACAACACTTAAAACATATTGAGGTCATCCAGCTATATAACTTACTAGTCCAACATTAAAACATATTGAGTCCATCCAATTCTATAACTTACAAGTCCAATACTAAAACATATTGAGTTCATCCAACTCTTTAACTACTAGTCCAACACTAAAACATATTGAGTTCATCCAGCTCTATAACTTACTAGTACAACACTAAAACATATTGAGTTCATCCAGCTCTATAACTTACTAGTCCAACACTAAAACATATTGAGTTCATCCAACTATATAACTTACTAGTCCAACACTAAAACATATTGAGTTCATTCAGCTCTTAACTTACTAGTCCAACATTAAAACATATGGAGTTCATCCAACTCTATAACTTACTAGTCCAACATTAAAACATATTGAGTTCATCCAGCTATATAACTTACTAGTCCAACATTAAAACATATTGAGTCCATCCAGCTATATAACTTACTAGTCCAACATTAAAACATATTGAGTCCATCCAACTATATAACTTACTAGTCCAACACTAAAACATATTGAGTTCATCCAGCTCTATAACTTACTAGTACAACACTAAAACATATTGAGGTCATCCAGCTATATAACTTACTAGTCCAACATTAAAACATATTGAGTTCATCCAACTATATAACTTACTAGTCCAACACTAAAACATATTGAGTTCATCCAGCTCTATAACTTACTAGTACAACACTAAAACATATTGAGGTCATCCAGCTATATAACTTACTAGTCCAACACTAAAACATATTGAGTCCATTCAACTATATAACTTACTAGTCCAACACTAAAACATATTGAGTCCATCCAGCTATATAACTTACTAGTCCAACATTAAAACATATTGAGTCCATCCAGCTCTATAACTTACTAGTACAACACTAAAACATATTGAGTTCATCCAACTATATAACTTACTAGTCCAACATTAAAACATATTGAGTCCATTCAACTCTATAACTTACTAGTACAACACTAAAACATATTGAGTTCATCCAACTATATAACTTACTAGTCCAACATTAAAACATATTGAGTCCATTCAACTCTATAACTTACTAGTCCAACACTAAAACATATTGAGTCCATTCAACTCTATAACTTACTAGTACAACACTAAAACATATTGAGTCCATTCAACTCTATAACTTACTAGTACAACACTAAAACATATTGAGTTCATCCAACTATATAACTTACTAGTCCAACATTAAAACATATTGAGTCCATTCAACTCTATAACTTACTAGTCCAACATTAAAACATATTGAGTCCATTCAACTCTATAACTTACTAGTCCAACACTAAAACATATTGAGTCCATCCAGCTCTATAACTTACTAGTACAACACTAAAACATATTGAGGTCATCCAGCTATATAACTTACTAGTCCAACATTAAAACATATTGAGTTCATCCAACTCTTTAACCTACTAGTACAACACTAAAACATATTGAGTTCATCCAGCTCTATAACTTACTAGTCCAACATTAAAACATATTGAGTCCATCCAGCTCTATAACTTACTAGTTCAACATTAAAACATATTGAGTTCATCCAGCTATATAACTTACTAGTCCAACATTAAAACATATTGAGTCCATCCAGCTCTTAACTTACTAGTACAACACTAAAACATATTGAGGTCATCCAGCTATATAACTTACTAGTCCAACATTAAAACATATTGAGTCCATCCAACTATATAACTTACTAGTCCAACACTAAAACATATTGAGTTCATCCAGCTCTATAACTTACTAGTACAACATTAAAACATATTGAGTCCATCAACTCTATAACTTACTAGTCCAACACTAAAACATATTGAGTTCATCCAACTATATAACTTACTAGTCCAACACTAAAACATATTGAGTTCATTCAGCTCTTTAACTTACTAGTCCAACATTAAAACATATTGAGTTCATCCAACTCTATAACTTACTAGTCCAACATTAAAACATATTGAGTTCATCCAGCTATATAACTTACTAGTCCAACATTAAAACATATTGAGTCCATCCAGCTATATAACTTACTAGTCCAACATTAAAACATATTGAGTACATCCAGCTATATAACTTACTAGTCCAACATTAAAACATATTGAGTTCATCCAACTCTATAACTTACTAGTACAACACTAAAACATATTGAGGTCATCCAACTCTATAACTTACTAGTACAACACTAAAACATATTGAGTCCATCCAGCTCTATAACTTACTAGTCCAACATTAAAACATATTGAGTCCATCCAGCTCTATAACTTACTAGTCAACATTAAAACATATTGAGTTCATCCAGCTCTATAACTTACTAGTCCAACACTAAAACATATTGAGTTCATCCAGCTATATAACTTACTAGTCCAACATTAAAACATATTGAGTCCATCCAGCTCTATAACTTACTAGTCCAACACTAAAACATATTGAGTCATCCACCTATATAACTTACTAGTCCAACATTAAAACATATTGAGTCCATCCAACTATATAACTTACTAGTCCAACACTAAAACATATTGAGTTCATCCAGCTCTATAACTTACTAGTACAACACTAAAACATATTGAGGTCATCCAGCTATATAACTTACTAGTCCAACATTAAAACATATTGAGTTCATCCAACTATATAACTTACTAGTCCAACACTAAAACATATTGAGTTCATCCAGCTCTATAACTTACTAGTACAACACTAAAACATATTGAGTCATCCAGCTATATAACTTACTAGTCCAACACTAAAACATATTGAGTCCATCCAACTATATAACTTACTAGTCCAACACTAAAACATATTGAGTCCATCCAGCTATATAACTTACTAGTCCAACATTAAAACATATTGAGTCCATCCAACTCTATAACTTACTAGTCCAACACTAAAACATATTGAGTCCATCCAACTCTATAACTTACTAGTCCAACACTAAAACATATTGAGTCCATCCAACTCTATAACTTACTAGTACAACACTAAAACATATTGAGTCCATCCAACTCTATAACTTACTAGTACAACACTAAAACATATTGAGTTCATCCAACTATATAACTTACTATCTATCTATCTATTGACCTTTCGAGCCGTAACCGGCCCATAGGGCGTAGACAAGATACACCTTCTCCTATATGAATTTTTGTTCTAGCAGTTTTCTTTTAAAGATATTTTATCAAATCTCGCCATCTGTCTCTGTTCTGTGCAAGCAGTTCTATCTCATTGAGGGAGCCGATTCCTGCTGCTCTTGCCTCTCTCATCAATGTTCTTCTCAGTGTCTCCCTGGGTCTTCCTCTTTTTCTTTTACCTGTTGTTTCCCATATGAGGGCTTGCTTTGCTATTCGATTATTATCTCTTCTCATCACATGTCCAACGTATGACCATCGTTTTTCTTTATTACTGAAGATATAGTGGTTGATTGGCGATTTCTCTAATTTCCTCGTTTGTTTTGAATTCGTTCCATTCTATACCAAGTATTTTCCTTAGACATTTATTTTCGAATGCGTTCAACTTTGTTTCTATATCTCTTGTTGTTTTCCAGCTTTCACACGCATACGTAAGGGTTGATAGTACATTTGATTTGAATAGCCTAAGTTTTGTGTTTGTGCTAATGAGTTTTGATTTCCACAACTTTTCAAGGCTTCTGAAAGACATTGCTGCTTTAGCCAGTCTGATTCTAATTCTAACTTACTAGTCCAACATTAAAACATATTGAGTCCATTCAACTCTATAACTTACTAGTCCAACATTAAAACATATTGAGTCCATTCAACTCTATAACTTACTAGTCCAACACTAAAACATATTGAGTCCATCCAGCTCTTTAACCAACTAGTACAACACTAAAACATATTGAGGTCATCCAGCTATATAACTTACTAGTCCAACATTAAAACATATTGAGTTCATCCAACTCTTTAACCTACTAGTACAACACTAAAACATATTGAGTTCATCCAGCTATATAACTTACTAGTCCAACATTAAAACATATTGAGTCCATCCAATTCTATAACTTACTAGTCCAACACTAAAACATATTGAGTTCATCCAACTCTATAAACTACTAGTCCAACACTAAAACATATTGAGTTCATCCAGCTCTATAACTTACTAGTACAACACTAAAACATATTGAGTTCATCCAGCTCTATAACTTACTAGTCCAACACTAAAACATATTGAGTTCATCCAACTATATAACTTACTAGTCCAACACTAAAACATATTGAGTTCATCCAGCTCTTAACTTACTAGTCCAACATTAAAACATATTGAGTTCATCCAACTCTATAACTTACTAGTCCAACACTAAAACATATTGAGTTCATCCAACTATATAACTTACTAGTCCAACATTAAAACATATTGAGTCCATCCAGCTATATAACTTACTAGTCCAACATTAAAACATATTGAGTACATCCAGCTATATAACTTACTAGTCCAACATTAAAACATATTGAGTTCATCCAACTCTATAACTTACTAGTACAACACTAAAACATATTGAGTCATCCAGCTATATAACTTACTAGTCCAACACTAAAACATATTGAGTCATCCAACTCTATAACTTACTAGTACAACACTAAAACATATTGAGTCCATCCAGCTCTATAACTTACTAGTCCAACATTAAAACATATTGAGTCCATCCAGCTCTATAACTTACTAGTTCAACATTAAAACATATTGAGTTCATCCAGCTATATAACTTACTAGTCCAACATTAAAACATATTGAGTCCATCCAGCTCTTTAACCTACTAGTACAACACTAAAACATATTGAGGTCATCCAGCTATATAACTTACTAGTCCAACATTAAAACATATTGAGTCCATCCAACTATATAACTTACTAGTCCAACACTAAAACATATTGAGTTCATCCAGCTCTATAACTTACTAGTACAACACTAAAACATATTGAGTCATCCAGCTATATAACTTACTAGTCCAACATTAAAACATATTGAGTCCATCCAATTCTATAACTTACTAGTCCAACACTAAAACATATTGAGTTCATCCAACTCTTTAACCTACTAGTCCAACACTAAAACATATTGAGTTCATCCAGCTCTATAACTTACTAGTCCAACATTAAAACATATTGAGTTCATCCAGCTCTATAACTTACTAGTCCAACACTAAAACATATTGAGTTCATCCAACTATATAACTTACTAGTCCAACACTAAAACATATTGAGTTCATTCAGCTCTTTAACTTACTAGTCCAACATTAAAACATATGGAGTTCATCCAACTCTATAACTTACTAGTCCAACATTAAAACATATTGAGTTCATCCAGCTATATAACTTACTAGTCCAACATTAAAACATATTGAGTCCATCCAGCTATATAACTTACTAGTCCAACATTAAAACATATTGAGTACATCCAGCTATATAACTTACTAGTCCAACATTAAAAGATATTGAGGTCATCCAACTCTATAACCTACTAGTACAACACTAAAACATATTGAGTCCATCCAGCTCTATAACTTACTAGTCCAACATTAAAACATATTGAGTCCATCCAGCTCTATAACTTACTAGTCCAACATTAAAACATATTGAGTTCATCCAGCTATATAACTTACTAGTCCAACATTAAAACATATTGAGTCCATCCAGCTCTATAACTTACTAGTACAACACTAAAACATATTGAGTCATCCAGCTATATAACTTACTAGTCCAACATTAAAACATATTGAGTCCATCCAACTATATAACTTACTAGTCCAACACTAAAACATATTGAGTTCATCCAGCTCTATAACTTACTAGTACAACACTAAAACATATTGAGGTCATCCAGCTATATAACTTACTAGTCCAACATTAAAACATATTGAGTTCATCCAACTATATAACTTACTAGTCCAACATTAAAACATATTGAGTTCATCCAACTCTATAACTTACTAGTACAACACTAAAACATATTGAGGTCATCCAACTCTATAACCTACTAGTACAACACTAAAACATATTGAGTCCATCCAGCTCTATAACTTACTAGTCCAACATTAAAACATATTGAGTCCATCCAGCTCTATAACTTACTAGTCCAACATTAAAACATATTGAGTTCATCCAGCTATATAACTTACTAGTCCAACATTAAAACATATTGAGTCCATCCAGCTCTTTAACTTACTAGTACAACACTAAAACATATTGAGGTCATCCACCTATATAACTTACTAGTCCAACATTAAAACATATTGAGTCCATCCAACTATATAACTTACTAGTCCAACACTAAAACATATTGAGTTCATCCAGCTCTATAACTTACTAGTACAACACTAAAACATATTGAGGTCATCCAGCTATATAACTTACTAGTCCAACATTAAAACATATTGAGTCCATCCAACTCTATAACTTACTAGTCCAACACTAAAACATATTGAGTTCATCCAACTCTATAACTTACTAGTCCAACACTAAAACATATTGAGGTCATCCAACTCTATAACTTACTAGTACAACACTAAAACATATTGAGTCCATCCAGCTCTATAACTTACTAGTCCAACATTAAAACATATTGAGTCCATCCAGCTCTATAACTTACTAGTTCAACATTAAAACATATTGAGTTCATCCAGCTATATAACTTACTAGTCCAACATTAAAACATATTGAGTCCATCCAGCTCTTTAACCTACTAGTACAACACTAAAACATATTGAGGTCATCCAGCTATATAACTTACTAGTCCAACATTAAAACATATTGAGTCCATCCAACTATATAACTTACTAGTCCAACACTAAAACATATTGAGTTCATCCAGCTCTATAACTTACTAGTACAACACTAAAACATATTGAGGTCATCCAGCTATATAACTTACTAGTCCAACATTAAAACATATTGAGTCCATCCAATTCTATAACTTACAAGTCCAACACTAAAACATATTGAGTTCATCCAACTCTTTAACTACTAGTCCAACACTAAAACATATTGAGTTCATCCAGCTCTATAACTTACTAGTCCAACATTAAAACATATTGAGTTCATCCAGCTCTATAACTTACTAGTCCAACACTAAAACATATTGAGTTCATCCAACTATATAACTTACTAGTCCAACACTAAAACATATTGAGTTCATTCAGCTCTTTAACTTACTAGTCCAACATTAAAACATATGGAGTTCATCCAACTCTATAACTTACTAGTCCAACATTAAAACATATTGAGTTCATCCAGCTATATAACTTACTAGTCCAACATTAAAACATATTGAGTCCATCCAGCTATATAACTTACTAGTCCAACATTAAAACATATTGAGTACATCCAGCTATATAACTTACTAGTCCAACATTAAAACATATTGAGGTCATCCAACTCTATAACCTACTAGTACAACACTAAAACATATTGAGTCCATCCAGCTCTATAACTTACTAGTCCAACATTAAAACATATTGAGTCCATCCAGCTCTATAACTTACTAGTCCAACATTAAAACATATTGAGTTCATCCAGCTATATAACTTACTAGTCCAACATTAAAACATATTGAGTCCATCCAGCTCTATAACCTACTAGTACAACACTAAAACATATTGAGGTCATCCAGCTATATAACTTACTAGTCCAACATTAAAACATATTGAGTCCATCCAACTATATAACTTACTAGTCCAACACTAAAACATATTGAGTTCATCCAGCTCTATAACTTACTAGTACAACACTAAAACATATTGAGGTCATCCAGCTATATAACTTACTAGTCCAACATTAAAACATATTGAGTTCATCCAACTATATAACTTACTAGTCCAACATTAAAACATATTGAGTTCATCCAACTCTATAACTTACTAGTACAACACTAAAACATATTGAGTCATCCAACTCTATAACTTACTAGTACAACACTAAAACATATTGAGTCCATCCAGCTCTATAACTTACTAGTCCAACATTAAAACATATTGAGTCCATCCAGCTCTATAACTTACTAGTTCAACATTAAAACATATTGAGTTCATCCAGCTATATAACTTACTAGTCCAACATTAAAACATATTGAGTCCATCCAGCTCTTTAACTTACTAGTACAACACTAAAACATATTGAGGTCATCCAGCTATATAACTTACTAGTCCAACATTAAAACATATTGAGTCCATCCAACTATATAACTTACTAGTCCAACACTAAAACATATTGAGTTCATCCAGCTCTATAACTTACTAGTACAACATTAAAACATATTGAGGTCATCCAGCTATATAACTTACTAGTCCAACATTAAAACATATTGAGTCCATCCAATTCTATAACTTACTAGTCCAACACTAAAACATATTGAGTTCATCAACTCTTTAACTACTAGTCCAACACTAAAACATATTGAGTTCATCCAGCTCTATAACTTATTAGTACAACACTAAAACATATTGAGTTCATCCAGCTCTATAACTTACTAGTCCAACACTAAAACATATTGAGTTCATCCACTATATAACTTACTAGTCCAACACTAAAACATATTGAGTTCATTCAGCTCTATAACTTACTAGTCCAACATTAAAACATATGGAGTTCATCCAACTCTATAACTTACTAGTCCAACATTAAAACATATTGAGTTCATCCAGCTATATAACTTACTAGTCCAACATTAAAACATATTGAGTCCATCCAGCTATATAACTTACTAGTCCAACATTAAAACATATTGAGTCCATCCAACTATATAACTTACTAGTCCAACACTAAAACATATTGAGTTCATCCAGCTCTATAACTTACTAGTACAACACTAAAACATATTGAGGTCATCCAGCTATATAACTTACTAGTCCAACATTAAAACATATTGAGTTCATCCAACTATATAACTTACTAGTCCAACACTAAAACATATTGAGTTCATCCAGCTCTATAACTTACTAGTACAACACTAAAACATATTGAGGTCATCCAGCTATATAACTTACTAGTCCAACACTAAAACATATTGAGTCCATTCAACTATATAACTTACTAGTCCAACACTAAAACATATTGAGTCCATCCAGCTATATAACTTACTAGTCCAACATTAAAACATATTGAGTCCATCCAGCTCTATAACTTACTAGTACAACACTAACACATATTGAGTTCATCCAACTATATAACTTACTAGTCCAACATTAAAACATATTGAGTCCATTCAACTCTATAACTTACTAGTACAACACTAAAACATATTGAGTTCATCCAACTATATAACTTACTAGTCCAACATTAAAACATATTGAGTCCATTCAACTCTATAACTTACTAGTCCAACACTAAAACATATTGAGTCCATCCAACTCTATAACTTACTAGTACAACACTAAAACATATTGAGTCCATCAACTCTATAACTTACTAGTACAACACTAAAACATATTGAGTTCATCCAACTATATAACTTACTAGTCCAACATTAAAACATATTGAGTCCATTCAACTCTATAACTTACTAGTCCAACATTAAAACATATTGAGTCCATCCAACTCTATAACTTACTAGTCCAACACTAAAACATATTGAGTCCATCCAGCTCTTTAACTACTAGTACAACACTAAAACATATTGAGTCATCCAGCTATATAACTTACTAGTCCAACATTAAAACATATTGAGTTCATCCAACTCTATAACTTACTAGTACAACACTAAAACATATTGAGTTCATCCAGCTATATAACTTACTAGTCCAACATTAAAACATATTGAGTCCATCCATTCTATAACTTACTAGTCCAACACTAAAACATATTGAGTTCATCCAACTCTATAACTTACTAGTCCAACACTAAAACATATTGAGTTCATCCAGCTCTATAACTTACTAGTACAACACTAAAACATATTGAGTTCATCCAGCTCTATAACTTACTAGTCCAACACTAAAACATATTGAGTTCATCCAACTATATAACTTACTAGTCCAACACTAAAACATATTGAGTTCATCCAGCTCTTTAACTTACTAGTCCAACATTAAAACATATTGAGTTCATCCAACTCTATAACTTACTAGTCCAACATTAAAACATATTGAGTTCATCCAGCTATATAACTTACTAGTCCAACATTAAAACATATTGAGTCCATCCAGCTATATAACTTACTAGTCCAACATTAAAACATATTGAGTTCATCCAGCTATATAACTTACTAGTCCAACATTAAAACATATTGAGTTCATCCAACTCTATAACTTACTAGTACAACACTAAAACATATTGAGGTCATCCAACTCTATAACTTACTAGTACAACACTAAAACATATTGAGTCCATCCAGCTCTATAACTTACTAGTCCAACATTAAAACATATTGAGTCCATCCAGCTCTATAACTTACTAGTTCAACATTAAAACATATTGAGTCATCCAGCTATATAACTTACTAGTCCAACATTAAAACATATTGAGTCATCCAGCTCTATAACTTACTAGTCCAACACTAAAACATATTGAGTCATCCAGCTATATAACTTACTAGTCCAACATTAAAACATATTGAGTCCATCCAACTATATAACTTACTAGTCCAACACTAAAACATATTGAGTTCATCCAGCTCTATAACTTACTAGTACAACACTAAAACATATTGAGGTCATCCAGCTATATAACTTACTAGTCCAACATTAAAACATATTGAGTCCATCCAATTCTATAACTTACTAGTCCAACACTAAAACATATTGAGTTCATCCAACTCTATAACTTACTAGTCCAACACTAAAACATATTGAGTTCATCCAGCTCTATAACTTACTAGTACAACACTAAAACATATTGAGTTCATCCAGCTCTATAACTTACTAGTCCAACACTAAAACATATTGAGTCATCCAACTATATAACTTACTAGTCCAACACTAAAACATATTGAGTTCATCCAGCTCTATAACTTACTAGTCCAACATTAAAACATATTGAGTTCATCCAACTCTATAACTTACTAGTCCAACATTAAAACATATTGAGTTCATCCAGCTATATAACTTACTAGTCCAACATTAAAACATATTGAGTCCATCCAACTATATAACTTACTAGTCCAACATTAAAACATATTGAGTCATCCAGCTATATAACTTACTAGTCCAACATTAAAACATATTGAGTTCATCCAACTCTATAACTTACTAGTACAACACTAAAACATATTGAGGTCATCCAACTCTATAACTTACTAGTCCAACACTAAAACATATTGAGTCCATCCAGCTCTATAACTTACTAGTACAACACTAAAACATATTGAGTTCATCCAACTATATAACTTACTAGTCCAACATTAAAACATATTGAGTCCATTCAACTCTATAACTTACTAGTCCAACACTAAAACATATTGAGTCCATTCAACTCTATAACTTACTAGTCCAACACTAAAACATATTGAGTCCATCCAACTCTATAACTTACTAGTACAACACTAAAACATATTGAGTTCATCCAACTATATAACTTACTAGTCCAACATTAAAACATATTGAGTCCATTCAACTCTATAACTTACTAGTCCAACATTAAAACATATTGAGTCCATTCAACTCTATAACTTACTAGTCCAACACTAAAACATATTGAGTCCATCCAGCTCTTTAACCAACTAGTACAACACTAAAACATATTGAGGTCATCCAGCTATATAACTTACTAGTCCAACATTAAAACATATTGAGTTCATCCAACTCTTTAACCTACTAGTACAACACTAAAACATATTGAGTTCATCCAGCTATATAACTTACTAGTCCAACATTAAAACATATTGAGTCCATCCAATTCTATAACTTACTAGTCCAATACTAAAACATATTGAGTTCATCCAACTCTATAACCTACTAGTCCAACACTAAAACATATTGAGTTCATCCAGCTCTATAACTTACTAGTACAACACTAAAACATATTGAGTTCATCCAGCTCTATAACTTACTAGTCCAACATTAAAACATATTGAGTTCATCCAACTATATAACTTACTAGTCCAACACTAAAACATATTGAGTTCATTCAGCTCTTTAACTTACTAGTCCAACATTAAAACATATGGAGTTCATCCAACTCTATAACTTACTAGTCCAACATTAAAACATATTGAGTTCATCCAGCTATATAACTTACTAGTCCAACATTAAAACATATTGAGTCCATCCAGCTATATAACTTACTGGTCCAACATTAAAACATATTGAGTACATCCAGCTATATAACTTACTAGTCCAACATTAAAAGATATTGAGTTCATCCAACTCTATAACTTACTAGTACAACACTAAAACATATTGAGGTCATCCAACTCTATAACCTACTAGTACAACACTAAAACATATTGAGTCCATCCAGCTCTATAACTTACTAGTCCAACATTAAAACATATTGAGTCCATCCAGCTCTATAACTTACTAGTTCAACATTAAAACATATTGAGTTCATCCAGCTCTATAACTTACTAGTCCAACACTAAAACATATTGAGTTCATCCAGCTATATAACTTACTAGTCCAACATTAAAACATATTGAGTCCATCCAGCTCTTTAACTTACTAGTACAACACTAAAACATATTGAGGTCATCCACCTATATAACTTACTAGTCCAACATTAAAACATATTGAGTCCATCCAACTATATAACTTACTAGTCCAACACTAAAACATATTGAGTTCATCCAGCTCTATAACTTACTAGTACAACACTAAAACATATTGAGGTCATCCAGCTATATAACTTACTAGTCCAACATTAAAACATATTGAGTTCATCCAACTATATAACTTACTAGTCCAACACTAAAACATATTGAGTTCATCCAGCTCTATAACTTACTAGTACAACACTAAAACATATTGAGGTCATCCAGCTATATAACTTACTAGTCCAACACTAAAACATATTGAGTCCATTCAACTATATAACTTACTAGTCCAACACTAAAACATATTGAGTCCATCCAGCTATATAACTTACTAGTCCAACATTAAAACATATTGAGTCCATCCAGCTCTATAACTTACTAGTACAACACTAAAACATATTGAGTTCATCCAACTATATAACTTACTAGTCCAACATTAAAACATATTGAGTCCATCCAACTCTATAACTTACTAGTACAACACTAAAACATATTGAGTTCATCCAACTATATAACTTACTAGTCCAACATTAAAACATATTGAGTCCATTCAACTCTATAACTTACTAGTCCAACACTAAAACATATTGAGTCCATTCAACTCTATAACTTACTAGTACAACACTAAAACATATTGAGTCCATTCAACTCTATAACTTACTAGTCCAACACTAAAACATATTGAGTTCATCCAACTATATAACTTACTAGTCCAACATTAAAACATATTGAGTCCATCCAACTCTATAACTTACTAGTCCAACATTAAAACATATTGAGTCCATCAACTCTATAACTTACTAGTCCAACACTAAAACATATTGAGTCCATCCAGCTCTTTAACCAACTAGTACAACACTAAAACATATTGAGGTCATCCAGCTATATAACTTACTAGTCCAACATTAAAACATATTGAGTTCATCCAACTCTATAACTTACTAGTACAACACTAAAACATATTGAGTTCATCCAGCTATATAACTTACTAGTCCAACATTAAAACATATTGAGTCCATCCAATTCTATAACTTACTAGTCCAATACTAAAACATATTGAGTTCATCCAACTCTTAACCTACTAGTCCAACACTAAAACATATTGAGTTCATCCAGCTCTATAACTTACTAGTACAACACTAAAACATATTGAGTTCATCCAGCTCTATAACTTACTAGTCCAACACTAAAACATATTGAGTTCATCCAACTATATAACTTACTAGTCCAACACTAAAACATATTGAGTTCATCCAGCTCTTTAACTTACTAGTCCAACATTAAAACATATGAGTTCATCCAACTCTATAACTTACTAGTCCAACATTAAAACATATTGAGTTCATCCAGCTATATAACTTACTAGTCCAACATTAAAACATATTGAGTCCATCCAGCTATATAACTTACTAGTCCAACATTAAAACATATTGAGTACATCCAGCTATATAACTTACTAGTCCAACATTAAAAGATATTGAGTTCATCCAACTCTATAACTTACTAGTACAACACTAAAACATATTGAGGTCATCCAACTCTATAACTTACTAGTACAACACTAAAACATATTGAGTCCATCCAGCTCTATAACTTACTAGTCCAACATTAAAACATATTGAGTCCATCCAGCTCTATAACTTACTAGTTCAACATTAAAACATATTGAGTTCATCCAGCTATATAACTTACTAGTCCAACATTAAAACATATTGAGTCCATCCAGCTCTTTAACCTACTAGTACAACACTAAAACATATTGAGGTCATCCAGCTATATAACTTACTAGTCCAACATTAAAACATATTGAGTCCATCCAACTATATAACTTACTAGTCCAACACTAAAACATATTGAGTTCATCCAGCTCTATAACTTACTAGTACAACACTAAAACATATTGAGGTCATCCAGCTATATAACTTACTAGTCCAACATTAAAACATATTGAGTCCATCCAATCTATAACTTACTAGTCCAACACTAAAACATATTGAGTTCATCCAGCTCTATAACTTACTAGTCCAACACTAAAACATATTGAGTTCATCCAGCTCTATAACTTACTAGTCCAACACTAAAACATATTGAGTTCATCCAACTATATAACTTACTAGTCCAACACTAAAACATATTGAGTTCATTCAGCTCTTTAACTTACTAGTCCAACATTAAAACATATGGAGTTCATCCAACTCTATAACTTACTAGTCCAACATTAAAACATATTGAGTTCATCCAGCTATATAACTTACTAGTCCAACATTAAAACATATTGAGTCCATCCAGCTATATAACTTACTAGTCCAACATTAAAACATATTGAGTACATCCAGCGATATAACTTACTAGTCCAACATTAAAAGATATTGAGGTCATCCAACTCTATAACTTACTAGTCCAACACTAAAACATATTGAGTCCATCCAGCTCTATAACTTACTAGTCCAACACTAAAACATATTGAGTCCATCCAGCTCTATAACTTACTAGTACAACATTAAAACATATTGAGTTCATCCAGCTATATAACTTACTAGTCCAACATTAAAACATATTGAGTCCATCCAGCTCTTTAACCTACTAGTACAACACTAAAACATATTGAGTTCATCCAGCTATATAACTTACTAGTCCAACATTAAAACATATTGAGTCCATCCAACTATATAACTTACTAGTCCAACACTAAAACATATTGAGTTCATCCAGCTCTATAACTTACTAGTCCAACACTAAAACATATTGAGGTCATCCAGCTATATAACTTACTAGTCCAACATTAAAACATATTGAGTTCATCCAACTATATAACTTACTAGTCCAACATTAAAAGATATTGAGTCCATCCAACTCTATAACTTACTAGTCCAACACTAAAACATATTGAGTCATCCAACTCTATAACTTACTAGTACAACACTAAAACATATTGAGTCCATCCAACTCTATAACTTACTAGTACAACACTAAAACATATTGAGTTCATCCAGCTATATAACTTACTAGTCCAACATTAAAACATATTGAGTCCATCCAGCTCTATAACTTACTAGTCCAACATTAAAACATATTGAGTCCATCCAGCTCTATAACTTACTAGTCCAACACTAAAACATATTGAGTCATCCAGCTCTATAACTTACTAGTCCAACACTAAAACATATTGAGTCCATCCAGCTATATAACTTACTAGTCCAACATTAAAACATATTGAGTTCATCCAGCTCTATAACTTACTAGTACAACACTAAAACATATTGAGGTCATCCAGCTATATAACTTACTAGTCCAACATTAAAACATATTGAGTCCATCCAATTCTATAACTTACAAGTCCAATACTAAAACATATTGAGTTCATCCAACTCTTTAACCTACTAGTCCAACACTAAAACATATTGAGTTCATCCAGCTCTATAACTTATTAGTACAACACTAAAACATATTGAGTTCATCCAGCTCTATAACTTACTAGTCCAACACTAAAACATATTGAGTTCATCCAACTATATAACTTACTAGTCCAACACTAAAACATATTGAGTTCATTCAGCTCTTTAACTTACTAGTCCAACATTAAAACATATGGAGTTCATCCAACTCTATAACTTACTAGTCCAACATTAAAACATATTGAGTTCATCCAGCTATATAACTTACTAGTCCAACATTAAAACATATTGAGTCCATCCAGCTATATAACTTACTGGTCCAACATTAAAACATATTGAGTACATCCAGCTATATAACTTACTAGTCCAACATTAAAAGATATTGAGTTCATCCAACTCTATAACTTACTAGTACAACACTAAAACATATTGAGTCATCCAGCTCTATAACTTACTAGTACAACACTAAAACATATTGAGTCCATCCAGCTCTATAACTTACTAGTCCAACATTAAAACATATTGAGTCCATCCAGCTCTATAACTTACTAGTCCAACATTAAAACATATTGAGTTCATCCAGCTATATAACTTACTAGTCCAACACTAAAACATATTGAGTCCATCCAGCTCTATAACTTACTAGTACAACACTAAAACATATTGAGGTCATCCAACTATATAACTTACTAGTCCAACATTAAAACATATTGAGTCCATCCAACTATATAACTTACTAGTCCAACACTAAAACATATTGAGGTCATCCAGCTCTATAACTTACTAGTACAACACTAAAACATATTGAGGTCATCCAGCTATATAACTTACTAGTCCAACATTAAAACATATTGAGTCCATCCAATTCTATAACTTACTAGTACAACACTAAAACATATTGAGTTCATCCAGCTCTATAACTTACTAGTACAACACTAAAACATATTGAGTCCATCCAGCTCTATAACTTACTAGTCCAACACTAAAACATATTGAGTCCATCCAGCTCTATAACTTACTAGTTCAACATTAAAACATATTGAGTTCATCCAGCTATATAACTTACTAGTCCAACATTAAAACATATTGAGTTCATCCAGCTCTTTAACTACTAGTACAACACTAAAACATATTGAGGTCATCCAGCTATATAACTTACTAGTCCAACATTAAAACATATTGAGTCCATCCAACTATATAACTTACTAGTCCAACACTAAAACATATTGAGTTCATCCAGCTCTATAACTTACTAGTACAACACTAAAACATATTGAGGTCATCCAGCTATATAACTTACTAGTCCAACATTAAAACATATTGAGTCCATCCAATTCTATAACTTACAAGTCCAATACTAAAACATATTGAGTTCATCCAACTCTTTAACCTACTAGTCCAACACTAAAACATATTGAGTTCATCCAGCTCTATAACTTATTAGTACAACACTAAACATATTGAGTTCATCCAGCTCTATAACTTACTAGTCCAACACTAAAACATATTGAGTTCATCCAACTATATAACTTACTAGTCCAACACTAAAACATATTGAGTTCATTCAGCTCTTTAACTTACTAGTCCAACATTAAAACATATGGAGTTCATCCAGCTATATAACTTACTAGTCCAACATTAAAACATATTGAGTCCATCCAGCTATATAACTTACTAGTCCAACATTAAAACATATTGAGTCCATCCAGCTATATAACTTACTGGTCCAACATTAAAACATATTGAGTACATCCAGCTATATAACTTACTAGTCCAACATTAAAACATATTGAGTTCATCCAACTCTATAACTTACTAGTACAACACTAAAAGATATTGAGGTCATCCAACTCTATAACCTACTAGTACAACACTAAAACATATTGAGTCCATCCAGCTCTATAACTTACTAGTCCAACATTAAAACATATTGAGTCCATCCAGCTCTATAACTTACTAGTTCAACATTAAAACATATTGAGTTCATCCAGCTCTATAACTTACTAGTTCAACATAAAACATATTGAGTTCATCCAACTATATAACTTACTAGTCCAACATTAAAACATATTGAGTCCATTCAACTCTATAACTTACTAGTCCAACATTAAAACATATTGAGTCCATTCAACTCTATAACTTACTAGTCCAACACTAAAACATATTGAGTCCATCCAGCTCTTTAACCAACTAGTACAACACTAAAACATATTGAGGTCATCCAGCTATATAACTTACTAGTCCAACATTAAACATATTGAGTTCATCCAACTCTTTAACCTACTAGTACAACACTAAAACATATTGAGTTCATCCAGCTATATAACTTACTAGTCCAACATTAAAACATATTGAGTCCATCCAATTCTATAACTTACAAGTCCAATACTAAAACATATTGAGTTCATCCAACTCTTTAACCTACTAGTCCAACACTAAAACATATTGAGTTCATCCAGCTCTATAACTTATTAGTACAACACTAAAACATATTCAGTTCATCCAGCTCTATAACTTACTAGTCCAACACTAAAACATATTGAGTTCATCCAACTATATAACTTACTAGTCCAACACTAAAACATATTGAGTTCATTCAGCTCTTTAACTTACTAGTCCAACATTAAAACATATGGAGTTCATCCAACTCTATAACTTACTAGTCCAACATTAAAACATATTGAGTTCATCCAGCTATATAACTTACTAGTCCAACATTAAAACATATTGAGTCCATCCAGCTATATAACTTACTGGTCCAACATTAAAACATATTGAGTACATCCAGCTATATAACTTACTAGTCCAACATTAAAAGATATTGAGTTCATCCAACTCTATAACTTACTAGTACAACACTAAAAGATATTGAGGTCATCCAACTCTATAACCTACTAGTACAACACTAAAACATATTGAGTCCATCCAGCTATATAACTTACTAGTCCAACATTAAAACATATTGAGTCCATCCAGCTCTATAACTTACTAGTTCAACATTAAAACATATTGAGTTCATCCAGCTATATAACTTACTAGTCCAACATTAAAACATATTGAGTCCATACAGCTCTTTAACCTACTAGTACAACACTAAAACATATTGAGGTCATCCAGCTATATAACTTACTAGTCCAACATTAAAACATATTTAGTTCATCCAGCTATATAACTTACTAGTCCAACATTAAAACATATTGAGTCCATCCAGCTATATAACTTACTGGTCCAACATTAAAACATATTGAGTACATCCAGCGATATAACTTACTAGTCCAACATTAAAGATATTGAGGTCATCCAACTCTATAACCTACTAGTACAACACTAAAACATATTGAGTCCATCCAGCTCTATAACTTACTAGTCCAACATTAAAACATATTGAGTCCATCCAGCTCTATAACTTACTAGTTCAACATTAAAACATATTGAGTTCATCCAGCTATATAACTTACTAGTCCAACATTAAAACATATTGAGTCCATCCAGCTCTTTAACCTACTAGTACAACACTAAAACATATTGAGGTCATCCAGCTATATAACTTACTAGTCCAACATTAAAACATATTGAGTCCATCCAACTATATAACTTACTAGTCCAACACTAAAACATATTGAGTTCATCCAGCTCTATAACTTACTAGTACAACACTAAAACATATTGAGGTCATCCAGCTATATAACTTACTAGTCCAACATTAAACATATTGAGTTCATCCAACTATATAACTTACTAGTCCAACATTAAAAGATATTGAGTTCATCCAACTCTATAACTTACTAGTACAACACTAAAAGATATTGAGGTCATCCAACTCTATAACCTACTAGTACAACACTAAAACATATTGAGTCCATCCAGCTCTATAACTTACTAGTCCAACATTAAAACATATTGAGTCCATCCAGCTCTATAACTTACTAGTTCAACATTAAAACATATTGAGTTCATCCAGCTATATAACTTACTAGTCCAACATTAAAACATATTGAGTCCATCCAGCTCTTTAACCTACTAGTACAACACTAAAACATATTGAGGTCATCCACCTATATAACTTACTAGTCCAACATTAAAACATATTGAGTCCATCCAACTATATAACTTACTAGTCCAACACTAAACATATTGAGTTCATCCAGCTCTATAACTTACTAGTACAACACTAAAACATATTGAGGTCATCCAGCTATATAACTTACTAGTCCAACATTAAAACATATTGAGTCCATCCAATTCTATAACTTACAAGTCCAATACTAAAACATATTGAGTTCATCCAACTCTTTAACCTACTAGTCCAACACTAAAACATATTGAGTTCATCCAGCTCTATAACTTATTAGTACAACACTAAAACATATTGAGTTCATCCAGCTCTATAACTTACTAGTCCAACACTAAAACATATTGAGTTCATCCAACTATATAACTTACTAGTCCAACACTAAAACATATTGAGTTCATTCAGCTCTTTAACTTACTAGTCCAACATTAAAACATATGGAGTTCATCCAGCTATATAACTTATTAGTCCAACATTAAAACATATTGAGTCCATCCAGCTATATAACTTACTAGTCCAACATTAAAACATATTGAGTCCATCCAGCTATATAACTTACTGGTCCAACATTAAAACATATTGAGTACATCCAGCTATATAACTTACTAGTCCAACATTAAAACATATTGAGTTCATCCAACTCTATAACTTACTAGTACAACACTAAAAGATATTGAGGTCATCCAACTCTATAACCTACTAGTACAACACTAAAACATATTGAGTCCATCCAGCTCTATAACTTACTAGTCCAACATTAAAACATATTGAGTCCATCCAGCTCTATAACTTACTAGTTCAACATTAAAACATATTGAGTTCATCCAGCTCTATAACTTACTAGTTCAACATTAAAACATATTGAGTTCATCCAACTATATAACTTACTAGTCCAACATTAAAACATATTGAGTCCATTCAACTATATAACTTACTAGTCCAACACTAAAACATATTGAGTCCATCCAGCTATATAACTTACTAGTCTAACATTAAAACATATTGAGTCCATCCAGCTCTATAACTTACTAGTACAACACTAACACATATTGAATTCATCCAACTATATAACTTACTCATCATCATTGAGTGCCGTCTCCGCAACGAAGGTTGGCTACCATGGAGCGCCATTTTGCTCTATCTCTTGCTTTGATGGTGCAGGTTGTCATCGGTTGATTTGTCCATCTTTTGATGTTACTCGTCCATGTTAATCTTGGTCTGCCTCTGCCTCTTTTACCTTGTATTTTCCCCTCCAGGATCACTTTCAGTAGGCTGTTGTGTCTTTTAACATGGCCTAAGAATCGCATTTGTCTTGTTCTAATTGTGTTCAGAAGTTCTCTTTTCATTTTTAGTTGTTTTAAGACTTTGTCATTTGTTTTCTTTTCCTTCCATCCAATTCTACCTACTCTTCTATATATCCACATTTCAAAGGCTTCAATTCTCTGTTCTGTTTTCTTGTCTAATGTCCATGTTTCAGCACCATATAGGAATATTGAGAAGATGTAACATTTTGCTATTCTTAGTTTTAGCTCTGGTTATTTGTTTTGATGTTAGTATGTCCTTCATGACATTAAAATTACTTTTTGCCATTCCTATTCTTTTGTTTATTTCAGTTGTACATTTTCCATCACTGGTTTTAGTATGTCCAAGGTAGTTATAGTTCTGAACTGTCTCAAGGTCTATTCCTTCAATTTTGATATCCACTTGTGGGTTTTGGGTATTTTCTTTGTTTATGATCATAGTTTTAGTCTTTTTGATATTCATATCTAGTCCATATTTTTTGCTTGTCGTGTTTATTTCATTAAGTAATTGTTGTAGGTCTTTAGGATTTTCTGCTAGTAGTACAGTATCGTCAGCATATCTTAGGTTATTGATTATCTTTCCATTAATTTGTAGGCCTGGCATCTCTATGATTTTTTAAAGATTTGCTCAGTGTATAGATTGAACAAGCTTGGTGATAGGATGCATCCTTGTCTTACTCCTCTTTTTATATCAATGGGTGTAGAGAACTCTTTGTTATATTTTATTATTGCTGTTTGCTCCCAGTATAGATTGCATATTAGTCGTATATCCATGTCATCTAGATGTATCTCTTTTAGGCATTCTATAAGTTGTTTGTGGTGTACTCTATCAAAAGCTTTGGTGTAGTCTATGAAGCAGGCATATATTGGTTTGTTTACTTCTGTGTATTTTTCGATTAATGTTCTCATGCAGAATATGGCTTCTTTTGTCCCGCTATTTTTCCTAAATCCAAATTGCTGCTCATCTAATTCAGTATTGATTTTATTCTGAATCCTTCCTTGTATAACTTTTAGCAAGATTTTTGTAACATGGCTCATTAGGCTTATTGTTCTAAAGTCACTGCATTCAACTGCACCATTCTTTTTAGGCAATGCAATGAAAGTTGATGTTTTTAGTTCATTTGGTATGTATCCTGTGTGGTATATGTCGTTGCATATGTCTGTAATCACTTCAATGCCAAAATCTTCAAGTGCCTGTATCATCTCTATCTGTATGCTTTCAGGTCCTGCTGCTTTTCCCCTTTTCATTGTTTTTATAGCTTTTTCCACCTCAGATTTTAAGATTTTATAGCCTGATGTACATTTTATAACTGGTTTCTTGTCCCTTTGATCATGAAATAGTTCTGTTATATATTCCTGCCATCTATCTATGATATCCTTATTGTCTGTTAGCATTTTTCCTTTTTTGTCTGCAATGCATCCACCTTCTGTGGCTTTTTTATTTTTATTAGTCATTCTCTTTATTTCTGTGTGCATTCCTCTTAGGTCTTGTTTGCTTTCCATAGTTTCTATTTCTCTACATTTTTGGCTGAGCCAGTCTTCTTTTGCTTTTTTGCACATTTTGCGTATCTCATTATCTATTTTATTGTATTGGGCAGTGTTCTTCGCTTGTCTCC
The DNA here is from genome assembly GCA_032433765.1 of Megaustenia siamemsis. Taxonomy (NCBI): domain Eukaryota; kingdom Metazoa; phylum Mollusca; class Gastropoda; order Stylommatophora; family Ariophantidae; genus Megaustenia; species Megaustenia siamemsis. The sequence continues at coordinate 175,799 of JAVIAB010000126.1, forward strand.
TTTCTTCCATTTTTTCTAAGATGGTGTTAGTTATCCATTTTTGTTTTTTGTTCTTTTCTCTTTTGGGTAAGGTGTCGCAGGCTTTTTGTATGCTTTTCTTTATGCATTGCCATTTGGTTGTTACTTTTTCATCAGGATTTTCTCTTCTGTATTGTTCAATTCCTTCCTCTAGCAGCTTCTGGTATGTGTTCTTTACTTGTATTGTATAGGTATCTTTAATATCTTTTTGATTTAAAGCTGTTATGTCGAGTGGGTTTGTTGATGAATCAGATTTTTGCTTGTTTCTCTTTAGTTTGATTTTCATTTTAATCATTACAGGATTGTGATCAGAATTAATATCTGCTCCTGGGTAGGTTTTGGCTTTCTTTACGCTGTTACGGAACCTTTCTTTTATCATTATGTAATCTATTTGATTCCTCTTCCTATCTCCAGGCTTTTCCATGTGTATAGTTTCCTTTTCTCTTGCTCAAAGTAGGTGTTACATATTATCAGCCTGTTTTCTTCACAGAATTGTATTAATCTTTCTCCTCTGTCATTTCTTTTTCCTAAACCATGATTTCCTATAATTGTCTTATATCTACCTTTTCCTACTTTAGCGTTCATGTCACCCATTACAATCAAGATGTCTGAAGATTTCACTTGCTTCATAACTTTATTTAGGTCTTCATAGTATGCCTCTATTTGTTCATCTGTGTAGTCTTGAGTAGGTGCATATGTCTGTATTATTGCTATGTCGAATGGTTTTGCTTTCAACTTGAGTAGTATAATCCTATCACTGTATGTCCAGTGGGTACTTATATATTTTTGTAGCTCTCTTTTTATCAGTATTCCTACCCCCCTTTGATGTTCTGTTGTGTTTCTTGAGTATATAAATGTATATTTTTCGCCTTCAATGTACCCACATTCCTTCCATCTAGTCTCTGATATGCCTAAAATATCTATATTTATTCGTTCTGCTTCTTGAATTAGATTTTCCAATTTCCCTTCTTGATATAGAGTCCTAACATTCCAAGTACTTATTTTAAGATCTTTCCTCCGACATAAGTTCGAATTTCTCCGACTCTCCATGGCTTCCTCTGGACTGGTACGTGATGAGGCTGCCATGACCTTCAAGGCGGCTAATCCTTTGCGGGATTTTGTTATCACATGGTCGACGTGGTCCCGAAAACACAGGCTGCAATCAAACTTAACTCCGAGGTATGTCATCAACTTGTCCCTGGTCACCTCATCAGCTCCCATTCGTACTACCGGTGTGGTCGTATTAACGATATGATTGTTAAGGGAGAACCATGAAACTGATGCTTTATTAGGATTAACCAAGGCACCTGAAACCCCACACCAGGAATTGGTGTGTTATTGGTGAGTTATTGGTGTGTTATTTATGTATTATTGGTGAGTTATTGTGTGTTATTAGTGTATTATTGGTGTGTATTGGTGTTTCTGTGCTGACAAAACTAGTTTGAATTTTATAGCTGCTATATGATCTAAATTCCTATTCAAGACAGACAGAATATGACATTACCGCTGTCATAATTTCATTGCTGACTGTAAATGTGTAGTTTACACAAGGGGACTGCTTTTCAGCAACAATTTTGCCATCGAAGACCACTTTGGGAAAGCAAGGCAAAGCCGATTTTGAGGAGCAGAGTTTCATGGTGAACGAGTCTTGTTAAAACTGCTGCCACATGATCCTGACATGGTATTGCTTTTGACATAATTCACGTACAAATCCAAATGCAGCTCATTAAGATCATTAATCGTAGAAAGTGTTTTGGTTGTATGACTAACAAGAGTACTTCCATTTTTAAGATGAATTGCTGCAAAAACAGTTCCTAGACTATTACAGTATGAGTGTTGAAAAACTGTGCCGAGCCTCTAATGCTATCTAACTGATCACAATAGCATGATAAATTTAGATATTTTCTGTTTGCATTTGCTCCCTTTATCTCCAAGATATGTACCGCATAACAGGGAAGGAGTATTACTTTCAACAGGCAATACATAGATAGATATCAAAGCATAGTCATCCTATAGAATAGGAGTAAAATCTAGTGCTAAAACTGTATTAAGTCATCCTATAGAATAGGAGTAAAATCTAGTGCTAAAACTGTATTAAGTCATCTATATAGAATAGGAGTAAAATCTAGTGCTAAAACTGTATTAAGTCATCCTATAGAATAGGAGTAAAATCTAGTGCTAAAACTGTATTAAGTCATCTATATAGAATAGGAGTAAAATCTAGTCCTAAAACTGTATTAAGTCATCCTATAGAATAGGAGTAAAATCTAGTGCTAAAACTGTATTAAGTCATCTATATAGAATAGGAGTAAAATCTAGTGCTAAAACTGTATTAAGTCATCCTATAGAATAGGAGTAAAATCTAGTGCTAAAACTGTATTAAGTCATCTATATAAAATAGGAGTAAAATCTAGTGCTAAAACTGTATTAAGTCATCTATATAGAATAGGAGTAAAATCTAGTCCTAAAACTGTATTAAGTCATCCTATAGAATTGTAGTAAAATCTAGTCCTAAAACTGTATTAAGTCATCCTATAGAATAGGAGTAAAATCTAGTCCTAAAACTGTATTAAGTCATCCTATAGAATAGGAGTAAAATCTAGTGCTAAAACTGTATTAAGTCATCCTATAGAATAGGAGTAAAATCTAGTGCTAAAACTGTATTAAGTCATCTATATAGAATAGGAGTAAAATCTAGTCCTAAAACTGTATTAAGTCATCCTATAGAATAGGAGTAAAATCTAGTCCTAAAACTGTATTAAGTCATCCTATAGAATAGGAGTAAAATCTAGTCCTAAAACTGTATTAAGTCATCCTATAGAATAGGAGTAAAATCTAGTCCTAAAACTGTATTAAGTCATCTATATAGAATAGGAGTAAAATCTAGTCCTAAAACTGTATTAAGTCATCCTATAGAATAGGAGTAAAATCTAGTCCTAAAACTGTATTAAGTCATCTATATAGAATATGAGTAAAATCTAGTCCTAAAACTGTATTAAGTCATCTATATAGAATAGGAGTAAAATCTAGTGCTAAAACTGTATTAAGTCATCCTATAGAATAGGAGTAAAATCTAGTCCTAAAACTGTATTAAGTCATCTATATAGAATAGGAGTAAAATCTAGTCCTAAAACTGTATTAAGTCATCCTATAGAATAGGAGTAAAATCTAGTCCTAAAACTGTATTAAGTCATCTATATAGAATAGGAGTAAAATCTAGTCCTAAAACTGTATTAAGTCATCCTATAGAATAGGAGTAAAATCTAGTCCTAAAACTGTATTAAGTCATCCTATAGAATAGGAGTAAAATCTAGTCCTAAAACTGTATTAAGTCATCTATATTAGCCCTGAATCCTAGCTGGCATACTGAAGAATGTGATTGAACTTCCAATTTTATATCAAGACCACCAAATCCTATAGAAGCCAATATGAGAAGAAATAATATATGAAGGAATCTCATATTATTTTCATAAGGGAGGCTGATTTCCTAAAATCAACTTACAACCTTTCTCTCATAATAGTCGCCTCCAAGAGAGCCAAAAATGGTCTCTAAAATGGTCCAGCTCTAAAGCTCACTTGTCCGCTTACAAAATGACCCAGTTCTAAAATGGTCAAGCTTTATAACTTGCTTGTGTGCACAGCTCTAAAATAGTCCAGCTTTATAACTCACTTGTGTTTAGCTCTATAGCTCACCTGTCCACCTCTAAAATGGTCCAGCTCTGTAGCTCACTTGTCCACCTATAAATTGGCCCGGTACTAAAATGGCCTAATTCCATAATGCACTTGTCCACCTCTAAAATGGTCCAGCTATATAACTCACCTGTATATCTCTAAATGGTCCAGCTCTATGACTCGCTTGTCCACCTATAAAATTGCCCAGCTCTATAACTCGCCTGTGCAACTCTATAACTCACCTGCCCAGTTCTAAAATGGCCCAGCTCTATAAATCACCAGCCCACCTCTAAAATGGCCCAGCACTATCACTCACTTGCCCAGCTCTAAAAGGCCCCATCTCTATTACTCACCAGTCCACCTCCAAATTGGCCCCATATTTTTTACTCACCTGCTCAGCTCTAAAATCACCCAGCTCTATAACTTGCCTGTTCAGCTCTAAAATGGACCAGCTCTATAACTTACCTGTCCAGTTCTAAAATGTCCCAGCTCTATAACTCAACTGACCAGTTCTAAAATGTTCCAGTTCTATAACTCACCTGTCCAGTTCTAAAATGTTCCAGTTCTATAACTCACCTGTCCAGTTCTAAAATGTTCCAGCTCTATAACTCACCTGTCCAATTCTAAAATGTTCCAGCTTTATAACTCACCTGTCCAGTTCTAAAATGTTCCAGCTCTATAACTCACCTGTCCAGTTCTAAAATATTCCAGCTCTATAACTCACCTGTCCAGTTCTAAAATGTTCTAGCTCTTTAACTCCCCTGTCCAGTTCTAAAATGTTCCAGCTCTATAACTTACCTGTCCAGTTCTAAAATGCTCCAGCTCTATGACTCACTCACTTGTCTAGCTCCAAAATGACACGTCTATAACTCACTCCAGCTCTATAACTCACTTGTCCAGCTGTGACTTACCAGTTGCTAGAGTCCTAGCTAGAAGGTTTTGCAGCTTTAGGATGGGTTGATGTGTGTATTTGTCATCACGGGATGGTTGTGCATTTGTATTCTGACATTTGAGGATATACCTGCAAATAGAAACAAAACATTGTCATCATATTCTCTCTTATCTTTCTCTTGTACTTTTTCACTTCTCTTCTCTTTCTCTTGTACTTTATAAACACTTCTCTTCTTTTTCTCTTGCACTTTATAAACACTTCTCTTCTCTTTCTCTTGCACTTTATAAACACTTCTCTTCTCTTTCTCTTGTACTTTATAAACACTTCTCTTCTCTTTCTCTTGTAATTTATAAACACTTCTCTTCTCTTTCTCTTGTATTTTATAAACACTTCTCTTCTCTTTCTCTTGCACTTTAAAACACTTCTCTTCTCTTATTATTGTACTTTATAAACCCTTTTCTCTTTCTCTTGCACTTTATAAACACTTCTCTTCTCTTATTATTGTACTTTATAAACACTTCTCTTCTCTTATTATTGTACTTTATAAACACTTCTCTTCTCTTGTTCTTGTACTTTATAAACACTTCTCTTCTCTTGCACTTTATAAACACTTCTCTTCTCTTATTATTGTACTTTATAAACACTTTTCTCTTTCTCTTGTACTTTATAAACACTTATCTTCTCTATCTCTTGTACTTTATAAACACTTCTCTTCTCTTTCTTTTGTACTTTATAAACACTTCTCTTCTCTTTCTCTTGCACTTTAAAACACTTCTCTTCTCTTATCATTGTACTTTATAAACCCTTTTCTCTTTCTCTTGCACTTTATAAACACTTCTCTTATCTTGTTCTTGTACTTTATAAACACTTCTCTTCTCTTGTTCTTGTACTTTATAAACACTTCTCTTCTCTTGCACTTTATAAACACTTCTCTTCTCTTATTATTGTACTTTATAAACACTTCTCTTCTCTTTCTCTTGTACTTTATAAACACTTCTCTTCTCTTTCTCTTGTACTTTATAAACACTTCTCTTCTAGACATTTTATTCCCCCCCCCCCTCCCATGTGAGAGCAGCATGGTCTTCCTAGGCAATAGTTTGATTTGTTGACCACAAACAGTTGATGGCGCTGTACCCTAAGTCTGGCCCCTACACCACTGTTCTGCGCCAGCATGACCCATCTATTACCCTAAAAAGAAACCTCAGCATGAAAGATATTTCTGGATCTCTTCAAGGCACATGGCCTCTCCAACTGTATCTATGTTGTCTGCACCACCTTACCCAGGTTGTAACTGTATCTATGTTGGCTGCACCACCTTACCCAGGTTGTAACTGTGTCTATGTTGGCTGCACCACCTTACCCAGGTTGTAACTGTATCTATGTTGGCTGCACCACCTTACCCAGGTTGTAACTGTGTCTATGTTGGCTGCACCACCTTACCCAGGTTGTAACTGTGTCTATGTTGTCTGCACCACCTTACCCAGGTTGTAACTGTGTCTATGTTGTCTGCACCACCTTACCCAGGTTGTAACAGTGTCTATGTTGTCTGCACCACCTTACCCAGGTTGTAACTGTGTCTGTTGTCTGCACCACCTTACCCAGGTTGTAACTGTGTCTATGTTGTCTGCACCACCTTACCCAGGTTGTAACTGTGTCTATGTTGTCTGCACCACCTTACCCAGGTTGTAACTGTGTCTATGTTGTCTGCACCACCTTACCCAGGTTTTATGAAATAATGACAGTTATGAGATTTTTATCTTATTCACTTCCTTCTTTCCTCCTTCCCTTTTCCAATTCACATTTCTTCCTCCTTCCCTTTTCCCATCCACATTTCTTCCTCCTTCCCTTTTCTCATCCACATTTCTTCCTCCTTCCCTATTGGTTATTGGTTATGGAAGGCCTCGGTATCACTGCAAACGAATTAAAATCCATAATTGCTCAACCGCCTGTGCCAGTGGAATCATCCGAATTACTAACTCATCTCCCAAACAAAGAAAGGTAACTGTAGTCCCCATCGTAGCAGTCTCAGCACACGCCAAAAGACATAAGGCGAAACCGCGCAGAAAGTGAACACAGCCAACTGTTCCCTGTCATACGATATCATCATTCATCGTAAACAAGCGGGATATCGAAACAGGATCAAAACGGATGAGACACACGGCTCACGGTGTGCACAGAGCACTTAACTCAGTAGCTCCTGCAACAAGCCGGACTTGGAATATAAGGAAACTGCAAGAAGGAACACTTTTCAGACATAGCCCTCAATGGTTCCTGCCGCCTATCCACCATATACCATGGAAGTTCGCGTCCTCCCGAAAATGATGATCGTCGTAGCACTTGATGATGTTAGGCCATCGTTGATGACTCCAATTCCAAACATATAGACACACAGTGGTGGTAAGTTATCATTTCCAATCCAACAGAAGCCACATGACCTGTAGTTAGTAAAACCACAGAGAGAATATGATTTTGTGACCTTCACTGATTCACTCTTAGATGTGAATGTGTAGTTTACACAAGAGGAGAAGTTTTCAACTACAGTGATCCCATTTAAGGCAATTCTGGGATAGCAAGGCAAGTCTCCTTTATAGCAGCAGAACTTGATGATGTTCTCTGCTCCCGTCTTGTAGCTGCTGCCACACGATTCTGATGTCTCATTAACTTGGACATCATTCAAGAACAATATCAGATTAACATTCCATAGATCTGGCTCTGCTGATGAAGTGCTTCCCTTTTCCCATCCACATTTCTTCCTCCTTCCCTTTCCCCATCTACATCTCTTCCCTTTTCCCATCCACATTTCTTCCTCCTTCCCTTTCCCCATCTACATCTCTTCCCTTTTCCCATCCACATTTATTCCCCCTTCCCTTTTCCATCCACATTTCTTCCTCCTTCCCTTTTCCATCCACATTTCTTCCTCTTTCCCTTTTCCCATCCACATTTCTTTCTCCTTCCTTCCCTTTTCCCACCCACATTTCTTCCTCCTTCCCTTTTCCCACCCACATTTCTTCCTCCTTCCCTTTTCCCATCCACATTTCTTCCTCCTTCCCTTTTCCCACACACATTTCTTCCTCCTTCCCTTTTCCCATCCACATTTCTTTCTCCTTCCTTCTTCTCATCCACATTTCTTCCTCCTTCCCTTTTCCAATCCACATTTCTTCCTCCTTCCCTTTTCCCACCCACATTTCTTATTCCTTCCCTTTTCCCACCCACATTTCTTATTCCTTCCCTTTTCCCACCCACATTTCTTATTCCTTCCCTTTTCCCACCCACATTTCTTCCTCCTTCCCTTTTCCCATCCACATTTCTTCCTCCTTCCCTTTTCCCATCCACATTTCTTTCTCCTTCCTTCTTCTCATCCACATTTCTTCCTCCTTCCCTTTTCCCACCCACATTTCTTCCTCCTCTTTTCCCACCCACATTTCTTCCTCCTTCCCTTGATCAACAACTCCTCTGCATCATCTAATCTTGAAGTGACATAAAGTAGACCAAGAAAAGTTTTGGGATAGAGCAAGATATCTTTCCTCTTCAATCATTTCTTCTTTGGCCAGACTGGTTTGTTACCATAGGGAGGTGGAGTATCTACTTGTTCACTGAACCTGGTGCAGACAGTCAGATATGAGTCACTGACTACTTCCAGCCCAGATATTGCTCGTCATCCCCAATTGTATAGATTGCCAAAGACTCTTTAGTCTTTGTATTGACTCTGTCATCAGGTGTTGTCATGCTTTCCTAGATTGTGAATATGTTCGCTGCTGTCAACTCTTCTGACAAGTGAAGAGCATGAATAGACCAAGATCTCACTTCACAGAGATGCCCTAGAGGATAGTTGGTGTCTGGTTAACAATGCTGTTCTGAGTAGTACAGGAGGGATAATAAATAGTTGCTATAGGCTATTCTAAATAAAAGTGATTTTTTTATAACTGAGAGAGAGCATACATGACACACATTGACAGTGTATGTGGTCAATGTAATGAGTTATAGAGAAAGAGTGGAGGATAGTTTTAGAGAAAGAGTGGAGGGTAGGTAGTTTTAGAGAAAGAGTGGAGGATAGTTTTAGAGAAATAGTGGAGTGTAGGTAGTTTTAGAGAAAGAGTGGAGGGTAGGTAGTTTTAGAGAAAGAGTGGAGGGTAGGTAGTTTTAGAGAAAGAGTGGAGTGTAGGTAGTTTTAGAGAATGAGTGGAGGGTAGGTAGTTTTAGAGAAAGAGTGGAGGGTAGGTAGTTTTAGAGAAAGAGTGGAGGGTAGGTAGTTTTAGAGAAAGAGTGGAGGATAGGTAGTTTTAGAGAAAAATGGAGGGTATGTAGTTTTAGAGAAAGAGTGGAGGGTAGATAGTTTTAGAGAAAGAGTGGAGGGTTGATAGTTTTAGAGAAAGAGTGGAGGGGTGATAGTTTTAGAGAAATAGTGGAAGATAGTTTCAGAGAAAGAGTGGAGGGTTGACAGTTTCAGAGAAAGAGTGGAGGGTTGATAGTTTTAGAGAAAGAGTGGAGGGTAGATTGTTTTAGAGAAAGAGTGGAGGGTAGATTGTTTTAGAGAAAGAGTGGAGGGTAGGTAGTTTTTAGAGAAAGAGTGGAGGGTAGGTAGTTTTGGAGAAAGAGTGGAGGGTTGATAGTTTTAGAGAAAGAGTGGAGGGTAGATTGTTTTAGAGAAAGAGTGGAGGGTAGGTAGTTTTAGAGAAAGAGTGGAGGGTAGGTAGTTTTAGAGAAAGAGTGGAGGGTAGATAGTTTTAGAGAAAGAGTGGAGGGAAGGTAGTTTTAGAGAAAGAGTGGAGGGTAGGTAGTTTTAGAGAAAGAGTGGAGGGTAGGTAGTTTTAGAGTAAGAGTGGAGGATAATTTTAGAGAAAGAGTGGAGGCTAGGTAGTTTTTTGAGAAAGTGGAGGATAGTTTTAGAGAAAGAAAGGAGGGTAGATAGTTTTAGAGAAAGAGTGGAGGATAGTTTTAGAGAAAGAGTGGAGGGTAGATAGTTTTAGAGAAAGAGTGGAGGGTAGTAGTTTTAGCGAAAGTGTGGAGGATAGTTTATAGAAAGAGTGGAGGGTAGGTAGTTTTAGAGAAAGAGTGGAGGGTAGATAGTTTTAGAGAAAGACGTGGAGGGTTGGTAGTTTTAAAGAAAAAGTGGATGTTTGATAGTTTTAGAGAAAGAGTGGAGGGTAGGTAGTTTTAGAGAAAGAGTGGAGGGTTGATAGTTTTGGAGAAAGAGTGGAGGGTTGATAGTTTTAGAAAAATAGTGGAAGGTAGTTCTAGAGAAAGAGTGGAGGGTAGGTAGTTTTAGAGAAAGATTGGAGGGTCTTTAGTTTTAGAGAAAGAGTGGAGGATAGTTTTAGAGAAAGAGTGGAAGGTTGATAGTTTTAGAGAAAGAGTGGAGGGTTGATAGTTTTAGAGAAAGAGTGGAGGGTTGATAGTTTTAGAGAAAGAGTGGAGGGTAGGTAGTTTTAGAGAAAGAGTGGGGGGTAGGTAGTTTCAGAGAAAGAGTAGAGATTAGTTTTAGAGAAAGAGCGGAGGGTAGGTAGTTTTAGATAAAGAGTGGAGGATAGTTTTAGAGAAAGAGTGGAGGGTAGGTAGATTTAGAGAAAGAGTGGAGGATGGTTTTAGAGAAAGAATGGAGGGTAGATAGTTTTAGAGAAAGAGTGGAGGGTTAATGGTTTTAGAGAAAGAGTGGAGGGTTGATAGTTTTAGAGAAATAGTGGAGGTTTGATAGTTTTAGAGAAAGAGTGGAGGGTAGATAGTTTTAGAGTAAAAGTGGAGGGTTGATAATTTTAGAGAAAAAGTTGAGGGTTGATAGTTTTAGAGAAAGAGTGGAGGGTTGATAGTTTTAGAGAAATAGTGGAATGTAGTTCCAGAGAAAGAGTTGAGGGTTGACAGTTTCAGAGAAAGAGTGGAGGGTTGATAGTTTTAGAGAAAGAGTGGAGGGTTGATAGTTTTAGAGAAATAGTGGAGGGTAGGTAGTTTTAGAGAAAGAGTGGAGGGTTGATAGTTTTTGAGAAAGAGTGAAGGGTAGGTAGTTTTAGAGAGTGGAGGGTAGGTAGTTTTAGAGAAAGAGTGGAGGATAGTTTAGAGAAAGAGTGGAGGGTAGGTATTTTTAGAGAAAGAGTGGAGGGTAATTTTAGAGAAAGAGTGGAGGGTAGATAGTTGTAGAGAAAGAGTGAAGGGTAGGTAGTTTTAAAGAAAGAGTGAATGTTTGATAGTTTTAGATAAAAGTGGAGGGTAGGTATTTTTAGAGAAAGAGTGGAGGGTTGATAATGTTAGAGAAAGACTGGAGGGTTGATGGTTTTAGAGAAAGAGTGGAGGGTTAATGGTTTTAGAGAAAGAGTGGAGGGTAGGTAGTTTTAGAGAATGAGTGGAGGGTAGGTAGTTTTAGAGAATGAGTGGAGGGTAGGTAGTTGTAGAGAAAGAGTGGAGGGTAGGTAGTTTTAAAGAAAGAGTGAATGTTTGATAGCTTTAGATAAAAGTGGAGGGTAGGTATTTTTAGAGAAAGAGTGGAGGGTTGATAGTTTTAGAGAAAGAATGGAGGGTTGATGGTTTTAGAGAAAGAGTGGAGGGTTAATGGTTTTAGAGAAAGAGTGGAGGGTAGGTAGTTTTAGAGAATGAATGGAGGGTAGGTAGTTTTAGAGAATGAGTGGAGGGTAGGTAGTTTTAGAGAAAGACTGGAGGTTAGATAGTTTTAGAGAATGAGTGGAGGGTAGGTAGTTTTAGAGAATGAGTGGAGGGTAGGTAGTTTTAGAGAATGAGTGGAGTGTAGGTAGTTTTAGAGAAGAGTGGAGGGTAGGTAGTTTTAGAGAATGAGTGGAGGGTAGGTAGTTTTAGAGAAAGACTGGAGGTTAGATAGTTTTAGAGAATGAGTGGAGGGTAGGTAGTTTTAGAGAATGAGTGGAGGGTAGGTAGTTTTAGAGAATGAGTGGAGTGTAGGTAGTTTTAGAGAAAGAGTGGAGGGTAGGTAGTTTTAGAGAATGAGTGGAGGGTAGGTAGTTTTAGAGAATGAGTGGAGGGTAAGTAGTTTTAGAGAATGAGTGGAGGGTAGGTAGTTTTAGAGAATGAGTGGAGGGTAGGTAGTTTTAGAGAATGAGTGGAGGGTAGGTACTTTTAGAGAAAAGTGGATGATAGTTTTAGAGATGGAGTGGAGGGTAGGTAGTTTTAGTGAAAGAGTGGAGGATAGTTTTAGAGAAAGAGTGGAGGGTTAATAGTTTTAGAGAAATAGTGGAGGGTAAGTAGTTTTAGAGTAAAAGTGGAGGGTTGATAATTTTAGAGAAAAAGTGGAGGGTTGATAGTTTTAGAGAAAGAGTGGTGGGTTGATAGTTTTAGAGAAATAGTGGAATGTAGTTTCAGAGAAAGAGTTGAGGGTTGACAGTTTCATAGAAAGAGTGGAGGGTTGATAGTTTTAGAGAAAGAGTGGAGGGTTGATAGTTTTAGAGAAATAGTGGAGGGTAGGTAGTTTTAGAGAAAGAGTGGAGGGTTGATAGTTTTTGAGAAAGAGTGAAGGGTAGGTAGTTTTAGAGAGTGGAGGGTAGGTAGTTTTATAGAAAGAGTGGAGGATAGTTTAGAGAAAGAGTGGAGGGTAGGTATTTTTAGAGAAAGAGTGGAGGGTAGTTTTAGAGAAAGAGTGGAGGGTAGATAGTTGTAGAGAAAGAGTGGAGGGTAGGTAGTTTTAAAGAAAGAGTGAATGTTTGATAGTTTTAGATAAAAGTGGAGGGTAGGTATTTTTAGAGAAAGAGTGGAGGGTTGATAGTTTTAGAGAAAGAATGGAGGGTTGATGGTTTTAGAGAAAGAGTGGAGGGTTAATGGTTTTAGAGAAAGAGTGGATGGTTGATAGTTTAGAGAAAGAGTGGAGAGTTGATACTTTTAGAGAAAGAGTGGAGGGTTGATAGTTTTAGAGAAAGAGTGGAGGGTTGATAGTTTTAGAGAAATAGTGGAAGGTAGTTTTAGAGAAAGAGTGGAGGGTTGATAGTTTTAGAGAAATCGTGGAGGGTAGGTAGTTTTAGAGAAAGAGTGGAGGGTAAATAGTTTTAGAGAAAGAGTGGAGGGTAGGTAGTTTTAGCAAAAGAGTGGAGGGTAGGTAGTTTTGGAGAAAGAGTGGAGGATAGTTTTAGAGAAAGAGTGGAGGGTTGATAGTTTTAGAGAAAGAGTGGAGGGTTGATAGTTTTAGAGAAAGAGTGGAGGGTAGGTAGTTTTAGAGAAAGAGTGGGGGGGGGTAGGTAGTTTTAGAGAAAAAGTAGAGATTAGTTTTAGAGAAAGAGTGGAGAGTAGCTACTTTTAGATAAATAGTGGAGGATAGTTTTAGAGAAAGAGTGGAGGGTTGATACTTTTAGAGAAAGAGTGGAGGGTTGATAGTTTTAGAGATAGAGTGGAGGGTTGATAGTTTTAGAGAAATAGTGGAAGATAGTTTTAGAGAAAGAGTGGAGGGCTGATAGTTGTAGAGAAAGAGTGGAGGGTTGAAAGTTTTAGAGAAAGAGTGGAGGGTTGATAGTTTTAGAGAAAGAGTGGAGGGTAGGTAGTTTTAGAGTAAGAGTGGAGGATAGTTTTAGAGAAAGAGTGGAGGGTAGGTAGTTTTAGAGAAAGAGTGGAGGGTAGATAGTTTTAGAGAAAGAGTGGAGGGTAGGTAGTTTCAGAGAAAGAGTGGAGGGTAGACATTTTTATTGAAAGAGTGGAGGGTAGGTAGTTTTAGAGTAAGAGTGGAGGATAGTTTTAGAGAAAGAGTGGAGGGTAGGTAGTTTTAGAGAAAGAGTGGAGGGTAGGTACTTTTAGAGAAAGAGTGGATGATAGTTTTAGAGATGGAGTGGAGGGTAGGTAGTTTTAGTGAAAGAGTGGAGGCTAGGTAGTTTTAGTGAAAGAGTGGAGGATAGTTTTAGAGAAAGAGTGGAGGGTTAATAGTTTTAGAGAAATAGTGGAGGGTAGGTAGTTTTAGAGTAAAAGTGGAGGGTTGATAATTTTAGAGAAAAAGTGGAGGGTTGATAGTTTTAGAGAAAGAGTGGAGGGTTGATAGTTTTAGAGAAATAGTGGAATGTAGTTTCAGAGAAAGAGTTGAGGGTTGACAGTTTCAGAGAAAGAGTGGAGGGTTGATAGTTTTAGAGAAAGAGTGGAGGGTTGATAGTTTTTGAGAAAGAGTGAAAGGTAGGTAGTTTTAGAGAGTTGAGGGTAGGTAGTTTTAGAGAAAGAGTGGAGGATAGTTTAGAGAAAGAGTGGAGGGTAGGTATTTTTAGAGAAAGAGTGGAGGGTAATTTTAGAGAAAGAGTGGAGGGTAGATAGTTGTAGAGAAAGAGTGGAGGGTAGGTAGTTTTAAAGAAAGAGTGAATGTTTGATAGTTTTAGATAAAAGTGGAGGGTAGATATTTTTAGAGAAAGAGTGGAGGGTTGATAGTTTTAGAGAAAGAATGGAGGGTTGATGGTTTTAGAGAAAGAGTGGAGGGTTAATGGTTTTAGAGAAAGAGTGGAGGGTAGGTAGTTTTAGAGAATGAGTGGAGGGTAGGTAGTTTTAGAGAATGAGTGGAGGGTATGTAGTTTTAGAGAATGAGTGGAGGGTAGGTAGTTTTAGAGAATGAGTGGAGGGTAGGTAGTTTTAGAGAATGAGTAGAGGGTAGGTAGTTTTAGAGAATGAGTGGAGGGTAGATAGTTTTAGAGAATGAGTAGAGGGTAGGTAGTTTTAGAGAATGAGTGGAGGGTAGATAGTTTTAGAGAAAGAGTGGAGGGTAGGTAGTTTTAGAGAATGAGTGGAGGGTAAGTAGTTTTAGAGAACAGTGGAGGTAAGACAGCCGGTTTAGGCATGCACTCACTTGTCATCTTGCTTGTGCAGTAAGACCATTATATCCTCAAACAGAAGGACTTGCATTTCTAACATCCGGTGGGGTCTCAGCTTCCAGGTTAAGGGACCATCAAATATCAACTTGTGCTGAGTTAGATCCAAGATCTTGGCAAGAGATCATAATAAAATTATAAGCATATATATAACATATAACAAATGATAAGCACACATATAACATATAACAAATGATAAGCACACATATAACATGTAACAAATGATCAGCACATATATAACATGTAACAAATGATCAGCACATATATAACATGTAACAAATGATAAATGAAAAGCACATATATAATGTGCAACAAATGATAAATAACAAACACACATATAACATGAAAAAAATGATAAATGATAAGCACACATATATACCATGTAATAAATGATAAACACACATACAACATGTTACAATCAATAAGCACATATATAACATGTAACAAATGATACACACACATACGACATGCAACAAATGACACATACACATATAACATATAAGAAATCACAAATGAGGAGCACACATGTAACAAATGATCACCATCATCATGTGCTATACTGGTTGGTATAATCAATCATGTCCTTCCACAATCTTTTATCTACAGTACATCGTATCAATTCTTTTGTTGACTGTTTTCCATGCCATGACACCAAGTTATCTAGTATTTTCTCTCTTTGTCATCCACGATCTCTCTTTACCCATATTTTGTCAGTTGTAACCAAGTATTCCAACTTTCCTCTTCTCATGATGTGCCCAAAAAATGTTGATTGTTTCTTTCTGATGTTTTTTAGGAGCTCCCTTTTTGTGTTGGCCTCTTTGAGAACTTCCTCATTGGCCTTTTTAGCTGTCCAGGGAACTTTCAACATTCTTCTGAGAAATCCCATCTCTGTGGCCTCTAATATTCTTTTCATTTGTTTGTCTACTGTCCATGATTTGCTTCCATAGCTCAGAATTGGCTCTATATAGTACCGATGAACACTCTTTCGCACTTCTATTGACATAGATTTGTTGCATAAGATGTTTTTCATTTTCTGAAATACTATTTTGGCCTGAGCTATTCTGCTTTTTATTTATGTGGTGCATCTTCCATCTGATGTTATTCTTGTGCCTAAGTATTTGAAATGTTGCACTTGTTTCAGATTTGTCCTGTTTATTTTTATGCTGTATGATGGTGATGATTGTTTCTTTGATATGGCTATTACTTCTGTTTTCTTACTATTCAGACTGAGACCTTTCTTGTTGTTTTCTTTTACTATTATGTCTATCATTTCTTGTAGTTCATTCTCTGTCTCTGCTATTAAGACTGTGTCACCCACATATTGCAAATTGTTTATGTTCTTCTTCTTCTACCTTTTAGCTCCCAGTGGAGCATAGGTCTTCAACAAACACTTTCCAAGTCGTTCTGTTTTTTGCAATTCTTTTAAGATCATTCCATGTCTTCCCCATCATCTTCATCTCTGCTTCAATCTGTCTTCTCCAAGAATTCCTTGGTCTTCCTCTTTGTCTTTTCCCCTGGGGATTCCAAAAAAGGGCCTGTTGTGTAATACTCTCAGTTGGTTTCCGTAGTGTGTGTCCTATCCATCGCCATCGTCTTCGCTGTATTTCTTTATCCACTGGTATTTGACCGGTACATTTCCATAATTCCACGTTTGTGACTTTGTCCTGCCATTTCCATCCCTTTATTCTGCGCAAGCATCCATTAATGAAAGTCTGTACCTTCGTGATTGTCAATTTTGTTATTCTCCATGTTTCACAGCCATATAATAGAACCGACTTAACATTGGAGTTGAAAATTTGTATTTTTGTATTTAGCCTAATTTCTTTGGATTTCCATATGTTTCCCAGTGCAATGAAAGCTCCTCTTGCTTTTGATATCCTTATTTTGGTATCGTTTTCTGTTCCTCCCTCTTTATCTATATTACTGCCCAGATATATATAAGATTGTACGTCTAGTAGAGGTATTTCTCCTAGTTTTATTTGGTTATTGCCAACTGCATTAATTCTCATAATGTTGGTCTTATCTCTATTAATCTTTAGTCCTAGCTGTTGTGATCTCTCATCTAATATACTCATTTTATCTTGCATCTGTTGGTGGCTGTGTGATAGGAGAGCTATGTCATCAGCAAAGTCTAAATCATCAAGTTGTTTGGTCAGTGACCACTGGATCCCATTTCTGTTGTTTTGAGTTATTTTCATAATCCAATCTATGGCCAGTAGAAAGAGAAATGGAGACAGAAGGCATCCTTGCCTTACTCCTGTTCTTATTTCAAATGCTTCTGTAAGCTGTCCTTCATGCACCACACTACATTTTGTTCCTTCATACATTGTTTTTATCAGGTTAATAAACTTTATGGGGATTCCATAATGACTCAGCAACTTCCAAAGCATTCTTCTGTCTAAACTATCAAATGCCTTTTCGTAATCTATGAATCCAATATAAAGTGGGGATTTTAGTTCTAAACTTTGTTCAACTATTATACGTAGAGTAGTTATTTGATCAGCACATGATCTGTTCTTCCTAAAACCTGCTTGTTCATCTCTCAAGTGTTTCTCTATAGCCTCTTTTAGTCTCTCCAGAATGATTCTGCCTAATATTTTTCCTGGCACTGATAGTAGCATAATTCCCCTATAATTTGTGCACTCCTGTAAACTTCCTTTCTTTGGTAGTTTGATCATATAACCTTCTCTCCAGTCTTTAGGTATTTCTTCCCTCTCCCAAATTTTATCCAATAGATTATGTAACATCTTGGTAGAGGTGATAATATCTGCTTTGATGGCTTCCGAAGGAATTTCATCTGGTCCTGTGGCTTTACCATCTTTTAACAGTTTGATGGCTTTCATTATTTCTTCTTTGCTTGGTTTTCCGCAGTTAACGTGTAATTCTTCTTCTGCTGGTAGTATATCTGGAAGATTATTTGAGCCAGGTCTGTTCAAAAGTTCTTCAAAGTGCTCCTTCCATCTCTCCATTTGTTCCTTTATATTACTAAGCAGATTTCCTTTCTTATCTTTGATAAAGGCGTTGATCTGTTTGTATTTTCCACCTAATTTCTTTGTGCTGTTGTACAGTTCTTTCATATTCCCTTTATTTGCTGCTTCTTCTGCCTCTTTAGCTAATTCATCTATATATTTCCTCTTATCCCTTTTAATGCATCTTCTCACTTCTTTGTTCACCTCTGTGTAAGCTTCCTGTGTCTTGGCTTTATTACTTCTTGTTTTGCTTTTATTTATGTCTGCTTTCTTGTTCTTTCTTTCTTTAATTTTATCCAGGGTCTCTGCTGTCATCCATGCCTTATTCTGGCGTTCTCTTTTCCCCAGTGTTTCTTCGCATGTCTCTTTCCATATATTTTTTACCTGTTTCCAATGATCTTCTATATTTATTGTATTTTCTAGTTGTTGGAGGACTTGGTATTTGTTTGATATTGTGACTGCGAATTTATCTTTAATTCCTTGTTCTTTAAGAAACCCTACATTGAAATACGTTCTGCCCTTATTCGTTGTAGTATACCTTTTTAATTTAATTTTAAGTTTGGCTAACAGCAGATGATGATCAGAAGCTATATCTGCCCCTCTATATACTTTTACATCCTGTAAGGATGACTTAAACTTATTATTAATACATATGTGATCAATTTGATTTTCCGTTCTATGATCTGGTGACACCCATGTAGCTTTGTGTATTCTTTTATGTTGGAATATTGTTCCTCCTAGGCTCATTTGATTAAGGGCGCAGAAATTCACAAATATCTCTCCATTCTCGTTTATATCTCCAAGTCCATGTTTTCCCATAATCTCTTCAAAGCCTCTGTTGTCTGATCCTACCTTAGCATTTAGGTCTCC
This sequence comes from Megaustenia siamemsis, assembly GCA_032433765.1. Classification (NCBI taxonomy): domain Eukaryota; kingdom Metazoa; phylum Mollusca; class Gastropoda; order Stylommatophora; family Ariophantidae; genus Megaustenia; species Megaustenia siamemsis. Next base: position 193,999 of record JAVIAB010000126.1, read on the forward strand.
CATCAAGATTATAATATCCTTGGCTCGTCTTGCATCCATCTGGCATTGTAGCTGTTTATAAAAATCATCTTTAACTGAGTCATCTTTATCGTTGGTTGGTGCATAGCATTGTATAATGTGTAATTTTATTTTGTTTTTGGTTGTTCTAAATGTTGCTCTCACCAGTCTTGGTCCCACTGCCTCCCATTCTATTAGTGTCTTCTGTGCATTCTTTGATAGCATTATAGCTACCCCTTCGCTATGTTGTGCTCCTGGTTCCTGGTGTCCTGATGATAAAATCATCTCCCCTGTATTCAATTTTATTCTCTCCGCTCCCAGCCATCTTGTTTCACACATTCCCAGAATATCTATCTTGTAGTTGTTCATTTCTGCTGCCACTTGTGCCGCTTTTCCCTGTTCGTTAAGGGTACGAACATTCCAGGTGCCAATTCTGGATGATTTCCTGGTAGACAAAGGGTGAGTCGGCAACCCGGACTCCTTATGGCTTTCTCCGGATTGCGTCATACGTCTCTTAGACAGAGAGCCCTTCTCTTTCCTGGTTGACGGATTTACTTTATTTTTCTTTGACTTGTTCATGTTTGTGAAGTTTTTTCGGCTTATTTTTTTACAGTATGGGATAGCCAGTCCCATGCCTAACCCTCCTTTCTCGCCTCTTACGAACATGCCTGGTAGGGTACAGCGCCGCTATTCTTTACTTCCCTTTCGGGCCCCGGCAGCGCACGGGCGAAATTGTTTATGTTGTGACTGTTAATTTAAATTCCTTTTTTTTTTTTTTTGTCTACTATTGATCACATAATATTTATTGATCACATAATATTTCCACTCTAACGTTAGAACGTATACTATGGCAAAACACAGCATTGTCTGACTCCTTGTTTTATATATTGGAACTGTCCTGTTTGGCTGCTAATTCTTAAGGCTGCTGTTTGTTGCGAGTACATGTTTTCTATGATTCGCAGATCCTTGCCATCAATGTTTAATTTCTCCAGCATATTGATTATTTCCACATGCTTTACTTTGTCAAATGCTTTTGTGTAGTCTATAAAGCACATATATAGATCTTTCTTTACCTCTATAGCTCTTTCTATCAATGTTCTAAGGATGTATATTGCATGCTAGTGCCCTTTCTTTCCAGAAAACCACATTGATCGCCACTTATTTCTGGTTTTATTTTATTCCTTACACGTCTCATGACGATTCTTAGTAATACAAGCACACAAAAGCTCTTACCAAAGGTAAATGATAAGCAAACATATATTGTGTAACAAAATGATCAATGATAAGTAGACATATAATGTGTAACAAAATGATCAATGATAAGTAGACATATAATGTGTAACAAAATGATCAATGATAAGCAAACATATAATGTGTAACAAATGATAAGTGATAAGCATATATATAACATATAACAAACAATAAACACATATAACAAACAATAAACATATAACAAACAATAAACACATATAAGAAACAATAAACATATAACAAACAATAAACACATATAAGAAACAATAAACACATATAACAAACAATAAACACATATAACAAACAATAAACACATATAACAAACAATAAACATATAACAAACAATAAACACATATAACAAACAATAAACACATATAACATGTAACAAATAAATTAACACATCATCATCATCATCATCGAGTGCCATCTCCACAACGAAGGTTGGCTACCATGGAGCGCCATTCTGCTCTGTCTCTTGCTTTGATGGTGCAGGTTGTCATAGGCTGATTTGTCCATCTTCTGATGCTATTCGTCCATGTTAGTTTTGGTCTGCCTCTGCCTCTTTTACCTTGTATTTTCCCCTCCAGGATTACTTTTAGTAGGCTGTTGTGTCTGTTAACATGGCCCAAAAATCGCATTTGCCTTGTTTGAATTGTGTTTAGTAGTTCTCTTTTTATTTTTAGTTCTTTTAAGACTTCGTCGTTTGTTTTCTTTTCCTTTCATCCAATTCTACCTATTCTTCTATATATCCACATTTCAAAGGCTTCAATTCTCTGTTCTGTTTTCTTGTCCAATGTCCATGTTTCTGCACCATATAGGAACATTGAGAAGATGTAACATTTTGCTATTCTTAGTTTTAGCCCTGTGTTATTTGTTTTGATGTTAGTATGTTCTTCATGACATTAAAATTACTTTTTGACATTTCTATTCTTTTGTTTATTTCAGTTGTACATTTTCCATCACTGGTTATAGTATGTCCAAGGGACTTGTAGTTCTGAACTGTCTCCAGGTCTATTCCTTCAATTTTGATATCCATTTGTGGGTTTTGAGTATTTCCTTTGTTTATGATCATAGTTTTAGTCTTTTTGATATTCATATCTAGTCCATATTTTTTTGCTTATCATGTTTATTTCATTAAGTGAGACTTCCGGTAAGATGGAGGATCTCGGTTGTGTTCTCTCGATTGCTGCAGAAAGTGCATGCGGAAACTGATTAATTTCGGTTCTCCGTTGTAATTTTCTGCGCCAAAGTATAAAATATGTTCCACTTATTACACATGTGCGGCTACAGCATAAATGTACGCCGGCATTCAGTCCTTTTTTTGACAAATCAAGTGTTGTGAATGCGACCTTCCAACGACTTGATCTGCACTTTACGTCACATTGGTGCTGGTCATGACCGTTGTTGGAATTCCTTGACGCAAGTTATTTCCCTGTTACTTGTTAATGTGAAGTACTTTGTCGGCCACAGTTTTGTCTCTTTGAGTATTTGCACCGTGTTTTGTTTGCCGGATGCTGCTTTCGCTGGAGCATTAGGGAATCTAAAGGGAGTGAAATTGTGTGTACAACATTTTTGTGTGCTATGTCATCGTAATGATGGTGATGGTCTATTCACCAACTTATTACAATTACTACAGCTTGGGCAGATGGTGCTCGTAAGGCTGGGAGGGCCGACCATCTAAGGGCAGAATACCCCTACAGAAAAGACAATCTGCTGCCTTGCAGGAAGATTGGGGACAATCAAAGGCTAAGGAAAGCAAACCTGAACAAAATGCTGGCTGAAATCGGATGCACTGGGCCAATGGCGCAGAACACGGTGCAACATATTAACAAGTAATCAATCAGACTGGATCTAACAGACTCTAATTATGATAGAAACTACCGCTGACCGGAAAGGCTTCAAGAAACAGCTGAATATAATACACTGGAATGCGGAGGATATATACCACAACAAACAAGCTCTAACAATCAGACTATCAGAGGAGGAGATAGATGTTGCCTGCATCCAGGAAACTCATCTTAATCCTCAGCACAGATTTATGATCAGGGGCTACCAAACATTTAGACAAGACAGGGAAGGTCACAAGGGTGGAATTCTTATACTTATTAAAAATTCCATCCCAGCAAAACTGATAGAGGTAGTAACAAAAGGAGGGGCAGAGATCATTTGTACAGATCTATACATTAACTCCGCTAGTATAAGGATATATAATATATACTGTCCAAATGACAAATTACTGAAGCTGGAGTCAATGGAAATAACACCATCAAAATGTCTGGTAGTAGGAGACTTTAACAGCCACTCTGAAAGACTGGGATATAAGGAGTCCAATGTTCGAGGTGAAGAAGTGGAAGAATGGGAAATAGACAACAACCTATTCCTCATAAACTCTAGGGAGGACCCCCCAACCTTCTACTCAAGAAGATGGAAAACAACTTCCACTCCCAACCTAGCATTTGCAACTGGAGACATATCTATCAAAATAACCAGAAAAGTGCTGAACCAACTTGAAGATAGTGACCATAGACCAGTCAAACTTTCAGTGGATCTTGCTCACAAACAGGAGTTGCAAATACCTCTACCCCGCTGGAACTATAAGAGAGCAGATTGGGCAAAGTTTGCAAGGCTCACTGATGCATATACTGCGCCTATCAACACCCACGAAAAGAAGGTCAATAATATGATAGAGACAGAACTGGATAGACAAAACAGAGAGCCTTAATCTAGACAAAAACGGTCATAAACTATGGAAACTTGCGAAAGCTCTGAGTGACGAAAACAACTGCCGACCTCCAATATCATTAACACACAATCACAACATCCTCACAGGCAAAAGGGCAGCAAATCTACTGATAGAGACTTACAAAAACATTAGTAGAATAAACATTCCAATAGACAAACAGAAAGCTGCAAGATGGGAAAACCAAGATGCAAAACACATGCCTTTAGCACCAGAAGAACATCAGACGACCATCTTTACCCCAACTGAATTAGATGTTGCCCTCAATGGATTGAAGCTCAAAAGTTCTGGTAAAGATGAAATCTCCAAAGAAATGCTCATAAATCTGGGGCAGAAAGCCAAGAGCCAGCTTCTAAGGATAATAAATGCTAGCTGGAAGAGAGGTCATGTGCCGGCAATCTGGAAAGAAGCTTTTATGGTGCCCATCCTCAAATGTGGAAAAGACCCACTAGACCCAAGTAGCTACAGATCAATTAGCTTACTGAGCTGCCTGAGTAAACTCATGGAAAGGCTGGTTAACAGAAGACTTATGTGGCAATTGGAGACAAAACAACAAATCGTACCACAACAAAGTGGCTTCCGTCAGCACAGATCAACTGAGGACCTGGTCACCTACATTGCACAGGAAATAGAGGATGCTCTACAAGAAAAGAAACACACACTGGCAGTGTGGGTCGACATGGAAAAGGCTTTTGATAGGGTTTGGCGTGAGGGTTTAAAGAACAAGCTTTTTAGACTTGGCATCCAGGGTCGTTTATTCAATTGGATCTCTCAATACCTTCAGGATAGAACGGCCAGAGTACAAGTTCAAGGTCAACTAAGTAAGAAGGTCTCTATCGAACAAGGTGTCCCTCAAGGTGGAGTCTTGTCCCCAACACTCTTTTTGATTTTCATAAATGACATCGTAAAGGACATTCCACCCAGGATACACTCAGCAATATACGCAGATGATCTGGCGTTATGGGCTCGTGAGGAAAGAATGTCGGTAGCTGAACCCGGGATGCAAGATGTCCTAGGTGAACTTGAAAAGTGGACGAACACCTGGTTCTTACCAATCAACGAAAGAAAAACTACATATACAATTTTCAGCCTTTCAAGAAAAACACTCTCTGCAAATTTGAAGATAAAAGACCATACACTCCCTATTGACCACAACCCAACATATCTTGGTGTCACCATGAATCGCAGAATGACTTGGAAAAATCAGATAGACAGAGCAAGGATAAAAGCCAGAAAATGAACAAATATGAAGAAATTGGCAGGAACGGACTGGGGGACAGACAGCAATATTTTGAAAAGACTATACGTAGGAAGAGTCAGACCAGTTCTAGAGTATGGAGTCACAACCTGGGCTATGGCTTCCAAATCACACCTTAGCAAAATTAACAGAACACAGAACCAAGCTGCCCGTATCATCACTGGTGCTATGAAATCTACACCTATCAAGACTCTAGAAACAGTAACAGGTTTACAACCCTTAGATGACAGACGGGTCACTAACGTATTGCAACAAGCGAAGAAATATAGAAGGCTCCTTAACCACCCCATGCACCAAAGAATATCTGGTTCCGGAATTGTACGACTAAAGAGGAGCAACTTCGCTGCAATTGCCAATGAACTAACTACTGGAGACCCAGTACTTTCCCAAACAATATCGAAACTCTTGGGCCCATCTGATATGTCTCCTCATGGAAAATATAAAATACCAGCACTTCAGGAAAATATAACAGGAATCATGAAAAAAGGCACCCAATCAGACACAGAAAGAAAACATGTAGCAGAAGAACACATACACAATACCTACCCACAGGACTCTTGGTCCCCCATATACACAGATGGCTCTGCTACAAATGCCACCAGAAATGGAGGGGGAGGTGTGTTCTTGACGCTGAATAATCAGGATGAGATCACCAAGTCAATAGCTACTGGAAAATTCTCAAACAACTTTAAAGCAGAAACTGAGGCCATCAGAGATGCTGCAACACTGGCTACTCAACACAAAAATAACATGCACAATAAATTGGTGATTCTGACTGATGCACTGCCAGTACTATCAGCTCTAAAAAAACCCCAAGAACAATGAACTAGGTGACTTGAGAACTACCCTGGACCAACTATGCAATAACTTCCAGAGAGTAGTCATTCAGTGGATACCTTCACACTGTAACATACACGGGAACGAACGCGCAAACAAATTAGCTAAAGACGGAGGGAGATTACCACAAGAGAACCATCCGCTCAGTTATGATGAAGCCAAATCCATCCTCAAGGGTCAGTTCCATGAAAAATGGAAACAAGAACACCCAAAGCATAAAGAGAGAGAGAGAGAGAGAGAGAGAGAGAGAGAGAGAGAGAGAGAGAGAGAGAGAGAGAGAGAGATTTCATTAAGTAATTAAAAAACCAATTTAAACCAATTAAAAAAAGTAATTAAAATAAAAAATAAATAAATAAACACTTACCGAACAAAAACACATGTAACAAACAAATAAACATATATAACATGTAAATACAATAAATTAATACAACATATATCAAACAATAAACACATATAACATGTAACTAAAGGTACAGCAGTGAAAAGGTGGAAATCACGAGAAATAAGAGGAGGTGATAAAATGCCAAGTGAGGGATAGGTGAACAGATAGCCGAGAACACAGAGTCCACGGGAAAAATGTGAATTGTCATCCTCGGATAACACGTGAATTGGGAGACGTGAAACCAGACGCTAAGATTAAGTAGATTGGATGGAAAATAGAAGAAATGATTTTTGATTGGAGAATAAGATCCATATTTAAAGACAAAACACAAAGAATTGAGAGCTTTTGCGATAAGACATATACTTAGGTGTAAGGGGGCGACCACGTGTTGGTCAGCCCATAGGGGCTAACCCATAGCCCAGTAGAAATAGAGATAGAGTTTCAAGTAGTAGATAGCTTGTTCAGATAGGACCTGCCAGTGTGGCGAGGGACCCCTGTGCACATGGCTGCCAGGGAAAAATGGATTAACACGCAAAATTCAGTTCTGAGTCTCTAGGGACTTCGTCAGAGATGAAAGCTGGCAAACATAACAACAACAACAAGATAGGATCGAGGTGTAGATACGAGAAGACACATGTCTAGGTACGGCAAGAGCAAGTATAGTTTTAGACTACTAAGTTTAAGATCTAACGAGTTTCGATTAGTCGAAGTTAACCTCAAGGCATACAGCGGGCTGATGCTGGCCCAAGGAAGTAGCTGTGTTAGAAATAGCGAGTCGTTAAGACAGTAGAAGTGACAGACAATAAAATTATAAGCAGTGAGCTGTTCAATGGGGAACAGTTCACATTAGGTTAGGTAGTCACGTGTTTAAACCTAGCGCCCAGCAGCGAGTAACATTGCTGCTGGGCAACGTGCGTATGTATGACCATAAGTCCAGTCAGTGTGGTCATGATATTTTGTAAAATGTTGAAGTTCGGTGCCCAGGAATATGGGCTGTAAAAAAGCCGGTTTGTCTTTCAAGTGAAGTCTTGTGGTGTGTTCCACAGTATCATAACACACCTAGCATAACTGAACTTAGGGGAGAAAATTACAAAGTCTTACATTGTCGCAGGACAACAAATAGCAACTACAACAGGAGTATTACGATCACACGGAAACACGGTGGAACCCGTGTCAGCTGCCCAAGTTAAGAAGTTCCTTCATTCATGACCGGTCAGCAGGAAGCTACAAGAAATCAAAGCACAAGCTGGCCGACCGAGCCCAGAGAAGTAATCAGCTGGTCGAAGCCTGTCCCGAGTCAACGCCACCCCTGAGAGCTTGATAATACGGGGAAGGAGGCGATGATGGTGCGAGTGGCGACCGTCCAAAATGACGAGGCGAGACGCAATTAAGCCATCGTAGTAACATCGATAACATCAATGACCAAATGATAACTGATAAATGAATCAAAATCCTCTGGTGATACCTTCAAAAAGGTATCTGCTGATACAATTAAACTTCACTGCTGATACAACAATAAATGTAACATGTAACAAACAATAAACAATAAACACAGGTAACATGTAACAAACAATAAACACATATAACATGTAACAAACAATAAACACATACAACATGTAACAAACAATAAACACATGTAAAAAATGATAACCACACATATAACTTGTAACAAATTGAGAATGAATGAAAGATCAGTATCAAGTTTGGTTAACCAAGATTTTCACTGGGTAAAACACATGATGTAAGCAGTGGTATGAAAGGAAAATCAAGTTTGGTCATTCAAAAGATTGTCACCAGGTAAAACACATGATGTAAGCGTGTGAAAGGAAAATCAAGTTTGGTCATTCAAAAGATTGTCACTCGGTAAAACACATGATGTAGGCAGTGGTGTGAAAGGAAAATCAAGTTTGGTCATTCAAAAGATTGTTGCTAGGTAAACAACACATGAGCCAGGCTGTGGTGTGAAAGGAAAATCAAGTTTGGTCATTCAAAAGATTGTTGCTAGGTAAACAACACATGAGCCAGGCAGTGGTGTGAAAGGAAAATCAAGTTTGGTCATTCAAAAGATTGTTGCTAGGTAAAACACATGATAAGTCAACTGAGAGTATTACACAACAGGCCCTTTTTCGGAATCCCCAGGGGAAAAGACAAAGAGGAAGACCAAGGAATTCTTGGAGAAGACAGATAGAAGCAGAGATGAAGATGATGGGGAAGGATTGAAATGATCTTAAAAAAATAGAAAAAACAGATCGACTTGGAAAGTGTTTGTTGAAGACCTATGCTCCACTGGGAGCTAAACAGGTGGAAGAAGAAGAAGAAAACACATGATGTAGGCAGTGGTGTGAAAGGAAAATCAAGTTTGGTCATCCAAAAGATTGTCGCTAGGTAAAACAGGGAGCCAGTGATGGGGAGTGTTAGACACTCCAAAGTATGGTGACAGCTTTACAAAGAGGGAACACAACACAATACTGACGTTTCAACCTGTAGCCTTCTTCAGAAAACAAGGACAATGACAACGAACGACGAAGCACAATTATCTATATCTACATGTTAGATGATCAGGAGAATGGAGAGGTGGACAGAAAAGAAGAGAAGAAAGTAGGATGTTGAAATAAGAAAGGAGGCTACATGAGGGGAAGTAGGATGAGAGTTAAGATGTGTAGGAAAGAGAGATAGGAAAAATGAGGAAGAGATAGAAATGTCAATAGTACAAAGTGGATAATGTATCGTATAAAACGTATAAGAAAAATCAAACACTTAGCGGGGATAACTTGACTGTCCACCGTGAAGCAATCAAGAAAATGGACTATGGACACGAGGCCTACAAAAGGATACGGGGAAACGATAGAGAGAGGAGGAGGGGGGTTAATATGGGGGGATGGGGGGAGAAGAAAAGGTGGGTAGCCTGACTGGTGTGAAAACACTAGAAAGAAACCTCAACAGAGGCTCAGGTAAGGCATGTCAGTGACCAGACAAAGGGCGGAAGGAGGAGAGGATAATAAGTACCATAAAATTAATGGGGCCTAACAGAGAGGAAAAATCCAAACAAAGGAATCGGAGAAGCAAAAGACAAGGGGGAGAACGGGGAATGAGCAACAGAGTTGGTCATAGGTGGGCTAAAAATAGCAGGTTGGAGAGGTAGGAAATAATAACTGGGGGAAGAGAAATAAGAAGGGTAAGAATAAGGTAAGGGTAAAGTGGACAAGAGGAGAGGCGGTGGGTCAGGAGTGAATAGATAGAGGGGGAGTCCGAAAGAAGTGGAGTAAAGAGAGAATGAAAGCAGGAAATAGTGCCTAAAGAGGGAGAGAAGTAGGGAAATGGAGAGACTAGAGGGGGATACAAAGTGAGGTGGAGAGAGGTAGAGAAGTAGGGAAATGGAGAGACTCGAGGAGGATACAGAGTGAGGTGGAGAAAGAGTGTGGGAGATAAACAGACAAGTGGAGTCCTAGAAGAGGGCTGAGAGTAGACAAGCTGGAATAGTGAGAGTAGAGAGGTTGTGACACCAGAGAAAAGAGAATACTAGGAGTGTATAAATAGAGGGGAGTAGGAAGTACACACCAGGGGAGGAGAGGTAATACGTAGGAGGAGAGGCGGTGGGTCAGGGGTGAATAGGTAGAGAGGGAGTCAGAAAGAAGAGGGGTAATAGAGGAAGGGTACACAGGAGGTAGTAGTAGGGAACCGGAGAGATTAGGTGGATAAAAACAGAGGTAGTGAAGTAGGGAACCGGAGAGATTAGGTGGATAAAAACAGAGGTAGTGAAGTAGGGAACCGGAGAGATTAGGTGGATAAAAACAGAGGTGGAGTAAGTGTAGCTGAAGAAAAACAGATAAGTGGTGGCCTAAGAGAAAAAAAAGGGGGGGGGGGGGGGGTGAAAGAAAGCAAGATGGGGGGTAACTACAAGAAGATAGGGGAGAGAAAGGATAGGGAGGGAGCAGACTAACATAGAGGTGAGATTGGAAGAAGAGTACAAGGAAGGGAGAAGGGATCAGAGGAAGAGGGGTCCTCAGAGGGATAGGGATACATTCATTCATTCTTACAAGAAAGTCACGGAGGTTCCGGTCATGTCTAAAGGCCATCAGTGGTGGGTCGGGGAAGAGCAGTTGAGTAGTAGGGTCAGATCGGAGAATAGGGAGGTAGTGGTGGATGGTCCTAATCAAAGCATAGTGGTGAGGGTGATAGGTGATGGCGAATACTACTCTATCCATGAGGGGATGAGTAGAGGGGGTAAGAGTGTAGAAGAGGAGGAAGAAAAGGATGGAGAGAGTGAAGGAGAAGGTAGAGAATAGAGAACAGTCTAGAAGTGAGGGTGGAAGATAGGAGACGAAAGAACCAGGTTAAACAAGGAAAAAACACATAAAGAGAAGTCACAGAAAAATAGAGGATGATCCAGGGAAATACGTGCAAAGTGAAGGCCATGGAGAAATAAACAGACGATAGAACAAGGTCAAGGAAACCAGACATTAAGACAAGGTCAGGAGGAAAAGAAAACAAGGGATTGAGATTCACGTGGAAAATGGTGACGCCCATGCCTAGGAAGTGGGTGGTCAGACATGCGTGGGAAGTAAGATTCTGATTGGCTGGCAAGAGCCAAATTTAAGAGGTGAACACTAGAGTTTAGAGAGCACTTTAGAATGCACTTTGGAGTGAAACACTCGGAGACAGCGCACATGCGCTAGTAACCGCTGGGCGACCAAGTGGTTGACCCGTAGACAGGTTTATCAGAACCTAGCAGCGTTAGAATAGAACGCCAGTTAACTAAATAGTTATAAAGTTTAGGGATTTTGAGAGAAGCACTGGAAGTGAACACTCGAAGGGGACGGTTGCAGAGACAACTTACGGACAGTCTGGAAGATACACATGATAGTTAGGTGTAGCTGATTTGAGATACAGTGAGACGATGTGGACTGAAGACTGCCATACAAATTAGTGTAGGTTAGGTTAGGGGTGGGCTGACAATGGGTCGGTCCACATATAATTAGTCATTTAAAATGAATGCATGTGGATCCCCAGACGAGTGCACTCCAAGTATGTAGGTGGCAATCTATTGTGTATGTAACCATAATAAATGGTGACGGAATAAAAGTCGGACTAACTTTTATATTCAAGCGTTTGTCTATGTGTTTCCAGTGTAAACATCTTGCCTTGCGTCACCCTTCTGGGCACGAACTACAATAACCAACAAGTTGTCACGGCAAAACATAACGTGAGTAAGTCATCGTAACACGAGTTCAACGATCAGCATCCAGTGAGCCCAGACAGGAGTTGGCCTCAATGTAAACACGAGGGCCACATTCCGGAGAAGGTCACGGGGACAGAACTGACAGGGGCTGGAAGGGCGTGTTGTCACAGGCTAACAGCTGGCCGAGGTTAACGGTCAACGTAAAATATCAAATAAAGTAACATCGCTAACTTAGGAATAGAGAACTTTTATTATTTTCGTCCCCCGGATACATTGATGCGTGACCAGGCGCAAAAAGGCAGATAACAAAGAAACAAAATTGCAGAGCTCAAAAGTGAAAGAACAACAAATAACATCAATAGACAACGCAAAGAAGAGACACCAGTAACGCAAACCAGAAAGTCAGAAACGGAGATGTCAGAAAATTGAAAGTCTCAATCAAGCAATTCCACGCAGACAAGAAACAACATAACAAATCAAATTGAAAGTCTCAATCAAGCAATTCCACGCAGATGAGAAACATCACAGATCAAAGTGAAATCCTCAATCAATCAATTCCATGCAGACGAGAAACATCACAAATCAAAGTGAAATCCTCAATCAATCAATTCCATGCAGACGAGAAACATCACAGATCAAAGTGAAATCCTCAATCAATCAATTCCATGCAGACGAGAAACATCACAGATCAAAGTGAAATCCTCAATCAATCAATTCCACGCAGACGAGGAACATCACAGATCAAAGTGAAATCCTCAATCAATCAATTCCATGCAGACGAGAAACATCACAGATCAAAGTGAAATCCTCAATCAATCAATTCCATGCAGACGAGAAACATCACAAATCAAAGTGAAATCCTCAATCAATCAATTCCATGCAGACGAGAAACATCACAGATCAAAGTGAAATCCTCAATCAATCAATTCCATGCAGACGAGAAACATCACAGATCAAAGTGAAATCCTCAATCAATCAATTCCACGCAGACGAGGAACATCACAGATCAAAATGAAATCCTCAATCAATCAACTCCACGCAGACATAAATTAACAACACGAATCCAACAGAAGCTGTTAAGGAAATCAAGTCAACGCAGACCTGAAGGAAACAACACAAACCCAAGGTCAACGAAGTAAGGTGCTTGGTCAGAAACAAGGAACTGTGATTAAGGTGAGAAACCCAATAGGCAGAAATGAACAATAGATACAATTTAGTGTATAAACAAAGCGTGATTCAAGAATTTAGAACAATTATAGACAAGGTGCAATAACAGTGAATATCAAATTGTGATTAGACAGAATAGAACACTGAAAACAAATAGTTAATTAAGAAATTCATGAGGAACAGATTTCCAGGAATTAAATTGAACAATTTAATTATTAAGTAAGGTGTGTTAAATATGTTAAATTATGAATAAATAAGTAATGTGTGTTTTCTCCACAGGGTCATTAGTATTGTGAAATTTATATTAATTAGTTAAGTAGTAGATTGTGTATTAAAATTTTGTATGAACGCAGATACCAAAGGGAAATAATTGGAAAATATTAGACTGTCCTTGTTAAAAAATTTTTTTTAGTAAAGGCAATTAACGCCAATTAGTTGTAGAATTGGGAGGTTGGTTTAAAGAAGGGAGAAGTAGAAGTAGCTAAGGATACAAATCACGGACACTCGTAATATTAAAATAAGAGGTATTGAAAGAAAGAATGAAAGATGACATGTTGAATTTGAACACAGATGATGTAGGTACAATTTGTGTGTGAAATAAGAATTATATAGAGCACTACTAGTGACATAAGAAAAGCAATATTCTGACTAAGTAGAGACGAAATTAAAGTAAAAAGATGGAAACAAGTAAAGAGGATTATGTATGGCAAATGATTAACAAATTGGGGAAGCAGTACAGAAATTAGGAGAAGGGATACAGATACAAGAAATTGTAAAACGAATACCAACATTTACTGGAGGAGAAGACCAATTCGAAACTTGGATAAATGACATTGAGAAATGGCAAAGGAGTAGCAAAATAACGCTACCAGAATTGAAAGAACTAGCATTGATAACCAGTCAAGGCAGAGAGCTAGTAGCATAAGAAGAAGAATAAATGAAGTAAAAGATGAAAATTTGGAAGAATTTAAATCTTATTTGAAACAGAGATAGGCCAGATTAGAAGATCCACAACAAGCCATAATGAAACTTAAGTCGACACATCAGCTGCAACAAGAATCAGTGCAGGAATATGGCGATAAAGTATTGGAGTTAGCAGAGCAAGGATTAGGGCAAGGAATTGACAATGAACAGATAAATAAGATGCTAATAGCCATATTCATAGAGGGCCTTAGGAATAAAGGGCTAAAAATGCAATTAGCAAGAAGGAATTTAGTAACATTGGCACAGGTGATGAATGTGGCAACAGAAGAAGAAAATATTAGACAAATGTTTGAGGGAGAAGGACAGGAGAAAAGAGAAGAGCCACAGAGAACAAGGAGATAGGAATGTCCAATGGAGATCGATCATACAAGACAAAGATATTGGAGAGATAATAACACGCAGAAAGTGAATTGGATAGAAGACAATAGAAGATGCTACAATTGCAATAGAGTAGGACATATAGCTATATATTGTTATACAAGAACCTACCGAAGAAAAGAGAGGTCATACCCACAACAGGGAAACACCGAAAGTGTTCTAATAGACAGCTGATTTTAAACACAAGGGGAAGAGAGCCTGAACAATTTGGAAGATATGAAAGAAGAGAAGATCCGTGCTCATTCATAGTACAATTAGGAAAACAGAGGGTTAGAGCAATAATAGATACAGGAGCAAGCGTTAGCGTGATAAAAGGAAGCACATTTAGATCACTAGGAGGAAGAATAAAAATATACAAAACAAGTAATAATTTAGAAGCAATAAATGGACAAATATTAAAAGTGATAGGAAAGACAGTATTTGGAGATAAAAGTAGGTAGACACACTATGAGACAAGTATTTATGGTGGTAGAAGGAATGAACAAGGCCATGATAATAGGAAGAGACTGGATGAATAAAACAGAGTAATAGTCAATTATAGAACACAAAAATTGCAACTGGGAAATACAGAAATACAAATGGAAGACGACATACATATAGTAACACTGGCTAGAGCAAAGAGAGATATAATGTTGAAACCACAGGAAGTACATATAGTATTGATGAAGATAAAGAAAAATGATTACGTCACACCAGGAAACTGGTGGTGAATACAACAAGAGCTAGTCAGGAGATAATGGAAGAACCGAACATAAAGGTAACAGATGAATAGTAAAAATGACAAAGAATCAGACATTTCCAGTGATGGTAATAAACCAATCAGAAAGGACAATAAAGATAAAAAGGGGTAAATGGTAGCTCAGATTCAACTAACACAACCGAGGAGAGAAGAAAGCACAGAGGGAGAAGAAGAAAGAACGCCACAAAGACAAAGGAAAATAGAGGGAAAAAGTAAACAATATGAGGAAAGACAGGGGAAGACAATAAAACTGTCACAGGAAAGAGAGAAAGAATTAATCAGACAAATACAAACAAATGAAGAAGACAAGCAGTTAATACAAGAAGTAGTAGTAGACAACCACGACATTTTTGCGCTGACCGACTTCGAATTAGGGCACAGTACAAATGGACATAGACACAGGGAACACAGAACCACCCAAAATAAGGAGACATATAGAACACCACTAAGAAACAGAGAGATAGTAGAGAAAGCAGTATGTTAAAGGCAGGCATAATCACAAGAATACATTTACAATGGTCGTCACCAGTAGTAATAGTGAAGAAAAAAGACGGATCATAAAGGTTCTGTTGTGATTACAAAGCACTAAACAAGATAACTAAGAACATCAGCTTTCAGATGAATAGAGTAGACGACATCATATCATTGTTCCAGGGTACAGATTGGTACAGTACTTTGGATTGTAAGGTTGGCTACTGGACAATAGAAGTGAAAGAGGCAATAAAACATAAACTTGCATTTAATACGCATGTAGGGACGTTCACCTGGAATGTCATGCCATTTGGACTAAAAGGAGCCCCAGCAACATACATGGGGCTAATGAATCAAGTACTACAAGGGTGTGATAAATTCGCACAAGCCTACATAGATGACATTATCATTTTCACCAAAGGAACCAAACAAAATCATATATACCATATAGAACAAGTGTTTAATAGACTTAGGCAACACAACATAAAATTAAAGATAAACAAATGTCATTTTTAAAGCAAGAAGTAAAGTATCTGGGATTCAGAGTAAACAACAAGGGCATTATGCCAGACGACGAAAAGATAAGGGCCATAAGAGAAATGAAGCCACCTACAAGAGTAAGAGAGGTGAGAAGTTTCTTAGGAATGTGTGGATACTACCGGAGATTCATACCGAAGTTCGCAGTGATTGCCAAGCCATTAACTACATTGACAAGAAAGTTTAATAGGTTTAAATGGACACCACAATGTCAGAAAGCGTTTAACACACTAAAAGAAGGACTAACAGTGATACCAATACTAGCACACCCAAACAAAGATGGAAGAATGATACTATATACGGATGCCTCGGATACAGCAATAGGGGCATGTTTAGTAAATGAAAACACAAGGATAGACAATGCAACTGGAAAAACAACTTTACAAGAAGCCCTGATCTAATTCCTATCACATAAATTAAGTAAAACTCAGGTAAAGTGGGCCACAATAGAAAAAGAAGCATACGCTAAACATTATGCAATACAAAACTTGCATTTCTACCTGTACGGAAATACAATAGTTATAAGAGTGGACCATAAGTCATTAAAGGCAATACAGTAGTTATAAGAACGGACCATAAGCCATTAAAGGCAATACTGGACGATCAAATAAACAATAGGAAGATAGACATGTGGTCGTTATCAATACAGAATAGTGGAGCAAAAATAGAATATATAGAGGGAGTAAAGAATATATGTGCAGACTGGTTATCCAGGTTACCTAGGAAGGAAAATGAAGAAAGGGAACAAACAAGGGAGGCCTAACTATGGGTTGAAAGACACTGTCAAGGAAGTCAGAAATGAGAACTGTGGGACATGCGATGGAAGAGACAAAAGGTCATCCAGGAGAGTCAGGTTTATGTATCTTAGGCAGCATATAGAAAGAGGGTCTGCCCAAGCAGTGATCAGGAAGGATCTTACGGGAGGAGCTAGAGGGAAGTAGCCCATCCTGAATGAACCGGAAGATCGTGCAACGTACCATGGCGTTGTTAGAGACAGTAGTGACGTCGGGGGTGGGGAGGTAGAAAGTAGGGTCGGATAATTGTTTGTCCCCTTCCCAGATATAGAGGTCTTTCCTCCAAACTACCACCGCACCTCCCTTGTCAGCTGGCTTGATGACAATATCATCATGTCGGCGAAGATCCTGTAAGGCCTTGTACTCATCACCACTAAGATTAGAGTGTCAAAGTCTCTGGGGACGAAGTGCCTTAATCTCCCGGAGGGTACTGTTAATAAACAGGTCCAAATCCTGTGAGTCGCCCGAGGAGGGAGTCCAGCTAGTTAAAACACATGAGCCAGGCAGTGGTGTGAAAGGAAAATCAAGTTTGGTCATCCAAAAGATTGTCACTAGGTAAAACACATGAGCTAGGCAGTGGTGTGAAAGGAAAATCAAGTTTGGTCATCCAAAAGATTGTCACTAGGTAAAACACATGAGCCAGGCAGTGGTGTGAAAGGAAAATCAAGTTTGGTCATCCAAAAGATTGTCACTAGGTAAAACACATGAGCCAGGCAGTGGTGTGAAAGGAAAATCAAGTTTGGTCATCCAAAAGATTGTCACTAGGTAAAACACATGAGCCAGGCAGTGGTGTGAAAGGAAAATCAAGTTTGGTCATCCAAAAGATTGTCACTAGGTAAAACACATGAGCCAGGCAGTGGTGTGAAAGGAAAATCAAGTTTGGTCATCCAAAAGATTGTCACTAGGTAAAACACATGAGCCAGGCAGTGGTGTGAAAGGAAAATCAAGTTTGGTCATCCAAAAGATTGTCACTAGGTAAAACACATGAGCCAGGCAGTGGTGTGAAAGGAAAATCAAGTTTGGTCATCCAAAAGATTGTCACTAGGTAAAACACATGAGCCAGGCAGTGGTGTGAAAGGAAAATCCAGTGTGAGGCCAACTTCAGTTGAAGTAATAAAAGTTGCACAAATATCTGACAACACTAGCTCACAACAGACTTACCTTCAGGTCTGCCAGCGCTGCATCATTCATAGCCTCGATATATTTTTTGTCCAACCTTTTCTGAATGTTTCTCAGCTTGTGGTAGTTCTCACATTCTGTAACTGTGTGGTTGACATAAGCCAAGATATGCTTGCATCTCTCATTGGCTCTCTCCAACCGTCCATATTCCTGACTCTGAGCTGTCAACATATTTAAATACTTCATTATCATGCCTGAAACTAGGTCCAATGTTTTTGTCAGATAAATGAAAAATGAAAGGAAAACATCTATTACAGTTTGTGTTGTTGCCCCATCCTGACTAGGAGTTGAGTTTGTGTCTCTCTTACTATTAGCTATCAGCTGACACTTATTTGTGCTTACTCCCTTCCTCACTCACATCTTGACTCACAAGCTCACTTGGAAATAACAAAGAAATGAAATGGACTTCCGTTTCAAAATGGTGGAACGTTTCACGTTTTCTTGATCGCTGTAGCAAATGCATCTGGGGTTTAATTAATTTCGGCTATCTGATGCCATTTTCTGTGTTGAAATCAAAATGATGTTCTACTTAGCAAATCTGCGCCGACGAAGTGGACAAATCTGCGCCACCAAGTACACACAGCAATGTTCCTTTTTGACAAGTCAAGTATTGTAAAAGCGACCTTCACCGTCTAGTGTTGACATGCGGTTTACGTCACATTGAGTGCTGATCAATGGTCGACGTTGGAATTGTTTGACGCAAGTTATTTACATGCTGAAACGCATTAATGTGGACTGCTCCGTCAAGTCGACCGAAGATTTTCCTCTTTGGGGAATTTGCACCATGTTTCGTTCGTTGTACGCTAACCGTAGGGTCTGTTGTTTGATGTGTGACGGGGATAATTCGACGACTGTGTGTTTATATGTTCGGTTGGAGTCAAGAAATATGTCCTAACATCATCAAGCGCTAGACATTTTTTGTTCTCAATATGACGATCATCATTTTTGGGAGGACGTGAACTTCTGGTATATGGTGGATAGGCGGCAGGAACCATTGAAGGCTATGTCTGAAAAGTGTTCCTTGTTGCAGTTTCCTCATATTCAAAGTCCGGCTTGTTGCAGGAGCTACTGAGTTAGATGCTCTGTGCACACCGTGAGATGTGTGTCTCATCCGTTTTGATCATGTTTCGATATTCCAATTGTTTACGATGAATGATGATATCGTATGACAGGCCAAGCTCACTTGGAGATAACAAAGAAATGGATACACTTCTTACTCTCAGCTGTAGACTGACTCACATTCTGACTGACTCACATTCTGACTGACTCACAAGCTCACTTGGAGATAACAAAGAAATGGATACACTTCTTACTCTCAGCTGTTGACTGACTCACATTCTGACTGACTCACAAGCTCACTTGGAGATAACAAAGAAATGGATACACTTCTTACTCTCAGCTGTTGACTGACTCACATTCTGACTGACTCACATTCTGACTGACTCACAAGCTCACTTGGAGATAACAAAGAAATGGATACACTTCTTACTCTCAGCTGTTGACTGACTCACATTCTGACTGACTCACATTCTGACTGACTCACAAGCTCACTTGGAGATAACAAAGAAATGGATACACTTCTTACTCTCAGCTGTTGACTGACTCACATTCTGACTGACTCACAAGCTCACTTGGAGATAACAAAGAAATGGATACACTTCTTACTCTCAGCTGTTGACTGACTCACATTCTGACTGACTCACAAGCTCACGTGGAGATAACAAAGAAATGGATACACTTCTTACTCTCAGCTGTTGCCTGACTCACATTCTGACTGACTCACAAGCTCACTTGGAGATAACAAAGAAATGGATACACTTCTTACTCTCAGCTGTTGACTGACTCACATTCTGACTGACTCACAAGCTCACTTGGAGATAACAAAGAAATGGATACACTTCTTACTCTCAGCTGTTGACTGACTCACATTCTGACTGACTCACAAGCTCACTTGGAGATAACAAAGAAATGGATACACTTCTTACTCTCAGTTGTTGACTGACTCACATTCTGACTGACTCACAAGCTCACTTGGAGATAACAAAGAAATGGATACACTTCTTACTCTCAGCTGTTGACTGACTCACATTCTGAATGACTCACAAGCTCACTTGGAGATAACAAAGAAATGGATACACTTCTTACTCTCAGCTGTTGACTGACTCACATTCTGACTGACTCACAAGCTCACTTGGAGATAACAAAGAAATGGATACACTTCTTACTCTCAGCTGTTGACTGACTCACATTCTGACTGACTCACATTCTGACTGACTCACAAGCTCACTTGGAAATAACAAAGAAATGGATACACTTCTTACTCTCAGCTGTTGACTGACTCACATTCTGACTGACTCACATTCTGACTGACTCACAAGCTCACTTGGAGATAACAAAGAAATGGATACACTTCTTACTCTCAGTTGTTGACTGACTCACATTCTGACTGACTCACATTCTGACTGACTCACAAGCTCACTTGGAGATAACAAAGAAATGGATACACTTCTTACTCTCAGCTGTTGACTGACTCACATTCTGACTGACTCACATTCTGACTGACTCACAAGCTCACTTGGAGATAACAAAGAAATGGATACACTTCTTACTCTCAGCTGTTGACTGACTCACATTCTGACTGACTCACATTCTGACTGACTCACAAGCTCACTTGGAGATAACAAAGAAATGGATACACTTCTTACTCTCAGTTGTTGACTCGCTTACATCCTTCCCTTCATACTGACCATGATGTTCACTGAGCTGAACTCTGCTTTTACCAATACCATTGAACCACACAACCACCCATACAAGAAATCATGGAAATAAATAAATGATACCACCAAATAGGTCAGTATATAGCACAGTTACTTCATTATATGGAGTAAAACAAAACACAGAACTGGGGTCATTAGTTATCACACAACAAGGTTTGTTACTATCACACAACTGGGGTCATTAGTTATCACACAACAAGGTTTGTTACTATCACACAACTGGGATTGTTAGTTATCACACGACTGGTGTCATTGATTATCACACAACTGAGGTCATTAGTTATCACATGACTAGTATCATTAGTTATCACATGACTGGGGTCATTAGTTGTTACACAACTGGGGTCATTAGTTTGCACACAAGAGTGGTCGTTATTTATCACACAACTGGGGTCATTAGTTTTCACACAACAAGGTTTGTTACTAACACACAACTGGGGCCATTAGTTATCACACAACTGTGGTCATTATTTATCACACAACTGGGGTCATTAGTTATCACACAACTGGGGTCATTATTTATCACACAACTGGGGTCAATAGTTATCACACAACTGTGGTCATTATTTATCACACAACTGGGGTCATTAGTTATCACACAACTGGGGTCATTATTTATCACACAACTGGGGTCAATAGTTATCACACAACTGTGGTCATTAGTTATCACACAACTGTGGTCATTATTTATCACACGACTAGTGTCATTAGTTATCACACAACTGTGGTCATTAGTTATCACACAACTGGGGTCATTAGTTATTATATGACAGGGTCATTAGTTGTTTCACAACTGGGTTCATTAGTTGTTACACAACTGGGGTCATTAGTTATCACACAACTGTGGTCATTATTTATCACACAACTGTGGTCATTATTTATCACACAACTGGGGTCATTAGTTTTCACACAACAAGTTTTGTTACTATCACACAACTGGGGTCATTAGTTATCACACAACTGGGGTCATTAGTTATCACACAACCGTGGTCATTAGTTATCACACAACTGGGGTCATTATTTATCACACAACTGGGGTCATTAGCTATTATATGACAGGGGTCATTAGTTGTTTCACAACTGGGGTCATTAGTTATCACACAACTGTGGTCATTAGTCATCACACAACTGTGGTCATAAGTTATCACACAACTGGGGTCATTAGTTATCACACAACTGTGGTCATTATTTATCACACAACTGGGGTCATTAGTTTTCACACAACTGGGGTCATTAGTTATCACACAACTGGGGTCATTAGTTATCACACAACAAGGTTTGTTACTATCACACAACTGGGGTCATTAGTCATCACATGACTGGGGTCATTAGTTACCACACAAGTGGGGTCATTAGTTATCCCACAACTATGGTTGATGATGTCACACAAGTGAGGTCATTAGTTATCACACAAATATGGTTGTAATATGATTAAAACTAGGATTGTTAGTATCACACAAATATGGTTGTAATATCACACGACTGGGATTGTTAGTATCACACAAATATGGTTGCAATATCACACGACTGGGGTCATAACATGGGCAAATATGAGTTTGGTGTGTACATACACAAGTGTGAGTTTGGTGTGTAACATGGACAAGTGTGAGTTTGGTGTGTGTACATGGACAAGTGTGAGCTTGGTGTGTAACATGGACAAGTGTGAGTTTGGTGTGTACATGGACAAGTGTGAGTTTGTTGTGTAACATGGACAAGTGTGAGTTTGTTGTGTAACATGGACAAGTGTGAGTTTGGTGTGTAACATGGACAAGTGTGGGTTTGTTGTGTAACATGGACAAGTGTGGGTTTGATGTATAACATGGACACGTGTGGGTTTGGTGTGTACATGGACAAGTGTGAGTTTGGTGTGTAACATGGACAAGTGTGAGTTTGGTGTGTACATGGACAAGTGTGAGTTTGTTGTGTAACATGGACAAGTGTGAGTTTGGTGTGTAACATGAACAAGTGTGAGTTTGGTGTGTACATGGACAAGTGTGAGTTTGGTGTGTAACATGGACAAGTGTGAGTTTGGTGTGTACATGGACAAGTGTGAGTTTGGTGTGTAATATGGACAAGTGTGAGTTTGGTGTGTACATGGACAAGTGTGAGTTTGGTGTGTGCATGGACAAGTGTGAGTTTGGTGTGTACATGGACAAGTGTGAGTTTGGTGTGTAACATGGACAAGTGTGAGTTTGGTGTGTACATGGACAAGTACTAGTTTGTTGTGTAAAATGAACAAGTGTGAGTTTGGTGTGTACATGGACAAGTGTGAGTTTGGTGTGTAACATGGACAAGTGTGAGTTTGGTGTGTACATGGACAAGTGCTAGTTTGTTGTGTAACATGAACAAGCGTGAGTTTGGTGTGTAACATGGACAAGTGTGAGTTTGGTGTGTAACATGGACAAATGTGAGTCTGATGTGTGCATGCTCAAACTTACATTGTGTGCACTTTAACAGGTTGTCTATCAGCAAAGGATACTTAGTCAGTCTCTGCATCTGAGATGGCACTAAATCCTTCAGCTGGAGGCGACGACACAAAATATGGGATTCAGCATCCTACGATAATACAACAACACAATCTTCTTCAGTCATAAAAAAAAATTCATGGATTATCAATCATCATCTTGAAACAAATCAAATGACAACACTAGTCATTATTCTTCTTCTTCCTCTTGATCCTTCTCGCGTCGTTAGATGTTGCATAGGACTTGTAGTCTTTATTGCCACCAATCTCTATTCGAGGTGAGATGTTCGATCCTATCTAATGAGTATATACCTGCCAACTTTGCTTCTCTTATAAGTGTTCTTTTCAGTGTCTCTGGGTATTCCTCTTTTATTTTGTGCACTGATGATTCCCATAGAAGAAGGTAAGGCAAAGAAATGCATCAACATGTGAAACTGCAGCAATGTTGATTGATATCATATGATATACATAGTCTAGAACCCTTTCACCCGAGTTTCAGCTCTCCCAATTGATTCAACTACACCGGGTATCCTGCATCGACTTCTATCTATCTATCTATTGACCTTTCGAGCCGTAACCGGCCCATAGGGCGTAGACCAAGATACACCTTCTCCTATATGAATTTTTGTTCTAGCAGTTTTCTTTTAAAGATATTTTATCAAATCTCGCCATCTGTCTCTGTTCTGTGCAAGCAGTTCTATCTCATTGAGGGAGCCGATTCCTGCTGCTCTTGCCTCTCTCATCAATGTTCTTCTCAGTGTCTCCCTGGGTCTTCCTCTTTTTCTTTTACCTGTTGTTTCCCATATGAGGGCTTGCTTTGCTATTCGATTATTATCTCTTCTCATCACATGTCCAACGTATGACCATCGTCTTTTCTTTATTACTGAAGATATTAGTGGTTGATTGGCGATTTCTCTAATTTCCTCGTTTGTTTTGAATTCTTTCCATTCTATACCAAGTGCATCGACTTAGTCCTCGTTTATTTTCCTTCTGGCCACAGAACTATACGCAAGGAAGAGATTTTATTATTATTATTATTACTTTTATTTTTCATTCTAGTTTGAAATTATTTGATTTTAGATACTTCATTATTGGTTAGCTATGTAGAGCTAATTTTATTTACTTACATATCTGTGTGTGTGTGTTGTTTGTTCCTGCTGAAGGCGTATTGAGCTGAAACATCATTCAATTATGTCTACCCATAGAACAGCCTGTTTTGGAATTCTCTTGTTGTCTCTCCTCAGCACATGCTCAGCATATGTCCATCTTCTCTTTCTAATTGTAGATGAGATAGCTAGTTGCATGGCCATTACTCTAATCTCTATATTAGTCTTGAATTCATCCCATTGTACACAGAGTATTCTTCTTAGACATTTGTCTTCAAAAGTGTTTAGTTTTCTCTCGATCTCTTGTTATTTTCCAGCTTTCACATGTGTAGGTAAGTGTTGATAATACATTTGAGTTGAATATTCTAAGTTTGGTTTTCTTGCTTAGTATTTTTTATTTTTCCTGTGTGTTACCAGGGTCTCATTATGAATAATGACAATTGTGACCTTCCAGGCATGTCGTAAGAGGCACTAAGGGGTTGATCGATGGCTTGACAAGCTGTCATTGTAAAAACTATTGTTATGGAAACAGAGCCATAGATTTTAGAAGCAGTGATCTCTGCAATATGTGCCATTTTGGAACGCAAGGTTTCTGTTTTTGAGATTGTGGTTCTGCCATATGTGCCGTCTTCGGCTCGAAAGGATAATTAATAGATAGAGAGATTTTTTATTTCCATATTTAGTCCCGGTTTTTTACAATTTGTTGTTGCTTTTGCTATCCTGCTTCTAATTTCTTTCATTGTTTCACCTTTTTGATCTATTTTACCACCAAGATATATATATATATATATATATATATATATATATATATATAGAGAGAGAGAGAGAGAGAGTGGTTTACGCTTTCCAATGCCTGGCGATTGAATTATATATTGACCTCTGGAGTATTTTTATTTTTCATTATTTTTGTTTTATCCCTGTTGATTTCTAAATCCCATTTAAGAAAGATGTGAGATGCCATGCTTGAAAAAAGTAACAAACCAAATACCAAATGAAACCATAAGAAAAATGGTAGGAACTAAACCCTGCCAAGAATATATAGAACAACAACAACTTAAATGGTTTGGTCACCTGGTCAGAATGAATCCTTACCAATCACCATCAAGGGAGTTCTTCTTGAGAATGCATGGAAAAAGACCAAGAGGAAGACCCAGAAGAAGATGGATGAGTGCAGTGGCAGAGACATGTAACAACAAAGGAAAATCACTAATTCAGACAGTTCGAGCAGCTCAAGAATGACAGATGATATAAACCACAACACCTTTCAGGTATCAGTGAGAAAGACAAAAGAAGAAGATGGATAGATGCAGTGACAGAGACATGTAACAACAAAGGAAAATCACTAATTCAGACAGTTCGAGCAGCTCAAGAACAACAAATGATATAAACCACAACACCTTTCAGGTATCAGTGACAAGAGAAAAGAAGAAGAAAAGAAGAAGATCCTATTTTTTTCCATTTGATTATAAGGTATCTGTGATATCAGTAGGTCCTATTCTTTCCACCATAGATAAGGTATCTGTGATATCAGTAGGTCCTATTCTTTCCACCATAGATAAGGTATCTGTGATATCAGTAGGTCCTATTCTTTCCACCATAGATAAGGTATCTGTGATATCAGTAGGTCCTATTCTTTCCACCATAGATAAGGTATCTGTGATATCAGTAGGTCCTATTCTTTCCACCATAGATAAGGTATCTGTGATATCAGTAGGTCCTATTCTTTCCACCATAGATAAGGTATCTGTGATATCAGTAGGTCCTATTCTTTCCACCATAGACAAGGTATCTGTGATATCAGTAGGTCCTATTCTTTCCACCATAGATAAGGTATCTGTGATATCAGTAGGTCCTATTCTTTCCACCATAGATAAGGTATCTGTGATATTTTTCATCTTGTTGATATTGTCACTTTGGTGCACTATATCATCTACAAAATCTAGATCTTCCAACAAATTCTTGTCATACCATTTAATGCCATGATTGTTTGTGCAACATTTACTCATTATGTAATCAATGGTCATTCCAAATAGCAAGGCTGATAGTATACATCCCTGACTCATGTACAATGTAAAACCAAAGATGCGTTCCCTTCTCTGTGTGAACTTCTCAAGTATAGCTGTCTTTTATAATGTTTGTAACTTCTGGTGGTATTCCGTCATGTTTTAAGATATTCCACAAGGACAATCTATGTCTGCTGTCAAACACTTGTGTTTAATCAATGAAAATGCACATTAATGGCTGTTGTTTTTCTGTACGTTCTTCTAGTGTTATCCTTAGAGTGAATATATGATCAGGACACAGCTTCTCTCCTTTCTGAATACTGCTTGTTCTTTATGCATAATATTATTTACAGCATCTTTTATTCTGTTCAGCAAGATTGCAGAGAAAACCTTGGAGGCAACTGATAAAAGTGTAATTCCTCTCAAATTATTGCAATCTTTAAGATTGCCTTTTTTAGGTAGTTTGATAATGATCCCTGTCTTCCAGTTTGTAGGAACTTTTTCTTCATCCCAAATTTGATTAAATAACTTTCTTAGGTGAAATAAGTTTTGATTATTAAATACCTTCAACATCTCTGGAGTTATTTTATCTACGCCAGAGGCATATCTTTAAATAGCCAAGCACCCAACATTGGGTTCCGCCATGTTTCTTCAATAAATTCATTTGATCTCTCTTGGAGATAGATTAGCACCCAACATTGGGTTCCACCATGTTTCTTCAATAAATTCATTTGGTCTCTCTTGGAGATTAGCACCAAACATTGGGTTCCACCATGTTTCTTCAATAAATTCATTTGATCTCTCTTGGAGATAGATTAGCACCAAACATTGGGTTCCGCCATGTTTCTTCAATAAATTCATTTGATCTCTCTTGGAGATAGATTAGCACCCAACATTGGGTTCCACCATGTTTCTTCAATAAATTCATTTGGTCTCTCTTGGAGATTAGCACCAAACATTGGGTTCCACCATGTTTCTTGAATAAATTCATTTGGTCTCTCTTGGAGATAGACTAGCACCAAACATTGGGTTCCACCATGTTTCTTCAATAAATTCATTTTATCTCTCTTGGAGATAGACTAGCACCAAACATTGGGTTCCACCATGT
Organism: Megaustenia siamemsis; assembly: GCA_032433765.1. NCBI lineage: Eukaryota > Metazoa > Mollusca > Gastropoda > Stylommatophora > Ariophantidae > Megaustenia > Megaustenia siamemsis. The sequence goes on from JAVIAB010000126.1 coordinate 221,350, forward strand.
TTCTTGAATAAATTCATTTGGTCTCTCTTGGAGATAGACTAGCACCAAACATTGGGTTCCACCATGTTTCTTCAATAAATTCATTTGATCTCTCTTGGAGATAAACTAGCACCAAACATTGGGTTCCACCATGTTTCTTCAATAAATTCATTTTATCTCTCTTGGAGATAGACTAAGACCAAACATTGGGTTCCACCATGTTTCTTCAATAAATTCATTTGATCTCTCTTGGAGATAGACTAGCACCAAACATTGGGTTCCACCATGTTTCTTCAATAAATTCATTTGATCTCTCTTGGAGATAGACTAGGACCAAACATTTTGTGGGTAGCTTACATCTTACCCATCCTTTTATTGATCTCACTACTGTGATATCTGACCTGTTTTGACAGTGTCTCTCCTAATTGTTAATATAATCCTTTCTATCATATCTCTTGATGTGGCTGGTTCTCTTCATGGACTGTACAAGAAAATAGTGACTCTGCACTCAAACAATGCCTGGCAAGTATTCTGACCTAACCAATCATGTGGTTGGCAACTTCTACTATGTCCTCTCAACAGAGCAAAAGAATTAGAAGAGACTGAGTCAGTAGTTAAACACAGCGAAGAGCAAAACCTCTATCTGATTATACAGAAAACCATGATCCAGCAAAACAATGTCCATCTCCTTCAAATTGTAACATGTCTGGGACCAGCAGTAACTAACAATATAGAATGTGCCAGGATCAACAGAACAATAGTGATGCAAACATTAAATCTCATGAAGAACTTGAAACCATAATACCAAAAAGGCAGTAAAATGAAAACTACTGAATGTATGTATCTTTCTGATAGCAACATATAGTTGTGAATCACAGACAATCTTGCAAATAAATATGAATAAAATTGGTTCATTAGAAACAAAGCACTACAGAAATATCCTTAGGATACCTTGGATAATGAAAAAGAGCATTGAAGAGAAAATGAGTGGGCTGGAAAGACAATAGCACACCCCATACCAGGAGCTACAAAATGCAGACATAGCTATTGACTCAAGCATTTCAGGAGCTGGTTTTGTAGCTTTTAATTTATTGATGTTTCAACAGATATTTGCACTAAAACTTTGTCATTCTTTTATTTCACCTTTTTTCTCACTTTCTGAGCAAATTGTTTGAAAAAACCGAGTGTCAATTTTAATGTATTCTCTTGTTGTTTTTTCATTTTTTTTAAAATTGCAAACAATGGCCATGCCACAGTGAGTTATAATACAGGAAGATGAGACTGGGGAGGACAGAAAAGAAGGTGGTTTCAAGACATCAAAGAGACATTCAACTTGACAAACAGAAGAAGTTGCAGTTCTGCTCAAGACAGAGATTCTTTGAGATCAGCTTTGATGAGTCTAACTATTTGTATAGGAAACAACCTGATAAATAATGACTTGAGGAAGATAAATGGTTACATTTGTATAGGAAACAACCTGATAAATAATGACTTGAGGAAGATAAATGGTTACATTTGTATAGGAAACAACCTGATAAATAATGACTTGAGGAAGATAAATGGTTACATTTGTATAGGAAACAACCTGATAAATAATGACTTGAGGAAGATAAATGGTTACATTTGTATAGGAAACAACCTGATAAATAATGACTTGAGGAAGATAAATGGTTACATTTGTATAGGAAACAACCTGATAAATAATGACTTGAGGAAGATAAAGACACAAGAAAACCAATGGTTACATTTGTATAGGAAACAACCTGATAAATAATGACTTGAGGAAGATAAAGACACAAGAAAACCAATGGTTACATTTGTATAGGAAACAACCTGATAAATAATGACTTAAGGAAGATAAAGACACAAGAAAACCAATGGTTACATTTGTATAGATTTACAAATATGTGTCTACCAACTTATTCATGGAATGATATGCTCAAAGTCTCTCTGCATATGCCTGAAACAAAAGAGAGCAATGAACATTACCTACAGTACATGCACCTGTGATTGAGTTTTAATTATCATATCATTATTAGACATAGTATCAAGAAAGAACCAGCTGTCTTATAGCCAAGATAATTAGTCTTTAGTTACATGCCTTTTATTCAAAGAAAAAGAACTAAAAAAAATTGATGAGGAAGACAAAATGTGTGATGACTGGTGCAAAAGGGCACTTGTGTTACTCACATGAAGAAACTGCTGCAGTCTGGGTTCCTTTCTTGTGTGCTTCTTGAGGGCATCAAGAGCAAAGGCCTGATTTCTGCAGTACTCAGCACATCCTTTTCGGAATCTGGCTCCTGCATCACCATCAAACTAGTTGGCAAAGAAAGCAGTCAAATATTTGCTATTTCTGCATGTTCAAACCTGCGGTGAATTTTTGGATATTGCAAACTCCTTAGATGATGCCTATCCTGGATAGTGCCTCCTTAAACTGACAATGTGTGGCCTCCTTAAACTGACAATGTATGGCCTCCTTAAACTGACAATGTATGGCCTCCTTAAACTGACAATGTGTGGCCTCCTTAAACTGACAATGTATGGCCTCCTTAAACTGACAATGTGTGGCCTCCTTAAACTGACAATGTATGGCCTCCTTAAACTGACAATGTGTGGCCTCCTTAAACTGACAATGTATGGCGTCCTTAAACTGACATGGTATTGTATGTCCTCCTCAAACTGGCATTTTATTGTATGGCCCTCCTTAAACTGATAATGTATGGCCTCCTTAAACTGACATTGTATGTACGGCCTCCTTAAACTGACAATGTATGTACGGCCTAATTAAACTGACAATGTGTGTACGGCCTCCTTAAACTGACAATGTGTGTACGGCCTCCTAAAACTGACAATGTATGTATGGCCTCCTTAAACTGACAATGTGTGTGTGGCCTTCTTAAACTGACAATGTGTGTATGGCCTCCTTAAACTGACAATGTGTGTGTGGCCTTCTTAAACTGACAATGTGTGTATGGCCTCCTTAAACTGACAATGTATGTATGGCCTCCTTAAACTGACAATGTATGTATGGCCTCCTTAAACTGACAATGTGTGGCCTCCTTAAACTGACAATGTATGGCCTCCTTAAACTGATAATGTATGTATGGCCTCCTTAAACTGACAATGCTCGTGGCCTCCTTAAACTGACAATGTGCATGTCTGTCCACAGATCACTTCCATCATTGCTCATTAATCTTTCTCTCTGTTACCATTTTCCCCTTTTCCTGATGTAATTATTGTAGACACAGTTCTATGCCCATGTTGACTGGCAGACTACCACCACAATAACAAATCAGTAAAATCAGAATAGGAAATGAGTCTGTCTACAAGCTGCTGCTGTAACAAAATATTCACTGACACAAGATCACACAAAAAAACATTCTCTTTTGCTGCAGAAATTATCACATTTAAGTCAACAACAAAATCTCATCGACTGCACTGTTGTTTTTAAAGTAAGAGCAACAAATGTGAAAGTGCCTGTGAGTCATCACCTTCTGACAGTCTAGGGCAGCTGTTTCCACTGTCGACAGTTTACTGCCTGTGAGTCATCACTTTCTGACAGTCTAGGGCAGCTGTTTCCACTGTTGACAGTTTACTGTCTGCGAGTCATCACCTTCTGACAGTCTAGGACAGCTGTTTCCACTGTTGACAGTTTACTGCCTGTGAGTCATCACCTTCTGATAGTCTAGGGCAGCTGTTTCCACTGTTGACAGTTTACTGTCTGCGAGTCATCACCTTCTGACAGTCTAGGGCAGCTGTTTCCACTGTTGACAGTTTACTGTCTGCGAGTCATCACCTTCTGACAGTCTAGGGCAGCTGTTTCCACTGTTGACAGTTTACTGCCTGTGAGTCATCACCTTCTGATAGTCTAGGGCAGCTGTTTCCACTGTTGATAGTTTACTGTCTGCGAGTCATCACCTTCTGACAGTCTAGGGCAGCTGTTTCCACTGCTGACAGTTTACTGTCTGCGAGTCATCACCTTCTGACAGTCTAGGGCAGCTGTTTCCACTGTTGACAGTTTACTATCTGTGAGTCATCACCTTCTGATAGTCTAGAGCAGCTGTTTCCACTGCTGACAGTTTACTGTCTGCGAGTCATCACCTTCTGACAGTCTAGGACAGCTGTTTCCACTGTTGACAGTTTACTGTCTGCGAGTCATCACCTTCTGACAGTCTAGGACAGCTGTTTCCACTGCTGACAGTTTACTGTCTGCGAGTCATCACCTTCTGACAGTCTAGGGCAGCTGTTTCCACTGTTGACAGTTTACTATCTGCGAGTCCTCACCTTCTGACAGTCTAGGGCAGCTGTTTCCACTGTTGACAGTTTACTGTCTGCGAGTCATCACCTTCTGACAGTCTAGGATCAAGGATCAAGATTTTTTTTGCTGGATCTGTGGAGTGTGGTGTAAGATTGTTGCACAGATGCAAGGACAGATGTATTCTGCCATATTGAGTTATTTGTGGGTATCATTATTGCACTCTGATGTGGCTCAGAACCCCTCCTCAGCAAGTCCATCCTGCAACAAACAGCAACTGATGACTCCAACTCTGTGTTGGTTGATAAGTCCTCTTATGCACCCACTAAGGCTCTCATTTCTGGCTGTGCCAATCTTAACTCCCATCTCTTTCATCTGAAAGAGTGATGTGGACTCATGGTAGCTGCAGCCCTGTGCTCTTCTTGCACCTCAAAGAGAGCCTTAACGACGTCTACCCAGTCCATTCATTGACCATCTTCTACGACTATACAGCTAGCCAGCCTGTCTGCTCTTTCATTTTCCCATAGTCCCACATGACCAGGGATGTAGACAAAGGTGACTGCTTATAGTTGACTTCTGCAATGATTCTACCCATTGCCTGCATACAGAGTCCGCCTCCACTTTTCTTATCATGCTCATCGAATCACTCAGTATACAGGCGTGGGTGTAGTCTTGTTACTCCACCAGATGAATGCCCTGATCACTGTCATCACCTCCATCGTCATGATACTCATGGTCATAAAGTATATGCCAATGTCTTTGACTGTTCTGCCTGTAAAGGTAAAGTACAAGACTTGAATCGGCGTCTTAGCATGTGAGTTTTCACTCATACGTGCTCGGCCACCTATCCAGAAGTGTTCAGAGACTAATTGACAGTTTTGCTTCAAGCATCAAAACTCACAATGTCAGGCAATATATCTCACCTTCCAGAATACTACTCAGGTACCCATGTCTGCCAGCGGCAAGGTCAACTGTGGAGGTATTTTTTTTTTTCAACCACGAGTACAATTCAGACTACTGTCTGCAGGAATCGAACACAGGTTGTCCGAACATCGGTAGCCCAGTCAGGTGGTTTTCCTAACTAGGCTACCAAAGACCCCTTTGACTACAAAGTGTGCTGTTAATGCCCATGCACTTCTTTGATGCCTTAATACGGATCCGTCTGTATGGATGACTGCCTTTTTCTTGTTGCTGTTGTCTAAAATGAGGGTGTTGACCTCCACATAGACCATGACTGAGTTCTGTCCCTTACATTTCCTGTCGAGTGTGACAATACATGAGAATGTGCCCTTGAATGATGTAGGCACTGGTATCCACTCCACGCCAGTGTTGTTATTGGTAAGCCCACAGAAATATTTGATGATATTTTCTGCATGGCCCTCCCATGATTTGCCTCTCTGTTTAGCCTTTAGGTGCCATATCTGCCTAGTCAACGAACACCATGCCTCAAACAGATTAATCAGCAGTTGTTCTTATTGACTGAGACCATGAACTCACATAATGTCCTGATATATTCTTGCAGCAGATCTGTTGTGTTTTTGTAGGTCTTGTAGAGCTTGAAGTTGTCCATGTGACAACTGTGTCTATGATTAAGAGTTCTGCACTTTGTTTTCAAAGAGTTGCATTCAAGTCAGCTTCTGGCACACACCTGTTTCTGGTCAGTTGAGTACAGTCTTGGAACAAACCCAATGGAATGTGTCTCATATGAAAATCACTTTAAAAACTAAAGTGAATTGAGCTGACACTAATACAATATGTAAATTTAATAAGTGAATCAAAACATAAATCTAATACACAAAACCTAATATGTAAATCTAATACACATAACCTAATATGTAAATCTAATACACATAACCTAATATGTAAATCTAATACACATAACCTAATATGTAAATCTAATACACATAACCTAATATGTAAATCTAATACACATAACCTAATATGTAAATCTAATACACATAACCTAATATGTAAATCTAATACACAAAACCTAATATGTAAATCTAATACACATAACCTAATATGTAAATCTAATACACAAAACCTAATATGTAAATCTAATACACATAACCTAATATGTAAATCTAATACACAAAACCTAATATGTAAATCTAATACACATAACCTAATATGTAAATCTAATACACAAAACCTAATATGTAAATCTAATACACATAACCTAATATGTAAATCTAATACACAAAACCTAATATGTAAATCTAATACACATAACCTAATATGTAAATCTAATACACAAAACCTAATATGTAAATCTAATACACATAACCTAATATGTAAATCTAATACACAAAACCTAATATGTAAATCTAATACACATAACCTAATATGTAAATCTAATACACATAACCTAATATGTAAATCTAATACACAAAACCTAATATGTAAATCTAATACACATAACCTAATATGTAAATCTAATACACATAACCTAATATGTAAATCTAATACACATAACTTAATATGTAAATCTAATACACATAACCTAATATGTAAATCTAATACACATAACCTAATATGTAAATCTAATACACATAACCTAATATGTAAATCTAATACACATAACTTAATATGTAAATCTAATACACATAACCTAATATGTAAATCTAATATCTAAATCTAAAGTGTAAATCTAATCATCATCATCATCATTGACTGCCGTCTCCACAACGAAGGTTGGCTACCATGGAGCACCATTCCACTCTGTCTCTTGCTTTGATGATGCAGATTGTCATAGGTTGACTTGTCCATCTTTTGATGTTACTCATCCATGTTAGTCTTGGTCTGCCAATGCCTCATTTACCTTGTATTTTCCCTTCCAATATTACTTTTATTAGGCTGTTGCGTCTTTTAACATGCCCCAAAAATTTCATTTATCTTGTTTGAATTGTGTTTAGTAGTTCTCTTTTCATTTTTAGTTGTTTTAAAATTTCATCGTTTGTTTTATTTTCTTTCCATCCAATTCTACTTATTCTTCTATAAATCCACATTTTAAAGGTATCAATTTTTTTCTGTTCTGTTTTCTTGTCTAATGTCCATGTTTCTGCACCATACAGGAATATTGAGAAGATGTAACATTTTACTATTCTTAGTTTTAGTCCCGGTGTTATTTGTTTTGACGTTAGCATATTTTTCATGGCATTAAAATTACTTTTTGCCATACCTATTCTTTTGTTTATTTCAGTTTTGCATTTTCCATCATTGGTTATAGTATGTCCCAGGTAGTTGTAGCTCTGAACTGTTTGCAGATGTATTTCTTCAACTTTATCTAATACATAAATCTAATACGTAAATTGAATACGTTAATCTAAAATGTAAATCTAAGGCATAAATCGAATACATAAATGTAAAATTTCTGACATCTCATAAACTGCCAGGACACTGTACAAATGTCACAACTGCTGACAGAAAGTCTCTCTCATTAAACACGAGTTATAAACTTGTGTACTTCCACACAGACTATCTCGGAGTTTGTGTCTCTGACAAGTACCTCATCCAAATGTACAGATGAACAAGTGTGAGAATGCCAACACAGAGGCTTTTAATGTTAGAAGAAAGCAGAGGTCACCTTGAAAGGTCAAACCACACTCAATTCCTGGTTGATCTACCAGTTTTATCAAACCCACGCTTATAGTTCAGACCATTATATTTCATCAACATTTTGACGTAATCAATAATCATTGTTTATGTAAATTCTTATTACCCTTTTTAACAAGAGGTCTCCAACATCTTTACCAACTGGAGTAGCCTGACATCTTTCCTTGATGTCCTTGACAAATGCCACTGTCATATAAATGACAATAAGTTATGTCAGAGGAGTGTTAATATCTCAATTTAAGAAAAACTGACACAATACAAGTATTAATATCTCAATTTAAGAAAAACTGACACAATACAAGTATTAATATCTCAATTTAAGAAAAAAAACCTGGGATGTGCCATGATATTTCATTGGGCTGGATAACTAAGGTTATAAGCAAATGCTACATGATGTACAGGTCAAAGTTTTTATTTCAATCCAAAAAAAACAACCAGATTTGACCACACCAGGAATCAAACATCTCTCAATCTATTTTGCAGATCAAAACCACTTGTCCATTAAGTCTCCAATATCTCAAAATTTCTCCCACATAAGTAACAATACTACCACAACAGGAACAAATCTCCCACAACAGGAATATTTCTCCCATAACATGAACAGTTCTCCCACAACAGGAACATTTCTTCCACAACAGGAACAATTCACCCAAAACAGGAACAGTTCTCCCACAACAGGAACAGTTCTCCCACAACAGGAACAGTTCTCCCACAACAGGAACATTTCTTCCACAACAGGAACAATTCACCCAAAACAGGAACAGTTCTCCCACAACAGGAACATTTCTTCCACAACAGGAACAATTCACCCAAAACAGGAACAGTTCTCCCACAACAGGAACAAATCTCCCACAACAGGAACAAATCTCCCACAACAGGAACAATAATACCACAACATGAACATTTCTCATACAACAGGAACAAATCTCCCACAACATGAACATTTCTCCCACAACAGGAACAGTTCCCCAAATACATGAACATTTCTCCCACAACAGGAACAGTTCCCCAAATACAGGAACATTTCTCCCACACAGGAACATTTTTCTCACAACAGGAACAGCTCTCCCACAACAGGAACAAATCACTCACAACAGAAATAATTCTCCCACAAACAGGAACATCTCTCCCACAATAGGAACATTTCTCCCATGACAGGAACAATTCTTGCACAACAGGAACAACCTACTTCTAAATTGTCATGTCAAAATAACATATAATCACTTCTAAAACAAATCTTGTCATGTCAACAACAAATAATCACTTCTAAAACAAATCTTGTCATGTCAAAATAACATACAATCACTTCTAAAACAAATCTTGTCATGTCAACAACAAATAATCACTTCTAAAACAAATCTTGTCATGTCAACAACAAATAATCACTTCTAAAACAAATCTTGTCATGTCAACAACAAATAATCACTTCTAAAACAAATCTTGTCATGTCAACAACAAATAATCACTTCTAAAACAAATCTTGTCATGTCAACAACAAATAATCACTTCTAAAACAAATCTTGTCATGTCAACAACAAATAATCACTTCTAAAACAAATCTTGTCATGTCAACAACAAATAATCACTTCTAAAACAAATCTTGTCATGTCAACAACAAATAATCACTTCTAAAACAAATCTTGTCATGTCAACAACAAATAATCACTTCTAAAACAAATCTTGTCATGTCAACAACAAATAATCACTTCTAAAACAAATCTTGTCATATCAACAACAAATAATCACTTCTAAAACAAATCTTGTCATGTCAACAACAAATAATCACTTCTAAAACAAATCTTGTCATGTCAACAACAAATAATCACTTCTAAAACAAATCTTGTCATGTCAACAACAAATAATCACTTCTAAAACAAATCTTGTCATGTCAACAACAAATAATCACTTCTAAAACAAATCTTGTCATGTCAACAACAATAAATAATCATTTTTTAGAACAAATGTTGCCATGTCAACAACAAAAATAATCACTTCTAAAACAAATCTTGTCATGTCAACAACAACAAATAATCACTTTTTAGAACAAATGTTGCCATGTCAACAACAACAAATAATCACTTTTTAGAACAAATGTTGCCATGTCAACAACAAAAATAATCACTTCTAAAACAAATCTTGTCATGTCAACAACAACAAATAATCACTTCTAAAACAAATCTTGTCATGTCAACAACAAATAATCACTTCTAAAACAAATCTTGTCATGTCAACAACAAATAATCACTTCTTAAACAAATCTTGTCATGTCAACAACAAATAATCACTTCTAAAACAAATCTTGTCATGTCAACAACAAATAATCACTTCTAAAACAAATCTTGTCATGTCAACAACAACAAATAATCACTTCTAAAACAAATCTTGTCATGTCAACAACAAAAATCTAGAAGGATTAAATATAAAAGTGCTACTGTGCTGGTGAAACAAAATCAAATGGACACATGTTTTGTTAATAAAGCCTTTTGCTGGAACAGCACAAAGTGAAACTAGAGAATTAAGTTCAACTAACGGCCAAATATATGGAATATCAACCGAGAAAAACTATGAGATCTTTCTAGGGAATGCTCTACCATGTAAGGAGATCATCTCATCCATGTTGGGAAAGAGAGCTCTGGCCAGATCCATTATGATACCTTTCTCCTGCAGCATTGGCTTGTAGAAGAGAATGTCTAAAACTTTGAGGTTACGCAGGTGAGCTCTCTCTGTGTAAAAGAACTCTGTGGGATGACATACAATGCAAATTCCATGAGAATTGAAGAAAATAAAACACATGAGAGAATGATTAGAAATGATCATATAACTGCTGCTTCAGTCATTTATTAAAGAGTTAGACCATCAATCTATGACTGACAGTTTTCTTGAGTCACCTCAACAAGATCAATATCCAATATCATTGTCTCCTAGCAGGTGTTTACACAATAACACACTATGTTATGTTCCTATGTTATGTTATGTTGAGTTATGTTATATTGGGATCATCACTGCACACCAGATAAGTCAATATGTGCTTCCTCGAGGAGAACCATGTGTCTGGGATATATCTGTGCTTTCTCAAGGAGAACCATGTGTCTGGGATATATCTGTGCTTCTTCAAGAACCATGTGTCTGGGATCTATCTGTGCTCACCTCGAGGATAATCATGTGCCTGGGATCTATCAGTGCTCCCTCGGAGAGAACCATGTGCCTGGGATCTATCAGTACTCCCTTGGGGAGAACCATGTGTCTGGGATATATCTGTGCTTCTTCAAGAACCATGTGTCTGGGATTTATCTGTGCTTCTTCAAGAACCATGTGTCTGGGATATATCTGTGCTTCTTCAAGAACCATGTGTCTGGGATTTATCTGTGCTTCTTCAAGAACCATGTGTCTGGGATTTATCTGTGCTTCTTCAAGAACCATGTGTCTGGGATTTATCTGTGCTCCCTCGAGGAGAACCATGTGTCTGGGATCTATCAGTGCTTCCTCAAGCATAACCATGTGTCTGGGATCTATCTGTGCTCCCTAAGGAAATCCATATGTCTGGGATTTATCTGTGCTCCCTCGAGGAGAACCATGTGTCTGGGATCTATCAGTGCTTCCTCCAGCATAACCATGTGTCTGGGATCTATCTGTGCTCCCTAAGGAAATCCATATGTCTGGGATCTATCTGTGCTGCCTCAAGGAGATCCATATGTCTGGGATCTATCTGTGCTGCCTCAAGGAGAACCATATGTCTGGGATCTATCTGTGCTGCCTCAAGGAGATCCATATGTCCGGGATCTATCTGTGCTTTCTCAAGGAGAACCATATGTCTGGGATCTATCTGTGCTGCCTCAAGGAGATCCATATGTCTGGGATCTATCTGTGCTTTCTCAAGGAGAACCATGTGTCTGGGATATATCTGTGCTGCCTCAAGGAGAACCATGTGTCTGGGATCTATCTGTGCTTTCTCAAGGAGAACCATGTGTCTGGGATATATCTGTGCTGCCTCAAGGAGAACCATGTGTCTGGGATATATCTGTGCTGCCTCAAGGAGAACCATGTGTCTTGGATATATCTGTGCTGCCTCAAGGAGAACCATATGTCTGGGATATATCTGTGCTGCCTCAAGGAGAACCATGTGTCTGGGATCTATCTGTGCTGCCTCAAGGAGAACCATGTGTCTGGGATCTATCTGTGCTGCCTCAAGGAGATCCACATGTCTGGGATCTATCTGTGCTGCCTCAAGGAGAACCATGTGTCTGGGATCTATCTGTGCTGCCTCAAGGAGAACCATGTGTCTGGGATCTATCTGTGCTACTTCAAGGAGAACCATGTGTCTGGGATCTATCTGTGCTGCCTCAAGGAGAACCATGTGTCTGGGATCTATCTGTGCTTTCTTAAGGAGAACCATATGTCTGGGATCTATCTGTGCTGCCTCAAGGAGAACCATGTGTCTGGGATATATCTGTGCTTTCTTAAGGAGAACCATGTGTCTGGGATATATCTGTGCTGCCTCAAGGAGAACCATGTGTCTGGGATATATCTGTGCTGCCTCAAGGAGAACCATGTGTCTGGGATATATCTGTGCTCACCTCGAGGATAATCATGTGCCTGGGATCTATCAGTACTCCCTTGGGGAGAACCATGTGTCTGGGATATATCTGTGCTTCCTCAAGGAGAATCATGTGTCTGGGATATATCAGTGCTTCCTCAAGCATAACCATGTGTCTGGGATTTATCTGTGCTCCCTTGAGGAGAATCATGTGCCTGGGATCTATCAGTGCTTTCTCAAGGAGAACCATGTGTCTGGGATATATCTGTGCTTTCTCAAGGAGAACCATGTGTCTGGGATATATCTGTGCTTCTTCAAGAACCATGTGTCTGGGATCTATCTGTGCTCACCTCGAGGATAATCATGTGCCTGGGATCTATCAGTGCTCCCTCGGAGAGAACCATGTGCCTGGGATCTATCAGTACTCCCTTGGGGAGAACCATGTGTCTGGGATATATCTGTGCTTCTTCAAGAACCATGTGTCTGGGATTTATCTGTGCTTCTTCAAGAACCATGTGTCTGGGATCTATCTGTGCTCACCTCGAGGATAATCATGTGCCTGGGATCTATCAGTGCTCCCTCGGAGAGAACCATGTGCCTGGGATCTATCAGTACTCCCTTGGGGAGAACCATGTGTCTGGGATATATCTGTGCTTCTTCAAGAACCATGTGTCTGGGATTTATCTGTGCTTCTTCAAGAACCATGTGTCTGGGATATATCTGTGCTTCTTCAAGAACCATGTGTCTGGGATTTATCTGTGCTTCTTCAAGAACCATGTGTCTGGGATTTATCAGTGCTTCTTCAAGAACCATGTGTCTGGGATTTATCTGTGCTCTCTCGAGGAGAACCATGTGTCTGAGATCTATCAGTGCTTCCTCAAGCATTACCATGTGTCTGGGATCTATCTGTGCTCCCTAAGGAAATCCATATGTCTGGGATTTATCTGTGCTCCCTCGAGGAGAACCATGTGTCTGAGATCTATCAGTGCTTCCTCAAGCATAACCATGTGTCTGGGATCTATCTGTGCTCCCTAAGGAAATCCATATGTCTGGGATCTATCTGTGCTGCCTCAAGGAGATCCATATGTCTGGGATCTATCTGTGCTGCCTCAAGGAGAACCATATGTCTGGGATCTATCTGTGCTGCCTCAAGGAGATCCATATGTCTGGGATCTATCTGTGCTTTCTCAAGGAGAACCATATGTCTGGGATCTATCTGTGCTGCCTCAAGGAGATCCATATATTCTGGGATCTATCTGTGCTCCCTCAAGGAGATCCATATATCAGATATATCTGTGCTCCCTCAAGGAGATCCATGTGTGTGGGGTATATCTGTGCTTCTTCAAGGAGAACCATATGTCTGGGATCTATCTGTGCTGCCTCAAGGAGATCCATATGTCTGGGATCTATCTGTGCTTTCTCAAGGAGAACCATATGTCTGGGATCTATCTGTGCTGCCTCAAGGAGATCCATATATTCTGGGATCTATCTGTGCTTTCTCAGGGAGAACCATGTGTCTGGGATATATCTGTGCTGCCTCAAGGAGAACCATGTGTCTGGGATCTATCTGTGCTTTCTCAAGGAGAACCATGTGTCTGGGATATATCTGTGCTGCCTCAAGGAGAACCATGTGTCTGGGATCTATCTGTGCTGCCTCAAGGAGAACCATGTGTCTGGGATCTATCTGTGCTGCCTCAAGGAGAATCATATGTCTGGGATCTATCTGTGCTGCCTCAAGGAGAACCATATGTCTGGGATCTATCTGTGCTGCCTCAAGGAGAACCATGTGTCTGGGATATATCTGTGCTGCCTCAAGGAGAACCATGTGTCTGGGATCTATCTGTGCTGCCTCAAGGAGAACCATGTGTCTGGGATCTATCTGTGCTGCCTCAAGGAGAACCATATGTCTGGGATCTATCTGTGCTGCCTCAAGGAGAACCATGTGTCTGGGATCTATCTGTGCTGCCTCAAGGAGAACCATGTGTCTGGGATCTATCTGTGCTGCCTCAAGGAGAACCATGTGTCTGGGATCTATCTGTGCTGCCTCAAGGAGAACCATGTGTCTGGGATATATCTGTGCTTTCTTAAGGAGAACCATGTGTCTGGGATATATCTGTGCTGCCTCAAGGAGAACCATGTGTCTGGGATATATCTGTGCTGCCTCAAGGAGAACCATGTGTCTGGGATATATCTGTGCTGCCTCAAGGAGAACCATATGTCTGGGATCTATCTGTGCTGCCTCAAGGAGAACCATGTGTCTGGGATATATCTGTGCTTTCTCAAGGAGAACCATATGTCTGGGATCTATCTGTGCTTTCTTAAGGAGAACCATGTGTGTGGGATATATCTGTGCTTTCTCAAGGAGAACCATATGTCTGGTATCTATCTGTGCTTTCTCAAGGAGAACCATGTGTGTGGGATATATCTGTGCTGCCTCAAAGAGAACCATGTATCTGTGCTTCCTCAAGGAGAACCGTGTGTCTGGGATATATCTGTGCTTCCTTAATGAGAACCATCTGTCTGGGATTTATCTGTGCTCCCTCAAGGAGATCCATGTGTGTGGGATATATCTGTGCTCCCTCAAGGAGAACCATTTGTCTGGGATATATCTGTGCTCCCTCAAGGAGATCCATATATCAGATATATCTGTGCTCCCTCAAGGAGATCCATGTGTGTGGGGTATATCTGTGCTTCTTCAAGGAGATCCATGTGTCTGGTATATATCTGTGCTTCCTCAAGGAGATCCATGTGTCTGGGATCTATCTGTGCTCCCTCAAGGAGATCCACATGTCTGGGATATATCTGTGCTTCCTCAAGGAGATCCATGTGTCTGGGATCTATCTGTGCTTCCTCGAGGAGAACCATGTGTCTGGGATCTATCGGTACTTCCACAAGGAGAACCATGTGTCTGGGATCTATCGGTGCTTCCACAAGGAGAACCATGTGTCTGGGATCTATCGGTACTTCCACAAGGAGAACCATGTGTCTGGGATCTATCGGTGCTTCCACGAGGAGAACCATGTGTCTGGGATCTATCGGTGCTTCCTCAAGGAGAACCATGTGTCTGGGATCTATCAGTGCTTCCATGAGGAGAACCATGTGTCTGGGATCTATCGGTGCTTCCTCAAGGAGAACCATGTGTCTGGGATCTATCGGTGCTTCCTCAAGGAGAACCATGTGTCTGGGATCTATCGGTGCTTCCTCAAGGAGAACCATGTGTCTGGGATCTATCGGTGCTTCCATGAGGAGAACCATGTGTCTGGGATCTATCGGTGCTTCCATGAGGAGAACCATGTGTCTGGGATCTATCGGTGCTTCCACAAGGAGAACCATGTGTCTGGGATCTATCGGTGCTTCCACAAGGAGAACCATGTGTCTGGGATCTATCAGTACTTCCACAAGGAGAACCATGTGTCTGGGATCTATCAGTACTTCCACAAGGAGAACCATGTGTCTGGGATCTATCGGTGCTTCCACAAGGAGAACCATGTGTCTGGGATCTATCAGTACTTCCACAAGGAGAACCATGTGTCTGGGATCTATCAGTACTTCCACAAGGAGAACCATGTGTCTGGGATCTATCGGTGCTTCCACAAGGAGAACCATGTGTCTGGGATCTATCAGTACTTCCACAAGGAGAACCATGTGTCTGGGATCTATCGGTGCTTCCATGAGGAGAACCATGTGTCTGGGATCTATCGGTGCTTCCATGAGGAGAACCATGTGTCTGGGATCTATCGGTGCTTCCATGAGGAGAACCATGTGTCTGGGATGAGGGAGGATTTTTGCTGACAATCTTTCTTGAGCAGCTGCCATTTTGTTTGGTCTGCTCTTTTCAATGTTGAACTGCCAAGAGTTCTTTAACGTGTGGAGTGCACTCAAAGTCTCATGTTTTTGTTGTTATCTGAGAGGGCTAGACTTTGGATCTCACTACCTGAGAGGGCTAGACTTTGGATCTCACTACCTGAGAGGGCTAGACTTTGGATCTCACTACCTGAGAGGGCTAGACTTTGGATCTCACTATCTGAGAGGGCTAGACTTTGGATCTCACTACCTGAGAGGGCTAGACTTTGGATCTCACTATCTGAGAGGGCTAGACTTTGGATCTCACTATCTGAGAGGGCTAGACTTTGGATCTCACTATCTGAGAGGGCTAGACTTTGGATCTCACTACCTGAGAGGGCTAGACTTTGGATCTCACTATCTGAGAGGGCTAGACTTTGGATCTCACTACCTGAGAGGGCTAGACTTTGGATCTCACTATCTGAGAGGGCTAGACTTTGGATCTCACTACCTGAGAGGGCTAGACTTTGGATCTCACTATCTGAGAGGGCTAGACTTTGGATCTCACTACCTGAGAGGGCTAGACTTTGGATCTCACTATCTGAGAGGGCTAGACTTTGGATCTCACTACCTGAGAGGGCTAGACTTTGGATCTCACTACCTGAGAGGGCTAGACTTTGGATCTCACTACCTGAGAGGGCTAGACTTTGGATCTCACTACCTGAGAGGGCTAGACTTTGGATCTCACTACCTGAGAGGACTAGACTTTGGATCTCACTATCTGAGAGGGCTAGACTTTGGATCTCACTACCTGAGAGGGCTAGACTTTGGATCTCACTACCTGAGAGGGCTAGACTTTGGATCTCACTATCTGAGAGGGCTAGACTTTGGATCTCACTACCTGAGAGGGCTAGACTTTGGATCTCACTACCTGAGAGGGCTAGACTTTGGATCTCACTACCTGAGAGGGCTAGACTTTGGATCTCACTACCTGAGAGGGCTAGACTTTGGATCTCACTACCTGAGAGGGCTAGACTTTGGATCTCACTACCTGAGAGGGCTAGACTTTGGATCTCACTACCTGAGAGGGCTAGACTTTGGATCTCACTACCTGAGAGGGCTAGACTTTGGATCTCACTACCTGAGAGGGCTAGACTTTGGATCTCACTACCTGAGAGGGCTAGACTTTGGATCTCACTACCTGAGAGGGCTAGACTTTGGATCTCACTATCTGAGAGGGCTAGACTTTGGATCTCACTACCTGAGAGGGCTAGACTTTGGATCTCACTATCTGAGAGGGCTAGACTTTGGATCTCACTATCTGAGAGGGCTAGACTTTGGATCTCACTACCTGAGAGGGCTAGACTTTGGATCTCACTACCTGAGAGGGCTAGACTTTGGATCTCACTACCTGAGAGGGCTAGACTTTGGATCTCACTACCTGAGAGGGCTAGACTTTGGATCTCACTATCTGAGAGGGCTAGACTTTGGATCTCACTACCTGAGAGGGCTAGACTTTGGATCTCACTATCTGAGAGGGCTAGACTTTGGATCTCACTACCTGAGAGGGCTAGACTTTGGATCTCACTATCTGAGAGGGCTAGACTTTGGATCTCACTACCTGAGAGGGCTAGACTTTGGATCTCACTACCTGAGAGGGCTAGACTTTGGATCTCACTACCTGAGAGGGCTAGACTTTGGATCTCACTATCTGAGAGGGCTAGACTTTGGATCTCACTATCTGAGAGGGCTAGACTTTGGATCTCACTACCTGAGAGGGCTAGACTTTGGATCTCACTACCTGAGAGGGCTAGACTTTGGATCTCACTACCTGAGAGGGCTAGACTTTGGATCTCACTACCTGAGAGGGCTAGACTTTGGATCTCACTACCTGAGAGGGCTAGACTTTGGATCTCACTACCTGAGAGGGCTAGACTTTGGATCTCACTACCTGAGAGGGCTAGACTTTGGATCTCACTATCTGAGAGGGCTAGACTTTGGATCTCACTAACTGAGAGGGCTAGACTTTGGATCTCACTATCTGAGAGGGCTAGACTTTGGATCTCACTATCTGAGAGGGCTAGACTTTGGATCTCACTATCTGAGAGGGCTAGACTTTGGATCTCACTACCTGAGAGGGCTAGACTTTGGATCTCACTACCTGAGAGGGCTAGACTTTGGATCTCACTACCTGAGAGGGCTAGACTTTGGATCTCACTATCTGAGAGGGCTAGACTTTGGATCTCACTATCTGAGAGGGCTAGACTTTGGATCTCACTACCTGAGAGGGCTAGACTTTGGATCTCACTACCTGAGAGGGCTAGACTTTGGATCTCACTATCTGAGAGGGCTAGACTTTGGATCTCACTATCTGAGAGGGCTAGACTTTGGATCTCACTATCTGAGAGGGCTAGACTTTGGATCTCACTACCTGAGAGGGCTAGACTTTGGATCTCACTATCTGAGAGGGCTAGACTTTGGATCTCACTATCTGAGAGGGCTAGACTTTGGATCTCACTATCTGAGAGGGCTAGACTTTGGATCTCACTATCTGAGAGGGCTAGACTTTGGATCTCACTATCTGAGAGGGCTAGACTTTGGATCTCACTACCTGAGAGGGCTAGACTTTGGATCTCACTACCTGAGAGGGCTAGACTTTAGAACTCACTACCTGAGAGGGCTAGACTTTGGATCTCACTACCCAGAGACCTGGAGAGGGTGAAGCCACAAAGAAATCACAGATTCAATTTTTTAATGAAAAATAGTCTCAATTTGTTAGTCTCAATTTGTTAGTCTCAATTTGTTAGTCTCACTGGTGAAATTAAACCAGGGACATTCATAGAGATCAATGCCTTACCCAACCCACCCCCCAAACTATAACGTGCAGTAGTAGTCATTAATTTGGCATCAATTAGATATTAAAATGATTCATAATGGGTAAAGTGCACAATTTCAAATCATGGTTAACAATGGCACTGTCTATGCCATTGCAACATATCATCATCATCATCATGTACCCTGCCGGTTGGCGTAGGCGATCATTTCCCTCCACAATCTTCTATCTACAGTGCATCGTATCAGTTCTGTTGTTGACTGTTTTCCATGCCATGACACCAAGCTATCCAGTATTTTCTCTCTTTGTCGTCCGCAATCTCTCTTTCCTTTTATTTTGCCAGTTGTAATCAAGTATTCCAACTTTCCTCTTCTCATGATGTGCCCGAAAAATGTTGATTGTTTCTTTCTGATGTTTTTTAAGAGCTCTCTTTTTGTGTTGGCCTCTTTGAGAACTTCCTCATTTGTCTTTTTATCTGTCCAGGGAACTTTCAACATTCTTCTGAGAAATCCCATCTCTGTGGCCTCTAATCGTCTTGCAACATATCAGAAGAGTTTAAAATGAGAGAAAGGATGTATGAATACATTAACACAATTAATCTGCTCATTCAGGCTATATAGGGTCAGTTGAATGGAGATCAAATGATACTGTCATTAAGACAAGATTTGTTCTTGCCCTGCTAGACCTTTGGATAGCTCGGCTGCATGGAAGGAAGAAACATGTTGCATGGACAACAACTTGTCTCTTTCTTTTTCTGCCCAAGCTCACGCCCTGGAGAGGACTCTAAAGGTTCACCTCAAACAAGAAGCAAACAGATTCATAGAGAAAGAGAATACACAGCGAAAGAAAAGAAAAGAACAAATAACATTTCTAGGGGCACTGAAAAATCCATAGTCAATTATGACTGATGGAGGCTACTACTACAATAAGACAAGCTTAGTTGGGCTCACTAAATATAGAGGCTGCAACAAGCTCATACCCTCTATATGATACGACTTATGAGTTAGTCATACCTTCTATATGATACGACTTATGAGTTAGTCATACCTTCTATATGATATGACTTATGAGTTAGTCATACCTTCTATATGATATGACTTATGAGTTAGTCATACCTTCTATATGATATGACTGAGTTAGTCATACCTTCTATATGATATAACTTTGAGTTAGTCATACCTTTTATATGTTACAACTTATGAGTTAGTCATTTCCACAACTCACCATTGATTACCTCCTGTCGCTTTTTTTCCTTGGGTTTTAGTTTTTTCAGAACTTCTTCTGGTAATACTTGCTTCAAGGTTGGCAGTTCTGGCTCTACATCCAAGTCGGAATCTTCAAGATGTGCTCGCAACAACTCACTCACGTTATCTGAGCTACCAGCTGGGCTTTCAATACTTCTGGGAAGTAAGCAAGTTACAAGGACAAATATTTGAACATTTCTGGAAAGTACAAGATAGTTACATGGACAAATATTTGAACATTTATGGAAAGTACAAGGTAGTTACATGGACAAATATTTGGACATTTCTGGAAAGTACAAGGTAGTTACTTGGACAAATATTTGGACATTTCTGGAAAGTACAAGGTAGTTACATGGACAAATATTTGAACATTTATGGGAAGTACAGGCTAGTTACATGGACAAATATTTGAACATTTATGGGAAGTACAAGCTAGTTACATGAACAAATATTTGAACATTTATGGGAAGTACAGGCTAGTTACAAGGACAGATATTTGAACATTTCTGGGAAGTACAAGCTAGTTACATGGACAAATATTTGAACATTTCTGGGAAGTACAAGCTAGTTACATGAACAGATATTTGAACATTTCTGGGAAGTACAAGCTAGTTACAAGGACAAATATTTGAACATTTCTGGGAAGTACAAGCTAGTTACATGGACAGATATTTGAACATTTCTGGGAAGTACAAGCTAGTTACATGAACAAATATTTGAACATTTATGGGAAGTACAGGCTAGTTACAAGGACAGATATCTGAACATTTCTGGGAAGTACAAGCTAGTTACATGGACAGATATTTGAACATTTCTGGGAAGTACAAGCTAGTTACATGGACAAATATTTGAACATTTCTGGGAAGTACAAGCTAGTTACAAGGACAGATATTTGAACATTTCTGGGAAGTACAAGCTAGTTACAAGGACAAATATTTGAACATTTCTGGGAAGTACAAGCTAGTTACAAGGACAGATATTTGAACATTTCTGGGAAGTACAAGCTAGTTACATGGACAAATATTTGAACATTTCTGGGAAGTACAAGCTAGTTACATGGACAAATATTTGAACACTGAAGTGTTCTAAAGTCCTTTCCTAGCTTTGTTTCTTGGACTGTCCAGACTTATTTCTGGACCTAGAAAACTTCAGTCACCTTGTGCTGCTGCTGTCTCAAAACTTCCTCCACAGATCATTTCTAAACTACATTTTCCAGGAATCACTGTTATTATGTCTCCAACAGTACTGATGAGGACCAAGGTGTTATTCCCAAATACTAAAGTTAGTTCTGAGACTCATCAATACACATTCATTGAAGTCACTCTTCACAGCAATTAACAATATAATTCAAGGAAACACATTTAACATTCTCTGACCTCTATTGCAAACAAGTTACATTAAAACACATTTACTGAACTCATTCTCTCACACCCAATTCTAATATCAAACACGCAAATGAAATCAAATTAAATAATCTAGAGTTCGGCCAGACATAATTGTTCTTATCTACACTCACTTCACTTCAAAGTAACAATTAATTCTCCAACTCTCCAACACAAATTCCATTCTGCTGTCAAACCTGCAAGCTAAATTCAAGAACAAAAGTAATCACCAAGAAACTAAATGTGTTTAAACACATAACAGGAAACAGCCTGAGAGAACTCAGTTGTGGTCAATGCGGAGGTCAATGGCCTCATCTGGAAGAACACTGATGAGAAAGATGCAGTCATCTATGTAGATGGATCTGTAATACGACACAAAAGGAGTGCATGGGCATTTACAACATGATCGGCAGCCAGAATAGTCAAGGAAGACAGTGATGCATATACTATGACCATGAGTAGCATGCCAATGAAGGTGATGGCAGTGACCAGGACATTCATCTGGTTAGAGTCATAAGACTACACCCACGCCTGTATACTGAGTAATTCGATGAACATGATAAAAAAAAAGTGGAGGGGCCTCTGTACACATGCAATGGATAGAGCCATTGTCAAAAATGTGTAGTCACCTTTGTCTACAACCCATGACATGCAGGAGTACAGGGGAATGGGGAATGAAAGAGCGGACAGGTTGGCTAGCTGCGCTATTATTGAGGACGGTCAACCAATGGATCAGAAGGACATCATCAATGCCCTTCAAGATGTGGGAAAGATACAGGACTTCAAAAACCATGAGTATACATCCCTCCTTCAGATGAAAGAGATGTGAGTTACACATCCAGAAACAAGAAACTTAGTGGGCGTATAAGAAGACTTATAAAACAACACAGAACGGGTGTCATCAGTCGCTGGACACTACAGGACATGTTGAGAAGGGGATCTGGGCACCTATGGACATGTTCAAAGTGCAATGATGATGACAGCAAATAACTCAGTAACTCAATAGCCTGAGTGATAAGGTCACAAGCGAAAAATGAAGGTAAAAGCTAAAATAATTCTTGCCTTTGAAGAATACATAAACAATAGATCAAATAGTTTGACCAACTGAGATAGAAAGATAAAAATATAACACAGAGAGTCATGAACAACATCAAGATTATCATATCTAAAGGCCAACATGGAAATAGATGTACTGACAGAGTATTAGAAATACTAAGAAATATAAGATCAGGAGAAGCCAAGAGAAGAGCAAAAGGGCACAAACAATATCTCCCGTCAAACAGTGAAAGGCAAAAGAGGAAGAGAATAGAAGGATTTCCCAACTTACCGATTGGACAAACTGGAAGCTGAAGAACTGCCTGATTGGTTCATTGCTTGAAGTGTGTCTGCATCAACATGGACATCACTGTTAGAAGAAAACAGAAAAATGATTTTCTCATCAACTGTAGAACTAGTGTGTATGTAATAGTTATAGCAACATAAACTGTAGAACTAGTGTGTATGTAACAGTTATAGCAACATAAACTGTAGTACTAGTGTGAATGTGACAGTCATATCAACATAAACTGTAGTACTAGTGTGTATGTAACAGTTATAGCAACATAAACTGTAGTACTAGTGTGTATGTAACAGTTATAGCAACATAAACTGTAGAACTAGTGTGTATGTAACAGTTATATCAACATAAACTGTAGTACTAGTGTGGATGTAACAGTTATAGCAACATAAACTGTAGAACTAGTGTGTATGTAACAGTTATAGCAACATAAACTGTAGAACTAGTGTGGATGTAACAGTTATAGCAACATAAACTGTAGTACTAGTGTGTATGTAACAGTTATAGCAACATAAACTGTAGTACTAGTGTGTATGTAACAGTTATAGCAACATAAACTGTAGAACTAGTGTGTATGTAACAGTTATAGCAACATAAACTGTAGTACTAGTGTGGATGTAACAGTTATAGCAACATAAACTGTAGTACTAGTGTGTATGTAACAGTTATAGCAACATAAACTGTAGTACTAGTGTGTATGTAACAGTTATAGCAACATAAACTGTAGAACTAGTGTGTATGTGACAGTTATAGCAACATAAACTGTAGACAGTTGTCATAAACAACATTGTAATCTAGACAACCGGTTATGCTTGTGGCTCAACTCAATTCACACAACATTGTAATCTAGACCACTAGTTATGCTTGTGGCTCAACTCACCCACACAATATTATAATCTAGACAACTAGTTATGCTTGTGGCTCAACTCACTCACACAACATTATAATCTAGACCACTAGTTATGCTTGTGGCTCAACTCACTCACACAACATTATAATCTAGACAGCTGGTTATGCTTGTGGCTCAACTCACTCACACAACATTATAATCTAGACCACTAGTTATGCTTGTGGCTCAACTCACTCACACAACATTATAATCTAGACCACTAGTTATGCTTGTGGCTCAACTCACTCACACAACATTATAATCTAGACCACTAGTTATGCTTGTGGCTCAACTCACTCACACAACATTATAATCTAGACAACTAGTTATGCTTGTGGCTCAACTCACTCACACAACATTATAATCTAGACAACTGGTTATGCTTGTAGCTCAACTCACTCACACAACATTATAATCTAGACAACTAGTTATGCTTGTGGCTCAACTCACTCCCACAACATTATAATCTAGACAACTGGTTATGCTTGAGGCTCAACTCACTCACACAACATTATAATCTAGACCACTGGTTATGCTTGTGGCTCAACTCACTCACACAACATTATAATCAAGACAACTGGTTATGCTTGTGGCTCAACTCTCTCACACAACATTATAATCTAGACAACTGGTTATGCTTGTGGCTCAACTCACTCACACAACATTATAATCTAGACAACTGGTTATGCTTGTGGCTCAACTCACTCACACAACATTATAATCTAGACAACTAGTTATGCTTGTGGCTCAACTCACTCACACAACATTATAATCTAGACAACTGGTTATGCTTGTGGCTCAACTCACTCACACAACATTATAATCTAGACAACTGGTTATGCTTGTGGCTCAACTCACTCACACAACATTATAATCTAGACAACTGGTTATGCTTGTGGCTCAACTCACTCACACAACATTATAATCTAGACAACTGGTTATGCTTGTGGCTCAACTCACCCACACAACATTATAATCTAGACCACTAGTTATGCTTGTGTCTCAACTCACCCACACAACATTATAATCTAGACCACTAGTTATGCTTGTGGCTCAACTCACTCACACAACATTATAATCTAGACAACTAGTTATGCTTCTGGCTCAACTCACTCACACAACATTATAATCTAGACAACTGGTTATGCTTGTGGCTCAACTCACTCACACAACATTATAATCTAGACAACTGGTTATGCTTGTGGCTCAACTCACTCACACAACATTATAATCTAGACAACTGGTTATGCTTGTGGCTCAACTCACTCACACAACATTATAATCTAGACAACTAGTTATGCTTGTGGCTCAACTCACTCACACAACATTATAATCTAGACAACTGGTTATGCTTGTGGCTTAACTCACCCACACAACATTATAATCTAGACAATGGTTATGCTTGTGGCTTAACTCACCCACACAACATTATAATCTAGACAATGGTTATGCTTGTGGCTTAACTCACCCACACAACATTATAATCTAGACAACTGGTTATGCTTGTGGCTCAACTCACTCATACAACATTATAATCTAAACAACTGGTTATGCTTGTGGCTTAACTCACTCACACAACATTATAATCTAGACAATGGTTATGCTTGTGGCTTAACTCACCCACACAACATTATAATCTAGACAATGGTTATGCTTGTGGCTTAACTCACCCACACAACATTATAATCTAGACAACTGGTTATGCTTGTGGCTCAACTCACCCACACAACATTATAATCTAGACCACTAGTTATGCTTGTGGCTTAACTCACCCACACAACATTATAATCTAGAAAATGGTTATGCTTGTGGCTTAACTCACCCACACAACGTACCTGTTTGTTCTTCTTGAAGGTCTTTCACTCTTCTGCAGATAAAGCAGGAACCACATTAATATTGATAACGATAACAAACAAATTATTATTTGTTGAAGGATGAGATGTGAGAATAAGCAAATTATTATTTGTTGAAGGATGAGATGTGAGAATAAACAAATTTTTATCTGTTGAAAAATAAAATATAAGAACAGGTAAATTATTATCCGTTGAAAGATCAAATATAAGAACAGGTAAATTATTATCTGTTGAAAGATAAAATATAAGAACAGGTAAATTAGTACCATGGTAAACAACTGGTTATGCTTGTGAGAGGCAGTTCAGATCTGAGCCCCAATGCACCAAAGAATAACTGGTTTAGGAAAAGTAAGACTAAAGAGGAGCAACTTCGCTGCAATCTCCAAAGAACTGGCAACTTGTGACCCAGTACTGTCCCAAACACTACCGAAACCCTTATGCCCAACGTATATGTCTCCTCATGGGAAACACAAAATACCAGTACTTAAGGAAGACATAATAGGAATCATGAAAAAAGGCACACAAACAGACAAAGAGAGAAAACACATAGCAGAAAAACACACAAACGACAACTACCCACAGGACTCCTGGTCACACATATACACAGATGGCTCTGCTACAAGTGCCAACAGAAATGGAGGAGGAGGTGTGTTCTTGAGGCTGAAAAACCAGAATGAGATCATCAAGTAAATAGCTACTGGGAAATTCTCAAACAACTATAAAGCAGAAACTGAAGTCCTCAAAGATGCTGCAAAAGTAGCTATCCAACACAAAAATAACATACACAAAAAATTGGTGATACTGACCAATACACTGTCAGTCCTAACATTTCTAAAAAAAAACCCAGGATCAGTAAGCTAGATGACTTGAGAACAACCCTAGACCAACTATGCAATAACTTCCAGAGAGTGGTCATCAGTGGATACCATCACACTGTAATATACACGGAAACGAACACGCAGACAAATTAGCTAAAGAGGGAGGGAGATTACCACGAGAGAACCATCTGGTCAGCTACGATGAAGGAGGCCATCATCAAAGGCCAGTACCATGAAAAATGGAAACGAGAACACCTAAAGTATAACGAGAGGGACGGATACATCCAACTATCAAGAAGAGATCAAGTCATCTTACTTTGCCTATGCACTGGCCACAACAGAATGAGAAACCACTTGTTCAACAAACTCAAAATAGGAACTACCAGCCAATGCCACTGTACACTAGACAACAAAACATGTTCTACAAGATTGCCCCAGTACACAGACCTGAGAAGGACAATGTGGTCCACACCCACCACCCTGGAAGAGAAACTATACGGGGCAACCAAATCACTTAGACAGACATCTGCCTTCATAAGAGAGTCCAGAATCCTAGTCTGAATGAGCCATGATCACAGAAGAAGAAGAAGTATCATGGTGGCCTATCCTAGTTTGATTTCTCTCATTCAGACTACCTCCATTGACACTCAAACTGCAATATTCATAGGTCAAGTATTTCTATAATTTGCTTTTAGTATTTCTTCTTTTGTAGATCTAAAGAAGGCCTTTCAGAGTTTGTCTTGCCTCTCTACAGGCTTCTCTCTACAGGTTTCTCTCTATAGGTGTCTCTCTATAGGCTTCTCTCTACAGGCTTCTCTCTATAGGCTTCTCTCTATAGGTTTCTCTCTATAGGTTTCTCTATAGGCTTCTCTCTACAGGTTTCTCTATAGGCTTCTCTCTACAGGCTTCTCTCTACAGGCTTCTCTCTAGGCTTCTCTCTACAGGTTTCTCTATAGGCTTCTCTCTACAGGTTTCTCTCTATAGGTGTCTCTCTATAGGCTTCTCTCTACAGGCTTCTCTCTACAGGTTTCTCTCTATAGGTGTCTCTCTATAGGCTTCTCTCTACAGGCTTCTCTATAGGCTTCTCTCTACAGGCTTCTCTCTACAGGCTTCTCTCTAGGCTTCTCTCTACAGGTTTCTCTATAGGCTTCTCTCTACAGGTTTCTCTCTATAGGTGTCTCTCTATAGGCTTCTCTCTACAGGCTTCTCTCTACAGGCTTCTCTCTACAGGTTTCTCTCTATAGGTGTCTCTCTATAGGCTTCTCTCTACAGGCTTCTCTCTACAGGTTTCTCTCTATAGGTGTCTCTCTACAGGCTTCTCTCTACAGGCTTCTCTCTACAGGTTTCTCTCTATAGGCTTCACTCTATAGGCTTCTCTCTACAGGCTTCTCTCTACAGGCTTCTCTCTACAGGTTTCTCTCTATAGGTGTCTCTCTATAGGCTTCTCTCTACAGGCTTCTCTCTACAGGCTTCTCTCTACAGGCTTCTCTCTACAGGTTTCTCTCTATAGGCTTCTCTCTACAGGCTTCTCTCTACAGGTTTCTCTCTATAGGCTTCTCTCTACAGGCTTCTCTCTACAGGTTTCTCTCTCTAGGTTTCTCTCTACAGGCTTCTCTCTATAGGTGTCTCTCTCTATAGGCTTCTCTCTATAGGTGTCTCTCTCTCTATAGGTTTCTCTCTACAGGCTTCTCTCTATAGGTGTCTCTCTCTCTATAGATTTCTCTCTACAGGATTCTCTCTATAGGCTTCTCACTACAGGTTTTTCTCTATAGGTGTCCCTCTCTATAAGTTTCTCTCTGCAGGCTTCTCTCTACAGGTGTTTCTCTCTATAGGCTTCTCTCTACAGGCTTCTCTCTACAGGTGTTTCTCTCTATAGGCTTCTCTCTACAGGCATCTCTCTACAGGTGTTTCTCTCTATAGGCTTCTCTATACAGGTATTTTTCTCCATAGGCTTCTCTTTACAGGTGTTTCTCTCTATAGGTTTCTCTCTATAGGCTTCTCTCTACAGGTGTTTCTCTCTATAGGCTTCTCTCTACATGTGTTTATCTCTATAGCGTTCTCTATACAGGTGTTTCTCTCTATAGGCTTCTCGCTACAGGTGTTTCTCTCTATAGACTTCTCTCTACAGGCTAACTCTATAGGCTTCTCTCTATATAGGTTTCTGTTTACAGGCTTCTCTCTATAGGTGTCTCTCTATAGGTGTCTCTCTCTACGGGCTTCTATCTATAGATTTCTCTCCATATAGGCTTCTCTTTATATAGACTTCTCTCTACAGGCTTCTCTCTACAGGCTTCTCTCTATAGGCTTCTCTCTATAGGCTTCTTTCTATATAGACTTCTCTCTATAGGCTTCTCTCCATATAAGCTTCTCTCTATAGGCTTCTCTCTTTAGGCTTCTCTTCATATAGGCTCTCTCTATAGGCTTAGCTGTTTAATGTCGTTTTATGCTTATTTTCCATCTTGTCTGCAGCTGTACTCACGGCCCTGCATATTTAATACATTATATATTTTATTCATGTGTGTTTATTTCTAAAGAAAGCTACAGTTCATTCCAAAACTCAAGCCTTTCTTCAAAATACTGTAACTTAATAAGCGTTTGGTTTTAATTGTTGAGATTTTGTGTGTAAACTGTTTATTGTCATGACATTGACATGAAGTTAATTTCTCTTAGTATGAGTACTTTATAGAAAATGTCTAATACTTCCTTCCTTCTTTAATGTTTTGTATTCCTTGAACATAAATATCCATATTCTTCAACCCAGCGATGAAATGACCGTTAACCACAAAATATGCATTGTTTTCTTCTCAGGGTTTGATATAGAAAGATAAAGACTCTCCAGTTTACTCTCTCTGTAAAAATATTGATAAATCTTCATTGCGATAGTTTGAAGTGTAACAAATTTCACCTTTAGACTCAATGTAACATACTCCCAGTCCATGACTAGTTTTTCTATGTTTTTTAAATGAATGAGAACCCGCAGGTAGTTTTCAATATAAGTATGACAGTGGTTAGATAGCAAGAATCCATGCAAATTAGGTTGTTATTTTTAGTTTACGCTTGTAATATTGACCAGTGGAAACTGTAAACGTTCTATTTCATTAGTATCATTATGTGTATTTGTTTTTTATTTACTACAAATAAGACAAAATTAAAACCATCTATTTGTTGCCAATGACATTTTAAAAAATATAAACATCATGACAATAAACAGTTTACACACAAAATGGCAACAACAAAAAATCCAAACAGTTATTAAATTATAGCACTTTGAGGAGGAGCTTGAGTTTTTGAATGGACTATCATTTCCAACATCAGAAGGGAACAGTCATCTCATTTGTTGACTATCTAAGGAGAAGGGAGATATTGTAAAGAGAAAAGATAGAAGACATCAGAAGGAAACAGTCATCTCATTTGTTGACTATCTAAGGAGAAGGGAGATATTGTAGAGAGAAAAGATACAAGACATCAGAAGGAAACAATCATCTCATTTGTTGACCATCTAAGGAGAAGGGAGATATTGTAGAGAGAAAAGATAGAAGACATCAGAAGAAAACAATCATCTCATTTGTTGACTATCTAAGGAGAAGGGAGATATTGTAGAGAGAAAAGATAAAAGACATCAGAAGGAAGCAATCATCTCATTTGTTGACTATCTAAGGAGAAGGGAGATATTGTAGAGAGAAAAGATAGAAGACATCAGAAGGAAACAATCATCTCATTTGTTGACTATCTAAGGAGAAGGGAGATATTGTAGAGAGAAAAGATAGAAGACATCAGAAGGAAACAGTCATCTCATTTGTTGACTATCTAAGGAGAAGGGAGATATTGTAGAGAGAAAAGATACAAGACATCAGAAGGAAACAATCATCTCATTTGTTGACCATCTAAGGAGAAGGGAGATATTGTAGAGAGAAAAGATAGAAGACATCAGAAGAAAACAATCATCTCATTTGTTGACTATCTAAGGAGAAGGGAGATATTGTAGAGAGAAAAGATAAAAGACATCAGAAGGAAGCAATCATCTCATTTGTTGACTATCTAAGGAGAAGGGAGATATTGTAGAGAGAAAAGATAGAAGACATCAGAAGGAAACAATCATCTCATTTGTTGACTATCTGAGGAGAAGGGAAATATTGTAAAGAGAAAAGATAGAAGACATCAGAAGGAAACAATCATCTCATTTGTTGACCATCTAAGGAGAAGGGAGATATTGTAGAGAGAAAAGATAGAAGACATCAGAAGGAAACAATCATCTCATTTGTTGACCATCTAAGGAGAAGGGAGATATTGTAGAGAGAAAAGATAGAAGACATCAGAAGGAAACAATCATCTCATTTGTTGACTATCTAAGGAGAAGGGAGATATTGTAGAGAGAAAAGATAGAAGACATCAGAAGGAAACAGTCATCTCATTTGTTGACTATCTAAGGAGAAGGGAGATATTGTAGAGAGAAAAGATAGAAGACATTAGAAGAAAACAATCATCTCATTTGTTGACTATCTAAGGAGAAGGGAGATATTGTAGAGAGAAAAGATAGAAGACATCAGAAGGAAACAATCATCTCATTTGTTCACCATCTAAGGAGAAGGGAGATATTGTAGAGAGAAAAGATAGAAGACATCAGAAGGAAACAATCATCTCATTTGTTGACTATCTAAGGAGAAGGGAGATATTGTAGAGAGAAAAGATAGAAGACATCAGAAGGAAACAATCATATCATTTGTTGACTATCTAAGGAGAAGGGAGATATTGTAGAGAGAAAAGATAGAAGACATCAGAAGAAAACAATCATCTCATTTGTTGACTATCTAAGGAGAAGGGAGATATTGTAGAGAGAAAAGATATAAGACATCAGAAGAAAACAATCATCTCATTTGTTGACTATCTAAGGAGAAGGGAGATATTGTAGAGAGAAAAGATAGAAGACATCAGAAGGAAACAGTCATCTCATTTGTTGACTATCTAAGGAGAAGGGAGATATTGTAGAGAGAAAAGATATAAGACAGGTTAAGAGAGTGGTTGCTGGGAAATCAACAACAGAAATGATAAACATCTCTAGAGATAAAAAGTTTGGGAGAGACATGGTCACCTATGCCAGCAGGCATGATACTTGATGATGATGATGATGATGACATAAGTAGTCAATGAGTTTGTCAATGTTAACAGCTTGAAGATAGAACCCTTACCTCCTCTTTGCTGGGAAGACTGCCTGATCTGCTCAGATCTGAACTGCCTCTCCTGAATCATAGACAAATGTCAATGATGTTATGAGACTTGCACACAATCAAAGACAATGAAATAACTATGAGACTTGCACACAATCACAGACAATCAAATAACTATGAGACTTGCACACAATCACAGACAATGAAATAACTATGAGACTTGCACACAATCACAGACAGTGAAATAACTATGAGACTTGCACACAATCACAGACAATCAAATAACTATGAGACTTGCACACAATCACAGACAATGAAATAACTATGAGACTTGCACACAATCACAGACAGTGAAATAACTATGAGACTTGCACACAATCACAGACAATGAAATAACTATGAGACTTGCACACAATCACAGACAATGAAATAACTATGAGACTTGCACACAATCACAGACAATGAAATAACTATGAGACTTGCACACAATCACAGACAATGAAATAACTATGAGACTTGCACACAATCACAGACAGTGAAATAACTATGAGACTTGCACACAATCACAGACAGTGAAATAACTATGAGACTTGCACACAATCACAGACAATGAAATAACTATGAGACTTGCACACAATCACAGACAATGAAATAACTATGAGACTTGCACACAATCACAGACAATCAAATAACTATGAGACTTGCACACAATCACAGACAATCAAATAACTATGAGACTTGCACACAATCACAGACAATCAAATAACTATGAGACTTGCACACAATCACAGACAATCAAATAACTATGAGACTTGCACACAATCACAGACAATCAAATAACTATGAGACTTGCACACAATCACAGACAATCAAATAACTATGAGACTTGCACACAATCACAGACAATCAAATAACTATGAGACTTGCACACAATCACAGACAATCAAATAACTATGAGACTTGCACACAATCACAGACAATCAAATAACTATGAGACTTGCACACAATCACAGACAATCAAATAACTATGAGACTTGCACACAATCACAGACAATCAAATAACTATGAGACTTGCACACAATCACAGACAATCAAATAACTATGAGACTTGCACACAATCACAGACAATCAAATAACTATGAGACTTGCACACAATCACAGACAATCAAATAACTATGAGACTTGCACACAATCACAGACAATCAAATAACTATGAGACTTGCACACAATCACAGACAATCAAATACCTATGAGACTTGCACACAATCACAGACAATCAAATAACTATGAGACTTGCACACAATCACAGACAATCAAATAACTATGAGACTTGCACACAATCACAGACAATCAAATAACTATGAGACTTGCACACAATCACAGACAATCAAATAACTATGTGAAAAAACAACTCTTGAAAATAGTCACAGACAAAAGATCACAGATGTGGAACAGTAAGACTGAATGTTACAAATCTTCACCTTTTTTTCTGCAGTCTACAGTCAAGAAGTAGAATAAAAGCTTATAGATGATGATTTTTTTCAGCCAACAAATAACAAACAGACTAATCTATTTACCTGATTACAGATAACAAATATTCTAATTTCATCATCATCATCATCGAGTGCCATCTCCGCAACGAAGGTTGGCTACCATGGAGCGCCACTCTGCCCTGTGTCTTGCTTTGATGGTGCAGGTTGTCATAGGCTGATTTGTCCATCTATTTATGTTACTTGTCCATGTTAGTCTAGGTCTGCCAATGCTTCTTTTACCCTGTATTTTCCCCTCTAAGACTACTTTTAGTAGGCTGTTGTGTCTTTTAACATGGCCCAAAAATCACATTTGTCTTGTTTGAACTGTGTTTAGTAGCTCTCTTTTCATTTTTAGTTGTTTTAAGACTTCATCGTTTGTTTTCTTTTCTTTCCATCCAATTCTACCTATTCTTCTATATATCCACATTTCAAAGGCTTCAATTCTCTGTTCTGTTTTCTTGTCTAATATCCATGTTTCTGCACCATATAGGAATATTGAGAAGATGTAACAATTTGCTATTTATCACATTACAGATCACAAATAGTTTAAACTAACTACCAGCCAACAGATACAAATATAAACTAATCTACACTTTAGCAAATATATGCACACTAAGCTCCTTAAAGGCCAATAGAGATATTTGCTCTGACACCAAGACAGAGCTAAGCTGTTTTGCTCTGACACCAACACAGAGCTAAACTGTTTTTTGTTGACACATAAAACGGCTTCAAAGTATACGGTGCTG
Organism: Megaustenia siamemsis; assembly: GCA_032433765.1. Lineage (NCBI taxonomy): Eukaryota > Metazoa > Mollusca > Gastropoda > Stylommatophora > Ariophantidae > Megaustenia > Megaustenia siamemsis. The sequence goes on from JAVIAB010000126.1 coordinate 255,314, forward strand.
ACAGTTTCTCAAGCCCAGAAATCTACTTCTAACTCAAGCTTTATCCTGCGTGACCATGAACTTAACAATATTGATATGCTTGATAATAGCATTTCTTCACAAATATTTGGCAAGTCATCAGACAGGAATTTAAATAATCTGTTTATGTCAACAAAGTTTGGTGAATGAAATACTTTGAAACAAGGAGCAACACACAATGCAACATCACAGTCTTAACTTGGTATCTCAATTCTCGTTGTTTATTGTTTTTTCTAACATACAACACATTTTCTCGCTCGGCCCTTCTTCTTCAATCTTCTTGACTCTAATCTTGACGGAGTTGCTCTAGCTGCAGAGGCATATCTTCTTGGCTCTAATCTTGATGCAGTTGCTCTAGCTGCAGAGGCATATCTTCTTGGCTCTAATCTTGATGCAGTTGCTCTAGCTGCAAAGGCATATCTTCTTGACTCTAATCTTGATGGAGTTGCTCTAGCTGCAGAGGCATATCTTCTTGACTCTAATCTTGATGGAGTTGCTCTAGCTGCAGAGGCATATCTTCTTGACTCTAATCTTGATGGAGTTGCTCTAGCTGCAGAGGCATATCTTCTTGACTCTAATCTTGATGGAGTTGCTCTAGCTGCAGAGGCATTTGTTCTTGACTCTAATCTTGATGGAGTTGCTCTAGCTGCAGAGGCATATCTTCTTGACTCTAATCTTGATGGAGTTGCTCTAGCTGCAGAGGCATATCTTCTTGGCTCTAATCTTGATGCAGTTGCTCTAGCTGCAGAGGCATATCTTCTTGACTCTAATCTTGATGGAGTTGCTCTAGCTGCAGAGGCATATCTTCTTGACTCTAATCTTGATGGAGTTGCTCTAGCTGCAGAGGCATATCTTCTTGACTCTAATTTTGATGGAGTTGCTCTAGCTGCAGAGGCATATCTTCTTGACTCTAATCTTGATGGAGTTGCTCTAGCTGCAGAGGCATATCTTCTTGACTCTAATCTTGATGGAGTTGCTCTAGCTGCAGAGGCATTTGTTCTTGACTCTAACCTTGATGGAGTTGCTCTAGCTGCAGAGGCATATCTTCTTGACTCTAATCTTGATGCAGTTGCTCTAGCTGCAGAGGCATTTGTTCTTGACTCTAACCTTGATGGAGTTGCTCTAGCTGCAGAGGCATATCTTCTTGACTCTAATCTTGATGGAGTTGCTCTAGCTGCAGAGGCATTTGTTCTTGACTCTAATCTTGATGGAGTTGCTCTAGCTGCAGAGGCATATCTTCTTGACTCTAATCTTGATGCAGTTGCTCTAGCTGCAGAGGCATATCTTCTTGACTCTAATCTTGATGTGTAGAAGAGGAGGAAGAAAAGGATGGAGAGAGTGAAGGAGAAAGTAGAGAATAGAGAACAGTCTAGAAGTGAGGGGGGAAGATAGGAGACGAAAGAAAAAAGACGTTAAACAAGAAAAAAACACATAAAGAGAAGTCATAGAAAAATAGAGGATGATCCAGGAAAACACGTGCAAAGTGAAGGCCGTGGAGAAATAAACAGACGATAGAACAAGGTCAAGGAAGCCATACATTAAGACAAGGTCAGGAGAAAAAGGAAACAAGGGATTGAGATTCACGTGGAAAATGGTGACGGCGATTGCCTAGGAAGTGGGTGGTCAGACATGCATGGGAAGTAAGATTCTGATTGGCTGGCAAGAGCAAAATTTAAGAGGTGAACACTAAACTTTAGGGGAATTTTGAGAGAAGCACTGGAAGTGAACACTCGAAGGGGACGGTGGCAGAGACGACTTACGGACAGTCTGGAAGAGACACACGATTGTTAGGAGTAGCCGATTTGAGATACAGTGAGATGATGTGGACTGAAGACTGCCACACAAATTAGTGTAGGTTAGGTTAGGGGTGGGCTGACAATGGGTCGGTCCACATTTAATTAGATAGCACCAGAACCGGAATAACTTTAGGGGTGGGCCGACGATGGGTCGGTTCACATATAATTAGTCATTTAGTATGAATGCGTGTGGATCCCCAGACGAGTGCACTCCAAGTATGTAAGTGGCAATCTATTGTGTGTGTAACCATAATACATGGTGACGGAATAAAAGTCAGACTAACTTTTATATTCAAGCGTTTGTCTATGTGTTTCCAGTGTAAACATCTTGCCTTGTGTCACCCTTCTGGGCACTAGAATAACCAACAAGTTGTCATGGCAAAACACAACGTGAGTAAGTCATCGTAACACGAATTCAACGATCAGCGTCCAGTGAGCCCATACAGGAGTCGGCCTCAATGTAAACACTAGGGCCACATTCCGGAGAAGGTCATGGGGACAGAACTGACAGGGGCTGGAAGGGTGTGTTGTCACAGGTTAACAGCTGACCGAGGTTAACGATAAAAGCTAATGATTAACGATCGACGATAAGAAAGTAATATAATATAATATAATAATAAACTTTTTGCCGGATACAGATGCAATTGCTCTAGCTGCAGAGGCATATCTTCTTGACTTCATCTACCTCCACTACCATTTCTTCTGTCCTTGAAATATTTCCCCAGAATTGCTTGTAATAGTGGCAAGTGGAATCAACAAAAGAAATGTGTTTTCTTGTAACTTAATGGTACAGAGACTAATCTAATACACAAACACCTTTCTTGTATCAACATGCCAGCTTCTCTTACTGATTCAATGGAACTGAGATCAACTGAGCCCATTTATCGTAGTGAACAATGCTCTTGGGTTTGTTAACGTTACCTAAAATTTCTGGTTTGCTGTGTCTGTTTTTACCATTTCTGCAGAGTAGCATGTTGTCAGCATGAAAACCTCTCACAATTTCAAAGCTTCCATATTTGTAGCACTTATCTCCTTTGATCAGCTTCCATATTTGTAGCACTTATCTCCTTTGATCAGCTTCCATATTTGTAGGACACATCTCCTTGTACAACATATGTTAGTAGCATGAGCATTCAATCACACAAGTCAACTGTAGCAGTTATCTCCTTTGATCAGCTTCCACATTTGTAGCACTTATCTCCTTGGATCATCCATATTTGTAGCACTTATCTCCTTTGATCAGCTTCCACATTTGTAGCACACACTTCCTTTGATCAGCTTCCACATTTGTAGCACTTATCTCCTTTGATCAGTTTCCACATTTGTAGCACACACCTCCTTTGATCAGCTTCCACATTTGTAACACTTATCTCCTTTGATCAGCTTCCACATTTGTAGCACACATCTCCTTTGATCAGTTTCCACATTTGTAGCACACATCTCCTTTGATCAGTTTCCATATTTGAAGCACACATCTCCTTTGATCAGTTTCCATATTTGTAGCACATATCTCCTTTGATCAGCTTCCACATTTGTAGCACACATCTCCTTGGATCAGCTTCCATATTTGTAGCACTTATCTCCTTTGATCAGCTTCCACATTTGTAGCACTTATCTCCTTTGATCAGCTTCCACATTTGTAAAACTTATCTCCTTTCATAAGCTTCCACATTTGTAACACTTATCTCCTTTGATCAGCTTCCACATTTGTAACACTTATCTCCTTTGATCAGCTTCCACATTTGTAACACTTATCTCCTTTCATAAGCTTCCACATTTGTAACACTTATCTCCTTTGATCAGCTTCCACATTTGTAGCACACATCTCCTTTGATCATCTTCCACATTTGTGGCACACATCTTCTTGGATCAGCTTCCACATTTGTAACACTTATCTCCTTTGATCAGCTTCCACATTTGTAACACTTATCTCCTTTGATCAGCTTCCATATTTGTAGCACACATCTCCTTGTACCACATATGTTAGTAGCATGAGCATGCAATCACACAAGTCTACTGTAGCAGTTATCTCCTTTGATCAGCTTCCACATTTGTAGCACTTATCTCCTTGGATCATCCATATTTGTAGCACTTATCTCCTTTGATCAGCTTCCACATTTGTAGCACACAACTCCTTTGATCAGCTTCCACATTTGTAGGACACATCTCCTTTGATCAGTTTCCATATTTGTAGCACACATTTCCTTTGATCAGCTTCCACATTTGTAGCACACATCTCGTTTGATCAGTTTCCACATTTGTAGCACACATCTCTTTTGATCAGCTTCCACATTTGTAGCACACATCTCCTTGGATCAGCTTCCACATTTGTAACACTTATCTCCTTTGATCAGCTTCCACATTTGTAAAACTTATCTCCTTGGATCAGCTTCCACATTTGTAACACTTATCTCCTTTGATCAGCTTCCACATTTGTAACACTTATCTCCTTTCATAAGCTTCCACATTTGTAACACTTATCTCCTTTGATCAGCTTCCACATTTGTAGCACACATCTCCTTTGATCATCTTCCAAATTTGTGGCACACATCTTCTTGGATCAGCTTCCACATTTGTAACACTTATCTCCTTTGATCAGCTTCCACATTTGTAACACTTATCTCCTTTGATCAGCTTCCATATTTGTAGCACACATCTACTTGTACCACGTATGTTAGTAGCATGAGCATGCAATCACACAAGTCTACTGTAGCAGTTATCTCCTTTGATCAGCTTCCACATTTGTAGCACTTATCCCCTTGGATCATCCATATTTGTAGCACTTATCTCCTTTGATCAGCTTCCACATTTGTAGCACACAACTCCTTTGATCAGCTTCCACATTTGTAGCACACATCTCCTTTGATCAGTTTCCATATTTGTAGCACACATCTCCTTTGATCAGCTTCCACATTTGTAGCACACATCTCGTTTGATCAGTTTCCACATTTGTAGCACACATCTCTTTTGATCAGCTTCCACATTTGTAGCACACATCTCCTTGGATCAGCTTCCACATTTGTAACACTTATCTCCTTTGATCAGCTTCCACATTTGTAAAACTTATCTCCTTGGATCAGCTTCCACATTTGTAACACTTATCTCCTTTGATCAGCTTCCACATTTGTAACACTTATCTCCTTTGATCAGATTCCATTTTTGTAGCACACATCTCCTTTGATAAGCTTCCACATTTGTAGCACACATCTACTTGGAAGAGCTTCCACATTTGTAGCACTTATCTCCTTTGATCAGCTTCCACATTTGTAGTACACATCTCCTTTGAACAGCTTCCACATTTGTAGCACACATCTCCTTTGATCAGTTTCCATAATTGTAGCACACATCTCCTTTGATCAGCTTTCACATTTGGAGAAAAAATCTCCTTTGATCAGCTTCCACATTTGTAGCACACATCTCGTTTGATCAGTTTCCACATTTGTAGCACACATCTCTTTTGATCAGCTTCCACATTTGTAGCACACATCTCCTTGGATCAGCTTCAACATTTGTAACACTTATCTCCTTTGATCAGCTTCCACGTTTGTAAAACTTATCTCCTTGGATCAGCTTCCACATTTGTAACACTTATCTCCTTTGATCAGCTTCCACATTTGTAACACTTATCTCCTTTGATCAGATTCCATTTTTGTAGCACACATCTCCTTTGATCAGCTTCCACATTTGTAGCACACATCTACTTGGATCAGCTTCCACATTTGTAGCACTTATCTCCTTTGATCAGCTTCCACATTTGTAGTACACATCTCCTTGGATCAGCTTCCACATTTGCAACACTTATCTCCTTTGATCAGCTTCCACATTTGTAACACTTATCTCCTTTGATCAGCTTCCATATTTGTAGCACACATCTCCTTGTACCACATATGTTAGTAGCATGAGCATGCAATCACACAAGTCTACTGTAGCAGTTATCTCCTTTGATCAGCTTCCACATTTGTAGCACTTATCTCCTTGGATCATCCATATTTGTAGCACTTATCTCCTTTGATCAGCTTCCACATTTGTAGCACACAACTCCTTTGATCAGCTTCCACATTTGTAGCACACATCTCCTTTGATCAGCTTCCACATTTGTAGCACACATCTCGTTTGATCAGTTTCCACATTTGTAGCACACATCTCTTTTGATCAGCTTCCACATTTGTAGCACACATCTCCTTGGATCAGCTTCCACATTTGTAACACTTATCTCCTTTGATCAGCTTCCACATTTGTAAAACTTATCTCCTTGGATCAGCTTCCACATTTGTAACACTTATCTCCTTTGATCAGCTTCCACATTTGTAACACTTATCTCCTTTCATAAGCTTCCACATTTGTAACACTTATCTCCTATGATCAGCTTCCACATTTGTAGCACACATCTCCTTTGATCATCTTCCACATTTGTGGCACACATCTTCTTGGATCAGCTTCCACATTTGTAACACTTATCTCCTTTGATCAGCTTCCACATTTGTAACATTTATCTCCTTTGATCAGCTTCCATATTTGTAGCACACATCTCCTTGTACCACATATGTTAGTAGCATGAGCATGCAATCACACAAGTCTACTGTAGCAGTTATCTCCTTTGATCAGCTTCCACATTTGTAGCACTTATCTCCTTGGATCATCCATATTTGTAGCACTTATCTCCTTTGATCAGCTTCCACATTTGTAGCACACAACTCCTTTGATCAGCTTCCACATTTGTAGCACACATCTCCTTTGATCAGTTTCCATATTTGTAGCACACATCTCCTTTGATCAGCTTCCACATTTGTAGCACACATCTCGTTTGATCAGTTTCCACATTTGTAGCACACATCTCTTTTGATCAGCTTCCACATTTGTAGCACACATCTCCTTGGATCAGCTTCCACATTTGTAACACTTATCTCCTTTGATCAGCTTCCACATTTGTAAAACTTATCTCCTTGGATCAGCTTCCACATTTGTAACACTTATCTCCTTTGATCAGCTTCCACATTTGTAACACTTATCTCCTTTGATCAGATTCCATTTTTGTAGCACACATCTCCTTTGATCAGCTTCCACATTTGTAGCACACATCTACTTGGAAGAGCTTCCACATTTGTAGCACTTATCTCCTTTGATCAGCTTACACATTTGTAGTACACATCTCCTTTGATCAGCTTCCACATTTGTAGCACACATCTCCTTTGATCAGTTTCCATATTTGTAGCACACATCTCCTTTGATCAGCTTTCACATTTGGAGAAAAAATCTCCTTTGATCAGTTTCCACATTTGTAGCACACATCTCCTTTGATCAGTTTCCATATTTGTAGCACACATCTCCTTTGATCAGCTTCCACATTTGTAGCACACATCTCGTTTGATCAGTTTCCACATTTGTAGCACACATCTCTTTTGATCAGCTTCCACATTTGTAGCACACATCTCCTTGGATCAGCTTCAACATTTGTAACACTTATCTCCTTTGATCAGCTTCCACATTTGTAAAACTTATCTCCTTGGATCAGCTTCCACATTTGTAACACTTATCTCCTTTGATCAGCTTCCACATTTGTAACACTTATCTCCTTTGATCAGATTCCATTTTTGTAGCACACATCTCCTTTGATCAGCTTCCACATTTGTAGCACACATCTACTTGGATCAGCTTCCACATTTGTAGCACTTATCTCCTTTGATCAGCTTCCACATTTGTAGTACACATCTCCTTTGATCAGCTTCCACATTTGTAGCACACATCTCCTTTGATCAGTTTACCTATTTGTAGCACACATCTCCTTTGATCAGCTTTCACATTTGGAGAAAAAATCTCCTTTGATCAGTTTCCACATTTGTAGCACACATCTCCTTTGATCAGTTTCCATATTTGTAGCACACATCTCCTTTGATCAGCTTCCACATTTGTAGCACACACCTCCTTTGATCAGCTTCCACATTTGTAGCACTTATATCCTTTGATAAGCTTCCACATTTGTAGCACTTATTTCCTTTGATCAGCTTCCACATTTGTAACACTTATCTCCTTTGATCAGCTTCCACATTTGTAACATTTATCTCCTTTGATCAGTTTCCATATTTGTAGCACACATCTCCTTTGATCAGCTTCCACATTTGGAGCACACATCTCCTTTGATCAGTTTCCACATTTGTAGCACACATCTCCTTTGATCAGTTTCCACATTTGTAGCACACATCTCCTTTGATCAGCTACCATATTTGTAGCACACATCTCCTTTGATCAGCTTCCACATTTGTAGCACACATCTCCTTGGATCAGCTTCCACATTTGTAGCACTTATCTCCTTTGATCAGCTTCCACATTTGTAGCACTTATCTCCTTGGATCAGCTTCCACATTTGTAACACTTATCTCCTTGGATCAGCTTCCACATTTGTAACACTTATCTCCTTTGATCAGCTTCCACATTTGTAACTTATCTCCTTTGATTAGCTTCCACATTTGTAACACTTATCTCCTTTGATCAACTTCCAAATTTGTAACACTTATCTCCTTTGATCAGATTCCACATTTGTAACACTTATCTCCTTTGATCAGCTTCCACCTGTGTAGCACACATCTCCTTTGATCATCTTCCACATTTGTAACACTCATATCCTTGGATCAATATCCACATTTGTAACACTTATCTCCTTTGATCATCTTCCACATGTGTAACACTTATCTCCTTGGATCAGCTTCCACATTTGTAACACTTATCTCCTTTGATCAGCTTCCACATTTGTAACACTTATCTCCTTGGATCAGCTTCCACATTTGTAGCACTTATCTCCTTGGATCAGCTTCAACATTTGTAACACTTATCTCCTTTGATCAGCTTCCACATTTGTAGCACTTATCTCCTTGGATCAGCTTCAACATTTGTAACACTTATCTCCTTTGATCAGCTTCCACATTTGTAACACTTATCTCCTTTGATCAGCTTCAACATTTGTAACACTTATCTCCTTTGATCACCTTCCACATTTGTAACACTTATCTCCTTTCATAAGCTTCCACATTTGTAACACTTATCTCCTTTGATCAGCTTCCACATTTGTAACACACATCTCCTTTGATCATCTTCCACATTTGTAGCACACATCTTCTTGGATCAGCTTCCACATTTGTAACACTTATCTCCTTTGATCAGCTTCCACATTTGTAGCACACATCTCCTTTTGATCATCATCCACATTTGTAGCACACATCTCCTTAGATCAGCTTCCACATTTGTAGCACTTATCTCCTTTGATCAGCTTCCACATTTGTAACACTTATCTCCTTTGATCAGCTTCCACATTTGTAACACTTATCTCCTTTCATAAGCTTCCACATTTGTAACACTTATCTCCTTTGATCAGCTTCCACATTTGTAGCACACATCTCCTTTGATCACATTCCACATTTGTAGCACACATCTTCTTGGATCAGCTTCCACATTTGTAACACTTATCTCCTTTGATCAGCTTCCACATTTGTAGCACACATCTCCTTTTGATCATCATCCACATTTGTAGCGCACATCTCCTTGGATCAGCTTCCACATTTGTAGCACTTATCTCCTTTGATCAGCTTCCATATTTGTAGCACACATCTCCTTGTACCACATATGTTAGTAGCATGAGCATGCAATCACACAAGTCTACTGTAGCAGTTATCTCCTTTGATCAGCTTCCACATTTGTAGCACTTATCTCCTTGGATCATCCATATTTGTAGCACTTATCTCCTTTGATCAGCTTCCACATTTGTAGCACACACCTCCTTTGATCAGCTTCCACATTTGTAACACTTATCTCCTTTGATCAGATTCCATTTTTGTAGAACACATCTCCTTTGATCAGATTCCACATTTGTAGCACACATCTACTTGGATCAGCTTCCACATTTGTAGCACTTATCTCCTTTGGTCAGCTTCCATATTTGTAGTACACATCTCCTTTGATCAGCTTCCACATTTGTAGCACACATCTCCATTGATCAGTTTCTATATTTGTAGCACACATCTCCTTTGATCAGCTTCCTTATTTGGAGCACACATCTCCTTTGATCAGTTTCCATATTTGTAGCACACATCTCCTTTGATCAGCTTCCATATTTGTAGCACACATCTCCTTTGATCAGCTTCCACATTTGTAGCACTTATCTCCTTTGATCAGCTTCCATATTTGTAGCACACATCTCCTTTGATCAGCTTCCACATTTGTATCACTTATCTCCTTTGATCAGCTTTCACATTTGTAACACTTATCTCCTTGGATCAGCTTCCACATTTGTAGCACACATCTCCTTTGATCAGCTTCAACATTTGTAGCACACATCTCCTTTGATCAGCTTCCACATTTGTAACACACATCTCCTTTGATCAGCTTCCACATTTGTAGCACACATCTACTTTGATCAGCTTCCATATTTGTAACACTTATTTCCTTTGATCAGCTTCCACATTTGTAACACTTATCACCTTGGATCAGCTTACATATTTGTAACACTGATCTCCTTTGATCAGCTTCCACATTTGTAACACTGATCTCCTTTGATCAGCTTCCACATTTGTAACACTGATCTCCTTTGATCAGCTTCCACATTTGTAGCACACATCTCCTTTGATCAGCTTCCACATTTGTAGCACTTATCTCCTTTGATAAGCTTCCACCTTTGTAGCACACATCTCCTTTGATCAGCTTCCACATTTGTAGCACACATCTCCTTTGATCAGCTCCCATATTTGTAGCACACATCTTCTTTGATCAGCTTCCACATTTGTAGCACACATCTCCTTTGATCATCTTCCACATTTGTAACACTTATCTCCTTTGATCATCTTCCACATTTGTAGGACACATCTCCTTTGATCATCTTCCACATTTGTAACACTTATCTCCTTTGATCAGCTTTCACATTTGTAACACTTATCTCCTTTGATCAGCTTCCACATTTGTAACACCTATCACCTTGGATCAGCTTACATATTTGTAACACTGATCTTCTTTGATCAGCTTCCACATTTGTAGCACACATCTCCTTTGATCAGCTTCCACATTTGTATCACTTATCTCCTTTGATCAGCTTCCACATTTGTAACACTTATCTCCTTTGATCAGCTTCAACATTTGTAGCACACATCTCCTTTGATCAGCTTCCACATTTGTAGCACACATCTCCTTTGATCAGCTTCCACATTTGTAACACACATCTCCTTTGATCAGCTTCCACATTTGTAGCACACATCTCCTTTGATCAGCTTCCACATTTGTAACACTTATCTCCTTTGATCAGCTTCCATATTTGTAGCACACATCTCCTTTGATCAGCTTTCACATTTGTAACACTTATTTCCTTTGATCAGCTTCCACATTTGTAACACTTATCACCTTGGATCAGCTTACATATTTGTAACACTGATCTTTGATCAGCTTCCACATTTGTAACACTGATCTCCTTTGATCAGCTTCCACATTTGTAACACTGATCTCCTTTGATCAGCTTCCACATTTGTAACACTGATCTCCTTTGATCAGATTCCACATTTGTAACACTGATCTCCTTTGATCAGCTTCCACATTTGTAGCACACATCTCCTTTGATCAGCTTCCACATTTGTAACACTTATCTCCTTTGATCAGCTTCCACATTTGTAACATTTATCACCTTTGATCAGCTTCCACATTTGTAACACTTATCTCCTTGGATCAGCTTCCATATTTGTAACACTTATCTCCTTTGATCAGCTTCTATATTTGTAGCACACATCTATTCAGGGGAAGAGGTATGCTTACAGCACTCGGAAAAAATGTAAATAATCAACAACAGAAAAAAATATGGACCAAGGCAGGATCGAACCCGTACTCAGTGGCACAGCGCCTTGCCACGAAAAGCCAAACGCTAGGGAACACTGCCACTCAGCTAACTAAAAAATTAGCTTCGTAGGCAAGGTCCTTTCGCGAAGGCTTTCCTATGACTATAGCATAAGGCTGCGATCACAGCTCGGAAATATTTTTTTACAACGCAAGTATTCAGCCCTACCCTATCCGGGAGATACTTGTCTTAACAGGAAAAATATTTCCGAGCTGTGATCGCAGCCTTATGCTATAGTCATAGGAAAGCCTTCGCGAAAGGATCTTGCCTACGAAGCTAATTTTTTAGTTAGCTGAGTGGCAGTGTTCCCTAGCGTATGGCTTTTCGTGGCAAGGCGCTGTGCCACTGAGTACGGGTTTGATCCTGCCTTGGTCCATATTTTTTTCTGTTGTTGATTATTTGTCATTTTTTACGAGTGCTGTAAACATACCTCTTACCCAGAATTGATTCACTGATTATCGCCTCAGAAGTTTCCCTCTATAATAATATTCATTTATTATTATTTGTCTCCAGTCTTAACCACTGGAAACTACTATTCGTGCTGTTTCGTCCTAAATGTTTGTCTGCAACGCAAGTATTCAGCCCTACCCTATCTGGGAGATACTTGTCTTAACAGGAAAAATATTTCCGAGCTGTGATCGCAGCCTTATGCTATAGTCATAGGAAAGCCTTCGGGAAAGGACCTTGTCTACGAAGCTAATTTTTTAGTTAGCTGAGTGGCAGTGTTCCCTAGCGTTTGGCTTTTCGTGGCAAGGCGCTGTGCCACTGAGTACGGGTTCGATCCTGCCTTGGTCCATATTTTTTTCTGTTGTTGATTATATGTCATTTTTTCCGAGTGCTGTAAACATACCTCTTCCCCTGAATTGATTCACTGATTATCGCCTCGGAAGTTTCCCTCTATAATAATATTCATTTATTATTATTTGTCTCTAGCACACATCTACTTGGATCAGCTTCCATATTTATAACACTTATCTCCTTTGATCAGCTTCCATATTTGTAGCACACATCTCCTTGCACCACATGTTAGGAAAAATAAAAAAATAAAAAAATGGTATGTAAGAAGCTTTACGTGACAAGTGGACGACACAGACTAAACAACGTTTCGGCTCAATAGGCCTTCATCAGGAACAAACAAAAAAACACACACAAAACTAATAATGAAACAACCAAAACAAAAACAATCGAAATGTGTTAAAGAAAACAAAATAGAAAACTATCCTGTAAAATCCAAAATGAAATGTAACCAAGTGCGGCTGTCGTGAACGTCGAGAAACGTGCAAAAAAGTGCGTAAATGTACACAGAACCAGAGGTGTAACACTTATCTCCTTTATATATCCTCTGGTTCTGTGTACATTTACGCACTTTTTAGCCATGGCTCAATTCTCAGTGTATATCCGTGCTAGTTGTAGCTCATATCTTAGTGGGTGTCTGCAACAGTCATGGCTGAAATCTTAGTAGGTGTATGTGCTGGCCATGGCTCATATCTTAGTGTGTGTCTGGGCTGGCCATGATTCATATCTTAGTGTGTGTCTGTGCTGGCCATGGTTCATATCTTAGTATATATCCGTGCTAGCCATGGCTCATATCTTGGTGGGTGTCAGTGCTGGCCAGGGTTCATATCTTAGTGTATTTCCGTGCTAGCCATGGCTCATATCTTAATGTGTTTCTGTGCTAAACATGGTTCATATCTTGGTGTGTTTCCGAGAAGCCATGGCTCATATCTTAATGTGTTTCTGTGATAGCCATGGCTCATATCTTAGTGTGTTTCTGTGCTAGCCATGGCTCATATCTTGGTGTGTGTCATGTTAGTCATATCTCACATCTTGGTGTGTCCGTGTTAATCATGTCTCATATCTTTATGTGTGTCTGTGTTTAGTCATATCTTTATGTGTGTCTGTGTTTAGTCATATCTTTATGTGTGTCTGTGTTTAGTCATATCTTTATGTGTGTCTGTGTTTAGTCATATCTCATTTCTTAGTGTGTATCTGTGTTAGACATGTGTCATATCTTTGTGTGGGCATGTCTGTGTTAGTGATATCTCATATCTTTGTGTGCATGTTTATGTCAGTCATATCTCATATCTTTGTGTGCATGTTTATGTTAGTCATATCTCATATCTTTGTGTGTGCATGTCTGTGTTTGTCACATCTCATATACTTGTGTGTGTATGGCTATATTAGTCACATCTCATATCTTTGTGTGTGCATGTCTATGTCAGTCATATCTTTGTGTGCATGTCTATGTTAGTCATGTGTCATATCTTTGTGTGTGCATATCTATGTCAGTCATATCTCATATCTTTGTGTGCATGTCTATGTTAGGCATGTGTCATATCTTTGTGTGTGCATGTCTGTATTAGTGATATCTCATATCTTTGTGTGTATGTCTATGTTAGTCATGTGTCATATCTTTGCATGTATGTCTGTGTTAGTCATATCTCATATCTTGATGTGTGTCAGTGTTAGTCATGCCTCGTATCGCTGTGTGCATGTCTGTGTTAGTCACATCTCATATCTTTGTGTGTGCATGTCTGTGTTAGTCACATCTCATATCTTTGTGTGTGCATGTCTGTGTTAGTCACCTCTAGTGACTCGGGCAGATGGTGTTCGTAAACCTGGGAGGGCCGACCATCTAAGGGCAGAATCCCCTGCAGAAAAGACAATCTGCTGCCTTGCAGAAAGATTGGGGACAATCAAAGGCTAAGGAAAGCAAACTTGAATGAAATGTTGGCTGAAACTGGGCCACTGGCGCAGAACACAGTGCAACGTTTTAACGGGTGTTCAATCAGAGTGGATCTGGCAGACTCTAATTGTGATGTTCTGTCTGTGGGGGCGATCAACACACTTAACCTCACAGCTGATTTCATGTGAGAGTATGGAATCCTACTCTGATTGAGTCCTGATCACAGAGAGAGAGAGAGAGAGAGAGTGAGAGAGAGAGAGAGATAATCGTAACCGGTTTTGTAATTATACATTAATGTCACTGTTGGCTCCAGTACATTATCTCAAATGTAACCAGTTTTGTAGTCACACATTAATGTCACTGTTGGCTCTAGTATAACATCTCAAATGTAACCAGTTTTGTAATCATACATTAATGTCACTGTTGGCTCCAGTATAACATCTCAAATGTAACCAGTTTTGTAATCACACATTAATGTCACTGTTGGCTCTAGTATAACATCTCAAATGTAACCAGTTTTGTAATCATACATTAATGTCACTGTTGGCTCTAGTATAACATCTCAAATGTAACCAGTTTTGTAATCACACATTAATGTCACTGTTGGCTCCAGTATAATATCTCATTTGTAACCAGTTTTGTAGTCACACATTAATGTCACTGTTGGCTCCAGTATAACATCTCAAATGTAACCAGTTTTGTAATCACACATTAATGTCACTGTTGACTCTAGTATAACATCTCAAATGTAACCAGTTTTGTAATCATACATTAATGTCACTGTTGGCTCCAGTTTAACATCTCAAATGTAACCAGTTTCGTAATCACACATTAATGTCACTGTTGGCTCCAGTATAACATCTCAAATGTAACCAGTTTTGTAATCACACATTAATATCACTGTTGGCTTCAGTATAACATCTCAAATGTAACCAGTTTTCTAGTCACACATTAATGGCACAATTGGCTCCAGAATAACATCTCAAATGTAACCAGTTTTGTAATCACACATTAATGTCACTGTTGACTCCTGTATAACATCTCAAATGTAACCAGTTTTGTAATCACACATTAATGTCACTGTTGGCTCCAGTATAACATCTCAAATGTAACCAGTTTTGTAATCATACATTAATGTCACTGTTGGCTCCAGTATAACATCTCAAATGTAACCAGTTTTGTAATCACACATTAATGTCACTGTTGGCTCTAGTATAACATCTCAAATGTAACCAGTTTTGTAATCACACATTAATGTCACTGTTGGCTCCAGTATAACATCTCAAATGTAACCAGTTTTGTAATCACACATTAATGTCACTGTTGGCTCTAGTATAACATCTCAAATGTAACCAGTTTTGTAATCACACATTAATGTCACTGTTGGCTCTAGTATAACATCTCAAATGTAACCAGTTTTGTAATCACACATTAATGTCACTGTTGGCTCCAGTATAACATCTCAAATGTAACCAGTTTTGTAATCACACATTAATGTCACTGTTGGCTCCAGTATAATATCTCAAATGTAACCAGTTTTGTAATCAAACATTAATGTCACTGTTGGCTCCAGTATAACATCTCAAATGTAACCAGTTTTGTAATCACACATTAATGTCACTGTTGACTCTAGTATAATATCTCAAATGTAACAAGTTTTGTAATCACACATTAATGTCACTGTTGGCTCTAGTATAACATCTCAAATGTAACCAGTTTTGTAATCATACATTAATGTCACTGTTGGCTCCAGTATAACATCTCAATGTAACCAGTTTTGTAATCACACATTAATGTCACTGTTGGCTCCAGTATAACATCTCAAATGTAACCAGTTTTGTAATCACACATTAATGTCACTGTTGGCTCCAGTATAACATCTCAAATGTAACCAGTTTTGTAATCACACATTAATATCACTGTCGGCTCTAGTATAACATCTCAAATGTAACCAGTTTTGTAATCACACATTAATGTCACTGTTGGCTCCAGTATAATACCTCAAATGTAACCAGTTTTGTAATCACACATTAATGTCACTTTTGGCTCCAGTATAACATCTCAAATGCAACCAGTTTTGTAATCACACATTAATGTCACTGTTGGCTCCAGTATAACATCTCAAATGTAACCAGTTTTGTAATCACACATTAATGTCACTGTTGGATCCAGTATAACATCTCAAATGCAACCAGTTTTGTAATCACACATTAATGTCACTATTGGCTCCAGTATAATATCTCAAATGTAACCAGTTTTGTAATCACACATTAATGTCACTGTTGGCTCCAGTATAACATCTCAAATGTAACCAGTTTTGTAATCACACATTAATGTCACTGTTGGCTCCAGTATAACATCTCAAATGTAACCAGTTTTGTAATCACACATTAATGTCACTGTTGGCTCCAGTATAACATCTCAAATGTAACCAGTTTTGTAATCACACATTAATGTCACTGTTGGCTTCAGTATAACATCTCAAATGTAACCAGTTTTCTAGCCACACATTAATGGCACAGTTGGCTCCAGTATAACATCTCAAATGTAACCAGTTTTGTAATCACACATTAATGTCACTGTTGACTCCAGTATAACATCTCAAATGTAACCAGTTTTGTAATCACACATTAATGTCACTGTCAGCTCTAGTATAAAATCTCAAATGTAACCAGTTTTGTAATCACACATTAATGTCACTGTTGGCTCCAGTATAATATCTCAAATGTAACCAGTTTTGTAATCACACATTAATGTCACTGTTGGCTCCAGTATAACATCTCAAATGCAACCAGTTTTGTAATCACACATTAATGTCACTGTTGGCTCCAGTATAACATCTCAAATGTAACCAGTTTTGTAATCATACATTAATGTCACTGTTGGATCCAGTATTTCATCTCAAATGTAACCAGTTTTGTAATCACACATTAATGTCACTGTTTGCTCCAGTATAATATCTCAAATGTAACAAGTTTTGTAATCACACATTAATGTCACTGTTGGCTCCAGTATAACATCTCAAATGTAAACAGTTTTGTAATCACACATTAATGTCACTGTTGGCTCCAGTATAAAATCTCAAATGTAACAAGTGTTGTAGTCCCACATTAATGTCACTGTTGGCTCCAGTATAACATCTCAAATGTAACCAGTTTTGTAATCACACATTAATGTCACTGTTGGCTCCAGTATAATATCTCAAATGTAACCAGTTTTGTAATCACACATTAATGTCACTGTTGACTCCAGTATAACATCTCAAATGTAACCAGTTTTGTAATCACACATTAATGTCACTGTCGGCTCTAGTATAATATCTCAAATGTAACCAGTTTTGTAATCACACATTAATGTCACTGTTGACTACAGTATAATATCTTAAATGTAACCAGTTTTGTAATCACACATTAATGTCACTGTTGGCTCCATTATAACATCTCAAATGTAACCAGTTTTGTAATCACACATTAATGTCACTGTTGGCTCCAGTATAATATCTCAAATGTAACAAGTTTTGTAATCACACATTAATGTCACTGTTGGCTCCAGTATAACATCTCAAATGTAACCAGTTTTGTAATCACACATTAATGTCACTGTTGGATCCAGTATAATATCTCAAATGTAACCAGTTTTGTAGTCATACATTAATGTCACTGTTGGCTCCAGTATAACATCTCAAATGTAACCAGTTTTGGAATCACACATTAATGTCCCTGTTGGCTCTAGTATAATATCTCAAATGTAACCAGTTTTGTAATCACACATTAATGTCACTGTTGACTCCAGTATAACATCTCAAATGTAAACAGTTTTGGAATCACACATTAATGTCACTGTTGGCTCCAGTATAATATCTCAAATGTAACCAGTTTTGTAATCACACATTAATGTCACTGTTGACTCTAGTATAATATCTCAAATGTAACCAGTTTTGTAATCACACATTAATGTCACTGTTGGCTCTAGTATAACATCTCAAATGTAACCAGTTTTGTAATCATACATTAATGTCACTGTTGGCTCTAGTATAACATCTCAAATGTAACCAGTTTTGTAATCACACATTAATGTCACTGTTGGCTCCAGTATAACATCTCAAATGTAACCAGTTTTGGAATCACACATTAATGTCACTGTTGGCTCCGGTATAACATCTCAAATGTAACCAGTTTTGTAATCACACATTAATGTCACTGTTGGCTCCAGTATAACATCTCAAATGTAACCAGTTTTGTAATCACACATTAATGTCACTGTTGGCTCTAGTATAACATCTCAAATGTAACCAGTTTTGTAATCACACATTAATGTCACTGTTGGCTCCAGTATAACATCTCAAATGTAACCAGTTTTGTAATCACACATTAATGTCACTGTTGGCTCTAGTATAACATCTCAAATGTAACCAGTTTTGTAGTCACACATTAATGTCACTGTTGGCTCCGGTATAACATCTCAAATGTAACCACTTTTGTAATCACACATTAATGTCACTGTTGGCTCCAGTATAACATCTCAAATGTAACCAGTTTTGTAATCACACATTAATGTCACTGTTGGCTCCAGTATAACATCTCAAATGTAACCAGTTTTGGAATCACACATTAATGTCACTGTTGGCTCTGGTATAACATCTCAAATGTAACCAGTTTTGTAATCACACATTAATGTCACTGTTGGCTCCAGTATAACATCTCAAATGTAACCAGTTTTGGAATCACACATTAATGTCACTGTTGGCTCTAGTATAACATCTCAAATGTAACCAGTTTTGTAATCACACATTAATGTCACTGTTGGCTCCAGTATAACATCTCAAATGTAACCAGTTTTGTAATCACACATTAATGTCACTATTGGCTCCAGTATAATAACTCAAATGTAACAAGTTTTGTAATCACACATTAATGTCACTGTTGGCTCTAGTATAACATCTCAAATGTAACCAGTTTTGTCATCATCATTGAGTGCCGTCTCCGCAACGAAGGTTGGCTACCATGGAGCGCCATTCTTCTCTGTCTCTTGCTTTGATGGTGCAGGTTGTCATAGGCTGACTTGTCCATCTTTTGATGTTACTCGTCCATGTTTGTCTTGGTCTGCCTCTGCCTCTTTTACCTTGTATTTTCCCTTTCAATATTACTTCTATTAGGCTGTTGTGTCTTTTAACATGACCCAAAAATTTCATTTGTCTTGCTCTAACTGTGTTTAGTAGTTCTCTTTTCATTTTTAGTTGTTTTAAAACTTCCTCATTTTTTTCTTTTCTTTCCATCCAATTCTACCTATTCTTCTGTAAATCCACATTTCAAAGGCTTCAATTTTCTGTTCTGTTTTCTGGTCTAATGTCCATGTTTCTGCACCATACAGGAATATTGAGAAGATGTAACATTTTGCTATTCTTAGTTTTAGCCCTGGTGTTATTTGTTTTGATGTTAGTATATTTTTATGGAATTGAAATTACTTTTTGCCATACCTATTCTTTTATTTATTTCAATTTTACATTTTCCATCATTGGTTATAATATGTCCCAGGTAGTTGTAACTCTGGACTGTCTCCAGATGTATTCCCTCAACTGTGATATTTAATTGTAGCTCTTGAGAATTTTCTTAGTTTATGATCATAGTTTTAGTCTTTTTGATAATCATATCTAGTTCATATTTTTGCTTTTATGTTTATTTCATTAAGTAATTGTTGTAGATCTTTAGGATTTTCTGCTAGTAGAACAGTATCATCAGCATATCTCAGGTTATTGATTATCTTTCCATTAATGTTTAGGCGTGGAATCTCAGTGATGTTTTTAAAGATTTGCTCAGTGTATAAATTGAACAAGCTTGGTGATAGGATGCATCCTTGTCTTACTCCTCTTTTTATATCCATGGGTGTAGAGTTCTCCTTGTTATGTTTTATTATTGCTGTTTGCTCCCAGTACAAATTACATATCAGTCGTATGTCTGTGTCATCCAGATTTATATCTTTTAGGCAGTCTATAAGTTGCTCATGGTGTATTCTATCAAATGCTTTGGTGTAGTCTATGAAGCAGGCATATATTAGTTTGTTTACTTCTATGTACTTTTCAATCAATGTCCTCATGCTGAATATGGCTTCTTTTGTCCCACTATTTTTCCTAAATCCAAATTGCTGCTCATCTAATTCATTATTAATTTTATTCTGAATCCTTCCTTGTATAACTTTTAGTAAAATGTTGGTTACCTGGCTCATTAGGCTTATTGTTCTAAAATCACTGCATTCAACTGCACCATTCTTTTTAGGCAATGCAATGAAAGTTGAAGGTTGAACCCAACCGACGGCTTCTGGGTTCACCCAGTCTTAAATGGGTACCAGATTTTTTCTGGGAAAGTAAAGCGGCACGGGCGTAATACCAACCACATTACCCCAAAAATCATGTGCTGAAGGTCTGTAAAATTTATGGTACTAACACCATATTCCCGATATGTCTCTTGGTGTGATGGGGGCTAAGAAGAAGAATATGTTATGTTACAGGTAAGAATTAAACTAAAATATATTTTATCTTACAGCTAAGAATGAAACTAGACTATATGTTACGCTAGATGTAAGAATGAGACTAAACTAAATGTTACGTTAGAGGTAAGAATGAGACTAAACTATATGTTACATTAGAGGTAAAAATGAGACTAAACTATATGTTACGTTAGAGGTAAGAATGAGACTAAACTATATGTTATGTTAGAGGTAAGAATGAGACTAAACTACATGTTATGTTAGAGATAAGAATGAGACTAAACTATATGTTATGTTAGAGGTAAGAATGAGACTAAACTATATGTTATGTTAGAGGTAAGAATGAGACTAAACTATATGTTATGTTAGAGGTAAGAATGAGACTAAACTATATGTTATGTTAGAGGTAAAAATGAGACTAAACTATATGTTATGTTAGAGGTAAGAATGAGACTAAGCTAATTGTTACATTAGAGGTAAGAATGAGACTAAACTATATGTAATGTTAGAGGTAAAAATGAGACTAAACTATATGTTATGTTAGAGGTAAGAATGAGACTAAACTATATGTTATGTTAGAGGTAAGAATGAGACTAAACTATATGTAATGTTAGAGGTAAAAATGAGACTAAACTATATGTTATGTTAGAGGTAAGAATGAGACTAAACTATATGTAATGTTAGAGGTAAAAATGAGACTAAACTATATGTTATGTTAGAGCTCAGAATAAAACCAACCTGTCTATTATTGTATTGTCGCTGGTCACAGCTGTTCTTGGTTGGTCAGAAACATTGTGACTGCCTGGCCCTGTTGGACTGGTCAGTGTTTGGTATCTGGTGATGATGGATCTCACTGAGTGGCCTGTCTGCAGGCCTGCTATGATGGAGAGAATAGCACCTACATGGAGGTGTCCAACAATGTCAGAAAGAGAAACATCAAAGATAGAGAGAAGAGAATAGTGAACAAACAGTGTCATGAATACAAGATCAAGTTAGTGAATGATAGACAACTGGAGGTATCAATTTGACAAATATTGAGATGATATGAGGACATGAGCAAATTGTCAAGTGATTGAATCATTCAACAAACTAGATTGTAGTTTCATTTGTTGTTGTGTCTGTGTGTGCTATAGTAGAGAATACAAGTTCTTTGATTAGAGAATATCACACTTTCAGTGTGTGTGCTATAGTAGACAATACAAGTTCTTTGATTAGAGAATATCACACTTTCAGTGTGTGTGCTATAGTAGACAATACAAGTTCTTTGATTAGAGAATATCACACTTTCAGTGTGTGTGCTATAGTAGACAATACAAGTTCTTTGATTAGAGAGTGTACTTTGTGGCAGCGTGTGTGCTATAGTAGTCAATACAAGTTCTTTGATTAGAGAGTACTTTGTGGCAGTGTGTGTGCTATAGTAGTCAATACAAGTTCTTTGATTAGAGAGTACTTTGTGGCAGCGTGTGTGCTATAGTAGTCAATACAAGTTCTTTGATTAGAGAGTACTTTGTGGCAGTGTGTGTGCTATAGTAGACAATACAAGTTCTTTGATTAGAGAGTGTACTTTGTGGCAGTGTGTGTGCTATAGTAGTCAATACAAGTTCTTTGATTAGAGAGTGTACTTTGTGGCAGCGTGTGTGCTATAGTAGTCAATACAAGTTCTTTGATTAGAGAGTACTTTGTGGCAGTGTATGTGCTATAGTAGTCAATACAAGTTCTTTGATTAGAGAGTACTTTGTGGCAGCATGTGTGCTATAGTAGTCAATGCAAGTTCTTTGATTAGAGAGTACTTTGTGGCAGCGTGTGTGCTATAGTAGTCAATACAAGTTCTTTGATTAGAGAGTACTTTGTGGCAGTGTGTGTGCTATAGTAGTCAATACAAGTTCTTTGATTAGAGAGTACTTTGTGGCAGTGTGTGTGCTATAGTAGTCAATACAAGTTCTTTGATTAGAGAGTACTTTGTGGCAGTGTGTGTGCTATAGTAGTCAATACAAGTTCTTTGATTAGAGAGTACTTTGTGGCAGCGTGTGTGCTATAGTAGTCAATACAAGTTCTTTGATTAGAGAGTACTTTGTGGCAGCATGTGTGCTATAGTAGTCAATACAAGTTCTTTGATTAGAGAGTACTTTGTGGCAGCGTGTGTGCTATAGTAGTCAATACAAGTTCTTTGATTAGAGAGTACTTTGTGGCAGCATGTGTGCTATAGTAGTCAATACAAGTTCTTTGATTAGAGAGTACTTTGTGGCAGTGTGTGTGCTATAGTAGTCAATACAAGTTCTTTGATTAGAGAGTACTTTGTGGCAGTGTGTGTGCTATAGTAGTCAATACAAGTTCTTTGATTAGAGAGTACTTTGTGGCAGCGTGTGTGCTATAGTAGTCAATACAAGTTCTTTGATTAGAGAGTACTTTGTGGCAGTGTGTGTGCTATAGTAGTCAATACAAGTTCTTTGATTAGAGAGTACTTTGTGGCAGCGTGTGTGCTATAGTAGTCAATACAAGTTCTTTGATTAGAGAGTACTTTGTGGCAGTGTGTGTGCTATAGTAGTCAATACAAGTTCTTTGATTAGAGAGTACTTTGTGGCAGCGTGTGTGCTATAGTAGTCAATGCAAGTTCTTTGATTAGAGAGTACTTTGTGGCAGCGTGTGTGCTATAGTAGTCAATACAAGTTCTTTGATTAGAGAGTACTTTGTGGCAGTGTGTGTGCTATAGTAGTCAATACA
The DNA here is from genome assembly GCA_032433765.1 of Megaustenia siamemsis. Classification (NCBI taxonomy): domain Eukaryota; kingdom Metazoa; phylum Mollusca; class Gastropoda; order Stylommatophora; family Ariophantidae; genus Megaustenia; species Megaustenia siamemsis. Next base: position 278,880 of record JAVIAB010000126.1, read on the forward strand.
AGTTCTTTGATTAGAGAGTACTTTGTGGCAGTGTGTGTGCTATAGTAGTCAATACAAGTTCTTTGATTAGAGAGTACTTTGTGGCAGTGTGTGTGCTATAGTAGTCAATACAAGTTCTTTGATTAGAGAGTACTTTGTGGCAGCGTGTGTGCTATAGTAGTCAATACAAGTTCTTTGATTAGAGAGTACTTTGTGGCAGCATGTGTGCTATAGTAGTCAATACAAGTTCTTTGATTAGAGAGTACTTTGTGGCAGCGTGTGTGCTATAGTAGTCAATACAAGTTCTTTGATTAGAGAGTACTTTGTGGCAGCGTGTGTGCTATAGTAGTCAATACAAGTTCTTTGATTAGAGAGTACTTTGTGGCAGTGTGTGTGCTATAGTAGTCAATACAAGTTCTTTGATTAGAGAGTACTTTGTGGCAGTGTGTGTGCTATAGTAGTCAATACAAGTTCTTTGATTAGAGAGTACTTTGTGGCAGCGTGTGTGCTATAGTAGTCAATACAAGTTCTTTGATTAGAGAGTACTTTGTGGCAGTGTGTGTGCTATAGTAGTCAATACAAGTTCTTTGATTAGAGAGTACTTTGTGGCAGCGTGTGTGCTATAGTAGTCAATACAAGTTCTTTGATTAGAGAGTACTTTGTGGCAGTGTGTGTGCTATAGTAGTCAATACAAGTTCTTTGATTAGAGAGTACTTTGTGGCAGCATGTGTGCTATAGTAGTCAATACAAGTTCTTTGATTAGAGAGTACTTTGTGGCAGCATGTGTGCTATAGTAGTCAATACAAGTTCTTTGATTAGAGAGTACTTTGTGGCAGCGTGTGTGCTATAGTAGTCAATACAAGTTCTTTGATTAGAGAGTACTTTGTGACAGCGTGTGTGCTATAGTAGTCAATACAAGTTCTTTGATTAGAGAGTACTTTGTGACAGCGTGTGTGCTATAGTAGTCAATACAAGTTCTTTGATTAGAGAGTACTTTGTGGCAGCATGTGTGCTATAGTAGTCAATACAAGTTCTTTGATTAGAGAGTACTTTGTGGCAGCATGTGTGCTATAGTAGTCAATACAAGTTCTTTGATTAGAGAGTACTTTGTGACAGCGTGTGTGCTATAGTAGTCAATACAAGTTCTTTGATTAGAGAGTACTTTGTGGCAGCGTGTGTGCTATAGTAGTCAATACAAGTTCTTTGATTAGAGAGTACTTTGTGGCAGCGTGTGTGTCACCTTACCCTGCCATTGTATTCTGAATGTGTTGTGTGTATGGTTACATCTAGTCAGTTTCCGCCCGACTTATGTTCAATGGAGGCTGCTGAGCCTGGCCTTCAGCCTCACCACCAGACCCACTGTTTAATGTTGCTCTGGACCTTACAACTGGCTTGTCTATAGGATTCTTCCGTGTCTTCTACCGACGGGTTATGCAGCCCTATGACCCGGAAACTGCTCCGCCAGTTGTCGTTCGTTCGTCACCATTTCGGTTATAAGTACTACACTGCCTCATGTGAATGAACAAGACAAGGTGTTCATAAAATATGCTTAGTCTTTATTTCAATCCACAATACCTCTCTCCGACCACCCGAGCTGACACACCGACCCAGACTCCACGCAGTCAGAACTCTCACACACCCACAGAGCACAACCACAGCTGACATGGGCAAAACCTTACTTGCTTAGGAATGTTCAAGACAATCCTCATTCATAGTAAGCCCATAAGAAATCTGCTTTCTTTCCCTCACTCCAGAATATAATATGACAGTTCAATCTCACGACACTACTATACTCTACAAGTTCTCACTCGCTTTGTCTTGTTCAGCGAGTCACAATGTACAAAACAAGTCCATAAAAATTCACCTTTCTCTCCTTCACTCCGGAAAGAATATAAAAGTTAAGTTTCACAACACCACTCTACCCTAACAAATTCTTACTCACTTTATCTTGCTCAGCAAGTCACAATGTACAAAACAAGTCCATAATAATCACCTTCCTCTTCCCCACTCCGAAAAGAATATAAAAGCTCAGTTTCACAACACCACTCTACTCCAACAATATCTTACTCACTTTGTCTTGCCCAGAGAGTCGCGATGTACAAAACAAGTCCATAATAATCACCTTCCTCTTCCCCACTCCGGAAAGAATATAAAAGTTCAGTTTCACACTTCGTGGCTCCCATAAGCCCGACGTCAGTCACCTACTCAGTCATTCCTCAAGGCGTAACCTTAGTGAACGCATTGCTCCCACTCAACAAATGGCTTCAACAGCTTCCTTGTGACCACAACAGCCGTGGCTAACCGCATAGCCTCATAATAACTCTGATAACTAGCTGGTTGGAACTCAACAGCTTCCTTGTGACCACAACAGCCGTGGCTAACCACATAGCCTCACAATAAATCTGATAACTAGCCGGTTGGAACTCAACAGCTTCCTTGTGACCACAACAGCCATGGCTAACCGCATAGCCTCACAATAACTCTGATAACTAGCTGGTTGGAACTCAACAGCTTCCCTGTAACAACAATAGTCGTGGCTAACCACATAGCCTCACAATAACTCTGATAACTAGCCGGTTGGAACTCAACAGCTTCCCTGTAACAACAATAGTCGTGGCTAACCACATAGCCTCACAATAACTCTGATAACTAGCCAGTTGGAACTCAACAGCCGTGGCTAACCACATAGCCTCACAATAACTCTGATAACTAGCCGGTTGGAACTCAACAGCTTCCCTGTAACAACAATAGTCATGGCTAAACGCATAGCCTCACAATAACTCTGATAACTAGCTGGTTGGAACTCAACAGCTACCCTGTAACAACAATAGTCATGGCTAACCACATAGCCTCACAATAACTCTGATAACTAGCCGGTTGGAACTCAACAGCTTCCCTGTGACCACAACAGCCGTGGCTAACCAAATAGCCTCACAATAACTCTGATAACTAGTCGGTTGGAACTCAACAGCTTCCCTGTGACCACAACAGCCGTGGCTAACCACATAGCCTCACAATAACTCTGATAACTAGCTGGTTGGAACTCAACACCAACAATGTCGAGCTCTTCGTTCCTTCACTTGGACAAGAAAACAGCCCCAATAACAAGACAAGCACCTTCGAAGGTTGGAATGCCACTCTCCACCACCTTTCTGGAATGAACCTTCTCCTAGGCCGACCATGTGATTAACTCTCACACTTCATTTGTCCCACACATATATTCTTTGTTTCTTGCCACCTAATGCATTCTTTTAAAATCCTGAGAATCCCTCAGTCCACCTGACTGAATTAGATTTAACAGTCCCATTCTTTCAGTGTGACTTTTCCACGTTTTTCTTCCAACCACTCACTTCCCTATTTTTACCCCTCTTCTTCATATTTTCTATTGCCCCCCCCCCCTATTACATGTGTGTTATAGCAGTCAATACATGTTTGATTAGAGAGTAGTTTGTTGCAGTGTGTGTGTGTGTGTGTTGTGCTATAGTAGTCAATACAAGTTGTTTGATTAGAGAGTAGTTTGTTGCAGTGTGTGTGTGTTCTGCTATAGTAGTCAATAGAAGTATTTTGATTAAAGAGTAGTTTGTTGCAGTGTGTGTGTGTGTTGTGCTATAGTAGTCAATACAAGTTGTTTGATTAGAGAGTAGTTTGTTGCAGTGTGTGTGTGTTCTGCTATAGTAGTCAATACAAGTTGTTTGATTAGAGAGTAGTTTGTTGCAGTGTGTGTGTGTGTTCTGCTATAGTAGTCAATACATGTTTGATTAGAGAGTAGTTTGTTGCAGTGTGTGTGTGTGTTATGTTATAGTAGTCACTACAAGTTGTTTGATTAGAGAGTAGTTTGTTGCACTATGTGTGTGTGTGTTCTGCTATAGTAGTCAATACATGTTGTTTGATTATAGCTCATTTCAAATCACTTGCCCAACTTCAAAACGCTATTGCTCAGAAACCGTTTGTTAAATACTGTTGAAATTTTCCAAATGTTATTAGAATGCAAAAGACCCTTTAAATGTATATTTAACAAATATCTTGCAGCTGCAGTTTTCTTAAAGCGGCGAATTTCTTTGATGTTTGTCAAAATTGTAAATTGTGAACCTCTAAATAATAGAAATTACCGTAGTTGCTGTTCTATGATTAATTTTCACTAGGTAAAGGCGTGGCCATAATGGGGAAATAACTGAATAAGGAAAAACACCAGGAGAATTATTGTCTTCTCAGTTCGAGGACGGACGATAATATCAAGGTATACCTGTATATCCAATTTTCATAGTTGTGTGGTCCTGAAAAGGACCGTTTGTTGAACTAATTTAAGGTATTATAGGGGCCAACATTGTGGGGGCTATATACTTTCATTCTGAATCAGACGAGTCTAAAAGATTAATAACTGTTTGGGGTTGAACATTCCACAAACCATCATTTTCCCAATATTCCTCTTCCTGTTTTAAGACGTGGTCTTCACATTTAGCCCAATAATCTTTGTCTATATTTAATAAAGCGAGATTAGCAAGAGTCTTTACATCGCATATTTTGAATGTTGTATTTTCATCTGCCACTTGTCCTTTTAATTTTGCCCAGATTAGTTCTATTGGATTTAAATGAGCATGGTAAGGTGGCAGCCTCAAACTTATATGACCGTGCTCTTGGATAATCTTATCTATTTGAAAAATCTTTGTCCTTTGTTTCTGCTTTACTAGAGATAGTAATTCAGGTTTTAAGTACATGTTATTAAATTGTATGTGCTCCTTTGTGAGCCATATCTTAATAGCATCTTTTGTACTGGATGACGTCTGGACTTTATCTTCAAGTGCAACAATGTTGTGGTACGCTGCATTGTCCATTATTAGGCAAGATGGTCGATCTAGTGATGGGAGAACAGAATTTTCAATCCAATGTCTAAATATGTGACCATTCATCTCAGAGTGATAATCCCGATTGTCTATGGATTTTGAAAGAAAAATGAGCTCTGCATTCTGTATTAGTCCATGTTGTCGACTACCTGCTTGAGCAATTATCAAGCGCTGTCCTTTGCTGCTAGGTATTAATCTCTTAATCTTTCCATCTGATGACTGCCATTCCCTTTGGTTAGTGTGGTGAGCATTGATCCATGTTTCATCCAAGTACACAATATCATAACCTTACTTGCGCACCTCTTTTACTTCACGTAAGTACTTGCTTCTCATGACTACTATATGTGGCTTCTCACAGATGATGTTTCGTCCATTGGAATACTTTCTGAATGTAAAGCCTGCAGCTCTCACATTCCTCCATAATGTAGACTTTGATATTTCAATACTGTTGTTCTTTTTCAGCAAAATTTTTAATTTTCTTATTGTAACAGTTTCATTCATACCCAACATTTTGCGAATTTCACTTCTAATAAGTTCACTGTCGAAATTATCCAACATTTTTGCTCTTCCTTGTGATTTTGTATATTTTGAACATTGACGGTCACGTACTTGAATCCAGCGATTAAATGACCGTTTAGATCAATCCAAAATGTATCTTGTCCTATTCTCAGGGTTTTCTAAAGAATGAAATATTCTTCCTCGTTTAGCCTCTTTGCAAAAATAGTCATACATTTTTATTGCGATGTTTTGTAAACTGCAGAATTTCATTTTAAGACTCATGATAAATGTTATTGTTCCACGTCTACACCTATGAATGAACAGAAATGGAACACACCATTTCTCAAGTGTCTAATTGTGTCAAAAAAAACCATGGGGAAAGCGTGCAAATGCAAATACGTCAATTGTATGGATTTTTACTCGCTATTTTTAGTTTAAAATACTGTAAACATTAAGTTTTGACTACATCAATGGGTCGTTATAAATTTATATAAATCAAATAAGCAACAATAATAACCAAATGGTTTTTTTAAATGAAATTAATTCCCTGTTGGGTTCTAATCATTATAACTTTACATGCAAATTTTGAATATCTTACAACAAGGGGTTAAAAAGCTATCGATTTTTAAAGTTGGGCACGAGTTATGAAACAATCTATAGAGAGTAGTTTGTTGCAGTATGTGTATGTGTGTTCTGCTATAGTAGTCAATACATGTTGTTTGATTAGAGAGTAGTTTGTTGCAGTGTGTGTGTGTGTTCTGCTATAGTAGTCAATACAAGTTGTTTGATTAGAGAGTAGTTTGTTGCAGTGTGTGTGTGCGTGTGTGTTCTGCTATAGTAGTCAATACAAGTTGTTTGATTAGAGAGTAGTTTGTTGCAGCGTGTGTGTGCGTGTGTGTTCTGCTATAGTAGTCAATACATGTTTGATTAGAGAGTAGTTTGTTGCAGTGTGTGTGTGTTCTGCTATAGTAGTCAATACAAGTTGTGTGATTAGAGAGTAGTTTGTTGCAGTGTGTGTGTGTGTGTGTTCAGCTATAGTAGTCAATACAAGTTCTTTGATTAGAGAGTAGTTTGTTGCAGTGTGTGTGTGTGTGTGTTCAGCTATAGTAGTCAATACAAGTTCTTTGATTAGAGAGTAGTTTGTTGCAGTGTGTGTGTGTGTGTTCTGCTATAGTAGTCAATACATGTTTGATTAGAGAGTAGTTTGTTGCAGTGTGTGCGTGTTGTGTTATAGTAGTCAATACATGTTTGATTAGAGAGTAGTTTGTTGCAGTGTGTGTGTATTGTGTTATAGTAGTCAATACATGTTTGATTAGAGAGTAGTTTGTTGCAGTGTGTGTGTGTGTGTGTGTGTGTTGTGTTATAGTAGTCAATACATGTTTGATTAGAGAGTAGTTTGTTGCAGTGTGTGTGTGTGTGTGTTGTGTTATAGTAGTCAATACAAGTTGTTTGATTAGAGAGTAGTTTGTTGCAGTGTGTGTGTTGTGCTATAGTAGTTAACAAGTTGTTTGATTAGAGAGTAGTTTGTTGCAGTGTGTGTGTGTGTGTGTGTTCTGCTATTGTAGTCAATACATGTTTGATTAGAGAGTAGTTTGTTGCAGTGTGTGTGTGTGTGTTCTGCTATAGTAGTCAATACAAGTTGTTTGATTAGAGAGTAGTTTGTTGCAGTGTGTGTGTGTGTGTGTGTTCTGCTATAGTAGTCAATACATGTTTGATTAGAGAGTAGTTTGTTGCAGTGTGTGTGTGTGTGTGTTCTGCTATAGTAGTCAATACATGTTTGATTAGAGAGTAGTTTGTTGCAGTGTGTGATATGTGTGTATTCTGCTATAGTAGTCAATACATGTTATTTGATTAGAGAGTAGTTTGTTGCAGTGTGTGTGTGTGTGTGTGTGTGTGTTCTGCTACAGTAGTCAATACAAGTTGTTTGATTAGAGAGTAATTTGTTGCAGTGTGAGTGTGTGTGTGTGTGTGTGTGTTGTGTTATAGTAGTCAATACATGTTTAATTAGAGAGTAGTTTGTTGCAGTGTGTGTGTGTTCTGCAATAGCAGTCAATACATGTTTGATTAGAGAGTAGTTTGTTGCAGTGTGTGTGTGTGTGTTCTGCTATAGTAGTCAATACATGTTTGATTAGAGAGTAGTTTGTTGCAGTGTGTGTGTGTGTGTTCTGCTATAGTAGTCAATACAAGTTGTTTGATTAGAGAGTAGTTTGTTGCAGTGTGTGTGTGTGTGTTCTGCTATAGTAGTCAATACATGTTTGATTAGAGAGTAGTTTACTGCAGTGTGTGTGTGTATTTTCTGTTATAGTAGTCAATACATGTTTGATTAGAGAGTAGTTTGCTGCAGTGTGTGTGTGTGTGTTGTGTTATAGTAGTCAATACATGTTTGATTAGAGAGTAGTTTGTTGCAGTGTGTGTGTGTGTTGTGTTATAGTAGTCAATACATGTTTGATTAGAGAGTAGTTTGCTGCAGTGTGTGTGTGTGTGTGTATTTTCTGCTATAGTAGTCAATACATGTTTGATTAGAGAGTAGTTTGTGGCAGTTTGTGTCTGTGTGTGTGTGTTGTGTTATAGTAGTCAATACAAGTTGTTTGATTAGAGAGTAGTTTGTTGCAGTGTGTGTGTGTGTGTGTTGTGTTATAGTAGTCAATACAAGTTCTTTGATTAGAGAGTAGTTTGTTGCAGTGTGTGTGTGTGTTGTGCTATAGTAGTTAACAAGTTGTTTGATTAGAGAGTAGTTTGTTGCAGTGTGTGTGTGTGTGTGTGTGTTCTGCTATTGTAGTTAATACATGTTTGATTAGAGAGTAGTTTGTTGCAGTGTGTGTGTGTGTGTGTTGTGTTATAGTAGTCAATACATGTTTGATTAGAGAGTAGTTTGCTGCAGTGTGTGTGTGTGTATTTTCTGCTATAGTATTCAATACATGTTTGATTAGAGAGTAGTTTGTTGCAGTGTGTGTGTGTGTTGTGTTATAGTAGTCAATACATGTTTGATTAGAGAGTAGTCTGTTGCAGTGTGTGTGTGTGTGTGTGTTCTGCTATAGTAGTCAATACATGTTTGATTAGAGAGTAGTTTGTTGCAGTGTGTGTGTGTGTTCTGCTATAGTAGTCAATACAAGTTGTTTGATTAGAGAGTAGTTTGTTGCAGTGTGTGTGTGTGTTCTGCTATAGTAGTCAATACATGTTTGATTAGAGAGTAGTTTGCTGCAGTGTGTGTGTGTATTTTCTGTTATAGTAGTCAATACATGTTTGATTAGAGAGTAGTTTGCTGCAGTGTGTGTGTGTGTGTTGTGTTATAGTAGTCAATACATGTTTGATTAGAGAGTAGTTTGCTGCAGTGTGTGTGTGTGTGTGTATTTTCTGCTATAGTAGTCAATACATGTTTGATTAGAGAGTAGTTTGTGGCAGTTTGTGTCTGTGTGTGTGTGTTGTGTTATAGTAGTCAATACAAGTTGTTTGATTAGAGAGTAGTTTGTTGCAGTGTGTGTGTGTGTGTGTTGTGTTATAGTAGTCAATACAAGTTGTTTGATTAGAGAGTAGTTTGTTGCAGTGTGTGTGTGTGTTGTGCTATAGTAGTTAACAAGTTGTTTGATTAGAGAGTAGTTTGTTGCAGTGTGTGTGTGTGTGTTCTGCTATTGTAGTTAATACATGTTTGATTAGAGAGTAGTTTGTTGCAGTGTGTGTGTGTGTGTGTTGTGTTATAGTAGTCAATACATGTTTGATTAGAGAGTAGTTTGCTGCAGTGTGTGTGTGTGTATTTTCTGCTATAGTATTCAATACATGTTTGATTAGAGAGTAGTTTGTTGCAGTGTGTGTGTGTGTTGTGTTATAGTAGTCAATACATGTTTGATTAGAGAGTAGTTTGTGGCAGTTTGTGTCTGTGTGTGTGTGTTGTGTTATAGTAGTCAATACATGTTTGATTAGAGAGTAGTTTGTGGCAGTTTGTGTCTGTGTGTGTGTGTGTGTTGTGTTATAGTAGTCAATACATGTTTGATTAGAGAGTAGTTTGTGGCAGTTTGTGTGTGTGTGTGTGTTGTGTTATAGTAGTCAATACATGTTTGATTAGAGAGTAGTTTGTGGCAGTTTGTGTGTGTGTGTGTGTGTGTTGTGTTATAGTAGTCAATACATGTTTGATTAGAGAGTAGTTTGTGGCAGTTTGTGTGTGTGTGTGTGTGTGTTGTGTTATAGTAGTCAATACATGTTTGATTAGAGAGTAGTTTGTGGCAGTTTGTGTCTGTGTGTGTGTGTTGTGTTATAGTAGTCAGCACAAGTTATTTGATTAGAATGGCCCAATAGGCCTCACAGTTGAAGGAACTAATGTCTGTCCCAGTGTACAAGGCCTCACAGTTGAAGGAACTAATGTCTGTCCCAGTGTACAAGGCCTCACAGTTGAAGGAACTAATGTCTGTCCCAGTGTACAAGGCCTCACAGTTGAAGGAACTAATGTCTGTCCCAGCCCCAGTGTCTATCTATCTATTGACCTTTCGAGCCGTAACCGGCCCATAGGGCGTAGACCAAGATACACCTTCTCCTATATGAATTTTTGTTCTAGCAGTTTTCTTTTAAAGATATTTTATCAAATCTCGCCATCTGTCTCTGTTCTGTGCAAGCAGTTCTATCTCATTGAGGGAGCCGATTCCTGCTGCTCTTGCCTCTCTCATCAATGTTCTTCTCAGTGTCTCCCTGGGTCTTCCTCTTTTTCTTTTACCTGTTGTTTCCCATATGAGGGCTTGCTTTGCTATTCGATTATTATCTCTTCTCATCACATGTCCAACGTATGACCATCGTCTTTTCTTTATTACTGAAGATATTAGTGGTTGATTGGCGATTTCTCTAATTTCCTCGTTTGTTTTGAATTCGTTCCATTCTATACCAAGTATTTTCCTTAGACATTTATTTTCGAATGCGTTCAACTTTGTTTCTATATCTCTTGTTGTTTTCCAGCTTTCACACGCATACGTAAGGGTTGATAGTACATTTGATTTGAATAGCCTAAGTTTTGTGTTTGTGCTAATGAGTTTTGATTTCCACAACTTTTCAAGGCTTCTGAAAGACATTGCTGCTTTAGCCAGTCTGATTCTAATTTCTTTGCTCGTATCCCTTCTCGATCAATGTGACTTCCAAGATAGATAAAGTGATCGATCTCTTCTACTGGTTTGTTTTCCATGTATATTTTGTCACTTGTTGGAATTAAACTTTTCATGACTTTAGTCTTTTCATGATTGACCTCAAGCCCAATTTTGCTGGCTATTGATGATAGTTCATTTGTGTTTTCCTGCATCGTTGATGAGAACTATGTCATCAGCAAAGTCGAGGTCCTCCAAATGGTCTCCTTGTATCCATTCGATGCCTTTATTACCAGTGCAGCATTTCTTCATTATGAAGTCCATAACAATTCCAAATAACAAGGGCGATAAAATACATCCTTGTTTAACCCCAGTTTCTATTGGGAAACATTCGCTCAGTCCTTCCTCTGTTCGAACTGCACATGTGTAACCATCATACATGTCTTTGATAATGTTTATGATTTTTGATGGTAAACCATATTGCTTCAGAATTTTCCACAAAGAATCTCTATGAATACTATCAAATGCTTTTTTGAAGTCGATGAAGTTAAGTACAAAAGGTTTTTGCTTTTCAATGTGTTCCTCCAATATAAGTCGTAGAGTGAAAATGTGAAATGTGTCCCAGCCCCAGTGTACAAGGCTCATAAGACCTCACAGTTGAAGGAACTAATGTCTGTCCCAGTGTACAAGGCTCACTAGGCCTCACAGTTGAAGGAACTAATGTCTGTCCCAGTGTACAATGCTCACAGTTGAGGGAACTAATGTCTGTCCCAGTGTACAAGGCTCACTAGGCCTCACAGTTGAAGGAACTAATGTATGTCCCAGTGTACAAGGCCTCACAGATGAAGGAACTAATGTCTGTCCAGTGTACAAGGCATCACAGTTGAAGGAACTAATGTCTGTCCCAGTGTACAAGGCCTCACAGTTGAAGGAACTAATGTCTGTCCCAGTGTACAAGGCTCACTAGGCCTCACAGTTGAAGGAACTAATGTCTGTCCCAGTGTACAATGCTCACAGTTGAGGGAACTAATGTCTGTCCCAGTGTACAAGGCTCACTAGGCCTCACAGTTGAAGGAACTAATGTATGTCCCAGTGTACAAGGCCTCACAGATGAAGGAACTAATGTCTGTCCCAGTGTACAAGGCATCACAGTTGAAGGAACTAATGTCTGTCCCAGTGTACAAGGCCTCACAGTTGAAGGAACTAATGTCTGTCCCAGTGTACAAGGCATCACAGTTGAAGGAACTAATGTCTATCCCAGTGTACAAGGCCTCACAGATGAAGGAACTAATGTCTGTCCCAGTGTACAAGGTTCACAGATGAAGGAACTACTGTCTGTCCCAGTGTACAAGGTTCACAGATGAAGGAACTAATGTCTGTCCCAGTGTACAAGGCCTCACAGATGAAGGAACTAATGTCTGTCCCAGTGTACATGGCCTCACAGTTGAAGGAACTACTGTCTGTCCCAGTGTACAAGGCTCACAGATGAAGGAACTAATGTCTGTCCCAGTGTACAAGGCCTCACAGATGAAGGAACTAATGTCTGTCCCAGATGATGAAGAGACTTACCAAGTTCTGATTCCTCCTCTTTAGGGAAGGGTTGTGTGGGGGTGGTGTCTACCTGCCCAGTGCTGTCAACATGGCTTGTCAATGTGCCTGCTTGCTGCTGTTGTCCTGTTGTTTGAATGAGATGATAAATATCAAAAAAAAAAAAGATTACAAAGGTGGATATAGTTTGGTGGTAGCTGTTAATCTTCTTTAAACATTCAAATCTAATGTTCATTTTGTTGCATTAAGTAGCTAGTGTTCACATTATTTGTTGCATTAAGTAGCTAGTGTTCACAAAGTTTGTTGCATTAAGTAGCTAATGTTCACATTATTTGTTGCATTAAGTTGCTAATGTTCACATTATTTGTTGTCTTAAGTAGCTAATGTTCACATTATTTGTTGCATTAAGTTGCTTTGGTTCACATTATTTGTTGCATTAAGTTGCTAATGTTCACATTATTTGTTGTCTTAAGTAGCTAATGTTCACATTATTTGTTGCATTAAACTGCTAATGTTTATGTTATTTGTCGCAATAAGTAGCCAATGTTCAAATTATTTTGTTATATTTAGCAGCTGTCTATTTATTTTCATGTATTTTGCTGCTAATGTTCTATTTATTTTGTTGTGTTTAAAAGATCATGTTCTATTTATTTTGTTCTATTTAACAGATAATGCTCTATTTATTGTGTGTATTTAACAGATAATGTTCTATTTATTGTGTGTATTTAACAGATAATGCTCTATTTATCGTGTGTATTTAACAGATAATGCTCTATTTATTGTGTGTATTTAACAGATAATGCTCTATTTATTGTGTGTATTTAACAGATAATGCTCTATTTATTGTGTGTATTTAACAGATAATGATCTATTTATTGTGTGTATTTAACAGATAATGTTCTATTTATTGTGTGTATTGAACAGATAATATTCTATTTATTGCGTGTATTTAACAGATCCCGTGTGTTACCGGGGCCTCATTATGAGGGAAGTAAAGAATAGTGACACTGTGACCTTCTAGGCATGTCGTAAGAGGCGACTAAGGAGGTTGATCGATGGCTTGACAAGCTGTCATTGTAAAAAGTATTGTTATGGAAACAGCGCCATAGATTTTAGATCAGTAATCTCTGCAATATGTGCCATTTTGGCACACAAGGTTTCTGTTTTTGAGATTGTGGTTCTGCCCTATGTGCCGTCTTCGGCTTGAAAGGACAATAGATAGATAGATTTAACAGATAATGCTCTATTTATTGTGTGTATTTAACAGATAATGTTCTATTTATTTTGTTGTTTTTCTTTTCGCTCACCAGCTTCCACCTCTGGCATAGTCCCTAGAAACTAGGAACTGAATTTTGAGTGTTAATCCATTTCTCCCTGTCAGCTATGTAGCACAGGGATCCCTCGCCGCATAGGCAGATATCTCTGTCTTCTGATGTACTCATATTTTTCTATCGATGAGTAATTAACATTTCAAGCTGAGCCTCGCTGGCAAGACCAGGTGGTGTTGTCGTAGAGAGAATTTACAAATAAAATTCCCAACTGGTGCAGCCGGTATTGGAACTCATAACCTCTCTGTCACGAGACCGGTGTCTTTCCTCGAGACCAACGAATCCCGCATTATGATTTATCTAACAGCTAATATTCCATATTATTTTGATTTATCTAACAGCTAATATTCCATTTATTTTGATTTATCTAACAGCTAACATTCCATTTATTTTGATTTATCTAACAGCTAACATTCCATTTATTTTGATGTATCTAACAGCTAACATTCCATTTATTTTGATTTATCTATCAGCTAACATTCCATTTATTTTGATTTATCTATCAGCTAACATTCCATTTATTTTGATTTATCAAACAGCTAACATTCCATTTATTTTGATGTATCTAACAGCTAACATTCCATTTATTTTGATGTATCTAACAGCTAACATTCCATTTATTTTGATTTATCTATCAGCTAACATTCCATTTATTTTGATTTATCTATCAGCTAACATTCCATTTATTTTGATTTATCTATCAGCTAACATTCAATATATTTTGATTTATCTATCAGCTAACATTCCATTTTTTTTATTTATCTATCAGCTAACATTCCATTTATTTTGATTTATCTAACAGCTAACATTCAATATATTTTGATTTATCTAACAGCTAACATTCCATTTATTTTGATTTATCTATCAGCTAACATTCCATTTATTTGGATTTATCTAACAGCTAACATTCCATTTATTTGGATTTATCTAACAGCTAACATTGCATTTATTTGGATGTGTTTAGCTGCTCATGTTCAGTTGAAACTATCATCAGCATTGCCTAATATTATAAGAGAAAGTTTCTGTACACAGATTAATTGCTGCATGCCAAACTTGACACATCTCACTTCCATATAAACATGGAGGACAAGTTTCTGTCCTACCCTTGATATGGATCTATTCACTGAAACATCTGTGTTTTTTATAAGTTATTGAGGAAAGGGGGGAGCCTGGTTGGCCTTGAGGCAAGATGTCGGTTTTGAGACAGAGAGGTTGTGAGTTCAAATCCTGGTTCTACTAGTTGGGATTTTTATTTGTGGTTGCTCTCTGCGGCAACCACTTCTGGTCTCAGCAGGGAGGCCCAGCTTGAAACATCAATTACTCATCTTCTTCTTCTACTTCTTTTCTCTTTCACTGATACCTAAAAGGTGTCGTGGTTTATATCATTTGTCGTTCTTGAGCTGCTCGAACTGTCTGAATTAGTGATTTTCCTTTGTTGCTACATGTCTCTGTCACTGCATCTATCCATCTTCTTCTTTTCTCTTTCACTGATACCTAAAAGGTGTCGTGGTTTATATCATTTGTCGTTCTTGAGCTGCTCGAACTGTCTGAATTAGTGATTTTCCTTTGTTGTTACATGTCTCTGTCACTGCATCTATCCATCTTCTTCTGGGTCTTCCTCTTGGTCTTTTTCCATGCATTCTCGAGAAGAACGCCCTTGATGGTGATTGATAAGGATTCATTCTGACCAGGTGGCCAAACCATTTAAGTTGTTGTTGTTCTATATATTCATCTGGCTCAATTTATAGTCACCCTTACATTAGCCAAATAACTCCATCTGGCTCAATTTATAGTCACCCTTACATTAGCCAAACAACTCCATCTGGCTCAATTTATAGTCACCCTTACATTAGCCAAATAACTCCATCTGGCTCAATTTATAGTCACCCTTACATTAGCCAAACAACTCCATCTGGCTCAATTTGTCTATTTGCTGTTTTATATTACAAGCTCAAACTGTGTCATTGTTGATCTCTGTACTTTGTTGCATCATGTGTCTATTTGCTGTTTTATGTTACAAGCTCAGACTGTGTCATTGTTGTTCTCTGTACTTTGTTGCATCATGTGTCTATTTGCTGTTTTATGTTACAAGCTCAGACTGTGTCATTGTTGTTCTCTGTACTTTGTTGCATCATGTGTCTATTTGCTGTTTTATATTACAAGCTCAAACTGTGTCATTGTTGATCTCTGTACTTTGTTGCATCATGTGTCTATTTGCTATTTTATGTTAAACACCCACACAGTATCAATGTTGTTCTCTGTACTTTGTTGCATCATGTGTCTATTTGCTATTTTATGTTAAACACCCACACAGTATCAATGTTGTTCTCTGTACTTTGTTGCATCATGTGTCTATTTGCTATTTTATGTTAAACACCCACACAGTATCAATGTTGTTCTCTGTACTTTGTTGCATCATGTGTCTATTTGCTATTTTATGTTAAACACCCACACAGTATCAATGTTGTTCTCTGTACTTTGTTGCATCATGTGTCTATTTGCTGTTTTATGTTACAAGCTCAGACTGTACCATTGTTGTTCTCTGTACTTTGTTGCATCATGTGTCTATTTGCTGTTTTATGTTACAAGCTCAGACTGTGTCATTGTTGTTCTCTGTACTTTGTTGCATCATGTGTCTATTTGCTGTTTTATGTTACAAGCTCAGACTGTACCATTGTTGTTCTCTGTACTTTGTTGCATCATGTGTCTATTTGCTGTTTTATGTTACAAGCTCAAACTGTGTCATTGTTGTTCTCTGTACTTTGTTGCATCATGTGTCTATTTGCTGTTTTATGTTACAAGCTCAAACTGTGTCATTGTTGATCTCTGTACTTTGTTGCATCATGTGTCTATTTGCTGTTTTATGTTACAAGCTCAGACTGTGTCATTGTTGTTCTCTGTACTTTGTTGCATCATGTGTCTATTTGCTGTTTCATGTTACATGCTCAGACTCTACCATTGTTGTTCTCTGTACTTTGTTGCATCATATGTCTATTTGCTGTTTTATGTTACATGCTCAGACTCTACCATTGTTGTTCTCTGTACTTTGTTGCATCATATGTCTATTTGCTGTTTCATGTTACATGCTCAGACTCTACCATTGTTGTTCTCTGTACTTTGTTGCATCATATGTCTATTTGCTGTTTCATGTTACAAGCTCAGACTGTACCATTGTTGTTCTCTGTACTTTGTTGCATCATGTGTCTATTTGCTGTTTTATGTTACAAGCTCAGACTGTGTCATTGTTGTTCTCTGTACTTTGTTGCATCATGTGTCTATTTGCTGTTTTATGTTACAAGCTCAGACTGTGTCATTGTTGTTCTCTGTACTTTGTTGCATCATATGTCTATTTGCTGTTTTATGTTACATGCTCAGACTCTACCATTGTTGTTCTCTGTACTTTGTTGCATCATATGTCTATTTGCTGTTTTATGTTACATGCTCAGACTCTACCATTGTTGTTCTCTGTACTTTGTTGCATCATATGTCTATTTGCTGTTTTATGTTACATGCTCAGACTCTACCATTGTTGTTCTCTGTACTTCATTGCATCATATGCCTATTTGCTGTTTTATGTTACAAGCTCAGACTGTATCATTGTTGTTCTCTGTACTTTGTTGCATCATATGTCTATTTGCTGTTTTATATTACAAGCTCAGACTGTACCATTGTTGTTCTCTGTACTTTGTTGCATCATGTGTCTATTTGCTGTTTTATGTTACAAGTCGAAACTATATCAATGTTGTTCTCTGTACTTTGTTGCATCATGTGTCTATTTGCTGTTTTATGTTACAAGCTCAGACTGTATCATTGTTGTTCTCTGTACTTTGTTGCATCATGTGTCTATTTGCTGTTTTATGTTACAAGCTCAGACTGTACCATTGTTGTTCTCTGTACTTTGTTGCATCATGTGTCTATTTGCTGTTTTATGTTACAAGCTCAAATTGTGTCATTGTTGATCTCTGTACTTTGTTGCATCATGTGTCTATTTGCTGTTTTATGTTACAAGCTCAGACTGTGTCATTGTTGTTCTCTGTACTTTGTTGCATCATGTGTCTATTTGCTGTTTTATGTTACAAGTTCAGACTGTACCATTGTTGTTCTCTGTACTTTGTTGCATCATGTGTCTATTTGCTGTTTTATATTACAAGTTCAGACTGTACCATTGTTGTTCTCTGTACTTTGTTGCATCATGTGTCTATTTGCTGTTTTATGTTACAAGTCGAAACTATATCAATGTTGTTCTCTGTACCTTGTTGCATCATGTGTCTATTTGCTGTTTTATGTTACAAGTTCAGACTGTACCATTGTTGTTCTCTGTACTTTGTTGCATCATGTGTCTATTTGCTGTTTTATGTTACAAGCTCAGACTGTGTCATTCCTGTTCTCTGTACTTTATTGCATCATGTGTCTATTTGCTGTTTTATGTTACATGCTCAGACTCTACCATTGTTGTTCTCTGTACTTTGTTGCATCATATGTCTATTTGCTGTTTTATGTTACATGCTCAGACTCTACCATTGTTGTTCTCTGTACTTTGTTGCATCATATGTCTATTTGCTGTTTTATGTTACATGCTCAGACTCTACCATTGTTGTTCTCTGTACTTTGTTGCATCATATGTCTATTTGCTGTTTCATGTTACATGCTCAGACTCTACCATTGTTGTTCTCTGTACTTCATTGCATCATATGTCTATTTGCTGTTTTATGTTACAAGCTCAGACTGTATCATTGTTGTTCTCTGTACTTTGTTGCATCATATGTCTATTTGCTGTTTTATATTACAAGCTCAGACTGTACCATTGTTGTTCTCTGTACTTTGTTGCATCATGTGTCTATTTGCTGTTTTATGTTACAAGTCGAAACTATATCAATGTTGTTCTCTGTACTTTGTTGCATCATGTGTCTATTTGCTGTTTTATGTTACAAGCTCAGACTGTATCATTGTTGTTCTCTGTACTTTGTTGCATCATGTGTCTATTTGCTGTTTTATGTTACAAGCTCAGACTGTACCATTGTTGTTCTCTGTACTTTGTTGCATCATGTGTCTATTTGCTGTTTTATGTTACAAGCTCAAATTGTGTCATTGTTGATCTCTGTACTTTGTTGCATCATGTGTCTATTTGCTGTTTTATGTTACAAGCTCAGACTGTGTCATTGTTGTTCTCTGTACTTTGTTGCATCATGTGTCTATTTGCTGTTTTATGTTACAAGTTCAGACTGTACCATTGTTGTTCTCTGTACTTTGTTGCATCATGTGTCTATTTGCTGTTTTATATTACAAGTTCAGACTGTACCATTGTTGTTCTCTGTACTTTGTTGCATCATGTGTCTATTTGCTGTTTTATGTTACAAGTCAAAACTATATCAATGTTGTTCTCTGTACCTTGTTGCATCATGTGTCTATTTGCTGTTTTATGTTACAAGTTCAGACTGTACCATTGTTGTTCTCTGTACTTTGTTGCATCATGTGTCTATTTGCTGTTTTATGTTACAAGTTCAGACTGTGTCATTCCTGTTCTCTGTACTTTATTGCATCATGTGTCTATTTGCTGTTTTATGTTACAAGCTCAGACTGTGTCATTGTTGTTCTCTGTACTTTGTTGCATCATATGTCTACTTCCTATTTTATGTTACAAGTCGAAACTATATCAATGTTGTTCTCTGTACTTTGTTGCATCATGTCTATTTGCTGTTTTATGTTACACGCTCAGACTGTGTCATTGTTGTTCTCTGTACTTTGTTGCATCATATGTCTACTTCCTATTTTATGTTACAAGTCGAAACTATATCAATGTTGTTCTCTGTACTTTGTTGCATCATATGTCATTTGCTGTTTTATGTTACAAGATCAGACTGTGTCATTCCTGTTCTCTGTACTTTATTACATCATGTGTCTATTTGCTGTTTTATGTTACAACCTCAGACCGTGTCATTGTTGTTCTCTGTACTTTGTTGCATCATATGTCTACTTCCTATTTTATGTTACAAGTCGAAACTATATCAATGTTGTTCTCTGTACTTTGTTGCATCATGTGTCTATTTGCTGTTTTATGTTACAAGCTCAGACTGTGTCATTGTTGTTCTCTGTACTTTGTTGCATCATATGTCTACTTCCTATTTTATGTTACAAGTCGAAACTATATCAATGTTGTTCTCTGTACTTTGTTGCATCATATGTCTATTTGCTGTTTTATGTTACACGCTCAGACTGTGTCATTGTTGTTCTCTGTACTTTGTTGCATCATATGTCTACTTCCTATTTTATGTTACAAGTCGAAACTATATCAATGTTGTTCTCTGTACTTTGTTGCATCATGTGTCTATTTGCTGTTTCATGTTACATGCTCAGACTCTACCATTGTTGTTCTCTGTACTTTGTTGCATCATATGTCTATTTGCTGTTTTATGTTACATGCTCAGACTCTACCATTGTTGTTCTCTGTACTTTGTTGCATCATATGTCTATTTGCTGTTTCATGTTACATGCTCAGACTCTACCATTGTTGTTCTCTGTACTTTGTTGCATCATATGTCTATTTGCTGTTTCATGTTACAAGCTCAGACTGTACCATTGTTGTTCTCTGTACTTTGTTGCATCATGTGTCTATTTGCTGTTTTATGTTACAAGCTCAGACTGTGTCATTGTTGTTCTCTGTACTTTGTTGCATCATGTGTCTATTTGCTGTTTTATGTTACAAGCTCAGACTGTGTCATTGTTGTTCTCTGTACTTTGTTGCATCATATGTCTATTTGCTGTTTTATGTTACATGCTCAGACTCTACCATTGTTGTTCTCTGTACTTTGTTGCATCATATGTCTATTTGCTGTTTTATGTTACATGCTCAGACTCTACCATTGTTGTTCTCTGTACTTTGTTGCATCATATGTCTATTTGCTGTTTTATGTTACATGCTCAGACTCTACCATTGTTGTTCTCTGTACTTTGTTGCATCATATGTCTATTTGCTGTTTCATGTTACATGCTCAGACTCTACCATTGTTGTTCTCTGTACTTCATTGCATCATATGTCTATTTGCTGTTTTATGTTACAAGCTCAGACTGTATCATTGTTGTTCTCTGTACTTTGTTGCATCATATGTCTATTTGCTGTTTTATATTACAAGCTCAGACTGTACCATTGTTGTTCTCTGTACTTTGTTGCATCATGTGTCTATTTGCTGTTTTATGTTACAAGTCGAAACTATATCAATGTTGTTCTCTGTACTTTGTTGCATCATGTGTCTATTTGCTGTTTTATGTTACAAGTCGAAACTATATCAATGTTGTTCTCTGTACTTTGTTGCATCATGTGTCTATTTGCTGTTTTATGTTACAAGCTCAGACTGTATCATTGTTGTTCTCTGTACTTTGTTGCATCATGTGTCTATTTGCTGTTTTATGTTACAAGCTCAGACTGTACCATTGTTGTTCTCTGTACTTTGTTGCATCATGTGTCTATTTGCTGTTTTATGTTACAAGCTCAAATTGTGTCATTGTTGATCTCTGTACTTTGTTGCATCATGTGTCTATTTGCTGTTTTATGTTACAAGCTCAGACTGTGTCATTGTTGTTCTCTGTACTTTGTTGCATCATGTGTCTATTTGCTGTTTTATGTTACAAGTTCAGACTGTACCATTGTTGTTCTCTGTACTTTGTTGCATCATGTGTCTATTTGCTGTTTTATATTACAAGTTCAGACTGTACCATTGTTGTTCTCTGTACTTTGTTGCACCATGTGTCTATTTGCTGTTTTATGTTACAAGTCGAAACTATATCAATGTTGTTCTCTGTACCTTGTTGCATCATGTGTCTATTTGCTGTTTTATGTTACAAGTTCAGGCTGTACCATTGTTGTTCTCTGTACTTTGTTGCATCATGTGTCTATTTGCTGTTTTATGTTACAAGTTCAGACTGTGTCATTCCTGTTCTCTGTACTTTATTGCATCATGTGTCTATTTGCTGTTTTATGTTACATGCTCAGACTGTGTCATTGTTGTTCTCTGTACTTTGTTGCATCATATGTCTACTTCCTATTTTATGTTACAAGTCGAAACTATATCAATGTTGTTCTCTGTACTTTGTTGCATCATATGTCTATTTGCTGTTTTATGTTACACGCTCAGACTGTGTCATTGTTGTTCTCTGTACTTTGTTGCATCATATGTCTACTTCCTATTTTATGTTACAAGTCGAAACTATATCAATGTTGTTCTCTGTACTTTGTTGCATCATATGTCATTTGCTGTTTTATGTTACAAGATCAGACTGTGTCATTCCTGTTCTCTGTACTTTATTGCATCATGTGTCTATTTGCTGTTTTATGTTACAACCTCAGACCGTGTCATTGTTGTTCTCTGTACTTTGTTGCATCATATGTCTACTTCCTATTTTATGTTACAAGTCGAAACTATATCAATGTTGTTCTCTGTACTTTGTTGCATCATGTGTCTATTTGCTGTTTTATGTTACAAGCTCAGACTGTGTCATTGTTGTTCTCTGTACTTTGTTGCATCATATGTCTACTTCCTATTTTATGTTACAAGTCGAAACTATATCAATGTTGTTCTCTGTACTTTGTTGCATCATATGTCTATTTGCTGTTTTATGTTACACGCTCAGACTGTGTCATTGTTGTTCTCTGTACTTTGTTGCATCATATGTCTACTTCCTATTTTATGTTACAAGTCGAAACTATATCAATGTTGTTCTCTGTACTTTGTTGCATCATATGTCATTTGCTGTTTTATGTTACAAGATCAGACTGTGTCATTCCTGTTCTCTGTACTTTATTGCATCATGTGTCTATTTGCTGTTTTATGTTACAACCTCAGACCGTGTCATTGTTGTTCTCTGTACTTTGTTGCATCATATGTCTACTTCCTATTTTATGTTACAAGTCGAAACTATATCAATGTTGTTCTCTGTACTTTGTTGCATCATGTGTCTATTTGCTGTTTTATGTTACAAGCTCAGACTGTGTCATTGTTGTTCTCTGTACTTTGTTGCATCATGTGTCTATTTGCTGTTTTATGTTACAAGCTCAGACTGTGTCATTGTTGTTCTCTGTACTTTGTTGCATCATGTGTCTATTTGCTGTTTTATGTTACATGCTCAGACTGTATCATTGTTGTTCTCTGTACTTTGTTGCATCATGTGTCTATTTGCTGTTTTATGTTACAAGCTCAGACTGTGTCATTGTTGTTCTCTGTACTTTGTTGCATCATGTGTCTATTTGCTGTTTTATGTTACAAGCTCAGACTGTGTCATTGTTGTTCTCTGTACTTTGTTGCATCATGTGTCTATTTGCTGTTTTATGTTACAAGCTCAGACTGTATCATTGTTGTTCTCTGTACTTTGTTGCATCATGTGTCTATTTGCTGTTTTATGTTACAAGCTCAGACTGTATCATTGTTGTTCTCTGTACTTTGTTGCATCATGTGTCTATTTGCTGTTTCATGTTACATGCTCAGACTGTATCATTGTTGTTCTCTGTACTTCGCTGCATCATGTGTCTATTTGCTGTTTTTGTTACAAGCTCAGACTGTGTTGTTATTGCTCTCTGTTCATGACTGACCTTCTAAAGGCCCAGCAATAAGGGACAAACTAGGAGATTACAAACAAGATTTGAGAGACCTGTTGTGCTAGAACTTGGTTTGTGGTTCTGTGCTGCTCCAGCCTTGGTAGACTTCTTTCTATTCTTGCCTCCACACAGTTCTGTGACCTCATCAGCACAAAATTTATGTACCGCCATGTCACAAGCTGAAACACAGACATGTATAATGATCAAACATCATGTCACAACCTGAAACATTGACATGTAATGATCAAACATCATGTCACAATCTGAAACACTGACATGTAACAATGAAACATCTTGTCACAACCTGAAACACAGATATGTAGCAAACAAACATCATTTCACAACATGAAACACTATCACAATCTGAAACACAGATATGTAACAATCAAACATCA
The DNA here is from genome assembly GCA_032433765.1 of Megaustenia siamemsis. Classification (NCBI taxonomy): domain Eukaryota; kingdom Metazoa; phylum Mollusca; class Gastropoda; order Stylommatophora; family Ariophantidae; genus Megaustenia; species Megaustenia siamemsis. The sequence continues at coordinate 302,115 of JAVIAB010000126.1, forward strand.
TGTCACAACCTGCAACACTGTCACAACCTGAAACACTGTCACAACCTGAAACACAGACATGTAACAATCAAACATCATGTCATTACCTAAAACACTGACATGTAACAATGAAACATCATGTCACAACCTGAAATACAGATATGTAGCAAACAAAGATCATGTCACAACCTGAAACACAGAAATGTAATGATCAAACATCAAGCCACAACCTGAAACACTGTCACAACCTGAAAAACAGATATGTAACAATCATACATCATGTCACAACCTGAAACACTGTCACAACATGAAACACTGCCACAGCCTGAAACACAGACATTAAACAATCAAACATCATGTCACAACCTGAAACACTGTCACAATCTGAAACACCAATCTCACTCTCCATCTTTATCAGTCTCACTCTCCATCTTTATCAATCTCACTCTCCATTTTTATCAGTCTCACTCTCCATCTTTATCAGTCTCACTCTCCATCTTTATCAGTCTCACTCTCCATCTTTATCAGTCTCACTCTCCATCTCTCTTTCTCAATCTCACTCTCCATCTTTATCAATCTCACTCTCCATCTTTATCAGTCTCACTCTCCATCTTTATCAGTCTCATTCTCCATCTCTCTTTCTCAATCTCACACTCCATCTCTCTTTCTCAATCTCACACTCCATCTCTCTTTCTCAATCTCACACTCCATCTCTCATTCTCAATCTCACTCTCCATCTTTATCAGTCTCACTCTCCATCTTTCTTAATCTCACTCTCCATCTTTATCAGTCACAATCTCCATCTCTCTTTCTCAATCTCACACTCCATCTCTCTTTCTCAATCTCACACTCCATCTCTCTTTCTCAATCTCACACTCCATCTCTCATTCTCAATCTCACTCTCCATCTTTATCAGTCTCACACTCCATCTCTCATTCTCAAACTCACTCTCCATCTTTATGAGTCTCACTCTCCATCTTTCTCAATCTCACACTCCATCTCTCATTCTCAATCTCACTCTCCATCTTTCTCAATCTCACACTCCATCTCTCATTCTCAATCTCACTCTCCATCTTTATCAGTCTCACTCTCCATCTTTCTGAATCTCACACTCCATCTCTCATTCTCAATCTCACTCTCCATCTTTATCAGTCTCACTCTCCATCTTTCTCAATCTCACACTCCATCTCTCTTTCTCAATCTCACACTCCATCACTCATTCTCAATCTCACTCTCCATCTTTATCAATCTCACTCTCCATCTTTATCAGTCTCAATCTCCATCTTTATCAGTCTCAATCTCCATCTTTATCAATCTCACTCTCCATCTTTATCAGTCTCACTCTCCATCTTTCTCAATCTCACTCTCCATCTTTCTCAATCTCACACTCCATCTTTATCAATCTCACTCTCCATCTTTATCAGTCTCATTCTCCATCTTTATCAGTCTCACTCTCCATCTTTATCAGTCTCACTCTCCATCTTTATCAGTCTCACTCTCCATCTTTATCAGTCTCACTCTCCATCTTTATCAGTCTCACTCTCCATCTTTATCAGTCTCATTCTCCATCTCTCTTTCTCAATCTCACTCTCCATCTTTATCAGTCTCACTCTCCATCTTTATCAATCTCACTCTCCATCTTTATCAGTCTCATTCTCCATCTTTATCAGTCTCACTCTCCATCTTTATCAGTCTCACTCTCCATCTTTATCAGTCTCACTCTCCATCTTTATCAGTCTCACTCTCCATCTTTATCAGTCTCACTCTCCATCTTTATCAGTCTCACTCTCCATCTTTATCAGTCTCACTCTCCATCTTTATCAGTCTCACTCTCCATCTTTATCAATCTCACTCTCCATCTTTATCAGTCTCACTCTCCATCTTTATCAGTCTCACTCTCCATCTTTATCAGTCTCACTCTCCATCTTTATCAATCTCACTCTCCATCTTTATCAGTCTCAATCTCCATCTTTATCAGTCTCACTCTCCATCTTTCTCAATCTCACTCTCCATCTTTATCAGTCTCACTCTCCATCTCTTTTTCTCAATCTCACTCTCCATCTTTATCAATCTCACTCTCCATCTTTATCAGTCTCACTCTCCATCTTTCTCAATCTCACTCTCCATCTTTATCAGTCTCACTCTCCATCTCTCTTTCTCAATCTCACTCTCCATCTTTATCAGTCTCACTCTCCATCTTTATCAATCTCACTCTCCATCTTTATCAGTCTCACTCTCCATCTTTATCAGTCTCACTCTCCATCTTTATCAATTTCACTCTCCATCTTTATCAGTCTCAATCTCCATCTTTATCAGTCTCACTCTCCATCTTTCTAAATCTCACTCTCCATCTTTATCAGTCTCACTCTCCATCTTTATCAGTCTCACTCTCCATCTTTATCAGTCTCACTCTCCATCTTTATCAATCTCACTCTCCATCTTTATCAGTCTCAATCTCCATCTTTATCAATCTCACTCTCCATCTTTCTCAGTCTCACTCTCCATCTCTCTTTCTCAGTCTCACTCTCCATCTTTTTCAATCTCACTCTCCATCTCTCTTTCTCAGTCTCACTCTCCATCTCTCTTTCTCAGTCTCACTCTCCATCTTTATCAGTCTCACTCTCCATCTCACTTTCTCAGTCTCACTCTCCATCTTTCTCAATCTCACTCTCCATCTTTATCAGTCTCAATCTGCATCTTTCTCAATCTCACTCTCCATCTTTATCAATCTCACTCTCCATCTTTCTCAGTCTCACTCTCCATCTTTATCAGTCTCACTCTCCATCTCTCTTTCTCAATCTCACTCTCCATCTTTCTCAATCTCACTCTCCATCTTTATCAATCTCACTCTCCATCTTTATCAGTCTCACTCTCCATCTTTCTCAGTCTCACTCTCCATCTTTATCAGTCTCACTCTCCATTTCTCTTTCTCAATCTCACTCTCCATCTTTCTCAATCTCACTCTCCATCTTTCTCAATCTCACTCTCCATCTTTATCAATCTCACTCTCCATCTTTATCAGTCTCACTCTCCATCTTTATCAGCCTCACTCTCCATCTTTATCAGTCTCACACTCCATCTCTCTTTCTCAATATCACACGCCATCTCTCTTTCTCAATCTCACATTCCATCTCTCTTTCTCAATCTCACACTCCATCTCTCTTTCTCAATCTCACTCTCCATCTTTATCAGTCTCACTCTCCATCTTTCTCAGTCTCACTCTCCATCTTTATCAGTCTCACTCTTCATCTCTCTTTCTCAATCTCACACTCCATCTCTCTTTCTCAATCTCACTCTCCATCTTTATCAGTCTCACTCTCTATCTTTATCAATCTCACTCTCCATCTTTATCAGTCTCACTCTCCATCTTTATCAGTCTCACTCTCCATCTTTATCAGTCTCACACTCCATCTCTCTTTCTCAATATCACACGCCATCTCTCTTTCTCAATCTCACACTCCATCTCTCTTTCTCAATCTCACTCTCCATCTTTATCAGTCTCACTCTCCATCTCTTTTTCTCAATCTCACACTCCATCTCTCTTTCTCAATCTCACACTCCATCTCTCTTTCTCAATCTCACACTCCATCTCTCTTTCTCAATCTCACTCGATAAAGATGGAGAGTAAGACTGAGAAAGATGGAGAGTGAGTCTCAATCTCCATCTCTCTTTCTCAATCTCACTCTCCATCTTTATCAGTCTCATTCTCCATCTCTCTTTCTCAATTTCATTCTCCATCTCTCTTTCTCAGTCTCACTCTCCATCTTTCTCAATCTCACTCTCCATCTCACTTTCTCAGTCTCAGTCTACATCTCTCGTTCTCAGTCTCACACTCCATCTCTTTTTCTCAATCTCACACTCCATCTCTCTTTCTCAATCTCACTCTCCATCTTTCTCAGTCTCACTCTCCAACTTTCTCAATCTCACTCTCTATCTCTCTTTCTCAGTCTCACTCTCCAACTTTCTCAATCTCAATCTCCATCTCTCTTTCTCAATCTCACTCTCCATCTCTCTTTCTCAGTCTCACTCTCCAACTTTCTCAATCTCACTCTTCATCTCTCTTTCTCAGTCTCACTCTCCATCTTTCTCAATCTCACTCTCCATCTCTCTTTCTCAGTCTCACTCTCCATCTCTCATTCTCAGTCTCACTCTCCATCTTTATCAGTCTCACTCTCCATCTCACTTTCTCAATCTCACTCACCATCTCATTTTCTCAATCTCACTCTCCATCTCACTTTCTCAATCTCACTCTCCATCTCACTTTCTCAATCTCACTCTCCATCTCACTTTCTCAATCTCACTCTCCATCTCACTTTCTCAATCTCACTCTCCATCTCACTTTCTCAATCTCACTCTCCATCTCACTTTCTCAATCTCACTCTCCACCTTTCTCAATCTCAATCTCACTCTCCATCTCTCTTTCTCAGTCTCACTCTCCATCTTTATCAGTCTCACTCTCCATCTTTATCAGTCTCAATCTCCATCTTTATCAGTCTCACTCTCCATCTTTCTCAATCTCACTCTCCATCTTTATCAGTCTCACTCTCCATCTTTCTCAATCTCACTCTCCATCTTTATCAATCTCATTCTCCATCTTTCTCAGTCTCACTCTCCATCTTTCTCAGTCTCACTCTCCATCTTAATCAGTCTCACTCTCCATCACTCTTTCTCAGTCCCACTCTCCATCTTTATCAGTCTCACTCTCCATCTCTCTTTGTCAGTCTCACTCTCCATCTCTCTTTCTCAGTCTCACTCTCCATCTTTGTCAGTCTCATTCTCCATCTCTCTTTTTCAGTCTCACTCTCCATCTCTATTTCTCAATCTCACTCTCCATCTTTATCAGTCTCACTCTCCATCTCTCTTTTTCAGTCTCACTCTCCATCTCTCTTTCTCAGTCTCACTCTCCATCACTCTTTCTCACTCTCCAGCTTTGTCAGTCTCACTCTCCATCTCTCTTTTTCAGTCTCACTCTCCATCTCTCTTTCTCAATCTCACTCTCCATCTTTATCAGTCTCACTCTCCATCTCTCTTTTTCAGTCTCACTCTCCATTTCTCTTTCTCAGTCTCACTCTCCATCTCTCTTTCTCACTCTCCATCTTTGTCAGTCTCACTCTCCTTCTCTATTTCTCAGTCTCACTCTCCATCTTTGTCAGTCTCACTCTCCATCTCTCTTTCTCAGTCTCACTCTCCATCTTTAACAGTCTCACTCTCCATCTCTCTTTCTCAGTCTCACTCTCCATCTCTCTTTCTCAGTTTCACTCTCCATCTTTGTCAGTCTCACTCTCCATCTCTCTTTCTCAGTCTCACTCTCCATCTTTCTTTCTCAGTCTCACTCTCCATCTCTCTTTCTCAGTTTCACTCTCCATCTTTGTCAGTCTCACTCTCCATCTCTCTTTCTCAGTCTCACTCTCCATCTCTCTTTATTAGTCTCACTCTCCATCTCTCTTTCTCAGTCTCACTCTCCCTCTTTGTCAATCTCACTCTCCATCTCTCTTTCTCAGTCTCACTCTCCATCTTTATCAGTCTCACTCTCCATCTCTCTTTCTCAGTCTCACTCTCCATCTTTCTCAATCTCACTCTCCATCTTTCTCAGTCTCACTCTCCATCTCTCTTTCTCAGTCTCACTCTCCATCTTTTTCAATCTCACTCTCCATCTCTCTTTTTCATCTCACTCTCCATCTTTATCAGTCTCACTCTCCATCTTTATCAGTCTCACTCTCCATCTTTATCAGTCTCGCTCTCCATCTTTATCAGTCTCACTCTCCATCTTTATCAGTCTCACTCTCCATCTTTATCAGTCTCACTCTCCATCTTTATCAGTCTCACTCTCCATCTTTATCAGTATTCACTCTCCATCTTTATCAGTCTCACTCTCCATCTTTATCAATCTCACTCTCCATCTTTATCAGTCACACTCTCCATCTTTATCAATCTCACTCTCCATCTTTATCAGTCTCACTCTCCATCTTTATCAATCTCACTCTCCATCTTTATCAGTCTCAATCTCCATCTTTATCAGTCTCACTCTCCATCTTTCTCAATCTCACTCTCCATCTTTATCAGTCTCACTCTCCATCTCTTTTTCTCAATCTCACTCTCCACCTTTATCAATCTCACTCTCCATCTTTATCAGTCTCACTCTCCATCTTTCTCAATCTCACTCTCCATCTTTATCAGTCTCACTCTCCATCTCTCTTTCTCAATCTCACTCTCCATCTTTATCAGTCTCACTCTCCATCTTTATCAATCTCACTCTCCATCTTTATCAGTCTCACTCTCCATCTTTATCAGTCTCACTCTCCATCTTTATCAATCTCACTCTCCATCTTTATCAGTCTCAATCTCCATCTTTATCAGTCTCACTCTCCATCTTTCTCAATCTCACTCTCCATCTTTATCAGTCTCACTCTCCATCTTTATCAGTCTCACTCTCCATCTTTATCAGTCTCACTCTCCATCTTTATCAATCTCACTCTCCATCTTTATCAGTCTCAATCTCCATCTTTATCAATCTCACTCTCCATCTTTCTCAGTCTCACTCTCCATCTCTCTTTCTCAGTCTCACTCTCCATCTTTTTCAATCTCACTCTCCATCTCTCTCAGTCTCACTCTCCATCTCTCTTTCTCAGTCTCACTCTCCATCTTTATCAGTCTCACTCTCCATCTCACTTTCTCAGTCTCACTCTCCATCTTTCTCAATCTCACTCTCCATCTTTATCAGTCTCAATCTGCATCTTTCTCAATCTCACTCTCCATCTTTATCAATCTCACTCTCCATCTTTCTCAGTCTCACTCTCCATCTTTATCAGTCTCACTCTCCATCTCTCTTTCTCAATCTCACTCTCCATCTTTCTCAATCTCACTCTCCATCTTTATCAATCTCACTCTCCATCTTTATCAGTCTCACTCTCCATCTTTCTCAGTCTCACTCTCCATCTTTATCAGTCTCACTCTCCATTTCTCTTTCTCAATCTCACTCTCCATCTTTCTCAATCTCACTCTCCATCTTTCTCAATCTCACTCTCCATCTTTATCAATCTTACTCTCCATCTTTATCAGTCTCACTCTCCATCTTTATCAGCCTCACTCTCCATCTTTATCAGTCTCACACTCCATCTCTCTTTCTCAATATCACACGCCATCTCTCTTTCTCAATCTCACATTCCATCTCTCTTTCTCAATCTCACACTCCATCTCTCTTTCTCAATCTCACTCTCCATCTTTATCAGTCTCACTCTCCATCTTTCTCAGTCTCACTCTCCATCTTTATCAGTCTCACTCTTCATCTCTCTTTCTCAATCTCACACTCCATCTCTCTTTCTCAATCTCACTCTCCATCTTTATCAGTCTCACTCTCTATCTTTATCAATCTCACTCTCCATCTTTATCAGTCTCACTCTCCATCTTTATCAGTCTCACTCTCCATCTTTATCAGTCTCACACTCCATCGCTCTTTCTCAATATCACACGCCATCTCTCTTTCTCAATCTCACACTCCATCTCTCTTTCTCAATCTCACACTCCATCTCTCTTTCTCAATCTCACACTCCATCTCTCTTTCTCAATCTCACTCGATAAAGATGGAGAGTAAGACTGAGAAAGATGGAGAGTGAGTCTCACTCTCCATCTCTCTTTCTCAATCTCACTCTCCATCTTTATCAGTCTCATTCTCCATCTCTCTTTCTCAATTTCATTCTCCATCTCTCTTTCTCAGTCTCACTCTCCATCTTTCTCAATCTCACTCTCCATCTCTCGTTCTCAGTCTCACACTCCATCTCTTTTTCTCAATCTCACACTCCATCTCTCTTTCTCAATCTCACTCTCCATCTTTCTCAGTCTCACTCTCCAACTTTCTCAATCTCCCTCTCTATCTCTCTTTCTCAGTCTCACTCTCCAACTTTCTCAATCTCAATCTCCATCTCTCTTTCTCAATCTCACTCTCCATCTCTCTTTCTCAGTCTCACTCTCCAACTTTCTCAATCTCACTCTTCATCTCTCTTTCTCAGTCTCACTCTCCATCTTTCTCAATCTCACTCTCCATCTCTCTTTCTCAGTCTCACTCTCCATCTCTCTTTCTCAGTCTCACTCTCCATCTTTATCAGTCTCACTCTCCATCTTTCTCAATCTCACTCTCCGTCTCTCTTTATTAGTCTCACTTTCCATCTCTCTTTATTAGTCTCACTCTCCATCTCTCTTTCTCAGTCTCACTCTCCCTCTTTGTCAATCTCACTCTCCATCTCTCTTTCTCAGTCTCACTCTCCATCTTTATCAGTCTCACTCTCCATCTCTCTTTCTCAGTCTCACTCTCCATCTTTCTCAATCTCACTCTCCATCTTTCTCAGTCTCACTCTCCATCTCTCTTTCTCAGTCTCACTCTCCATCTTTTTCAATCTCACTCTCCATCTCTCTTTTTCATCTCACTCTCCATCTTTATCAGTCTCACTCTCCATCTTTATCAGTCTCACTCTCCATCTTTATCAGTCTCGCTCTCCATCTTTATCAGTCTCACTCTCCATCTTTATCAGTCTCACTCTCCATCTTTATCAGTCTCACTCTCCATCTTTATCAGTCTCACTCTCCATCTTTATCAGTATTCACTCTCCATCTTTATCAGTCTCACTCTCCATCTTTATCAATCTCACTCTCCATCTTTATCAGTCACACTCTCCATCTTTATCAATCTCACTCTCCATCTTTATCAGTCTCACTCTCCATCTTTATCAATCTCACTCTCCATCTTTATCAGTCTCAATCTCCATCTTTATCAGTCTCACTCTCCATCTTTCTCAATCTCACTCTCCATCTTTATCAGTCTCACTCTCCATCTCTTTTTCTCAATCTCACTCTCCACCTTTATCAATCTCACTCTCCATCTTTATCAGTCTCACTCTCCATCTTTCTCAATCTCACTCTCCATCTTTATCAGTCTCACTCTCCATCTCTCTTTCTCAATCTCACTCTCCATCTTTATCAGTCTCACTCTCCATCTTTATCAATCTCACTCTCCATCTTTATCAGTCTCACTCTCCATCTTTATCAGTCTCACTCTCCATCTTTATCAATCTCACTCTCCATCTTTATCAGTCTCAATCTCCATCTTTATCAGTCTCACTCTCCATCTTTCTCAATCTCACTCTCCATCTTTATCAGTCTCACTCTCCATCTTTATCAGTCTCACTCTCCATCTTTATCAGTCTCACTCTCCATCTTTATCAATCTCACTCTCCATCTTTATCAGTCTCAATCTCCATCTTTATCAATCTCACTCTCCATCTTTCTCAGTCTCACTCTCCATTTCTCTTTCTCAGTCTCACTCTCCATCTTTTTCAATCTCACTCTCCATCTCTCTCAGTCTCACTCTCCATCTCTCTTTCTCAGTCTCACTCTCCATCTTTATCAGTCTCACTCTCCATCTCACTTTCTCAGTCTCACTCTCCATCTTTCTCAATCTCACTCTCCATCTTTATCAGTCTCAATCTGCATCTTTCTCAATCTCACTCTCCATCTTTATCAATCTCACTCTCCATCTTTCTCAGTCTCACTCTCCATCTTTATCAGTCTCACTCTCCATCTCTCTTTCTCAATCTCACTCTCCATCTTTCTCAATCTCACTCTCCATCTTTATCAATCTCACTCTCCATCTTTATCAGTCTCACTCTCCATCTTTCTCAGTCTCACTCTCCATCTTTATCAGTCTCACTCTCCATTTCTCTTTCTCAATCTCACTCTCCATCTTTCTCAATCTCACTCTCCATCTTTCTCAATCTCACTCTCCATCTTTATCAATCTTACTCTCCATCTTTATCAGTCTCACTCTCCATCTTTATCAGCCTCACTCTCCATCTTTATCAGTCTCACACTCCATCTCTCTTTCTCAATATCACACGCCATCTCTCTTTCTCAATCTCACATTCCATCTCTCTTTCTCAATCTCACACTCCATCTCTCTTTCTCAATCTCACTCTCCATCTTTATCAGTCTCACTCTCCATCTTTCTCAGTCTCACTCTCCATCTTTATCAGTCTCACTCTTCATCTCTCTTTCTCAATCTCACACTCCATCTCTCTTTCTCAATCTCACTCTCCATCTTTATCAGTCTCACTCTCTATCTTTATCAATCTCACTCTCCATCTTTATCAGTCTCACTCTCCATCTTTATCAGTCTCACTCTCCATCTTTATCAGTCTCACACTCCATCGCTCTTTCTCAATATCACACGCCATCTCTCTTTCTCAATCTCACACTCCATCTCTCTTTCTCAATCTCACACTCCATCTCTCTTTCTCAATCTCACACTCCATCTCTCTTTCTCAATCTCACTCGATAAAGATGGAGAGTAAGACTGAGAAAGATGGAGAGTGAGTCTCACTCTCCATCTCTCTTTCTCAATCTCACTCTCCATCTTTATCAGTCTCATTCTCCATCTCTCTTTCTCAATTTCATTCTCCATCTCTCTTTCTCAGTCTCACTCTCCATCTTTCTCAATCTCACTCTCCATCTCTCGTTCTCAGTCTCACACTCCATCTCTTTTTCTCAATCTCACACTCCATCTCTCTTTCTCAATCTCACTCTCCATCTTTCTCAGTCTCACTCTCCAACTTTCTCAATCTCCCTCTCTATCTCTCTTTCTCAGTCTCACTCTCCAACTTTCTCAATCTCAATCTCCATCTCTCTTTCTCAATCTCACTCTCCATCTCTCTTTCTCAGTCTCACTCTCCAACTTTCTCAATCTCACTCTTCATCTCTCTTTCTCAGTCTCACTCTCCATCTTTCTCAATCTCACTCTCCATCTCTCTTTCTCAGTCTCACTCTCCATCTCTCTTTCTCAGTCTCACTCTCCATCTTTATCAGTCTCACTCTCCATCTCACTTTCTCAATCTCACTCACCATCTCATTTTCTCAATCTCACTCTCCATCTCACTTTCTCAATCTCACTCTCCATCTCACTTTCTCAATCTCACTCTCCGTCTCACTTTCTCAATCTCACTCTCCATCTCACTTTCTCAATCTCACTCTCCATCTCACTTTCTCAATCTCACTCTCCATCTCACTTTCTCAATCTCACTCTCCACCTTTCTCAATCTCAATCTCACTCTCCATCTCTCTTTCTCAGTCTCACTCTCCATCTTTATCAGTCTCACTCTCCATCTTTATCAGTCTCAATCTCCATCTTTATCAGTCTCACTCTCCATATTTCTCAATCTCACTCTCATTCTTTATCAGTCTCACTCTCCATCTTTCTCAATCTCACTCTCCATCTTTATCAATCTCATTCTCCATCTTTCTCAGTCTCACTCTCCATCTTTCTCAGTCTCACTCTCCATCTTTATCAGTCTCACTCTCCATCACTCTTTCTCAGTCCCACTCTCCATCTTTATCAGTCTCACTCTCCATCTCTCTTTGTCAGTCTCACTCTCCATCTCTCATTCTCAATCTCACTCTCCATCTTTATCAGTCTCACTCTCCATCTTTCTCAATCTCACTCTCCATCTTTATCAGTCTCAATCTCCATCTCTCTTTCTCAATCTCACACTCCATCTCTCTTTCTCAATCTCACACTCCATCTCTCTTTCTCAATCTCACACTCCATCTCTCATTCTCAATCTCACTCTCCATCTTTATCAGTCTCACACTCCATCTCTCATTCTCAATCTCACTCTCCATCTTTATCAGTCTCACTCTCCATCTTTCTCAATCTCACACTCCATCTCTCATTCTCAATCTCACTCTCCATCTTTCTCAATCTCACACTCCATCTCTCATTCTCAATCTCACTCTCCATCTTTATCAGTCTCACTCTCCATCTTTCTGAATCTCACACTCCATCTCTCATTCTCAATCTCACTCTCCATCTTTATCAGTCTCACTCTCCATCTTTCTCAATCTCACACTCCATCTCTCTTTCTCAATCTCACACTCCATCACTCATTCTCAATCTCACTCTCCATCTTTATCAATCTCACTCTCCATCTTTATCAGTCTCAATCTCCATCTTTATCAGTCTCAATCTCCATCTTTATCAATCTCACTCTCCATCTTTATCAGTCTCACTCTCCATCTTTCTCAATCTCACTCTCCATCTTTCTCAATCTCACACTCCATCTCTCATTCTCAATCTCACTCTCCATCTTTATCAGTCTCACTCTCCATCTTTATCAATCTCACTCTCCATCTTTATCAGTCTCATTCTCCATCTTTATCAGTCTCACTCTCCATCTTTATCAGTCTCACTCTCCATCTTTATCAGTCTCACTCTCCATCTTTATCAGTCTCACTCTCCATCTTTATCAGTCTCACTCTCCATCTTTATCAGTCTCACTCTCCATCTTTATCAGTCTCACTCTCCATCTTTATCAGTCTCACTCTCCATCTTTATCAATCTCACTCTCCATCTTTATCAGTCTCACTCTCCATCTTTATCAGTCTCACTCTCCATCTTTATCAGTCTCACTCTCCATCTTTATCAATCTCACTCTCCATCTTTATCAGTCTCAATCTCCATCTTTATCAGTCTCACTCTCCATCTTTCTCAATCTCACTCTCCATCTTTATTAGTCTCACTCTCCATCTCTTTTTCTCAATCTCACTCTCCATCTTTATCAATCTCACTCTCCATCTTTATCAGTCTCACTCTCCATCTTTCTCAATCTCACTCTCCATCTTTATCAGTCTCACTCTCCATCTCTCTTTCTCAATCTCACTCTCCATCTTTATCAGTCTCACTCTCCATCTTTATCAATCTCACTCTCCATCTTTATCAGTCTCACTCTCCATCTTTATCAGTCTCACTCTCCATCTTTATCAATTTCACTCTCCATCTTTATCAGTCTCAATCTCCATCTTTATCAGTCTCACTCTCCATCTTTCTCAATCTCACTCTCCATCTTTATCAGTCTCACTCTCCATCTTTATCAGTCTCACTCTCCATCTTTATCAGTCTCACTCTCCATCTTTATCAATCTCACTCTCCATCTTTATCAGTCTTAATCTCCATCTTTATCAATCTCACTCTCCATCTTTCTCAGTCTCACTCTCCATCTCTCTTTCTCAGTCTCACTCTCCATCTTTTTCAATCTCACTCTCCATCTCTCTTTCTCAGTCTCACTCTCCATCTCTCTTTCTCAGTCTCACTCTCCATCTTTATCAGTCTCACTCTCCATCTCACTTTCTCAGTCTCACTCTCCATCTTTCTCAATCTCACTCTCCATCTTTATCAGTCTCAATCTGCATCTTTCTCAATCTCACTCTCCATCTTTATCAATCTCACTCTCCATCTTTCTCAGTCTCACTCTCCATCTTTATCAGTCTCACTCTCCATCTCTCTTTCTCAATCTCACTCTCCATCTTTCTCAATCTCACTCTCCATCTTTATCAATCTCACTCTCCATCTTTATCAGTCTCACTCTCCATCTTTCTCAGTCTCACTCTCCATCTTTATCAGTCTCACTCTCCATTTCTCTTTCTCAATCTCACTCTCCATCTTTCTCAATCTCACTCTCCATCTTTCTCAATCTCACTCTCCATCTTTATCAATCTCACTCTCCATCTTTATCAGTCTCACTCTCCATCTTTATCAGCCTCACTCTCCATCTTTATCAGTCTCACACTCCATCTCTCTTTCTCAATATCACACGCCATCTCTCTTTCTCAATCTCACATTCCATCTCTCTTTCTCAATCTCACACTCCATCTCTCTTTCTCAATCTCACTCTCCATCTTTATCAGTCTCACTCTCCATCTTTCTCAGTCTCAGTCTCCATCTTTATCAGTCTCACTCTTCATCTCTCTTTCTCAATCTCACACTCCATCTCTCTTTCTCAATCTCACTCTCCATCTTTATCAGTCTCACTCTCTATCTTTATCAATCTCACTCTCCATCTTTATCAGTCTCACTCTCCATCTTTATCAGTCTCACTCTCCATCTTTATCAGTCTCACACTCCATCTCTCTTTCTCAATATCACACGCCATCTCTCTTTCTCAATCTCACACTCCATCTCTCTTTCTCAATCTCACTCTCCATCTTTATCAGTCTCACTCTCCATCTCTTTTTCTCAATCTCACACTCGATCTCTCTTTCTCAATCTCACACTCCATCTCTCTTTCTCAATCTCACACTCCATCTCTCTTTCTCAATCTCACTCGATAAAGATGGAGAGTAAGACTGAGAAAGATGGAGAGTGAAGAGTGAGTCTCACTTTCCATCTCTCTTTCTCAATCTCACTCTCCATCTTTATCAGTCTCATTCTCCATCTCTCTTTCTCAATTTCATTCTCCATCTCTCTTTCTCAGTCTCACTCTCCATCTTTCTCAATCTCACTCTCCATCTCACTTTCAAAGTCTCAGTCTACATCTCTCGTTCTCAGTCTCACACTCCATCTCTTTTTCTCAATCTCACACTCCATCTCTCTTTCTCAATCTCACTCTCCATCTTTCTCAGTCTCACTCTCCAACTTTCTCAATCTCACTCTCTATCTCTCTTTCTCAGTCTCACTCTCCAACTTTCTCAATCTCAATCTCCATCTCTCTTTCTCATTCTCACTCTCCATCTCTCTTTCTCAGTCTCACTCTCCAACTTTCTCAATCTCACTCTTCATCTCTCTTTCTCAGTCTCACTCTCCATCTTTCTCAATCTCACTCTCCATCTCTCTTTCTCAGTCTCACACTCCATCTCTCTTTCTCAGTCTCACTCTCCATCTTTATCAGTCTCACTCTCCATCTCACTTTCTCAATCTCACTCACCATCTCATTTTCTCAATCTCACTCTCCATCTCACTTTCTCAATCTCACTCTCCATCTCACTTTCTCAATCTCACTCTCCGTCTCACTTTCTCAATCTCACTCTCCATCTCACTTTCTCAATCTCACTCTCCATCTCACTTTCTCAATCTCACTCTCCATCTCACTTTCTCAATCTCACTCTCCACCTTTCTCAATCTCAATCTCACTCTCCATCTCTCTTTCTCAGTCGCACTCTCCATCTTTATCAGTCTCACTCTCCATCTTTATCAGTCTCAATCTCCATCTTTATCAGTCTCACTCTCCATCTTTCTCAATCTCACTCTCCATCTTTATCAGTCTCACTCTCCATCTTTCTCAATCTCACTCTCCATCTTTATCAATCTCATTCTCCATCTTTCTCAGTCTCACTCTCCATCTTTCTCAGTCTCACTCTCCATCTTAATCAGTCTCACTCTCCATCACTCTTTCTCAGTCCCACTCTCCATCTTTATCAGTCTCACTCTCCATCTCTCTTTGTCAGTCTCACTCTCCATCTCTCTTTCTCAGTCTCACTCTCCATCTTTGTCAGTCTCATTCTCCATCTCTCTTTTTCAGTCTCACTCTCCATCTCTATTTCTCAATCTCACTCTCCATCTTTATCAGTCTCACTCTCCATCTCTCTTTTTCAGTCTCACTCTCCATCTCTCTTTCTCAGTCTCACTCTCCATCACTCTTTCTCACTCTCCAGCTTTGTCAGTCTCACTCTCCATCTCTCTTTTTCAGTCTCACTCTCCATCTCTCTTTCTCAATCTCACTCTCCATCTTTATCAGTCTCACTCTCCATCTCTCTTTTTCAGTCTCACTCTCCATTTCTCTTTCTCAGTCTCACTCTCCATCTCTCTTTCTCACTCTCCATCTTTGTCAGTCTCACTCTCCTTCTCTATTTCTCAGTCTCACTCTCCATCTTTGTCAGTCTCACTCTCCATCTCTCTTTCTCAGTCTCACTCTCCATCTTTATCAGTCTCACTCTCCATCTCTCTTTCTCAGTCTCACTCTCCATCTCTCTTTCTCAGTTTCACTCTCCATCTTTGTCAGTCTCACTCTCCATCTCTCTTTCTCAGTCTCACTCTCCATCTTTCTTTCTCAGTCTCACTCTCCATCTCTCTTTCTCAGTTTCACTCTCCATCTTTGTCAGTCTCACTCTCCATCTCTCTTTCTCAGTCTCACTCTCCATCTTTCTTTATCAGTCTCACTCTCCATCTCTCTTTCTCAGTTTCACTCTCCATCTTTGTCAGTCTTACTCTCCATCTCTCTTTCTCAGTCTCACTCTCCATCTTTCTTTATCAGTCTCACTCTCCATCTCCCTTTATCAGTCTCACTCTCCATCTTTCTCAATCTCACTCTCCGTCTCTCTTTATTAGTCTCACTTTCCATCTCTCTTTATTAGTCTCACTCTCCATCTCTCTTTCTCAGTCTCACTCTCCCTCTTTGTCAATCTCACTCTCCATCTCTCTTTCTCAGTCTCACTCTCCATCTTTATCAGTCTCACTCTCCATCTCTCTTTCTCAGTCTCACTCTCCATCTTTCTCAATCTCACTCTCCATCTTTCTCAGTCTCACTCTCCATCTCTCTTTCTCAGTCTCACTCTCCATCTTTTTCAATCTCACTCTCCATCTCTCTTTTTCATCTCACTCTCCATCTTTATCAGTCTCACTCTCCATCTTTATCAGTCTCACTCTCCATCTTTATCAGTCTCGCTCTCCATCTTTATCAGTCTCACTCTCCATCTTTATCAGTCTCACTCTCCATCTTTATCAGTCTCACTCTCCATCTTTATCAGTCTCACTCTCCATCTTTATCAGTCTCACTCTCCATCTTTATCAATCTCACTCTCCATCTTTATCAGTCACACTCTCCATCTTTATCAATCTCACTCTCCATCTTTATCAGTCTCACTCTCCATCTTTATCAATCTCACTCTCCATCTTTATCAGTCTCAATCTCCATCTTTATCAGTCTCACTCTCCATCTTTCTCAATCTCACTCTCCATCTTTATCAGTCTCACTCTCCATCTCTTTTTCTCAATCTCACTCTCCACCTTTATCAATCTCACTCTCCATCTTTATCAGTCTCACTCTCCATCTTTCTCAATCTCACTCTCCATCTTTATCAGTCTCACTCTCCATCTCTCTTTCTCAATCTCACTCTCCATCTTTATCAGTCTCACTCTCCATCTTTATCAATCTCACTCTCCATCTTTATCAATCTCACTCTCCATCTTTATCAGTCTCAATCTCCATCTTTATCAGTCTCACTCTCCATCTTTCTCAATCTCACTCTCCATCTTTATCAGTCTCACTCTCCATCTTTATCAGTCTCACTCTCCATCTCTCTTTCTCAATTTCATTCTCCATCTCTCTTTCTCAGTCTCACTCTCCATCTTTATCAGTCACACTCTCCATCTCACTTTCTCAGTCTCACTCTCCATCTTTCTCAATCTCACTCTCCATCTTTATCAGTCTCAATCTGCATCTTTCTCAATCTCACTCTCCATCTTTATCAATCTCACTCTCCATCTTTCTCAGTCTCACTCTCCATCTTTATCAGTCTCACTCTCCATCTCTCTTTCTCAATCTCACTCTCCATCTTTCTCAATCTCACTCTCCATCTTTATCAATCTCACTCTCCATCTTTATCAGTCTCACTCTCCATCTTTCTCAGTCTCACTCTCCATCTTTATCAGTCTCACTCTCCATTTCTCTTTCTCAATCTCACTCTCCATCTTTCTCAATCTCACTCTCCATCTTTCTCAATCTCACTCTCCATCTTTATCAATCTCACTCTCCATCTTTATCAGTCTCACTCTCCATCTTTATCAGCCTCACTCTCCATCTTTATCAGTCTCACACTCCATCTCTCTTTCTCAATATCACACGCCATCTCTCTTTCTCAATCTCACATTCCATCTCTCTTTCTCAATCTCACACTCCATCTCTCTTTCTCAATCTCACTCTCCATCTTTATCAGTCTCACTCTCCATCTTTCTCAGTCTCACTCTCCATCTTTATCAGTCTCACTCTTCATCTCTCTTTCTCAATCTCACACTCCATCTCTCTTTCTCAATCTCACTCTCCATCTTTATCAGTCTCACTCTCTATCTTTATCAATCTCACTCTCCATCTTTATCAGTCTCACTCTCCATCTTTATCAGTCTCACTCTCCATCTTTATCAGTCTCACACTCCATCTCTCTTTCTCAATATCACACGCCATCTCTCTTTCTCAATCTCACACTCCATCTCTCTTTCTCAATCTCACTCTCCATCTTTATCAGTCTCACTCTCCATCTCTTTTTCTCAATCTCACACTCCATCTCTCTTTCTCAATCTCACACTCCATCTCTCTTTCTCAATCTCACACTCCATCTCTCTTTCTCAATCTCACTCGATAAAGATGGAGAGTAAGACTGAGAAAGATGGAGAGTGAAGAGTGAGTCTCACTCTCCATCTCTCTTTCTCAATCTCACTCTCCATCTTTATCAGTCTCATTCTCCATCTCTCTTTCTCAATTTCATTCTCCATCTCTCTTTCTCAGTCTCACTCTCCATCTTTCTCAATCTCACTCTCCATCTCACTTTCTCAGTCTCAGTCTACATCTCTCGTTCTCAGTCTCACACTCCATCTCTTTTTCTCAATCTCACACTCCATCTCTCTTTCTCAATCTCACTCTCCATCTTTCTCAGTCTCACTCTCCAACTTTCTCAATCTCACTCTCTATCTCTCTTTCTCAGTCTCACTCTCCAACTTTCTCAATCTCAATCTCCATCTCTCTTTCTCATTCTCACTCTCCATCTCTCTTTCTCAGTCTCACTCTCCAACTTTCTCAATCTCACTCTTCATCTCTCTTTCTCAGTCTCACTCTCCATCTTTCTCAATCTCACTCTCCATCTCTCTTTCTCAGTCTCACTCTCCATCTCTCTTTCTCAGTCTCACTCTCCATCTTTATCAGTCTCACTCTCCATCTCACTTTCTCAATCTCACTCACCATCTCATTTTCTCAATCTCACTCTCCATCTCTCTTTTTCAGTCTCACTCTCCATCTCTCTTTCTCAGTCTCACTCTCCATCACTCTTTCTCACTCTCCAGCTTTGTCAGTCTCACTCTCCATCTCTCTTTTTCAGTCTCACTCTCCATCTCTCTTTCTCAATCTCACTCTCCATCTTTATCAGTCTCACTCTCCATCTCTCTTTTTCAGTCTCACTCTCCATTTCTCTTTCTCAGTCTCACTCTCCATCTCTCTTTCTCACTCTCCATCTTTGTCAGTCTCACTCTCCTTCTCTATTTCTCAGTCTCACTCTCCATCTTTGTCAGTCTCACTCTCCATCTCTCTTTCTCAGTCTCACTCTCCATCTTTATCAGTCTCACTCTCCATCTCTCTTTCTCAGTCTCACTCTCCATCTCTCTTTCTCAGTTTCACTCTCCATCTTTGTCAGTCTGTCTCCATCTCTCTTTCTCAGTCTCACTCTCCATCTTTCTTTCTCAGTCTCACTCTCCATCTCTCTTTCTCAGTTTCACTCTCCATCTTTGTCAGTCTCACTCTCCATCTCTCTTTCTCAGTCTCACTCTCCATCTTTCTTTATCAGTCTCACTCTCCATCTCTCTTTCTCAGTTTCACTCTCCATCTTTGTCAGTCTTACTCTCCATCTCTCTTTCTCAGTCTCACTCTCCATCTTTCTTTATCAGTCTCACTCTCCATCTCCCTTTATCAGTCTCACTCTCCATCTTTCTCAATCTCACTCTCCGTCTCTCTTTATTAGTCTCACTTTCCATCTCTCTTTATTAGTCTCACTCTCCATCTCTCTTTCTCAGTCTCACTCTCCCTCTTTGTCAATCTCACTCTCCATCTCTCTTTCTCAGTCTCACTCTCCATCTTTATCAGTCTCACTCTCCATCTCTCTTTCTCAGTCTCACTCTCCATCTTTCTCAATCTCACTCTCCATCTTTCTCAGTCTCACTCTCCATCTCTCTTTCTCAGTCTCACTCTCCATCTTTTTCAATCTCACTCTCCATCTCTCTTTTTCATCTCACTCTCCATCTTTATCAGTCTCACTCTCCATCTTTATCAGTCTCACTCTCCATCTTTATCAGTCTCGCTCTCCATCTTTATCAGTCTCACTCTCCATCTTTATCAGTCTCACTCTCCATCTTTATCAGTCTCACTCTCCATCTTTATCAGTCTCACTCTCCATCTTTATCAGTCTCACTCTCCATCTTTATCAGTCTCACTCTCCATCTTTATCAATCTCACTCTCCATCTTTATCAGTCACACTCTCCATCTTTATCAATCTCACTCTCCATCTTTATCAGTCTCACTCTCCATCTTTATCAATCTCACTCTCCATCTTTATCAGTCTCAATCTCCATCTTTATCAGTCTCACTCTCCATCTTTCTCAATCTCACTCTCCATCTTTATCAGTCTCACTCTCCATCTCTTTTTCTCAATCTCACTCTCCACCTTTATCAATCTCACTCTCCATCTTTATCAGTCTCACTCTCCATCTTTCTCAATCTCACTCTCCATCTTTATCAGTCTCACTCTCCATCTCTCTTTCTCAATCTCACTCTCCATCTTTATCAGTCTCACTCTCCATCTTTATCAATCTCACTCTCCATCTTTATCAGTCTCACTCTCCATCTTTATCAGTCTCACTCTCCATCTTTATCAATCTCACTCTCCATCTTTATCAGTCTCAATCTCCATCTTTATCAGTCTCACTCTCCATCTTTCTCAATCTCACTCTCCATCTTTATCAGTCTCACTCTCCATCTTTATCAGTCTCACTCTCCATCTTTATCAGTCTCACTCTCCATCTTCATCAATCTCACTCTCCATCTTTATCAGTCTCAATCTCCATCTTTATCAATCTCACTCTCCATCTTTCTCAGTCTCACTCTCCATCTCTCTTTCTCAGTCTCACTCTCCATCTTTTCAATCTCACTCTCCATCTTTTTCAATCTCACTCTCCATCTCTCTTTCTCAGTCTCACTCTCCATCTCTCTTTCTCAGTCTCACTCTCCATCTTTATCAGTCTCACTCTCCATCTCACTTTCTCAGTCTCACTCTCCATCTTTCTCAATCTCACTCTCCATCTTTATCAGTCTCAATCTGCATCTTTCTCAATCTCACTCTCCATCTTTATCAATCTCACTTTCCATCTTTCTCAGTCTCACTCTCCATCTTTATCAGTCTCACTCTCCATCTCTCTTTCTCAATCTCACTCTCCATCTTTCTCAATCTCACTCTCCATCTTTATCAATCTCACTCTCCATCTTTATCAGTCTCACTCTCCATCTTTCTCAGTCTCACTCTCCATCTTTATCAGTCTCACTCTCCATTTCTCTTTCTCAATCTCACTCTCCATCTTTCTCAATCTCACTCTCCATCTTTCTCAATCTCACTCTCCATCTTTATCAATCTTACTCTCCATCTTTATCAGTCTCACTCTCCATCTTTATCAGCCTCACTCTCCATCTTTATCAGTCTCACACTCCATCTCTCTTTCTCAATATCACACGCCATCTCTCTTTCTCAATCTCACATTCCATCTCTCTTTCTCAATCTCACACTCCATCTCTCTTTCTCAATCTCACTCTCCATCTTTATCAGTCTCACTCTCCATCTTTCTCAGTCTCACTCTCCATCTTTATCAGTCTCACTCTTCATCTCTCTTTCTCAATCTCACACTCCATCTCTCTTTCTCAATCTCACTCTCCATCTTTATCAATCTCACTCTCCATCTTTATCAGTCTCACTCTCCATCTTTATCAGTCTCACTCTCCATCTTTATCAGTCTCACACTCCATCGCTCTTTCTCAATATCACACGCCATCTCTCTTTCTCAATCTCACACTCCATCTCTCTTTCTCAATCTCACACTCCATCTCTCTTTCTCAATCTCACACTCCATCTCTCTTTCTCAATCTCACTCGATAAGATGGAGAGTAAGACTGAGAAAGATGGAGAGTGAGTCTCACTCTCCATCTCTCTTTCTCAATCTCACTCTCCATCTTTATCAGTCTCACTCTCCATCTCTCTTTCTCAATTTCATTCTCCATCTCTCTTTCTCAGTCTCACTCTCCATCTTTCTCAATCTCACTCTCCATCTCTCGTTCTCAGTCTCACACTCCATCTCTTTTTCTCAATCTCACACTCCATCTCTCTTTCTCAATCTCACTCTCCATCTTTCTCAGTCTCACTCTCCAACTTTCTCAATCTCACTCTCTATCTCTCTTTCTCAGTCTCACTCTCCAACTTTCTCAATCTCAATCTCCATCTCTCTTTCTCAATCTCACTCTCCATCTCTCTTTCTCAGTCTCACTCTCCAACTTTCTCAATCTCACTCTTCATCTCTCTTTCTCAGTCTCACTCTCCATCTTTCTCAATCTCACTCTCCATCTCTCTTTCTCAGTCTCACTCTCCATCTCTCTTTCTCAGTCTCACTCTCCATCTTTATCAGTCTCACTCTCCATCTCACTTTCTCAATCTCACTCACCATCTCATTTTCTCAATCTCACTCTCCATCTCACTTTCTCAATCTCACTCTCCATCTCACTTTCTCAATCTCACTCTCCGTCTCACTTTCTCAATCTCACTCTCCATCTCACTTTCTCAATCTCACTCTCCATCTCACTTTCTCAATCTCACTCTCCACCTTTCTCAATCTCAATCTCACTCTCCATCTCTCTTTCTCAGTCTCACTCTCCATCTTTATCAGTCTCACTCTCCATCTTTATCAGTCTCAATCTCCATCTTTATCAGTCTCACTCTCCATCTTTCTCAATCTCACTCTCCATCTTTATCAGTCTCACTCTCCATCTTTCTCAATCTCACTCTCCATTTTTATCAATCTCATTCTCCATCTTTCTCAGTCTCACTCTCCATCTTTCTCAGTCTCACTCTCCATCTTTATCAGTCTCACTCTCCATCTCACTTTCTCAGTCTCACTCTCCATCTTTCTCAATCTCACTCTCCATCTTTATCAGTCTCAATCTGCATCTTTCTCAATCTCACTCTCCATCTTTATCAGTCTCAATCTCCATCTTTATCAGTCTCACTCTCCATCACTCTTTCTCAGTCCCACTCTCCATCTTTATCAGTCTCACTCTCCATCTCTCTTTGTCAGTCTCACTCTCCATCTCTCTTTCTCAGTCTCACTCTCCATCTTTGTCAGTCTCATTCTCCATCTCTCTTTTTCAGTCTCACTCTCCATCTCTATTTCTCAATCTCACTCTCCATCTTTATCAGTCTCACTCTCCATCTCTCTTTTTCAGTCTCACTCTCCATCTCTCTTTCTCAGTCTCACTCTCCATCTCTCTTTCTCACTCTCCATCTTTGTCAGTCTCAATCTCCATCTCTCTTTTTCAGTCTCACTCTCCATCTCTCTTTCTCAATCTCACTCTCCATCTTTATCAGTCTCACTCTCCATCTCTCTTTTTCAGTCTCACTCTCCATTTCTCTTTCTCAGTCTCACTCTCCATCTCTCTTTCTCACTCTCCATCTTTGTCAGTCTCACTCTCCATCTCTATTTCTCAGTCTCACTCTCCATCTTTGTCAGTCTCACTCTCCATCTCTCTTTCTCAGTCTCACTCTCCATCTTTATCAGTCTCACTCTCCATCTCTCTTTCTCAGTCTCACTCTCCATCTCTCTTTCTCAGTTTCACTCTCCATCTTTGTCAGTCTCACTCTCCATCTCTCTTTCTCAGTCTCACTCTCCATCTTTCTTTATCAGTCTCACTCTCCATCTCCCTTTATCAGTCTCACTCTCCATCTTTCTCAATCTCACTCTCCGTCTCTCTTTATTAGTCTCACTTTCCATCTCTCTTTATTAGTCTCACTCTCCATCTCTCTTTCTCAGTCTCACTCTCCATCTTTATCAGTCTCACTCTCCCTCTTTGTCAATCTCACTCTCCCTCTTTGTCAATCTCACTCTCCATCTCTCTTTCTCAGTCTCACTCTCCATCTTTATCAGTTTCACTCTCCATCTCTCTTTCTCAGTCTCACTCTCCATCTTTCTCAATCTCACTCTCCATCTTTCTCAGTCTCACTCTCCATCTCTCTTTCTCAGTCTCACTCTCCATCTTTTTCAATCTCACTCTCTATCTCTCTTTCTCAGTCTCACTCTCCATCTCTCTTTCTCAGTCTCACTCTCCATCTTTATCAGTCTCACTCTCCATCTCACTTTCTCAGTCTCACTCTCCATCTTTCTCAATCTCACTCTCCATCTTTATCAGTCTCAATCTGCATCTTTCTCAATCTCACTCTCCATCTTTATCAGTCTCAATCTCCATCTTTATCAGTCTCACTCTCCATCTCTCTTTCTCAGTCTCACTCTCCATCTTTCTCAGTCTCACTCTCCATCTTTATCAGTCTCACTCTCCATCTTTATCAGTCTCACTATCCATCTCTCTTTCTCAGTCTCACTCTCCATCTTTATCAGTCTCACTCTCCATCTCACTTTCTCAGTCTCACTCTTCATCTTTCTCAATCTCACTCTCCATCTTTATCAGTCTCAATCTGCATCTTTCTCAATCTCACTCTCCATCTTTCTCAGTCTCAATCTCCATCTTTATCATTCTCACTCTCCATCTCTCTTTCTCAGTCTCACTCTCCATCTTTCTCAGTCTAACTCTCCATCTTTATCATTCTCACTCTCCATCTTTATCAGTCTCACTATCCATCACTCTTTCTCAGTCTCACTCTCCATCTTTATCAGTCTCACTCTCCATCTCTCTTTCTCAGTCTCACTCTCCATCTCTCTTTCTTAGTCTCACTCTCCATCTTTGTCAGTCTCACTCTCCATCTCTCTTTCTCAGTCTCACTCTCCATCTTTCTCAATCTCACTCTCCGTCTCACTTTCTCAATCTCACTCTCCATCTCACTTTCTCAATCTCACTCTCCATCTCACTTTCTCAATCTCACTCTCCATCTCACTTTCTCAATCTCACTCTCCACCTTTCTCAATCTCAATCTCACTCTCCATCTCTCTTTCTCAGTCTCACTCTCCATCTTTATCAGTCTCACTCTCCATCTTTATCAGTCTCAATCTCCATCTTTATCAGTCTCACTCTCCATCTTTCTCAATCTCACTCTCCATCTTTATCAGTCTCACTCTCCATCTTTCTCAATCTCACTCTCCATCTTTATCAATCTCATTCTCCATCTTTCTCAGTCTCACTCTCCATCTTTCTCAGTCTCACTCTCCATCTTTATCAGTCTCACTCTCCATCACTCTTTCTCAGTCCCACTCTCCATCTTTCTCAGTCTCACTCTCCATCTTTATCAGTCTCACTCTCCATCACTCTTTCTCAGTCCCACTCTCCATCTTTATCAGTCTCACTCTCCATCACTCTTTCTCAGTCCCACTCTCCATCTTTGTCAGTCTCACTCTCCATCTCTCTTTCTCAGTCTCACTCTCCATCTTTGTCAGTCTCATTCTCCATCTCTCTTTTTCAGTCTCACTCTCCATCTCTATTTCTCAATCTCACTCTCCATCTTTATCAGTCTCACTCTCCATCTCTCTTTTTCAGTCTCACTCTCCATCTCTCTTTCTCAGTCTCACTCTCCATCTCTCTTTCTCACTCTCCATCTTTGTCAGTCTCACTCTCCATCTCTCTTTTTCAGTCTCACTCTCCATCTCTCTTTCTCAATCTCACTCTCCATCTTTATCAGTCTCACTCTCCATCTCTCTTTTTCAGTCTCACTCTCCATTTCTCTTTCTCAGTCTCACTCTCCATCTCTCTTTCTCACTCTCCATCTTTGTCAGTCTCACTCTCCATCTCTATTTCTCAGTCTCACTCTCCATCTTTGTCAGTCTCACTCTCCATCTCTCTTTCTCAGTCTCACTCTCCATCTGTATCAGTCTCACTCTCCATCTCTCTTTCTCAGTCTCACTCTCCATCTCTCTTTCTCAGTTTCACTCTCCATCTTTGTCAGTCTCACTCTCCATCTCTCTTTCTCAGTCTCACTCTCCATCTTTCTTTATCAGTCTCACTCTCCATCTCCCTTTATCAGTCTCACTCTCCATCTTTCTCAATCTCACTCTCCGTCTCTCTTTATTAGTCTCACTTTCCATCTCTCTTTATTAGTCTCACTCTCCATCTCTCTTTCCCAGTCTCACTCTCCCTCTTTGTCAATCTCACTCTCCATCTCTCTTTCTCAGTCTCACTCTCCATCTTTATCAGTCTCACTCTCCATCTCTCTTTCTCAGTCTCACTCTCCATCTTTCTCAATCTCACTCTCCATCTTTCTCAGTCTCACTCTCCATCTCTCTTTCTCAGTCTCACTCTCCATCTTTTTCAATCTCACTCTCCATCTCTCTTTCTCAGTCTCACTCTCCATCTCTCTTTCTCAGTCTCACTCTCCATCTTTATCAGTCTCACTCTCCATCTCACTTTCTCAGTCTCACTCTCCATCTTTCTCAATCTCACTCTCCATCTTTATCAGTCTCAATCTGCATCTTTCTCAATCTCACTCTCCATCTTTATCAGTCTCAATCTCCATCTTTATCAGTCTCACTCTCCATCACTCTTTCTCAGTCCCACTCTCCATCTTTATCAGTCTCACTCTCCATCTCTCTTTGTCAGTCTCACTCTCCATCTCTCTTTCTCAGTCTCACTCTCCATCTTTGTCAGTCTCATTCTCCATCACTCTTTTTCAGTCTCACTCTCCATCTCTATTTCTCAATCTCACTCTCCATCTTTATCAGTCTCACTCTCCATCTCTCTTTTTCAGTCTCACTCTCCATCTCTCTTTCTCAGTCTCACTCTCCATCTCTCTTTCTCACTCTCCATCTTTGTCAGTCTCACTCTCCATCTCTCTTTTTCAGTCTCACTCTCCATCTCTCTTTCTCAATCTCACTCTCCATCTTTATCAGTCTCACTCTCCATCTCTCTTTTTCAGTCTCACTCTCCATTTCTCTTTCTCAGTCTCACTCTCCATCTCTCTTTCTCACTCTCCATCTTTGTCAGTCTCACTCTCCATCTCTATTTCTCAGTCTCACTCTCCATCTTTGTCAGTCTCACTCTCCATCTCTCTTTCTCAGTCTCACTCTCCATCTTTATCAGTCTCACTCTCCATCTCTCTTTCTCAGTCTCACTCTCCATCTCTCTTTCTCAGTTTCACTCTCCATCTTTGTCAGTCTCACTCTCCATCTCTCTTTCTCAGTCTCACTCTCCATCTTTCTTTATCAGTCTCACTCTCCATCTCCCTTTATCAGTCTCACTCTCCATCTTTCTCAATCTCACTCTCCGTCTCTCTTTATTAGTCTCACTTTCCATCTCTCTTTATTAGTCTCACTCTCCATCTCTCTTTCTCAGTCTCACTCTCCATCTTTATCAGTCTCACTCTCCCTCTTTGTCAATCTCACTCTCCCTCTTTGTCAATCTCACTCTCCATCTCTCTTTCTCAGTCTCACTCTCCATCTTTATCAGTTTCACTCTCCATCTCTCTTTCTCAGTCTCACTCTCCATCTTTCTCAATCTCACTCTCCATCTTTCTCAGTCTCACTCTCCATCTCTCTTTCTCAGTCTCACTCTCCATCTTTTTCAATCTCACTCTCCATCTCTCTTTCTCAGTCTCACTCTCCATCTCTCTTTCTCAGTCTCACTCTCCATCTTTATCAGTCTCACTCTCTATCTCACTTTCTCAGTCTCACTCTCCATCTTTCTCAATCTCACTCTCCATCTTTATCAGTCTCAATCTGCATCTTTCTCAATCTCATTCTCCATCTTTATCAGTCTCAATCTCCATCTTTATCAGTCTCACTCTCCATCTCTCTTTCTCAGTCTCACTCTCCATCTTTCTCAGTCTCACTCTCCATCTTTATCAGTCTCACTCTCCATCTTTATCAGTCTCACTATCCATCTCTCTTTCTCAGTCTCACTCTCCATCTTTATCAGTCTCACTCTCCATCTCACTTTCTCAGTCTCACTCTTCATCTTTCTCAATCTCACTCTCCATCTTTATCAGTCTCAATCTGCATCTTTCTCAATCTCACTCTCCATCTTTCTCAGTCTCAATCTCCATCTTTATCATTCTCACTCTCCATCTCTCTTTCTCAGTCTCACTCTCCATCTTTCTCAGTCTCACTCTCCATCTTTATCATTCTCACTCTCACTATCCATCACTCTTTCTCAGTCTCACTCTCCATCTTTATCAGTCTCACTCTCCATCTCTCTTTCTCAGTCTCACTCTCCATCTCTCTTTCTTAGTCTCACTCTCCATCTTTGTCAGTCTCACTCTCCATCTCTCTTTCTCAGTCTCACTCTCCATCTTTCTCAATCTCACTCTCCGTCTCACTTTCTCAATCTCACTCTCCATCTCACTTTCTCAATCTCACTCTCCATCTCACTTTCTCAATCTCACTCTCCATCTCACTTTCTCAATCTCACTCTCCACCTTTCTCAATCTCAATCTCACTCTCCATCTCTCTTTCTCAGTCTCACTCTCCATCTTTATCAGTCTCACTCTCCATCTTTATCAGTCTCAATCTCCATCTTTATCAGTCTCACTCTCCATCTTTCTCAATCTCACTCTCCATCTTTATCAGTCTCACTCTCCATCTTTCTCAATCTCACTCTCCATCTTTATCAATCTCATTCTCCATCTTTCTCAGTCTCACTCTCCATCTTTCTCAGTCTCACTCTCCATCTTTATCAGTCTCACTCTCCATCACTCTTTCTCAGTCCCACTCTCCATCTTTCTCAGTCTCACTCTCCATCTTTATCAGTCTCACTCTCCATCACTCTTTCTCAGTCCCACTCTCCATCTTTATCAGTCTCACTCTCCATCACTCTTTCTCAGTCCCACTCTCCATCTTTGTCAGTCTCACTCTCCATCTCTCTTTCTCAGTCTCACTCTCCATCTTTGTCAGTCTCATTCTCCATCTCTCTTTTTCAGTCTCACTCTCCATCTCTATTTCTCAATCTCACTCTCCATCTTTATCAGTCTCACTCTCCATCTCTCTTTTTCAGTCTCACTCTCCATCTCTCTTTCTCAGTCTCACTCTCCATCTCTCTTTCTCACTCTCCATCTTTGTCAGTCTCACTCTCCATCTCTCTTTTTCAGTCTCACTCTCCATCTCTCTTTCTCAATCTCACTCTCCATCTTTATCAGTCTCACTCTCCATCTCTCTTTTTCAGTCTCACTCTCCATTTCTCTTTCTCAGTCTCACTCTCCATCTCTCTTACTCACTCTCCATCTTTGTCAGTCTCACTCTCCATCTCTATTTCTCAGTCTCACTCTCCATCTTTGTCAGTCTCACTCTCCATCTCTCTTTCTCAGTCTCACTCTCCATCTTTATCAGTCTCACTCTCCATCTCTCTTTCTCAGTCTCACTCTCCATCTCTCTTTCTCAGTTTCACTCTCCATCTTTGTCAGTCTCACTCTCCATCTCTCTTTCTCAGTCTCACTCTCCATCTTTCTTTATCAGTCTCACTCTCCATCTCCCTTTATCAGTCTCACTCTCCATCTTTCTCAATCTCACTCTCCGTCTCTCTTTATTAGTCTCACTTTCCATCTCTCTTTATTAGTCTCACTCTCCATCTCTCTTTCTCAGTCTCACTCTCCCTCTTTGTCAATCTCACTCTCCATCTCTCTTTCTCAGTCTCACTCTCCATCTTTATCAGTCTCACTCTCCATCTCTCTTTCTCAGTCTCACTCTCCATCTTTCTCAATCTCACTCTCCATCTTTCTCAGTCTCACTCTCCATCTCTCTTTCTCAGTCTCACTCTCCATCTTTTTCAATCTCACTCTCCATCTCTCTTTCTCAGTCTCACTCTCCATCTCTCTTTCTCAGTCTCACTCTCCATCTTTATCAGTCTCACTCTCCATCTCACTTTCTCAGTCTCACTCTCCATCTTTCTCAATCTCACTCTCCATCTTTATCAGTCTCAATCTGCATCTTTCTCAATCTCACTCTCCATCTTTATCAGTCTCAATCTCCATCTTTATCAGTCTCACTCTCCATCACTCTTTCTCAGTCCCACTCTCCATCTTTATCAGTCTCACTCTCCATCTCTCTTTGTCAGTCTCACTCTCCATCTCTCTTTCTCAGTCTCACTCTCCATCTTTGTCAGTCTCATTCTCCATCTCTCTTTTTCAGTCTCACTCTCCATCTCTATTTCTCAATCTCACTCTCCATCTTTATCAGTCTCACTCTCCATCTCTCTTTTTCAGTCTCACTCTCCATCTCTCTTTCTCAGTCTCACTCTCCATCTCTCTTTCTCACTCTCCATCTTTGTCAGTCTCACTCTCCATCTCTCTTTTTCAGTCTCACTCTCCATCTCTCTTTCTCAATCTCACTCTCCATCTTTATCAGTCTCACTCTCCATCTCTCTTTTTCAGTCTCACTCTCCATTTCTCTTTCTCAGTCTCACTCTCCATCTCTCTTTCTCACTCTCCATCTTTGTCAGTCTCACTCTCCATCTCTATTTCTCAGTCTCACTCTCCATCTTTGTCAGTCTCACTCTCCATCTCTCTTTCTCAGTCTCACTCTCCATCTTTATCAGTCTCACTCTCCATCTCTCTTTCTCAGTCTCACTCTCCATCTCTCTTTCTCAGTTTCACTCTCCATCTTTGTCAGTCTCACTCTCCATCTCTCTTTCTCAGTCTCACTCTCCATCTTTCTTTATCAGTCTCACTCTCCATCTCCCTTTATCAGTCTCACTCTCCATCTTTCTCAATCTCACTCTCCGTCTCTCTTTATTAGTCTCACTTTCCATCTCTCTTTATTAGTCTCACTCTCCATCTCTCTTTCTCAGTCTTACTCTCCATCTTTATCAGTCTCACTCTCCATCTCTCTTTGTCAATCTCACTCTCCCTCTTTGTCAATCTCACTCTCCATCTCTATTTCTCAGTCTCACTCTCCATCTTTATCAGTTTCACTCTCCATCTCTCTTTCTCAGTCTCACTCTCCATCTTTCTCAATCTCACTCTCCATCTTTCTCAGTCTCACTCTCCATCTCTCTTTCTCAGTCTCACTCTCCATCTTTTTCAATCTCACTCTCCATCTCTCTTTCTCAGTCTCACTCTCCATCTCTCTTTATCAGTCTCACTCTCCATCTCACTTTCTCAGTCTCACTCTCCATCTTTCTCAATCTCACTCTCCATCTTTATCAGTCTCAATCTGCATCTTTCTCAATCTCACTCTCCATCTTTATCAGTCTCAATCTCCATCTTTATCAGTCTCACTCTCCATCTCTCTTTCTCAGTCTCACTCTCCATCTTTCACAGTCTCACTCTCCATCTTTATCAGTCTCACTCTCCATCTTTATCAGTCTCACTATCCATCTCTCTTTCTCAGTCTCACTCTCCATCTTTATCAGTCTCACTCTCCATCTCACTTTCTCAGTCTCACTCTTCATCTTTCTCAATCTCACTCTCCATCTTTATCAGTCTCAATCTGCATCTTTCTCAATCTCACTCTCCATCTTTCTCAGTCTCAATCTCCATCTTTATCATTCTCACTCTCCATCTCTCTTTCTCAGTCTCACTCTCCATCTTTCTCAGTCTCACTCTCCATCTTTATCATTCTCACTCTCCATCTTTATCAGTCTCACTATCCATCACTCTTTCTCAGTCTCACTCTCCATCTTTATCAGTCTCATCTCTCTTTCTCAGTCTCACTCTCCATCTTCTTTCTTAGTCTCACTCTCCATCTTTGTCAGTCTCACTCTCCATCTCTCTTTCTCAGTCTCACTCTCCATCTTTGTCAGTCTCACTCTCCATCTCTCTTTCTCAGTCTCACTCTCCATCTTTACCAGTTTCACTCTCCATCTCTCTTTCTCAGTCTCACTCTCCATCTTTGTCAGTCTCAATCTCCATCTCTCTTTCTCAGTCTCACTCTCCATCTTTGTCAGTCTCACTCTCCATCTCTCTTTCTCAGTCTCACTCTCCATTTTTCTTTATCAGTCTCACTTTCCATCTCTCTTTCTCAGTCTCACTCTCCATTTTTCTTTGTCAGTCTCACTCTCCATCTCTCTTTCTCAGTCTCACTCTCCATCTCTCTTTCTCAGTCTCACTCTCCATCTTTGTCAGTCTCACTCTCCATCTCTCTTTCTCAGTCTCACTCTCCATCTTTGTCAGTCTCACTCTCCATCTCTCTTTCTCAGTCTCACTCTCCATTTTTCTTTATCAGTCTCACTTTCCATCTCTCTTTCTCAGTCTCACTCTCCATTTTTCTTTGTCAGTCTCACTCTCCATCTCTCTTTCTCAGTCTCACTCTCCATCTCTCTTTCTCAGTCTCACTCTCCATCTTTGTCAGTCTCACTCTCCATCTCTCTTTCTCAGTCTCACTCTCCATCTCTCTTTCTCAGTCTCACTCTCCATCTTTGTCAGTCTCACTCTCCATCTCTCTTTCTCAGTCTCACTCTCCATTTTTCTTTATCAGTCTCACTTTCCATCTCTATTTATCAGTCTCACTCTCCATCTCTCTTTCTCAGTCTCACTCTCCCTCTTTGTCAGCTTCACTCTCCATCTCTCTTTCTCACAGATAAATGGATACTCAGATACAGCCCCATACAACAACAAGTGTACTCTCTCCATCACTCTCTCTGTCACAGATAAATGGATACTCAGATACACCCATATACAACAAGTGTACTCTCTCCATCTCTCTCTCTCTCACAGATAAATGGATACTCAGATACAGCCCCATACAACAACAAGTGTACTCTCTCCATCACTCTCTCTCTCACAGATAAATGGATACTCAGATACACCCATATACAACAAGTGTACTCTCTCCATCTCTCTCTCTCTCTCTCTCAGATAAATGGATACTCAGATACAGCCACACACAACAAGTGTACTCTCGCCACATCTCTCTCACAGATAAATGGATACTCAGATACACCCACACACAACAACAAGTGTACTCTCTCCACATCTCTCTCACAGATAAATGGATACTCAGATACAGCCACACACAACAACAAGTGTACTCTCACCACATCTCTCTCACAGATAAATGGATACTCAGATACAACAACACACAACAACAAGTGTACTCTCACCACATCTCTCTCACAGATAAATGGATACTCAGATACAGCCACACACAACAACAAGTGTACTCTCACCACATCTCTCTCACAGATAAATGGATACTCAGATACACCCACACACAACATGTGTACTCTCTCCACATCTCTCTCACAGATAAATGGATACTCAGATACACCCACACACAACAACAAGTGTACTCTCTCCACATCTCTCTCACAGATAAATGGATACTCAGATACACCCACACACAACAACAAGTGTACTCTCACCACATCTCTCTCACAGATAAATGGATACTCAGATACACCCACACACAACAACAAGTGTACTCTCTCCACATCTCTCTCACAGATAAATGGATACTCAGATACACCCACACACAACAATAAGTGTACTCTCTCCACATCTCTCTCACAGATAAATGGATACTCAGATACACCCACACACAACAACAAGTGTACTCTCTCCACATCTCTCTCACAGATAAATGGATACTCAGATACACCCACACACAACAACAAGTGTACTCTCACCACATCTCTCTCACAGATAAATGGATACTCAGATACACCCACACACAACAACAAGTGTACTCTCTCCACATCTCTCTCACAGATAAATGGATACTCAGATACACCCACACACAACAACAAGTGTACTCTCACAACATCTCTCTCACAGATAAATGGATACTCAGATACACCCACACACAACAACAAGTGTACTCTCTCCACATCTCTCTCACAGATAAATGGATACTCAGATACACCCACACACAACAACAAGTGTACTCTCACAACATCTCTCTCACAGATAAATGGATACTCAGATACACCCACACACAACAACAAGTGTACTCTCTCCACATCTCTCTCACAGATAAATGGATACTCAGATACAGTCACACACAACAACAAGTGTACTCTCTCCACATCTCTCTCACAGATAAATGGATACTCAGATACACCCACACACAACAACAAGTGTACTCTCTCCACATCTCTCTCACAGATAAATGGATACTCAGATACAGTCACACACAACAACAAGTGTACTCTCGCCACATCTCTCTCTCACAGATAAATGGATACAGCCACACAGACAAGAAGCGTACTCACTCTGGCACTGATAGCCCTGGCAGCCAACTCCCCACACCAGCTGGCCACAGAAACTACAAAGAGTGGTCACATAGAAGTGTTGCAGGGCTAACTGGTGACCTCTCACAGCCTGAAATTGATGGCACATGAAATAAAACATTGATATCATTATAGAGTTTGACTATAACAGGAGAATAACACGAGTCTGGCTATAATAGGAGAATAACACGAGTCTGGTTATAACAGGAGAATAACATGAGTCTGGTTATAACAGGAGAATAACACGAGTCTGATTATAACAGGAGAATAACATGAGTCTGATTATAAAAGGAGAATAACATGAGTCTGACTATAACAGGAGAATAACACAAGTCTGAATATAGTAGGAGAATAACACGAGTCTGATTATAGTAGGAGAATAACATGAGTCTGATTATAATAGGAGAATAACACGAGTCTGACTATAACAGGAGAATAACACAAGTCTGAATATAGTAGGAGAATAACACGAGTCTGATTATAGTAGGAGAATAACATGAGTCTGATTATAATAGGAGAATAACACAAGTCTGATTATAATAGGAGAATAACATGAGGCTGACTATAACAGGAGAATAACACATGTCTGACTATAACAGGAGAATAACACAAGTCTGAATATAGTAGGAGAATAACACGAGTCTGATTATAACAGGAGAATAACATGAGTCTGATTATAAAAGGAGAATAACACAAGTCTGATTATAATAGGAGAATAACATGAGGCTGACTATAACAGGAGAATAACACATGTCTGACTATAACAGGAGAATAACACGCGTCTGATTATAGTCTGATTATAACAGGAGAATAACACACAAGACATGCAATTGTTGAAAGATGAAATATAACATTGATATCAACTTATCATCATCATCATCATCAAGTATCATGCCTGCTGGCATAGGTGATCATGTCTTTCCAGAACTCTTGATCTCAACAGTTATTTATCATTTCTGTTGTTGACCTTCTGCCAAGCATTCTCTTAAGCTGTCTGGTATCTTTTCTCAGATTGAATGTCAGCGGACATTGATTGGTGTCCAGTGGGGAGCGTGGCTTGTCACTAACAACGATATCATCAGATATGTCATCAGTCATTGTGTAGTGAAGGTGTATATGTCAAAGAGAGGGATACACAAACACACACACAAACACACACACAAGCACACACATAGCTGTAGTTGAATACTTGTTTCATGTTGTTTGTTGCTGACAGCCCCCCCCCCCCCCCCCCACCCTCCCCTGTATCAAGATGCCCTGATCAGGCCCTCTGTCAACAAGGGAGCCAGTAGTGGGCTGTAACCTATCAAGTATGGTGACACCTTTACAAAAAGGGAACAACAAAATACTCCCTGCTACCAGCTTTACAGCAGCACTGCATTTATTTGCCTGTTCTCCTCTGCCAACAGGTTTGACTCTCTCTGCCGTCTATCATTCTCAACTATATTTATCTTTCTATCGCCCATAAAAGTATGGCCTTCAGTATATCCAAAGTATATTGTAGTAAATGTTTGAACGATTCCAGGACATGACTACAGCATGCATCAAGTATCGTAGACAACACCAACAATTCCAGGACATGACTACAGCATGCATCAAGTATCGTAGACAACACCAACAATTCCAGGACATGACTACAGCATGCATCAAGTATCGTAGACAGCACCAACAATTCCAGGACATGACTACAGCATACATCAAGTATCGTAGGCAACACCAACAATTCCAGGACATGACTACAGCATGCATCAAGTATCGTAGACAGCACCAACAATTCCAGGACATGGCTACAGCATACATCAAGTATCGTAGGCAACACCAACAATTCCAGGACATGACTACAGCATGCACCAAGTATCGTAGACAACACTAACAATTCCAGGACATGACTACAGCATACATCAAGTATTATAGACAGCACCAACAATTCCAGGATATGACTACAACATACATCAAGTATCGTAGACAGCACCAACAATTCCAGGTCATGACTACAGCATACATCAAGTATCGTAGACAACACCAACAATTCCAGGACATGACTACAGCATACATCAAGTATCGTAGACAGCACTAACAATTCCAGGATATGACTACAACATACATCAAGTATTGTAGACAGCACCAACAAATCCAGGATATGACTACAGCATACATCAAGTATCGTAGACAACACCAACAATTCCAGGACATGACTACAACATACATCAAGTATCATAGATAGCACCAACAATTCCAGGACATGACTACAGCATGCATCAAGTATCGTAGACAACACTAACAATTCCAGGACATGACTACAGCATACATCAAGTATCGTAGACAACACCAACAATTCCAGGACATGACTACAGCATACATCAAGTATCATAGACAACACTAACAATTCCAGGACATGACTACAGCATACATCAAGTATCGTAGACAACACCAACAATTCCAGGATATGACTACAACATACATCAAGTATCGTAGACAACACCAACAATTCCAGGACATGACTACAACATACATCAAGTATCGTAGACAACACCAACAATTCCAGGACATGACTACAACATACATCAAGTATCGTAGACAACACTAACAATTCCAGGACATGACTACAACATACATCAAGTATCGTAGACAACACCAACAATTCCAGGACATGACTACAGCATACATCAAGTATCGTAGACAGCACCAACAATTCCAGGATATGACTACAACATACATCAAGTATCGTAGACAACACCAACAATTCCAGGACATGACTACAACATACATCAAGTATCGTAGACAGCACCAACAATTCCAGGACATGACTACAGCATACATCAAGTATCGTAGACAGCACCAACAAATCCAGGACATGACTACAGCATACATCAAGTATCGTAGACAACACCAACAATTCCAGGACATGACTACAGCATACATCAAGTATCGTAGACAGCACCAACAAATCCAGGATATGACTACAGCATACATCAAGTATCGTAGACAACACCAACAATTCCAGGACATGACTACAGCATACATCAAGTATCGTAGACAGCACCAACAATTCCAGGACATGACTACAGCATACATCAAGTATCGTAGATAGCACCAACAATTCCAGGACATGACTACAACATACATCAAGTATCGTA
This sequence comes from Megaustenia siamemsis, assembly GCA_032433765.1. Classification (NCBI taxonomy): domain Eukaryota; kingdom Metazoa; phylum Mollusca; class Gastropoda; order Stylommatophora; family Ariophantidae; genus Megaustenia; species Megaustenia siamemsis. The sequence goes on from JAVIAB010000126.1 coordinate 339,152, forward strand.
GACAGCACCAACAATTCCAGGATATAACTACAGCATACATCAAGTATCGTAGACAGCACTAACAATTCCAGGACATGACTACAGCATACATCAAGTATCGTAGACAGCACTAACAATTCAAGGACATGACTACAGCATGCATCAAGTATCGTAGACAGCACCAACAATTCCAGGACATGACTACAACATACATCAAGTATCGTAGACAGCACCAACAATTCCAGGACATGACTACAACATACATCAAGTATCGTAGACAACACCAACAATTCCAGGATATGACTACAGCATACATCAAGTATCGTAGACAGCACCAACAATTCCAGGATATGACTAGAGCATACATCAAGTATCGTAGACAGCACCAACAATTCCAGGACATGACTACAACATACATCAAGTATCGTAGACAACACCAACAATTCCAGGATATGACTAGAGCATACATCAAGTATCGTAGACAACACCAACAATTCCAGGATATGACTAGAGCATACATCAAGTATCGTAGACAACACCAACAATTCCAGGATATGACTAGAGCATACATCAAGTATCGTAGACAACACTAACAATTCCAGGACATGACTACAACATACATCAAGTATCGTAGACAACACTAACAATTCCAGGATATGACTACAGCATACATCAAGTATCGTAGACAGCACCAACAATTCCAGGACATGACTACAACATACATCAAGTATCGTAGACAACACCAACAATTCCAGGATATGACTAGAGCATACATCAAGTATCGTAGACAACACCAACAATTCCAGGACATGACATATATCACATCCCGTCAAAATAAAGATAATCAAATGAATAAGAAAGCCACAAGCCCCAAATCAGGATGCCTTTCATATTATTGAGTTATTGAGTTATTTGCGGGTCATCATCATTGCACTCTGAACATGTCCATAGGTGCTCAGATCCCCTCCTCAGTTATTGAGTTATTTGCGGGTCATCATCATTGCACTCTGAACATGTCCATAGGTGCTCAGATCCCCTTCTCAGCAATTCCCTCAGTGTCCAGCGATTGACAACTCCAGTTCTATGTTGGTTGATAAGTCTTCTTACACGGCCACTAAGTTTCTCATTTCTGGCTGTGTCCGCCTTAACTCTCATTCCCATCATCCGAAGAAGTGATGTGGATCTGTGTTTGTCGAAGTCCTGTGCTCTTCCCACATCCCGGAGGGCATTGATGATGTCCACCCGATCCATTGGTTGCCCGTCCTCAACGACAGCGCAGCTAGCCAACCTGTCAGCTCTTTCATTTCCCCGTACTCCCGCATGTCCAGGGACATAGACAAAGGTGACCTTGCATATTTTGGATTTCTGCAACGAGGGGTGACCTTGCATATTATGGATTTCTGCAACGACTCTACCCATTGCATGCGTACAGAGCCCACCTCCACTTTTTTTATTATGCTCATCGAATCACTCAGTATATATGCGTGGGTGTAGTCTTGTGACTCTAACCATTTGAACGCCTTGGTCACTGCCATCACCTCCATTGTCATGCTACTCGTGGTAATGACGTATGCACCACTGTCTTCATAGATTATTCTGCCTGCTGAGCATGCTGTAAATGCCCATGCACTTCTTTGGTGTCGTCTTACAGATCCGTCTATATAGATGACTGCATCTTTCTCATCGGTGTTATCGCAGATGAGACCGTTGACCTCAGCATTAACCATGACTGGGTTCTGTTCCCTACTTTTCCTGTCGAGTGTGACAATACACAAGAAAGTCCCCTTGAAAGACGTAGGCACCGGTATCCACTCCTCACCAACGCTGATATTGGTAAGCCCACAGACCTGTTTGATGACATCTTCTGCTCGGCCCACCCATGATTTGCCTCTTTTTAGCCTGGCACCTTTCCCTGTGTTGAGCACTTGGTGCAATGGATGCTCTTTATCTGTACTAATCTTCAGGTATGCTCGTGTTCTCCAGATCTTGATTCTGTCATCCATGGTTGGAAAGTCAAGAAGATACCTCATTGCTACACAGGGAGTGTCCCTCGTACATCCCAGGATAATGCGCATGGCTTCATTTTGTATTTTCTCCAGCCTATCAATTTGAGTCATACTGACAGTAAGAATTGCCAGGGCATACTCAATTGGTGTGAGGACTAATCCCTGGAATAGAAGAGTAAGTAGCCTCTGCTCGATGTTGGCAGCTACCATGATCTTCAAGGCGGCTAATCCTTTGCAGGATTTTGTTATCACATGGTCGACGTGGTCCCAAAAACACAGGCTGCGATCAAACTTAACTCCGAGGTATGTAATCAGCTTGTCCCTGGTCACCTCATCAGCTCCCATTCATACTACCGGTGTGGTCGTATTAACAATATGATTGTTAAGGGAGAACCATGAAACTGATGCTTTATTAGGATTAACCAAGGCACCTGATCCCCAGGAAGAAATGTGATCGAGTTCATCTTGCATTGTGGAGGCGATTCCTCGTCTCTTCCCTGTCGATATATCAGAATATCATCAGCAAAAGTCATAGTTCTTCCCCTCCCATCCAGCTGTTGTTCCGTGATCGTTATTGTGTACATGTTAAATAGAACTGGTGACAATGGTGAGCCTTGTGGCAGGCCTGGACAAATGGATGTTGGCTCGGAAGACCAACTTCCACATCTGAGTATCACCTTCCTCTGAAACAGTGCCGCGGCGATCCATCTAATGAGGAAGGGGTGCACCGCCAGTTTGAGAAGCATATGCATGAGATATTCAAATGGTACCCTATTGTATGCATCCTCCAGATCTATAGCAGCAGCACATGTCCCCTCTCGTCTGTGGAAGCCTTCGAAGACGTCATAAGCAAAGACTACCGCATTGAGCCATGCCTCTTTGTTATATCTATAACCTCCAAGTGTGGGTGGGAATGCGCGTTTCTGTTCAAGGTGACAGGTGAGGACACGGGTAACTATTTTCTCCAGCAGCTTGCCCGCAGTGTTCTGCATTGTGATGATTCTGTAGGCACTGATCTGAGAATGGTCCTTGTTTGGCTTCGGTAGCGATAGTAAGTAGCTGTGTAGCCACTCCTCCTTAATCTGGCTACTCCGAATACTGGCATTAAACTCATTGGCCAGTTTTGTCAAGTCGTCGTCAGCTAAATCGCCTATGTCATCGTACCGAACACCATCTGGACCAGGAGCAGTGTTGTGTGACCTTTTAAGTGTCGTGTGAATGGTATCGGTTGTGATTGTGAGATCTTCTTCCAGCACTACATCCTTAAATCCTTTGACAGCGATCCCCGTATCCTCATTCTTACAGCCTCATTTCTTTGGTCCGTTTGCTCAATGTAGCGGGCAAGCAGGGCCTTCCCTTTGCTCTCATCAGATTTGTGCCATATCCGGCCTGTGCTCTGAAAGTCTGGTATGTCTCTGTGTTGTGTTGTGCCATTCATGCTCTGATGAAGACGCCAGAATGTGGCTAGCAATTTTTCTGAGCACACTTTTTTACATAAGTCATCCCATTTGGCATCCTTAGCCTGCTTAGCGCATAGTTTAAAGTGCATCATTTTTTGTCAACCTCTACTTTCATACGCTTCAAGAGCTCAGGATGTGTTCTTCCATTCTTTCTAGCTTTCTGCCGTGTCTTGGCCGTTTGTCTCTTGCTCCGCCAAGCTTCCTCTACTTCTACGTTATGCCTTTCATAATATGAATAGATGAGGAACAAGTTATCATTATACATTTCAAAATAGGGCACAATCGACTCCACAGTCTCATGTTTACAAAATTCAAGATTGACACCTCAGCCATTTGTACATGTGGACAGGCGCCCCAGACTGCTGAACACATACTTCAAGACTGTACTGAATATAGTAGACTGAAGAAAATCCATGGGTCCATAGATACAACACTACAGACAAAACTATATGGGCCACGGCAATAATTACAAAAGACTGTAAAATTTATACAAGAAACAACATTGCAGATATAGACAATACTGCAGGCGAACGAAAGATAAACATATAGTCCACATACCTTAGCTCTGACCAACAAATCCAAGACATGACAAACACCACATACCTTAGCTCTGACCAACAACTCCAAGATATGACAAACACCACATACCATAGCTCTGACCAACAACTCCAAGACATGACAAACACCACATACCATAGCTCTGACCAACAACTCCAAGACATGACAAACACCACATACCATAACTCAGACTAAAAACTCCAAGATATGACAAACAACACATACCATAACTCTGACCAACAACTCCAAGACATGACAAACAACACATACCTTAGCTCTGACCAAAAACTCCAAGATATGACAAACAACACATAACATAGCTCTGACCAACAACTCCAAGACATGACAAAACAACACATACCTTAGCTCTGACCAATAACTCCAAGATATGACAAACAACACATACCATAGCTCTGACCAACAACTACAAGACGTGACAAAACAACACATACCTTAGCTCTGACCAATAACTCCAAGATATGACAAACACCACATACCATAGCTCTGACCAACAACTCCAAGACGTGACAAAACACCACTTACCTTAGCTCTGACCAATAACTCCAAGACATGACAAACAACACATGCCTTTCTGACCAACAACTCCAAGACATGACAAAACAACACATACCTTAGCTCTGACCAAAAACTCCAAGACATGACAAACACCAAATACCTTAGCTCTGACCAAGAACTCTAAGACATGACAAACACCACATACCTTAGCTCTGACTAACAACTCCAAGACATGACAAACACCAAATACCTTAGCTCTGACCAACAACTCCAAGACATGACAAACACTACATACCTTAGTTATGACCAACAACTCCAAGATATGATAAACACCACATACCTTAGTTCTGACCAACAACTCCATGACATGACAAACACCACATACCTTAGTTCTGACCAACAACTCCAAGACATGACAAACACCACATACCTTAGTTCTGACCAACAACTCCAAGATATGACAAACACCACATACCTTAGTTCTGACCAACAACTCCAAGACATGACAAACACCACATACCTTAGTTCTGACCAACAACTCCAAGACATGACAAACACCACATACCTCAGTTCTGACCAACAACTCCAAGATATGACAAACACCACATACCTTAGTTCTGACCAACAACTCCAAGACATGACAAACACCACATACCTTAGTTCTGACCAACAACTCCAAGACATGATAAACACCACATACCTTAGTTCTGACCAACAACTCCAAGATATGACAAACACCACATACCTTAGTTCTGACCAACAACTCCAAGATATGACAAACACCATATACCTTAGTTCTGACCAACAACTCCAAGACGTGACAAAACACCACTTACCTTAGCTCTGACCAACAACTCCAAGATATGACAAACACCACATACCTTAGTTCTGACCAACAACTCCAAGATATGACAAACACCATATACCTTAGCTCTGACCAACAACTCCAAGACATGACAAACACCATATACCTTAGCTCTGACCAACATCTCCAAGACATGACAAACACCACATACCTTAGTTCTGACCAACAACTCCAAGATATGACAAACACCATATACCTTAGCTCTGACCAACAACTCCAAGACATGACAAACACCATATACCTTAGTTCTGACCAACAACTCCATGACATGACAAACACCACATACCTTAGTTCTCACCAACAACTCCAAGACATGACAAACACCATATACCTTAGTTCTGACCAACAACTCCAAGATATGACAAACACCACATACCTTAGTTCTGACCAACAACTCCAAGACATGATAAACACCACATACCTTAGTTCTGACCAACAACTCCAAGATATGACAAACACCACATACCTTAGTTCTGACCAACAACTCCAAGATATGACAAACACCATATACCTTAGTTCTGACCAACAACTCCAAGATATGACAAACACCATATACCTTAGTTCTGACTAACAACTCCATGACATGACAAGCACCACATACCTTAGTTCTGACCAACAACTCCAAGACATGACAAGCACCACATACCTTAGTTCTGACCAACAACTCCAAGATATGACAAACACCACATACCTTAGTTCTGACCAACAACTCCATGACATGACAAGCACCATATACCTTAGCTCTGACCAATAACTCCAAGACATGACAAACACCATATACCTTAGCTCTGACCAACAACTCCAAGATATGACAAACACCATATACCTTAGCTCTGACCAACAACTCCAAGATATGACACACACCATATACCTTAGCTCTGACCAACAACTCCAAGATGTGACAAACACCACATACCTTAGCTCTGCTAGACCGTGATCCAGGGAACTTGATGCCCTTCTTGTCCTTCATCATGAATGCCTGGATTCTATCTAGAATGGCACTGTTAGCAGATTTGGGACCTCCCAGAGAGCGAATGAATGTGTTGAGAGCCCAGGCTAAGGCCAGATCCTTACCTATCACCATCTTGTCCTCAACAGCCCTAAACAAGATTAGAGCACTGGCTACTTTATTCAACAAAATGGTTGTATACTATAAATGTAATATAATATAATCATATATGGAGATGTATACACATATATAGGAGTATATTTAACACACAGAACAATGTACAACATCATCATTATCATGTGCCATACCGGTTGGTGTAGGTGATCATGTCCCTCCACAATCTTCTATCTACGGTGCATCGTATCAGTTCTGTTGTTGACTGTTTTCCATGCCATTACACCAAGCTATCCAGTATTTTCTCTCTTTGTCGCCCACGATCTCTCTTTCCTTTTATTTTGCCAGTTGTAACCAAGTATTCCAACTTTCCTCTTCTCATGATGTGCCCGAAAAATGTTGATTGCTTCTTTCTGATGTTTTTTAAGAGCTCCCTTTTTGTGTTGGCCTCTTTGAGAACTTCCTTATTGGTCTATTTAGCTGTCCAGGGAACTTTCAACATTCTTCTGAGAAATCCCATCTCTATGGCCTCCAATCGTCTTTTCATTTGTTTGTCCACCGTCCATGATTCACTTCCATAGGTCAGAATTGGTTCTATATAGCACCGATGAACTCTCTTTCTCATTTTTATTGACATAGATTTGTTGCATAAGATATTTTTAACCTTCTGAAATGCTATTTTGGCCTGAGCTATTCTGCTTTTTATTTCTGTGGTGCATCTCCCATCTGATGTTATTATTGTGCCCAAGTATTTGAAACGTTGCACTTGTTTCAGGTTTGTCTCGTTTATTTTTATGCTGCATGATTGTGATGATTGTTTCTTCGATATAACCATTACTTCTGTTTTCTTACTATTCAGACTGAGACCTTTCTTGTTGCTTTCTTCCACTATTATGTCTATCATTTCTTGTAGTTCGTTCTCTGTCTCTGCTATTAAGACTGTGTCATCCGAATATCGCAAATTATTTATGTTGTGTCCGTTGACTTCAATTCCTTTTTTGTCTACTATTGATTTCATAATATATTAGCTGTAAAGTGAAAACAAATCCGGCGACAGAACACAGCCTTGTCTGACTCCTTGCTTTAAATATTGGAATTGTCCTGTTTGGTTGTTAATTTGTATAGCTGCTGTTTGTTGCCAGTACATGTTTTTTTATGATTCGCAGATCCTTGCCATCAATGTTTAATTTCTCCAGCATATTTATTATTTCCACATGCTTTACTTTGTCAAATGCTTGTACAACAACAGGACCAAAAAAACCAGCTTTACCACAGCACTGCAATTATTTGGCTGTTCCCTACTCCATGTACACACTGCTACTTTATGTTTGTCTAATGTCATCCATTTTTCAGTGCTCTAGTTAGCTAGACTCATAACCAGAGCTTTTTGTTCTCTCACCTCCATTCCATTCTCTCTATCCACTTCCACTCAGGCTAAGATAACATCTCCTCAGTCTCCCATATCTATCCACTTCCACTCAGGCTAAGATAACATCTCCTCAGTCTCCCATATCTGTTCACTTCTACTCAGGCTAAGATAACATCTCCTCAGTCTCCCATATCTGTCCACTTCCACTCAGGCTAAGATAACATCTCCTCAGTCTCCCATATCTGTTCACTTCCACTCGGGCTAAGATAACATCTCCTCAGTCTCCCATATCTGTTCCCTTCCACTCGGGCTAAGATAACATCTCCTCAGTCTCTCATATCTGTCCACTTCCTAACCATCTCCTCTCTGATCGGCTTTTACACTTTTTCCACATCTAACCCTGCTCTCCATACTACACATTAATACCTCTCCTTTCATTCTCCTTTCTTAAGGTTTATCTCTCACTTCTCTACCCTGTTCCCTTTTGTCTCCTCACCATACCCTCCCTCTCCATACTACACATTAATACCTCTCCTTTTATTCTCCTTTCTGGGGTTTATCCCCCCCCCAGGATATTAAAGCTCTCCGCCCCCGGACTTCGACACTCCAATCTCAGCCTCTGAGGAATACCAGGCCCTTCAGAACCTACAGGAATACCAGGCCCTTCAGAACCTACAGGAGTACCAGGCCCTTCAGAACCTTCAGGAATACCAGGCCCTTCAGAACCTTCAGGAATACCAGAACCTTCAGAAATACCAGGCCCTTCAGAACCTTCAGGAATACCAGGCCCTTCAGAACCTTCGGGAATACCAGGCCCTTCAGAACCTTCAGGAATACCAGGACCTTCAGGAATACCAGGACCTTCAGGAATACCAAAACCTTCAGGAATACCAGGCCCTTCAGAACCTTCAGGAATACCAGGCCCTTCAAAACCTTCAGGAATACCAGGCCCTGCTGAACCTTCAGGAATACCAGGACCTTCAGGAATACCAGGCCCTTCAGAACCTTCAGGAATACCAGGCCCTTCAGAACCTTCTGGAATACCAGGCCCTTCAGAAACCTTCAGGAATACCAGGCCTTTCAGAACCTTCAGGAATACCAGGCCCTTCTGAACCTTCAGGAATACCAGGACCTTCAGGAATACCAGGCCCTTCAGAAACCTCCAGGAATACCAGGCCCTTCAGAACCTTCAGGAATACCAGGCCCTTCTGAACCTTCAGAAATACCAGGACCTTCAGGAATACCAGGACCTTCAGGAATACCAGGACCTTCAGGAATACCAGGACCTTCAGGAATACCAGGCCCTTCAGAAACCTTCAGGAATACCAGGCCCTTCAGAACCTTCAGGAATACCAGGCCCTTCTGAACCTTCAGGAATACCAGGACCTTCAGGAATACCAGGCCCTTCAGAACCTTCAGGAATACCAGGCCCTTCAGAACCTTCTGGAATACCAGGCCCTTCAGAAACCTTCAGGAATACCAGGCCTTTCAGAACCTTCAGGAATACCAGGCCCTTCTGAACTTTGGCTAACGTCATGACATTGTCATCAAGCCTGCCATTAAGGGTGGCTAGGTGGTTGCATGGAGAAAAGACCTCAACATTCGTGAAGGAGATGGACAATTATCTCACCACACATTCTACCAACCCATCCCCGACAATGCCACTGTCTTTAACAATGCCTTGGTACAGCAGATGATTCTGAAATACATTCAGGAGGGATCACTTCCTGCTAGCTTGTGATCCTCCCTGATTGTGGCTTAGGCAGATCATCTTTCTACAAGCTACCCAAGATACACAAACACGACTTGCCCGGATCACCTATTGTCTCTTCTATCTCATGTCCCACAGTTCACATTTCTGACTTTCTTGACAGTGTCTTTCAACCCATAATCATGGACCTCCCCCTTCATATGTTAAAGACAACAACGACGCTCTGAATATCTTTGCTTCCATCACCCTTTCGCCTGACTGCACCTATCACATCTTTGTCATGGATGTCTGCTCCCTGTACACCTCCATTCCCCACACCCATAGCCTTCTAGCTCTTTCTATTTTCCTTTGATAAGAGAAGCCAACCGTCTGTTTTCACATTAACGAAGTGTTCAACATATCAAATAGACAAGGCTGGAGGAGCATTACAACACCAACTTCTATTTATTGACACAAGTCTGAGTACACAAGTCTTGAATACTTAGATTATCTTCTTATTCTAAGTTATACATTATGTCAAGTCTACTTGGCACAGTGGACAGCCTCGTACTCACATAACCATAAACGTACATATTGACACACACTCAAACATAGATCACATCGCACAATCCTAGCAAGTATATGAATCACACACATCCTAGAAATCTGAAACGTTTTAGTTTCTGTCCAGGCTATATCTACTTGGTTTACTAGGTGATCCAACAATCGGTGAAGCTTTCCATATGTCTTGTATGGTTCTGGCTAGACTATTTTCCTCTAGTTTATTAGTTCTGTCTTTCTCTCAGTGTGCTTGAGAGTGCATTTCTCGCTTCACACGTTTCCTTGTCTCTGGTTGACTTAGCTTTGCCATTCCAGCGTGTTCTTTGACTTTTCTCTTGTCGATCGCTCTTCTAAGCTCTAGTCTCTGATTGACTTAGCTGAATGCCATTCTGGCAGATAACTCCCTCAGCTTTCTATGTGAGAGTTTCGATCTCTAAGCATTCCACTTCTAAGTGAGAGAGCATTTCTTTTTCTCAGGTTGACTTATCTTATTGCCATGTCTGACAGATATCTCCCTCAGCTTTCTATGTGAGAGTTTCGATCTCTAAGCATTCCACTTCTAAGTGAGAGAGCATTTCTTTGTCTCAGGTTGACTTATCTTATTGCCATGTCTGGCAGATAACTCCCTCAGATGTCTGAGCCTTCTGCTCTATCTGAGGGTCCCCAGCTCTCTGCCCTTCTAATGGCCTGGGCTAACAACCTCTTGGCATTACCCAACCCATCTCTCTCTCTCCAAGTGTTCTCTGTGTTACCTGACCCATCTCTTTCTCCAAGTGTTCTCTGTGTTACCTGACCTATCTCTTTCTCCAAGTGTTCTCTATGTTACCTGACCTATCTCTTTCTCCAAGTGTTCTCTGTGTTACCTGACCTATCTCTCTCTCCAAGTGTTCTCTGTGTTACCTGACCCAACTCTTTCTCCAAGTGTTCTCTGTGTTACCTGACCTATCTCTTTCTCCAAGTGTTCTCTATGTTACCTGACCTATCTCTCTCTCCAAGTGTTCTCTATGTTACCTGACCTATCTCTCTCTCTCCAAGTGTTCTCTGTGTTACCTGACCCATCTCTTTCTCCAAGTGTTCTCTGTGTTACCTGACCCATCTTTCTCCAAGTGTTCTCTGTGTTACCTGACCTATCTCTTTCTCCAAGTGTTCTCTATGTTACCTGACCTATCTCTCTCTCTCCAAGTGTTCTCTGTGTTACCTGACCCATCTCTTTCTCCAAGTGTTCTCTGTTTTACCTGACCCATCTTTCTCCAAGTGTTCTCTGTGTTACCTGACCCATCTCTTTCTCCAAGTGTTCTCTGTGTTACCTGACCTATCTCTTTCTCCAAGTGTTCTCTGTGTTACCTGACCCATCTCTTTCTCCAAGTGTTCTCTGTGTTACCTGACCCATCTCTCTCTCCAAGTGTTCTCTGTGTTACCTGACCCATCTCTTTCTCCAAGTGTTCTCTGTGTTACCTGACCCATCTCTCTCTCCAAGTGTTCTTTGTGTTACCTGACCCATCTCTCTCTCCAAGTGTTCTCTGTGTTACCTGACCCATCTCTTTCTCCAAGTGTTCTCTGTGTTACCTGACCCATCTCTCTCTCCAAGTGTTCTTTGTGTTACCTGATCCATCTCTCTCTCCAAGTGTTCTCTGTGTTACCTGACCCATCTTTCTCCAAGTGTTCTCTGTGTTACCTGACCTATCTCTTTCTCCAAGTGTTCTCTGTGTTACCTGACCCATCTCTCTCTCCAAGTGTTCTTTGTGTTACCTGATCCATCTCTCTCTCCAAGTGTTCTTTGTGTTACCTGATCCATCTCTTTCTCCAAGTGTTCTCTGTGTTACCTGACCCATCTCTCTCCAAGTGTTCTCTGTGTTACCTGACCCATCTCTCTCCAAGTGTTCTTTGTGTTACCTGACCCATCTCTCTCCAAGTGTTCTTTGTGTTACCTGACCCATCTCTTTCTCCAAGTGTTCTTTGTGTTACCTGACCTATATCTCTCCAAGTGTTCTCTGTGTTACCTGACCCATCTCTCTCCAAGTGTTCTTTGTGTTACCTGACCCATCTCTTTCTCCAAGTGTTCTTTGTGTTACCTGACCTATCTCTCTCTCCAAGTGTTCTCTGTGTTACCTGACCCATCTCTCTCTCCAAGTGTTCTCTGTGTTACCTGACCCATCTCTCTCTCCAAGTGTTCTCTGTGTTACCTGACCCATCTCTCTCTCCAAGTGTTCTCTGTGTTACCTGACCTATCTCTCTCCAAGTGTTCTCTGTGTTACCTGACCCATCTCTCTCCAAGTGTTCTTTGTGTTACCTGACCCATCTCTTTCTCCAAGTGTTCTTTGTGTTACCTGACCTATCTCTCTCCAAGTGTTCTCTGTGTTACCTGACCCATCTCTCTCCAAGTGTTCTTTGTGTTACCTGACCCATCTCTTTCTCCAAGTGTTCTTTGTGTTACCTGACCTATCTCTCTCCAAGTGTTCTTTGTGTTACCTGACCTATCTCTCTCCAAGTGTTCTCTGTGTTACCTGACCCATCTCTCTCCAGGTGTTCTCTGTGTTACCTGACCCATCTCTTTCTCCAAGTGTTCTTTGTGTTACCTGACCCATCTCTCTCTCCAAGTGTTCTCTATGTTACCTGACCTATCTCTCTCTCTCCAAGTGTTCTCTGTGTTACCTGACCCATCTCTCTCTCCAAGTGTTCTCTGTGTTACCTGACCCATCTTTCTCCAAGTGTTCTTTGTGTTACCTGACCCATCTCTCTCTCCAAGTGTTCTCTGTGTTATCTGACCCATCTCTCTCTCCAAGTGTTCTCTGTGTTACCTGACCCATCTTTCTCCAAGTGTTCTTTGTGTTACCTGACCCATCTCTCTCTCCAAGTGTTCTCTGTGTTACCTGACCCATCTCTTTCTCCAAGTGTTCTCTGTGTTACCCGACCCATCTCTTTCTCCAAGTGTTCTCTGTGTTACCTGACCCATCTCTCTCTCCAAGTGTTCTCTGTGTTACCTGACCCATCTCTCTCTCCAAGTGTTCTCTGTGTTACCTGACCCATCTTTCTCCAAGTGTTCTCTGTGTTACCTGACCCATCTTTCTCCAAGTGTTCTTTGTGTTACCTGACCCATCTCTCTCTCCAAGTGTTCTCTGTGTTACCTGACCCATATTTCTCCAAGTGTTCTTTGTGTTACCTGACCCATCTCTTTCTCCAAGCGTTCTCTGTGTTACCTGACCTATCTCTCTCTCCAAGTGTTCTCTATGTTACCTGACCTATCTCTCTCTCCAAGTCTTCTCTGTGTTACCTGACCCATCTCTCTCTCCAAGTGTTCTCTGTGTTACCTGACCTATCTCTCTCTCCAAGTCTTCTCTGTGTTACCTGACCCATCTCTCTCTCCAAGTGTTCTCTGTGTTACCTGACCCATCTCTCTCTCCAAGTGTTCTCTGTGTTACCTGACCTATCTCTCTCTCCAAGTGTTCTCTGTGTTACCTGACCCATCTCTCTCTCCAAGTGTTCTTTGTGTTACCTGACCCATCTTTCTCCAAGTGTTCTCTGTGTTACCTGACCCATCTCTCTCTCCAAGTGTTCTCTGTGTTACCTGACCTATCTCTCTCTCCAAGTGTTCTCTGTGTTACCTGACCCATCTCTCTCTCCAAGTGTTCTCTGTGTTACCTGACCCATCTCTCTCTCCAAGTGTTCTCTGTGTTACCTGACCCATCTCTCTCTCCAAGTGTTCTTTGTGTTACCTGACCCATCTTTCTCCAAGTGTTCTCTATGTTACCTGACCTATCTCTCTCTCCAAGTGTTCTCTGTGTTACCTGACCCATCTCTCTCTCCAAGTGTTCTTTGTGTTACCTGACCCATCTTTCTCCAAGTGTTCTCTGTGTTACCTGACCCATCTCTCTCTCCAAGTGTTCTTTGTGTTACCTGACCCATCTTTCTCCAAGTGTTCTCTGTGTTACCTGACCCATCTTTCTCCAAGTGTTCTCTGTGTTACCTGACCCATCTCTCTCTCCAAGTGTTCTTTGTGTTACCTGACCCATCTTTCTCCAAGTGTTCTCTATGTTACTTGACCTATCTCTCTCTCCAAGTGTTCTCTGTGTTACCTGACCCATCTCTCTCTCCAAGTGTTCTTTGTGTTACCTGACCCATCTTTCTCCAAGTGTTCTCTGTGTTACCTGACCCATCTTTCTCCAAGTGTTCTCTGTGTTACCTGACCCATCTTTCTCCAAGTGTTCTTTGTGTTACCTGACCCATCTTTCTCCAAGTGTTCTCTGTGTTACCTGACCCATCTTTCTCCAAGTGTTCTCTGTGTTACCTGACCCATCTTTCTCCAAGTGTTCTTTGTGTTACCTGACCCATCTTTCTCCAAGTGTTCTTTGTGTTACCTGACCCATCTTTCTCCAAGTGTTCTTTGTGTTACCTGACCCATCTTTCTCCAAGTGTTCTCTGTGTTACCTGACCCATCTTTCTCCAAGTGTTCTCTGTGTTACCTGACCCATCTTTCTCCAAGTGTTCTCTGTGTTACCTGACCCATCTTTCTCCAAGTGTTCTTTGTGTTACCTGACCCATCTTTCTCCAAGTGTTCTCTGTGTTACCTGACCCATCTTTCTCCAAAGTGTTCTCTGAGTTACCTGACCCATCTTTCTCCAAGTGTTATTTGTGTTACCTGACCCATCTTTCTCCAAGTGTTCTCTGTTGTACCTGACCCATCTCTTTCTCCAAGTGTTCTTTGTGTTACCTGATCCATCTTTCTCCAAGTGTTCTCTGTGTTACCTGATCTGACTTTCTCCCAGGTGTTCTCTGTGTTACCTGACCCATCTCTTTCTCCAAGTGTTCTTTGTGTTACCTGATCCATCTTTCTCCAGGTGTTCTCTGTGTTACCTGATCTGACTTTCTCCCAGGTGTTCTCTGTGTTACCTTATCCATCTTTCTCCAGGTGTTCTCTGTGTTACCTGACCCATTTCTCTCCAAGTGTTCTCTGTGTTACCTGACCTATCTCTTTCTCCAAGTGTTCTCTGTGTTACCTGACCCATCTCTTTCTCCAAGTGTTCTCTGTGTTACCCGACCCATCTCTCTCTCCAAGTGTTCTCTGTGTTACCTGACCCATCTCTTTCTCCAAGTGCTCTCTGTGTTACCTGACCCATCTCTTTCTCCAAGTGTTCTCTGTGTTACCTGACCCATCTCTCTCTCCAAGTGCTCTCTGTGTTACCTGACCTATCTCTTTCTCCAAGTGCTCTCTGTGTTACCTGACCCATCTCTCTCTCCAAGTGCTCTCTGTGTTACCTGACCTATCTCTCTCTCCAAGTGTTCTCTGTGTTACCTGACCTATCTTTCTCTCCAAGTGTTCTCTGTGTTACCTGACCTATCTTTCTCTCCAAGTGTTCTCTGTGTTACCTGACCCATCTCTTTCTCCAAGTGTTCTCTGTGTTACCTGACCTATCTCTTTCTCCAAGTGTTCTCTGTGTTACCAGACCCATCTCTCTCTCTCCAAGTGTTCTCTGTGTTACCTGACCCATCTCTCTCTCCAAGTGTTCTCTGTGTTACCTGACCCATCTTTCTCCAAGTGTTCTCTGTGTTACCTGACCCATCTTTCTCCAAGTGTTCTCTGTGTTACCTGACCCATCTCTTTCTCCAAGTGTTCTCTGTGTTACCTGACCCATCTTTCTCCAAATGTTCTCTGTGTTACCTGACCCATCTCTCTCTCCAAGTGTTCTCTGTGTTACCTGACCCATCTCTTTCTCCAAGTGTTCTCTGTGTTACCTGACCTATCTCTCTCTCTCCAAGTGTTCTCTGTGTTACCTGACCCATCTCTTTCTCCAAGTGTTCTCTGTGTTACCTGATCCATCTTTCTCCAAGTGTTCTCTGTGTTACCTGACCCATCTCTCTCTCCAAGTGTTCTCTGTGTTACCTGACCCATCTCTTTCTCCAAGTGTTCTCTATGTTACCTGACCTATCTCTCTCTCCAAGTGTTCTCTGTGTTACCTGACCCATCTCTCTCTCCAAGTGTTCTTTGTGTTACCTGACCCATCTTTCTCCAAGTGTTCTCTGTGTTACCTGACCCATCTTTCTCCAAGTGTTCTCTGTGTTACCTGACCCATCTTTCTCCAAGTGTTCTTTGTGTTACCTGACCCATCTTTCTCCAAGTGTTCTCTGTGTTACCTGACCCATCTTTCTCCAAGTGTTCTCTGTGTTACCTGACCCATCTTTCTCCAAGTGTTCTTTGTGTTACCTGACCCATCTTTCTCCAAGTGTTCTTTGTGTTACCTGACCCATCTTTCTCCAAGTGTTCTTTGTGTTACCTGACCATCTTTCTCCAAGTGTTCTCTGTGTTACCTGACCCATCTTTCTCCAAGTGTTCTCTGTGTTACCTGACCCATCTTTCTCCAAGTGTTCTCTGTGTTACCTGACCCATCTTTCTCCAAGTGTTCTTTGTGTTACCTGACCCATCTTTCTCCAAGTGTTCTCTGTGTTACCTGACCCATCTTTCTCCAAAGTGTTCTCTGAGTTACCTGACCCATCTTTCTCCAAGTGTTATTTGTGTTACCTGACCCATCTTTCTCCAAGTGTTCTCTGTTGTACCTGACCCATCTCTTTCTCCAAGTGTTCTTTGTGTTACCTGATCCATCTTTCTCCAAGTGTTCTCTGTGTTACCTGATCTGACTTTCTCCCAGGTGTTCTCTGTGTTACCTGACCCATCTCTTTCTCCAAGTGTTCTTTGTGTTACCTGATCCATCTTTCTCCAGGTGTTCTCTGTGTTACCTGATCTGACTTTCTCCCAGGTGTTCTCTGTGTTACCTTATCCATCTTTCTCCAGGTGTTCTCTGTGTTACCTGACCCATTTCTCTCCAAGTGTTCTCTGTGTTACCTGACCTATCTCTTTCTCCAAGTGTTCTCTGTGTTACCTGACCCATCTCTTTCTCCAAGTGTTCTCTGTGTTACCCGACCCATCTCTCTCTCCAAGTGTTCTCTGTGTTACCTGACCCATCTCTTTCTCCAAGTGCTCTCTGTGTTACCTGACCCATCTCTTTCTCCAAGTGTTCTCTGTGTTACCTGACCCATCTCTCTCTCCAAGTGCTCTCTGTGTTACCTGACCTATCTCTTTCTCCAAGTGCTCTCTGTGTTACCTGACCCATCTCTCTCTCCAAGTGCTCTCTGTGTTACCTGACCTATCTCTCTCTCCAAGTGTTCTCTGTGTTACCTGACCTATCTTTCTCTCCAAGTGTTCTCTGTGTTACCTGACCTATCTTTCTCTCCAAGTGTTCTCTGTGTTACCTGACCCATCTCTTTCTCCAAGTGTTCTCTGTGTTACCTGACCTATCTCTTTCTCCAAGTGTTCTCTGTGTTACCAGACCCATCTCTCTCTCTCCAAGTGTTCTCTGTGTTACCTGACCCATCTCTCTCTCCAAGTGTTCTCTGTGTTACCTGACCCATCTTTCTCCAAGTGTTCTCTGTGTTACCTGACCCATCTTTCTCCAAGTGTTCTCTGTGTTACCTGACCCATCTCTTTCTCCAAGTGTTCTCTGTGTTACCTGACCCATCTTTCTCCAAATGTTCTCTGTGTTACCTGACCCATCTCTCTCTCCAAGTGTTCTCTGTGTTACCTGACCCATCTCTTTCTCCAAGTGTTCTCTGTGTTACCTGACCTATCTCTCTCTCTCCAAGTGTTCTCTGTGTTACCTGACCCATCTCTTTCTCCAAGTGTTCTCTGTGTTACCTGATCCATCTTTCTCCAAGTGTTCTCTGTGTTACCTGACCCATCTCTCTCTCCAAGTGTTCTCTGTGTTACCTGACCCATCTCTTTCTCCAAGTGTTCTCTATGTTACCTGACCTATCTCTCTCTCCAAGTGTTCTCTGTGTTACCTGACCCATCTCTTTCTCCAAGTGTTCTCTGTGTTACCTGACCCATCTTTCTCCAAGTGTTCTCTGTGTTACCTGACCTATCTCTTTTTCCAAGTGTTCTCTATGTTACCTGACCTATCTCTCTCTCCAAGTGTTCTCTGTGTTACCTGACCCATCTCTTTCTCCAAGTGTTCTCTGTTTTATCTGACCCATCTTTCTCCAAGTGTTCTCTGTGTTACCTGACCCATCTCTTTCTCCAAGTGTTCTCTGTGTTACCTGACCTATCTCTTTCTCCAAGTGTTCTCTATGTTACCTGACCTATCTCTCTCTCCAAGTGTTCTCTGTGTTACCTGACCCATCTCTCTCTCCAAGTGTTCTCTGTGTTACCTGACCCATCTCTTTCTCCAAGTGTTCTCTGTGTTACCTGACCCATCTTTCTCCAAGTGTTCTCTGTGTTACCTGACCTATCTCTTTTCCAAGTGTTCTCTATGTTACCTGACCTATCTCTCTCTCCAAGTGTTCTCTGTGTTACCTGACCCATCTCTTTCTCCAAGTGTTCTCTGTTTATCTGACCCATCTTCTCCAAGTGTTCTCTGTGTTACCTGACCCATCTCTTTCTCCAAGTGTTCTCTGTGTTACCTGACCTATCTCTTTCTCCAAGTGTTCTCTGTGTTACCTGACCT
Source organism: Megaustenia siamemsis (assembly GCA_032433765.1). Classification (NCBI taxonomy): domain Eukaryota; kingdom Metazoa; phylum Mollusca; class Gastropoda; order Stylommatophora; family Ariophantidae; genus Megaustenia; species Megaustenia siamemsis. Next base: position 357,711 of record JAVIAB010000126.1, read on the forward strand.
ATCTCTCTCTCCAAGTGTTCTCTGTGTTACCTGACCCATCTTTCTCCAAGTGTTCTCTGTGTTACCTGACCCATCTCTCTCTCCAAGTGTTCTCTGTGTTACCTGACCCATCTCTTTCTCCAAGTGTTCTCTGTGTTACCTGACCCATCTCTCTCTCCAAGTGTTCTCTGTGTTACCTGACCCATCTTTCTCCAAGTGTTCTCTGTGTTACCTGACCCATCTTTCTCCAAGTGTTCTCTGTGTTACCTGACCCATCTCTTTCTCCAAGTGTTCTCTGTGTTACCTGACCCATCTTTCTCCAATGTTCTCTGTGTTACCTGACCCATCTCTCTCTCCAAGTGTTCTCTGTGTTACCTGACCCATCTCTTTCTCCAAGTGTTCTCTGTGTTACCTGACCTATCTCTCTCTCTCCAAGTGTTCTCTGTGTTACCTGACCCATCTCTTTCTCCAAGTGTTCTCTGTGTTACCTGATCCATCTTTCTCCAAGTGTTCTCTGTGTTACCTGACCCATCTCTCTCTCCAAGTGTTCTCTGTGTTACCTGACCCATCTCTTTCTCCAAGTGTTCTCTATGTTACCTGACCTATCTCTCTCTCCAAGTGTTCTCTGTGTTACCTGACCCATCTCTCTCTCCAAGTGTTCTTTGTGTTACCTGACCCATCTTTCTCCAAGTGTTCTCTGTGTTACCTGACCCATCTTTCTCCAAGTGTTCTCTGTGTTACCTGACCCATCTTTCTCCAAGTGTTCTTTGTGTTACCTGACCCATCTTTCTCCAAGTGTTCTCTGTGTTACCTGACCCATCTTTCTCCAAGTGTTCTCTGTGTTACCTGACCCATCTTTCTCCAAGTGTTCTTTGTGTTACCTGACCCATCTTTCTCCAAGTGTTCTTTGTGTTACCTGACCCATCTTTCTCCAAGTGTTCTTTGTGTTACCTGACCCATCTTTCTCCAAGTGTTCTCTGTGTTACCTGACCCATCTTTCTCCAAGTGTTCTCTGTGTTACCTGACCCATCTTTCTCCAAGTGTTCTCTGTGTTACCTGACCCATCTTTCTCCAAGTGTTCTTTGTGTTACCTGACCCATCTTTCTCCAAGTGTTCTCTGTGTTACCTGACCCATCTTTCTCCAAAGTGTTCTCTGAGTTACCTGACCCATCTTTCTCCAAGTGTTATTTGTGTTACCTGACCCATCTTTCTCCAAGTGTTCTCTGTTGTACCTGACCCATCTCTTTCTCCAAGTGTTCTTTGTGTTACCTGATCCATCTTTCTCCAAGTGTTCTCTGTGTTACCTGATCTGACTTTCTCCCAGGTGTTCTCTGTGTTACCTGACCCATCTCTTTCTCCAAGTGTTCTTTGTGTTACCTGATCCATCTTTCTCCAGGTGTTCTCTGTGTTACCTGATCTGACTTTCTCCCAGGTGTTCTCTGTGTTACCTTATCCATCTTTCTCCAGGTGTTCTCTGTGTTACCTGACCCATTTCTCTCCAAGTGTTCTCTGTGTTACCTGACCTATCTCTTTCTCCAAGTGTTCTCTGTGTTACCTGACCCATCTCTTTCTCCAAGTGTTCTCTGTGTTACCCGACCCATCTCTCTCTCCAAGTGTTCTCTGTGTTACCTGACCCATCTCTTTCTCCAAGTGCTCTCTGTGTTACCTGACCCATCTCTTTCTCCAAGTGTTCTCTGTGTTACCTGACCCATCTCTCTCTCCAAGTGCTCTCTGTGTTACCTGACCTATCTCTTTCTCCAAGTGCTCTCTGTGTTACCTGACCCATCTCTCTCTCCAAGTGCTCTCTGTGTTACCTGACCTATCTCTCTCTCCAAGTGTTCTCTGTGTTACCTGACCTATCTTTCTCTCCAAGTGTTCTCTGTGTTACCTGACCTATCTTTCTCTCCAAGTGTTCTCTGTGTTACCTGACCCATCTCTTTCTCCAAGTGTTCTCTGTGTTACCTGACCTATCTCTTTCTCCAAGTGTTCTCTGTGTTACCAGACCCATCTCTCTCTCTCCAAGTGTTCTCTGTGTTACCTGACCCATCTCTCTCTCCAAGTGTTCTCTGTGTTACCTGACCCATCTTTCTCCAAGTGTTCTCTGTGTTACCTGACCCATCTTTCTCCAAGTGTTCTCTGTGTTACCTGACCCATCTCTTTCTCCAAGTGTTCTCTGTGTTACCTGACCCATCTTTCTCCAAATGTTCTCTGTGTTACCTGACCCATCTCTCTCTCCAAGTGTTCTCTGTGTTACCTGACCCATCTCTTTCTCCAAGTGTTCTCTGTGTTACCTGACCTATCTCTCTCTCTCCAAGTGTTCTCTGTGTTACCTGACCCATCTCTTTCTCCAAGTGTTCTCTGTGTTACCTGATCCATCTTTCTCCAAGTGTTCTCTGTGTTACCTGACCCATCTCTCTCTCCAAGTGTTCTCTGTGTTACCTGACCCATCTCTTTCTCCAAGTGTTCTCTATGTTACCTGACCTATCTCTCTCTCCAAGTGTTCTCTGTGTTACCTGACCCATCTCTTTCTCCAAGTGTTCTCTGTGTTACCTGACCCATCTTTCTCCAAGTGTTCTCTGTGTTACCTGACCTATCTCTTTTTCCAAGTGTTCTCTATGTTACCTGACCTATCTCTCTCTCCAAGTGTTCTCTGTGTTACCTGACCCATCTCTCTCCAAGTGTTCTCTGTTTTATCTGACCCATCTTTCTCCAAGTGTTCTCTGTGTTACCTGACCCATCTCTTTCTCCAAGTGTTCTCTGTGTTACCTGACCTATCTCTTTCTCCAAGTGTTCTCTATGTTACCTGACCTATCTCTCTCTCCAAGTGTTCTCTGTGTTACCTGACCCATCTTTCTCCAAGTGTTCTCTGTGTTACCTGACCCATCTCTCTCTCCAAGTGTTCTTTGCGTTACCTGATCCATCTTTCTCCAAGTGTTCTCTGTTTTACCTGACCCATATTTCTCCAAGTGTTCTTTGTGTTACCTGACCCATCTCTCTCTCCAAGTGTTCTTTGTGTTACCTGACCCATCTCTCTCTCCAAGTGTTCTTTGTGTTACCTGACCCATCTCTCTCTCCAAGTGTTCTTTGTGTTACCTGACCCATCTCTCTCTCCAAGTGTTCTTTGTGTTACCTGACCTATCTCTCTCTCCAAGTGTTCTCTGTGTTACCTGACCCATCTTTCTCCAAGTGTTCTTTATGTTACCTGACCTATCTCTCTCTCCAAGTGTTCTCTGTGTTACCTGACCCATCTCTCTCTCCAAGTGTTCTTTGTGTTACCTGACCCATCTTTCTCCAAGTGTTCTCTGTGTTACCTGACCCATCTTTCTCCAAGTGTTCTTTGTGTTACCTGACCCACCTTTCTCCAAGTGTTCTTTGTGTTACCTGACCCATCTTTCTCCAAGTGTTCTCTGTTGTACCTGACCCATCTCTTTCTCCAAGTGTTCTTTGTGTTACCTGATCCATCTTTCTCCAAGTGTTCTCTGTGTTACCTGATCTGACTTTCTCCCAGGTGTTCTCTGTGTTACCTGACCCATCTCTTTCTCCAAGTGTTCTTTGTGTTACCTGATCCATCTTTCTCCAGGTGTTCTCTGTGTTACCTGATCTGACTTTCTCCCAGGTGTTCTCTGTGTTACCTTATCCATCTTTCTCCAGGTGTTCTCTGTGTTACCTGACCCATTTCTCTCCAAGTGTTCTCTGTGTTACCTGACCCATCTTTCTCCAAGTGTTCTCTGTGTTACCTGACCCATCTCTCTCTCCAAGTGTTCTCTGTTGTACCTGACCCATCTTTCTCCACGTGTTCTCTGTGTTACCTGACCCATCTTTCTCCAAGTGTTCTCTGTGTTACCTGACCCATCTCTCTCTCCAAGTGTTCTCTGTGTTACCTGACCCATCTCTTTCTCTAAGTGTTCTCTGTGTTACCTGACCCATCTCTCTCTCCAAGTGTTCTCTGTGTTACCTGACCCATCTCTTTCTCCAAGTGTTCTCTGTGTTACCCGACCCATCTCTTTCTCCAAGTGTTCTCTGTGTTACCTGACCCATCTCTCTCTCCAAGTGTTCTCTGTTGTACCTGACCCATCTCTCTCTCCAAGTGTTCTCTGTTGTACCTGACCCATCTCTCTCTCCAAGTGTTCTCTGTTGTACCTGACCCATCTCTCTCTCCAAGTGTTCTCTGTTGTACCTGACCCATCTCTCTCTCCAAGTGTTCTCTGTGTTACCTGACCCATCTCTCTCTCCAAGTTTTCTCTGTGTTACCTAACCCATCTCTCTCTCCAAGTGTTCTCTGTTTTACCTGACCCATCTCTTTCTCCAAGTGTTCTCTGTGTTACCTGACCCATCTCTCTCTCCAAGTGTTCTCTGTGTTACCTGACCCATCTCTCTCTCCAAGTGTTCTCTGTGCTACCTGACCCATCTCTCTCTCCAAGTGTTCTCTGTGTTACCTGACCCATCTCTCTCTCCAAGTGTTCTTTGTGTTACCTGATCCATCTTTCTCCAGGTGTTTTCTGTGTTACCCGACCCATCTCTCTCTCCAAGTGTTCTCTGTGTTACCTGACCCATTTCTCCAAGTGTTCTCTGTGTTACCTGATCCATCTTCTCCAAGTGTTCTCTGTGTTACCTGACCCATCTCTTTCTCCAAGTGTTCTCTGTGTTACCCGACCCATCTCTTTCTCCAAGTGTTCTCTGTGTTACCAGACCCATTTCTTTCTCTAAGTGTTCTCTGTGTTACCTGACCCATCTCTTTCTCCAAGTGTTCTCTGTGTTACCTGACCCATCTCTTTCTCCAAGTGTTCTCTGTGTTACCTGACCCATCTCTTTCTCCAAGTGTTCTCTGTGTTACCTGACCCATCTCTCTCTCCAAGTGTTCTCTATGTTACCTGACCCATCTCTCTCTCCAAGTGTTCTCTGTGTTACCTGACCCATCTCTTTCTCCAAGTGTTCTCTGTGTTACCTGACCAATATCTCTCTCCAAGTGTTCTCAGTTGTACCTGACCCATCTCTCTCTCCAAGTGTTCTCTGTGTTACCTGACCCATCTCTTTCTCCAAGTGTTCTCTGTGTTACCTGACCCATCTCTTTCTCCAAGTTTTCTTTGTGTTACCTGACCTATCTCTCTCTCCAAGTGTTCTCTGTGTTACCTGACCCATCTCTCTCTCCAAGTGTTCTCTGTGTTACCTGACCCATCTCTTTCTCCAAGTGGTCTCTGTGTTACCCGACCCATCTCTTTCTCCAAGTGTTCTTTCTGTGTTACCCGACTCATCTCTTTCTCCAAGTGTTCTCTGTGTTACCCGACCCATCTCTTTCTCCAAGTGTTCTGTGTGTTACCTGACCCATCTCTTTCTCCAAGTGTTCTCTGTGTTACCTGATCTGACTTTCTCCCAGGTGTTCTCTGTGTTACCTTATCCATCTTTCTCCAGGTGTTCTCTGTGTTACCTGACCCATTTCTCTCCAAGTGTTCTCTGTGTTACCTGACCCATCTTTCTCCAAGTGTTCTCTGTGTTACCTGACCCATCTCTCTCTCCAAGTGTTCTCTGTGTTACCTGACCCATCTCTTTCTCCAAGTGTTCTTTATGTTACCTGACCAATATCTCTCTCCAAGTGTTCTCTGTTGTACCTGACCCATCTCTCTCTCCAAGTGTTCTCTGTGTTACCTGACCCATCTCTTTCTCCAAGTGTTCTCTGTGTTACCTGACCCATCTCTCTCTCCAAGTGTTCTCTGTGTTACCTGACCCATCTCTTTCTCCAAGTGTTCTCTGTGTTACCTGACCCATCTCTTTCTCCAAGTGTTCTCTGTGTTACCTGACCCATCTCTCTCTCCAAGTGTTCTCTGTGTTACCTGACCCATCTCTTTCTCCAAGTGTTCTCTGTGTTACCTGACCCATCTCTCTCTCCAAGTGTTCTCTGTGTTACCTGACCCATCTTTCTCCAAGTGTTCTTTGTGTTACCTGATCCATCTTTCTCCAGGTGTTGTCTGTGTTACCTGACCCATTTCTCTCTCCAAGTGTTCTCTGTGTTACCTGACCCATCTCTTTCTCCAGGTGTTCTCTGTGTTACCCGACCCATCTCTCTCTTCAAGTGTTCTCTGTGTTACATGACCCATCTCTCCAGGTGTTCTCTGTGTTACCTGACCCATCTCTCCAAGTGTTCTCTGTGTTACCTGACCCATCTCTCCTTGTGTTCTCTGTGTTACCCAACCCATTGCTCTCCAGGTGTTCTCTATGTTACCTGATCCATCTCTCTCCAGGTGTTCTCTGCTAAGTGACTCTGAGTCTGGGTTCATATCTAACCCTCATTTCTGGTCTTTGCTTTGTTTGTCCATCTTCCCGTGTTTTTCTCTACTGATGTAGCGTCCACCATCTAAGACCGTTTGGCTCATCTTAACCTATTTCTATAATATTCATCCACCCACTCGCAACTTGATCATCTGGTCTGCTTGTAGTTATTTTTAACCATTTTCTCTGGTTTCTCAGCAACAATCTAAAAATACATTGCTACGACCTTGACTTTAATAATGTTCCTGTTCCCTTCTACACTGTCGCTACCAACATCCTCCTCCGTCTAGCAGAACTAGTTCTTAACCTCAACTCTTTCTACTTCAATGGCAACTTCTTCATCCAGATTAGTGGCGTGGCGATGGGCACCAAAATGGTCCCCAGCTACATTTGTCTTTATATGGGTTACCTGGAGCAGCAGATTAGTAGCGTGGCGATGGGCACCAAAATGGACCCCAGCTACATTTGTCTTTATATGGGTTACCTGGAGCAGCAGATCATCCACACCTACCAGGGCCTTCTTCCCATGGTAACATTGATGACTGCATCGGTCTGACTGACTTTTCCAACAGGGAAATCTTATTCATTGAGCATGTTGGACAAATGCATCCCTCAATCCATATGATTTCCCACCTCTTCTGTCTCCTATGTCCTAGACATCACAGTCTCCTTATGTGCCTCTGGTCTACTTACCTCAGTCTTCTACAAACCTACTGACTCCCATTGTTTCCTCCGCTACTACTCTTCTCACCAGACATCCTGCAAGGACTCTCTTCCTTATTCACAGGCTTTATCGCCTTTGCCAGGACAATGAAGATTTCCTACATAATGTCCACATGATGCTTGACTTCTTCTGCAGACACCTCTATCCCAATTCAGCTCTCCTTCCTGCTCTCCGATGTTCTCCGCACCTTATGCTAGCTGCACACCCCCCCACCCGACAGGATAGTACTTGCTCTCACCCATCCCCATCACCCTCACCCATCCCCTCAACCATCCCCCTCACCCATCCCCCTCAACCATCCCCCTCACCCATCCCCCTCACCCATCCCCCTCACCCATCCCCCTCACCCATCACCCTCAACCATCCCCCTCAACCATCCCCCTCACCCATCACCCTCACCCTCAACCATCACCCTCACCCATCACCCTCAACCATCCCCATCACCCTCAACCATCCCCCTCACCCTCAACCATCACCCTCAACCATCCCCCTCAACCATCCCCCTCACCCATCACCCTCACCCTCAACCATCACCCTCACCCATCCCCCTCACCCATCACCCTCACGCTCAACTATCACCCTCACCCATCCCCCTCAACCATCACCCTCAACCATCACCCTCAACCATCCCCTCAACCATCCCCCTCAACCATCCCCCTCAACCATCCCCCTCACCAATCACCCTCACCCATCACCCTTATCCATCCCCCTCAACCATCCCCCTCAACCATCCCCTCACCCATCACCCTCACCCATCACCTCATCCATCACCCTCACCCATCACCCTCAACCATCCCCCTCACCCATCACCCTCACCCATCACCCTCAACCATCCCCCTCACCCATCACCCTCACCCATCACCCTCACCCATCACTCTCAACCATCACCCTCAACCATCACCCTCACCCATCACTCTCAACCATCCCCCTCACCAATCACCCTCACCCATCACCCTTATCCATCCCCCTCAACCATCCCCCTCAACCATCCCCCTCACCCATCACCCTCACCCATCACCCTCACCCATCACTCTCAACCATCACCCTCAACCATCACCCTCACCCATCACCCTCACCCTCTACCATCCCCCTCACCCATCACCATGTCGTGGTGATCTGAATCATTCTCCTCTATCTCCCCATTCTCCACTCTGACTCCACTACCCATTTTCTCTTCCCCAACCCCCTTTAGCTCCCTCTACGTGTCTGATCACAACCTCCAGGACATGCTTGTCAGGTGATGCCTTCCTGCCCCCCCCCCCCCCCAGCCATCGAGGAACGATCTGTTGCAATCACAAAGTATGCAATAGATGTAAACATGTCCTCTGGACAGATAAGGTTCTCTTCCCTAATGGTTCTTTTGAGATCAGTGAGGGATTTACTTGTGCATCATGCAACATTAACTATGCCATCATATGTAAGTGATACAAGTTGACCTACATAGGCCAAGTTTAAAAAATGATGCCTGAAACATCTGTATGACATCACTCACGATGCAGGCACCACAATAGCATCCCATTTCAAGTCTCAGGCCCATCAGGGTAAGGTGGATGTCCTAGTTACTAGTCTGGTCTGATGTTCTTCTGACAGCTGCAGCCAGTTCTCTTTAGAAAATCGTCTGATCGCCTCTATGGGTTGCCACACCCCACAGAGAATCAATACATCCCTTTTATATGGGTAACCCCTCTCTCTTCCTCCTCCATCCCCCTTTGCTTCTGTCACTCCCATCTCCCCTCCACTTCTTTTCTCCTTTCTCTTTTATTCAATAACAGCAAGTTAAGGAGGTAGGTAGAACTGTAGGGAGGGAAGAAGGAAAGGACAGACCTCCTCGATAATGTGTGACTTCATAATGTTAACTGTAAGATATACATTTTTGAAGCATCTACCAGTTGACACATAATGTTAACTGTAAGATATACATTTTTGAAGCATCTACCAGTTGACACATAATGTTAACTGTAAGATATACATTTTTGAAGCATCTACCAGTTGACACATAATGTTAACTGTAAGATATACTTTTTTGAAGCAACTACCAGTTGACGGAGAATGTGCAAAAAGGCAAAAGAAGACTGGCTCAACCAAAGATGTCTAGAAATCGAAACTATGGAAAGTAAACAAAACCTAAGAGAGATGCACACAGAAATAAAGAGAATGACGAATAAAGACAAAAAAGCTACAGGAATCGGATGTATAGCAAACAAAGAGGGAAGAATGCTATCAGACAACAAAGATATAAAAGATAGATGGCAAGAGTATATAACAGAATTATTTCATGACGAAATGGACAAAAAGCCAGACATAAAATGTACATACAACTATAAAATCCTGAAATCTGAAGTAGAAAAAGCCATAAAAACAATGAAAAAAGGAAAAGCAGCAGGGCCTGACAATATACAGATAGAGATGATACAGGCTCTAGAAGAGTTTGGCGTCGAAGTGATCACAGACATATGCAATGACATATACCATACAGGATACATACCAAACAATCTAAAAACATCAACTTTCATTGCATTGCCTAAAAAGAATGGTGCAGTTGAATGCAGTGACTTCAGAACAATAAGTCTAATGAGCCAGGTAACAAAAATTTTACTAAAAGTTATACAGGGAAGGATTCAGAATAAAATCAATACTGAATTAGAGGAGCAACAATTTGGATTCAAGAAAACAGTGGGACAAAAGAAGCCATATTCAGCATGAGAACATTGATTGAAAAGTACACAGAAGTAAACAAACCAATATATGCCTGCTTTATAGACTACACCAAAGCTTTCGATAGAATACACCATAACCAACTTATAGACTGCCTAAAGGATATAAATCTAGACGTCGCAGACATACGACTAATATGTAATTTGTACTGGGAGCAAACAGCAATAATAAGATATAACAAGGAGAACTCTACACCCATTGATATAAAAAGAGGAGTAAGACAAGGATGCATCCTATCACCAAGCTTGTTCAATCTAAACACTGAGCAAATCTTTAAAAACATCTCAGAGATGCCAGGCCTAAACATTAATGGAAAGATAATCAATAACCTGAGATATGCTGATGATACTGTTCTACTAGCAGAAAATCATAAAGACATACAACAATTGCTTAATGTGATAAACATAACAAGCAAAAAATATGGACTAGAAATGAATATCAAAAAGACTAAAACTATGATCATAAACAAAGAAAATTCTCAAGACCTACAATTAAATATCACAGTTGAGGGAACACATCTGGAGACAGTCCAGAGTTACAACTACCTAGGACATACTATAACCAATGATGGAAAATGCAAAACTGAAATAAACAAAAGAATAGGTATGGCAAAAAGTAATTTTAATGCCATGAAAAATATACTAACAACAAAACAAATATCAGCAGGGCTGAAACAAAGAATAGCAAAATGTTACATCTTCTCAATATTCCTGTATGGTGCAGAAACATGGACATTAGACAAGAAAACAGAACAGAAAATTGAAGCCTTCGAAATGTGGATTTATAGAAGAATAAAAGATAACAAACGATGAAGTTTTAAAACAACTGAAAATAAAAAGAGAACTGCTGAACACAATTAAGACAAGACAAATGAAATTTTTGGGGCATGTTAAAAGACACAACAGCCTACTAAAAGTAATATTGGAAGGAAAAAAATACAAGGCAAAAGTAGCAGAGGCAGACCAAGACTAACATGGACGAGTAACATAAAAGATGGACAAGTCAAACTATGTCAGCCTGCACCATCAAAGCAAGAAACAGAGTAGAATGGCGATCCATGGTAGCCAACCTTCGTTGCGGAGAGGGCACACGATGATGATGATGACCAGTTGACACATAATGTTAACTGTAAGATATACTTTTTTGAAGCAACTACCAGTTGACACATACTGTTAACTGTAAGATATACTTTTTTGAAGCAACTACCAGTTGACACATACTGTTAACTGTAAGATATACTTTTTTGAAGCAACTACCAGTTGACACATAATGTTAACTGTAAGATATACTTCTTTGAAGCTACTACCAGTTGACACATACTGTTAACTGTAAGATATACTTCTTTGAAGCAACTACCAGTTGACACATACTGTTAACTGTAAGATATACTTCTTTGAAGCAATGACCAGTTGACACATACTGTTAACTGTAAGATATACTTCTTTGAAGCAACTACCAGTTGACACATACTGTTAACTGTTATATATACTTCTTTGCAGCTACTACCAGTTGACACATACTGTTAACTGTAAGATATACTTCTTTGAAGCTACTACCAGTTGACACATACTGTTAACTGTAAGATATACTTCTTTGAAGCAACTACCAGTTGACACATACTTTTAACTGTAAGATATACTTTTTTGAAGCAACTACCAGTTGACACATACTGTTAACTGTAAGATATACTTTTTTGAAGCAACTACCAGTTGACACATAATGTTAACTGTAAGATATACTTTTTTGAAGCAACTACCAGTTGACACATAATGTTAACTGTAAGATATACTTTTTTGAAGCAAATACCAGTTGACACATACTGTTAACTGTAAGATATACTTCTTTGAAGCTACTACCAGTTGACACATAATGTTAACTGTAAGATATACTTTTTTGAAGCAACTACCAGTTGACACATACTTGTTAACTGTAAGATATACTTTTTTGAAGCAAATACCAGTTGACACATACTGTTAACTGTAAGATATACTTCTTTGAAGCTACTACCAGTTGACACATAATGTTAACTGTAAGATATACTTTTTTGAAGCAACTACCAGTTGACACATACTTGTTAACTGTAAGATATACTTTTTTGAAGCAACTACCAGTTGACACATACTGTTAACTGTAAGATATACTTTTTTGAAGCAAATACCAGTTGACACATACTGTTAACTGTAAGATATACTTCTTTGAAGCTACTACCAGTTGACACATACTGTTAACTGTAAGATATACTTCTTTGAAGCAACTACCAGTTGACACATACTGTTAACTGTTATATATACTTCTTTGAAGCTACTACCAGTTGACACATACTGTTAACTGTAAGATATACTTCTTTGAAGCAACTACCAGTTGACACATACTGTTAACTGTAAGATATACTTCTTTGAAGCAACTACCAGTTGACACATACTGTTAACTGTTATATATACTTCTTTGAAGCAACTACCAGTTGACACATACTGTTATATATACTTCTTTAAAGCTACTACCAGTTGACACATACTGTTAACTGTTATATATACTACTTCTTTGAAGCTACTACCAGATGACCTAGACTTTTGCTGACTTTAGTGTTTGAGACTAATAGTCATGACCTTGACTTTTGCTGACTTTAGTGTTTGAGACTACTAGTCATGACCTTGACTTTTGCTGACTTTAGTGTTTGAGACTACTAGTCCTAACCTTGACTTTTGCTGACTTTAGTGTTTGAGGCTAATAGTCAAAACCTTGACTTTTGCTGACTGTAGTGTTTGAGACTACTAGTCATAACCTTGACATTTGCTGACTGTAGTGTTTGAGACTAATAGTCATAACCTTGACTTTTGCTGACTTTAGTGTTTGAGACTAAAAGTCATAACCTTGACTTTTGCTGACTGTTTTTTGTGTTAACTTAACTTATACCTATAGTAGTAATAGAGTGGATATTAATTTAGTCTTAACTTATACCTACAGTAGTAATAGAGTGGATATTAATTTAGTCTTCGCTATCCCATATGTCTGTTATCTATAAATTATACAATAATCAGTTATCTTCTATGTGATGTATGTTGAACAGAGCAGATGAACTTACAATTGAAATATTGATACAATAACTCAAGTGTCAAATAGAGAGTTTGACTAAATCTTATATTAGCTTAATATGGGTTTCAGGTTGAGATAACATAACTGAACTTGAGCACAACCTACAATCAATGATTGACTCTACTGATTACTACCAACTCATCTAACTGGGACAAACAAATCTCCTATACCTTTTTCCCTGCCTTGCTCCTGTTTTGGCCCTCCCCCACCACCCCTTCTCAGTCTGTATCCCATATCTTGATTACCACCAGATTAAGCCACATTTACCTCTAGGAATGTTGTGCTTTGCACGTTAAGCTTTCACACTCCATATATATTTTTATATGTGATTACCTGTGTCACATCACACTAGTTCACATCTAACTCCTCACTCTTGTTATCTCATCTGGCCTCCTTTTTATCACGTGACTGGTCTCCCATCAACCTCTGTTTCTTTGGCCACATTTTACTTACATTTGAAATTCAGATTCGCTGTCAGCTGTACTGTAACCATTCATCAGATTCGCTGTCAGCTGTACTGTAATAATTCACCATCAGCTAAGTCTTTCTTCAATTTTATATATATTTAACTCACATATTTTCACGTTTTGTATATTGTTACCCTCTGTCATGTAGCACATTTCTTTCTCTCGTTTGATCTCTTGTCCCTCTGTTTACTTCTCCTCAACTCACCTGCTCAATCATCCTAGATGTAGTAGAATTTATCTGTTTTTCATTGTTTGTTTATATTGTTGTCGTTTTCTGTAGAAGGCCGCATGTAGGCTGAAATGTCAGTATTTTGTTGTGTTCCTTCTTTGTAAAGCTGTCACCATACCTTGTAGGAGTGTACGTTAACTCCACTACTGGCTCCAACAACAAAACATTTGACTCACAACCAGAGATAAGTGCTGCTCCTACCAGCAACAAAACATATATGACTCACAACTAGAGATAAGTGCTGCTCCTACCAGCAACAAAACATATATGACTCACAACCAAAGATAAGTGCTGCTCCTACCAGCAACAAAACATATGACTCACAACCAGAGATAAATGCAGCTCATACTAGCAACAAAACATATATGACTCACAACCAGAGATAAATGCTGCTCAAACAGTAACAAAACATATGACTCACAACTAGAGATAAGTGCAGCTCATACTAGCAACAAAACATATGACTCACAACTACAGATAAACGCAGCTCATACTAGCAACAAAACATATGACTCACAACTAGAGATAAATGCAGCTCATACTAGCAACAAAACATATGACTCACAACCAGAGATAAATGCTGCTCATACCAGCAACAAAACATATGACCCACAACTAGAGATAAATGCTGTTCATACCAGCAACAAAACATATGACTCACAACTAGAGATAAATGCTGTTCATACCAGCAACAAAACATATGACTCACAACTAGAGATAAATGCTGCTCATACCAGCAACAAAACATATGACTCACAACTAGAGATAAATGCTGTTCATACCAGCAACAAAACATATGACTCACAACCAGAGATAAATGCTGCTCATACTAGCAACAAAACATATGACTCACAACTAGAGATAAATGCAGCTCATACTAGCAACAAAACATATGACTCACAACTAGAGATAAATGCAGCTCATACTAGCAACAAAACATATATGACTCACAACTAGAGATAAGTGCTGCTCCTACCAGCAACAAAACATATATGACTCACAACCAAAGATAAGTGCTGCTCCTACCAGCAACAAAACATATGACTCACAACCAGAGATAAATGCAGCTCATACTAGCAACAAAACATATATGACTCACAACCAGAGATAAATGCTGCTCAAACAGTAACAAAACATATGACTCACAACTAGAGATAAGTGCAGCTCATACTAGCACAAAACATATGACTCACAACTACAGATAAACGCAGCTCATACTAGCAACAAAACATATGACTCACAACTAGAGATAAATGCAGCTCATACTAGCAACAAAACATATGACTCACACCAGAGATAAATGCTGCTCATACTAGCAACAAAACTTATGACTCACAACTAGAGATAAGTGCTGCTCATACCAACAACAAAACATATGACCCACAACTAGAGATAAATGCTGTTCATACCAGCAACAAAACATATGACTCACAACTAGAGATAAATGCTGTTCATACCAGCAACAAAACATATGACTCACAACTAGAGATAAATGCTGCTCATACCAGCAACAAAACATATGACTCACAACTAGAGATAAATGGGTACAAATAATATACATAAATATTATTATATGGGGACTTCCGAGCGATAATAGGAATAATAGACAAAGAATATAGCACTCGGAAAAATTGACAGACAAACAACAATACGAAGAACAATATATGGTCCGAAGTGGGATCGAACCCGTACTCATGGCACCGCGCCTTGCACGAGAAGCCGAACGCTTGGCACACTACACGCAGCCAACTAAGTTGGCTGCGTGGTAGTGTGCCAAGCGTTCGGCTTCTCGCAAGCGCGGTGCCACATACGGTTCGATCCCACTTCGGACATAATTGTTCTTCGTTTTTTCTATTGTTGTTTGTCTGTCAATTTTTCCGAGTGCTAACACATACTTCTTTGTTCTATTATTCCTAGAGATAAATGCTGTTCATACCAGCAACAAAACTATGACTCACAACCAGAGATAAATGCTGCTCATACTAGCAACAAAACATATGACTCACAACTAGAGATAAATGCAGCTCATACTAGCAACAAAACATATGACTCACAACTAGAGATAAATGCAGCTCATACTAGCAACAAAACATATGACTCACAACTAGAGATAAATGCAGCTCATACTAGCAACAAAACATATGACTCACAACTAGAGATAAATGCTGCTCATACTAGCAACAAAACATATGACTCACAACTAGAGATAAATGCTGCTCATACTAGTAACAAAACATATGACTCACAACTAGAGATAAATGCAGCTCATACTAGCAACAAAACATATGACTCACAACCAGAGATAAGTGCAGCTCATACTAGCAACAAAACATATGACTCACAACTAGAGATAAATGCAGCTCATACTAGCAACAAAACATATATGACTCACAACCAAAGATAAATGCTGCAGTAACAAAATAGACATAAAACATGGCTCACCCACAACACTTGAGATGGGGAATGAGTAACTCCTCAGCAACTCTGATCTCTAGTGACCGATCCATGTGGCCACAAACTTTCTGGATGCCATACAAGTTGCCCATACCTAAAGGGAAACAGCACCAAGGTAAAGTTTAGTCTAGTCAACAGGTCAGTCATCCTCACTGCACATCAGACAAGTGTTCAAACATCCTCCGTAGTATATATCCATCCATGTGTAGCAACTAACAACATCGGTGTTGTGTTGGTTGACAATTCTTCTTTGGATTCCTGCGTAGCGTTCCTGCCAGGCATCTCCCACCTTGACATGATATTCATGCAGTCTGTTCATAGTTGGGAATTCAGGGTTACTTTTTTAGTCATCTTTTAAGTCCAGCATCCCTGAGGGCATTCAGAATGTCAGAGCGGTCCATAGCCCTTCAACACTCAACATCAATTACAATAGACTTGAACCAATGCCATCGAGAACAGCCAGTTGTGATCTTTTTGAGTTACTTATTGAGTCCCTGAAGAAAGAACCCAACTCATAATGTATAAATCTGTGTGTCCCAGACCATGCTAATGCTTTAGTGACGGCGATAATTTCCATGGTCAAACTTCAAATTATTTGTAGTCAATGTGAAAGCAAGATGTCTTCCTTCACAGTTCTACCTCCAACATACAGACGCATCCGACTGCATCACTCTCAGAAGTGTTCTAGAAAATCAACATCTGAACTTCTGCCCTAACAAACTTGCAGTTTTGTTGTCTCTGTCCAGTGTGATTGCTATGAGAAAGGATATTGTGCACTGTATAGGGAAACAGCATCAACATCTTTAATAAGATGACAAAGGCAATTTGCCCACACCTATATGGCAACTTTACCAATATCTCTAAAAAGATGACAAAGGCAATTTGCCCACACCTATATGGCAACTTTACCAATATCTCTAATAAGATGACAAAGACAACTTGCCCATACCTATATAACAACAGCACCAACATCCCTAATAAGATGACAATGGCAATTTGCCCACACCTATATGGCAACTTTACCAGTATCTCTAATAAGATGACATTGGCAATTTGCCCACACCTATATAGCAACTTTACCAACATCCCTAATAAGATGACAAATCAACTTGCCTACACCTATATAACAACAGCATTAACATCCCTAATAAGATGACAATGGCAATTTGCCCACACCTATATAGCAACTTTACCAACATCCCTAATAAGATGACAAATCAACTTGCCTACACCTATATAACAACAGCATTAACATCCCTAATAAGATGACAATGGCAATTTGCCCACACCTATATAGCAACTTTACCAACATCCCTAATAAGATGACAAATCAACTTGCCTACACCTATATAACAACAGCATTAACATCCCTAATAAGATGACAATGGCAATTTGCCCACACCTATATGGCAACTTTACCAATATCTCTAATAAGATGACATTGGCAATTTGCCCACACCTATATAGCAACTTTACCAATATCTCTAATAAGATGACATTGGCAATTTGCCCACACCTATATAGCAACTTTACCAACATCCCAAAAAAAGGTGACAAATCAACTTGCCTACACCTATATAACAACAGCATTAACATCCCTAATAAGATGACAATGGCAATTTGCCCACACCTATATGGCAACTTTACCAATAGCTCTAATAAGATGACATTGGCAATTTGCCCACACCTATATAGCAACTTTACCAATATCTCTAATAAGATGACATTGGCAATTTGCCCACACCTATATAGCAACTTTACCAACATCCCAAAAAAAGGTGACAAATCAACTTGCCTACACCTATATAACAACAGCATTAACATCCCTAATAAGATGACAATGGCAATTTGCCCACACCTATATGGCAACTTTACCAATATCTCTAATAAGATGACATTGGCAATTTGCCCACACCTATATGGCAACTATACCAATATCTCTAATAAGATGACAAAGACAACTTGCCCATACTTATATAACAACAGCACCAATATCTCTAATAAGATGACAATGGCAATTTGCCCACACATATATAGCAACTTTACCAACATCCCAAAAAAAGGTGACAAATCAACTTGCCTACACCTATATAACAACAGCATTAACATCCCTAATAAGATGACAATGGCAATTTGCCCACACCTATATGGCAACTTTACCAATATCTCTAATAAGATGACATTGGCAATTTGCCCACACCTATATAGCAACTTTACCAATATCTCTAATAAGATGACATTGGCAATTTGCCCACACCTATATAGCAACTTTACCAACATCCCAAAAAAGGTGACAAATCAACTTGCCTACACCTATATAACAACAGCATTAACATCCCTAATAAGATGACAATGGCAATTTGCCCACACCTATATGGCAACTTTACCAATATCTCTAATAAGATGACATTGGCAATTTGCCCACACCTATATGGCAACTATACCAATATCTCTAATAAGATGACAAAGACAACTTGCCCATACTTATATAACAACAGCACCAACATCCCTAATAAGATGACAATGGCAATTTGCCCACACCTATATAGCAACTTTACCAACATCCCAAAAAAGGTGACAAATCAACTTGCCTACACCTATATAACAACAGCATCAACTTTCCTAATAAGATGACAAAGGCAACATGCCCTCACCTATATAGCAACTTTACCAACATCCCAAAAAAGGTGACAAATCAACTTGCCCATACCTATATAACAACAGCACCAAAATCCGTAATAAGATGACAAAGGCAACTTGCTCACACCTATATAACAACTATACCAACATTCCAAAAAAGGTGACAAATTAACTTGCCTACACTTATATAACAACTTTTCCAACATTCCTAATAAGGTGACAAATGCAACTTGCCCACACCTATATAACAACTCTACCAACATCCCTAATAAGATGACAAAGGCAACTTGCCCACACCTATATAACAACTCTACCAACATCCCTAATAAGATGACAAAGGCAACTTGCCCACACCTATATAACAACTCTACCAACATCCCTAATAAGATGACAAAGGCAACTTGCCCACACCTATATAACAACTCTACCAACATCCCTAATAAGATGACAAAGGCAACTTGCCCACACCTATATAACAACTCTACCAACATCCCTAATAAGATGACAAAGGCAACTTGCCCACACCCATATAACAACTCTACCAACATCTCTAATAAGATGACAAAGGCAACTTGCCCACACCTATATAACAACAGCACCAACATCCCTAATAAGATTAAGAAGTCATCATCAGTCATAAATCTGTTGAGGAATGTAGCATTCACCACAACCTATTTAAAAGAATCTCTGCCTCTAGCCAGATCTCCCACTTCTTCTGTTGATATGTTCAAGGTCTCCTTAATGTCTTGAAACAAACTTCTTCTTGGTCTATTCCTGATGTGTTGTTACAATTGATAATATTTCATTGATATTCTTGATGTGTTGTTACAATTGATAATATTTCATTGATATTCTTGATGTGTTGTTACAGTTGATAATATTTCATTGACATTCTTGATGTGTTGTTACAGTTGATAAAATTTCATTGATATTCTTGATGTGTTGTTACAGTTGATAATATTTCATTGATATTCTTGATGTGTTGTTAAAGTTGATAATATTTCATTGATATTCTTGATGTGTTGTTACAATTGATAATATTTCATTGATATTCCTGATGTGTTGTTACAATTGATAATATTTCATTGATATTCTTGATGTGTTGTTACAATTGATAATATTTCATTGATATTCTTGATGTGTTGTTACAGTTGATAATATTTCATTGATATTCCTGATGTGTTGTTACAGTTGATAATATTTCATTGATATTACTGATGTGTTGTTACAGTTGATAATATTTCATTGATATTCTTGATGTGTTGTTACAGTTGACCATATTTCATTGATATTCTTGATGTGTTGTTACAGTTGACCATATTTCATTGATATTCTTGATGTGTTGTTACAGTTGATCATATTTCATTGATATTCCTGATGTGTTGTTACAATTGATAATATTTCATTGATATTCTTGATGTGTTGTTACAGTTGACCATATTTCATTGATATTCTTGATGTGTTGTTACAGTTGACCATATTTCATTGATATTCTTGATGTGTTGTTACAGTTGACCATATTTCATTGATATTCCTGATGTGTTGTTACAATTGATCATATTACATTGATATTCCTGATGTGTTGTTACAATTGATCATATTACATTGATATTCTTGATGTGTTGTTACAATTGATCATATTACATTGATATTCCTGATGTGTTGTTACAATTGATAATATTTCATTGATAATCTTGATGTGTTGTTACAATTGATAATATTTCATTGATATTCTTGATGTGTTGTTACAATTGATAATATTTCATTGATATTCTTGATGTGTTGTTACAGTTGATCATATTTCATTGATGTTCCTGATGTGTTGTTACAATTGATATTTCATTGATATTCCTGATGTGTTGTTACAGTTGACCATATTTCATTGATATTCTTGATGTGTTGCCATACCTATATAGCAACAGCACCAACATCTCTAATAAGATAATGAAGGCAACTTGCCCATACCTATATAGCAACAGCATTAATATCTCTAATAAGATAATGAAGGCAACTTGCCCATACCTATATAGCAACAGCACCAACATCCCTAATAAGATGACAATGGCAATTTGCCCACACCTATATGGCAACTTTACCAGTATCTCTAATAAGATGACATTGGCAATTTGCCCACACCTATATAGCAACTTTACCAACATCCCTAATAAGATGACAAATCAACTTGCCTACACCTATATAACAACAGCATTAACATCCCTAATAAGATGACAATGGCAATTTGCCCACACCTATATAGCAACTTTACCAACATCCCTAATAAGATGACAAATCAACTTGCCTACACCTATATAACAACAGCATTAACATCCCTAATAAGATGACAATGGCAATTTGCCCACACCTATATAGCAACTTTACCAACATCCCTAATAAGATGACAAATCAACTTGCCTACACCTATATAACAACAGCATTAACATCCCTAATAAGATGACAATGGCAATTTGCCCACACCTATATGGCAACTTTACCAATATCTCTAATAAGATGACATTGGCAATTTGCCCACACCTATATAGCAACTTTACCAATATCTCTAATAAGATGACATTGGCAATTTGCCCACACCTATATAGCAACTTTACCAACATCCCAAAAAAAGGTGACAAATCAACTTGCCTACACCTATATAACAACAGCATTAACATCCCTAATAAGATGACAATGGCAATTTGCCCACACCTATATGGCAACTTTACCAATATCTCTAATAAGATGACATTGGCAATTTGCCCACACCTATATAGCAACTTTACCAATATCTCTAATAAGATGACATTGGCAATTTGCCCACACCTATATAGCAACTTTACCAACATCCCAAAAAAAGGTGACAAATCAACTTGCCTACACCTATATAACAACAGCATTAACATCCCTAATAAGATGACAATGGCAATTTGCCCACACCTATATGGCAACTTTACCAATATCTCTAATAAGATGACATTGGCAATTTGCCCACACCTATATGGCAACTATACCAATATCTCTAATAAGATGACAAAGACAACTTGCCCATACTTATATAACAACAGCACCAATATCTCTAATAAGATGACAATGGCAATTTGCCCACACATATATAGCAACTTTACCAACATCCCAAAAAAAGGTGACAAATCAACTTGCCTACACCTATATAACAACAGCATTAACATCCCTAATAAGATGACAATGGCAATTTGCCCACACCTATATGGCAACTTTACCAATATCTCTAATAAGATGACATTGGCAATTTGCCCACACCTATATAGCAACTTTACCAATATCTCTAATAAGATGACATTGGCAATTTGCCCACACCTATATAGCAACTTTACCAACATCCCAAAAAAAGGTGACAAATCAACTTGCCTACACCTATATAACAACAGCATTAACATCACTAATAAGATGACAATGGCAATTTGCCCACACCTATATGGCAACTTTACCAATAGCTCTAATAAGATGACATTGGCAATTTGCCCACACCTATATGGCAACTATACCAATATCTCTAATAAGATGACAAAGACAACTTGCCCATACTTATATAACAACAGCACCAACATCCCTAATAAGATGACAATGGCAATTTGCCCACACCTATATAGCAACTTTACCAACATCCCAAAAAAGGTGACAAATCAACTTGCCTACACCTATATAACAACAGCATCAACTTTCCTAATAAGATGACAAAGGCAACATGCCCTCACCTATATAGCAACTTTACCAACATCCCAAAAAAGGTGACAAATCAACTTGCCCATACCTATATAACAACAGCACCAAAATCCGTAATAAGATGACAAAGGCAACTTGCTCACACCTATATAACAACTATACCAACATTCCAAAAAGGTGACAAATTAACTTGCCTACACTTATATAACAACTTTTCCAACATTCCTAATAAGGTGACAAATGCAACTTGCCCACACCTATATAACAACTCTACCAACATCCCTAATAAGATGACAAAGGCAACTTGCCCACACCTATATAACAACTCTACCAACATCCCTAATAAGATGACAAAGGCAACTTGCCCACACCTATATAACAACTCTACCAACATCCCTAATAAGATGACAAAGGCAACTTGCCCACACCTATATAACAACTCTACCAACATCCCTAATAAGATGACAAAGGCAACTTGCCCACACCTATATAACAACTCTACCAACATCCCTAATAAGATGACAAAGGCAACTTGCCCACACCTATATAACAACTCTACCAACATCCCTAATAAGATGACAAAGGCAACTTGCCCACACCTATATAACAACAGCACCAACATCCCTAATAAGATTAAGAAGTCATCATCAGTCATAAATCTGTTGAGGAATGTAGCATTCACCACAACCTATTTAAAAGAATCTCTGCCTCTAGCCAGATCTCCCACTTCTTCTGTTGATATGTTCAAGGTCTCCTTAATGTCTTGAAACAAACTTCTTCTTGGTCTATTCCTGATGTGTTGTTACAATTGATAATATTTCATTGATATTCTTGATGTGTTGTTACAATTGATAATATTTCATTGATATTCTTGATGTGTTGTTACAGTTGATAATATTTCATTGACATTCTTGATGTGTTGTTACAGTTGATAAAATTTCATTGATATTCTTGATGTGTTGTTACAGTTGATAATATTTCATTGATATTCTTGATGTGTTGTTACAGTTGATAATATTTCATTGATATTCCTGATGTGTTGTTACAATTGATAATATTTCATTGATATTCCTGATGTGTTGTTACAATTGATAATATTTCATTGATATTCTTGATGTGTTGTTACAATTGATAATATTTCATTGATATTCTTGATGTGTTGTTACAGTTGATAATATTTCATTGATATTCCTGATGTGTTGTTACAGTTGATAATATTTCATTGATATTACTGATGTGTTGTTACAATTGATAATATTTCATTGATATTCTTGATGTGTTGTTACAGTTGACCATATTTCATTGATATTCTTGATGTGTTGTTACAGTTGACCATATTTCATTGATATTCTTGATGTGTTGTTACAGTTGACCATATTTCATTGATATTCCTGATGTGTTGTTACAATTGATCATATTACATTGATATTCCTGATGTGTTGTTACAATTGATCATATTACATTGATATTCCTGATGTGTTGTTACAATTGATAATATTTCATTGATAATCTTGATGTGTTGTTACAATTGATAATATTTCATTGATATTCTTGATGTGTTGTTACAATTGATAATATTTCATTGATATTCTTGATGTGTTGTTACAGTTGATCATATTTCATTGATGTTCCTGATGTGTTGTTACAATTGATATTTCATTGATATTCCTGATGTGTTGTTACAATTGATCATATTACATTGATATTCCTGATGTGTTGTTACAATTGATCATATTACATTGATATTCTTGATGTGTTGTTACAATTGATCATATTACATTGATATTCCTGATGTGTTGTTACAATTGATAATATTTCATTGATAATCTTGATGTGTTGTTACAATTGATAATATTTCATTGATATTCTTGATGTGTTGTTACAATTGATAATATTTCATTGATATTCTTGATGTGTTGTTACAGTTGATCATATTTCATTGATGTTCCTGATGTGTTGTTACAATTGATATTTCATTGATATTCCTGATGTGTTGTTACAGTTGACCATATTTCATTGATATTCTTGATGTGTTGCCATACCTATATAGCAACAGCACCAACATCTCTAATAAGATAATGAAGGCAACTTGCCATACCTATATAGCAACAGCATTAATATCTCTAATAAGATAATGAAGGCAACTTGCCCATACCTATATAGCAACAGCACCAACATCCCTAATAAGATGACAATGGCAATTTGCCCACACCTATATGGCAACTTTACCAGTATCTCTAATAAGATGACATTGGCAATTTGCCCACACCTATATAGCAACTTTACCAACATCCCTAATAAGATGACAAATCAACTTGCCTACACCTATATAACAACAGCATTAACATCCCTAATAAGATGACAATGGCAATTTGCCCACACCTATATAGCAACTTTACCAACATCCCTAATAAGATGACAAATCAACTTGCCTACACCTATATAACAACAGCATTAACATCCCTAATAAGATGACAATGGCAATTTGCCCACACCTATATAGCAACTTTACCAACATCCCTAATAAGATGACAAATCAACTTGCCTACACCTATATAACAACAGCATTAACATCCCTAATAAGATGACAATGGCAATTTGCCCACACCTATATGGCAACTTTACCAATATCTCTAATAAGATGACATTGGCAATTTGCCCACACCTATATAGCAACTTTACCAATATCTCTAATAAGATGACATTGGCAATTTGCCCACACCTATATAGCAACTTTACCAACATCCCAAAAAAAGGTGACAAATCAACTTGCCTACACCTATATAACAACAGCATTAACATCCCTAATAAGATGACAATGGCAATTTGCCCACACCTATATGGCAACTTTACCAATATCTCTAATAAGATGACATTGGCAATTTGCCCACACCTATATAGCAACTTTACCAATATCTCTAATAAGATGACATTGGCAATTGCCCACACCTATATAGCAACTTTACCAACATCCCAAAAAAAGGTGACAAATCAACTTGCCTACACCTATATAACAACAGCATTAACATCCCTAATAAGATGACAATGGCAATTTGCCCACACCTATATGGCAACTTTACCAATATCTCTAATAAGATGACATTGGCAATTTGCCCACACCTATATGGCAACTATACCAATATCTCTAATAAGATGACAAAGACAACTTGCCCATACTTATATAACAACAGCACCAATATCTCTAATAAGATGACAATGGCAATTTGCCCACACATATATAGCAACTTTACCAACATCCCAAAAAAAGGTGACAAATCAACTTGCCTACACCTATATAACAACAGCATTAACATCCCTAATAAGATGACAATGGCAATTTGCCCACACCTATATGGCAACTTTACCAATATCTCTAATAAGATGACATTGGCAATTTGCCCACACCTATATAGCAACTTTACCAATATCTCTAATAAGATGACATTGGCAATTTGCCCACACCTATATAGCAACTTTACCAACATCCCAAAAAAAGGTGACAAATCAACTTGCCTACACCTATATAACAACAGCATTAACATCCCTAATAAGATGACAATGGCAATTTGCCCACACCTATATGGCAACTTTACCAATAGCTCTAATAAGATGACATTGGCAATTTGCCCACACCTATATAGCAACTTTACCAATATCTCTAATAAGATGACATTGGCAATTTGCCCACACCTATATAGCAACTTTACCAACATCCCAAAAAAAGGTGACAAATCAACTTGCCTACACCTATATAACAACAGCATTAACATCCCTAATAAGATGACAATGGCAATTTGCCCACACCTATATGGCAACTTTACCAATATCTCTAATAAGATGACATTGGCAATTTGCCCACACCTATATAGCAACTTTACCAATATCTCTAATAAGATGACATTGGCAATTTGCCCACACCTATATAGCAACTTTACCAACATCCCAAAAAAAGGTGACAAATCAACTTGCCTACACCTATATAACAACAGCATTAACATCCCTAATAAGATGACAATGGCAATTTGCCCACACCTATATGGCAACTTTACCAATATCTCTAATAAGATGACATTGGCAATTTGCCACACCTATATGGCAACTATACCAATATCTCTAATAAGATGACAAAGACAACTTGCCCATACTTATATAACAACAGCACCAATATCTCTAATAAGATGACAATGGCAATTTGCCCACACATATATAGCAACTTTACCAACATCCCAAAAAAAGGTGACAAATCACTTGCCTACACCTATATAACAACAGCATTAACATCCCTAATAAGATGACAATGGCAATTTGCCCACACCTATATGGCAACTTTACCAATATCTCTAATAAGATGACATTGGCAATTTGCCCACACCTATATAGCAACTTTACCAATATCTCTAATAAGATGACATTGGCAATTTGCCCACACCTATATAGCAACTTTACCAACATCCCAAAAAAGGTGACAAATCAACTTGCCTACACCTATATAACAACAGCATTAACATCACTAATAAGATGACAATGGCAATTTGCCCACACCTATATGGCAACTTTACCAATAGCTCTAATAAGATGACATTGGCAATTTGCCCACACCTATATGGCAACTATACCAATATCTCTAATAAGATGACAAAGACAACTTGCCCATACTTATATAACAACAGCACCAACATCCCTAATAAGATGACAATGGCAATTTGCCCACACCTATATAGCAACTTTACCAACATCCCAAAAAAGGTGACAAATCAACTTGCCTACACCTATATAACAACAGCATCAACTTTCCTAATAAGATGACAAAGGCAACATGCCCTCACCTATATAGCAACTTTACAACATCCCAAAAAAGGTGACAAATCAACTTGCCCATACCTATATAACAACAGCACCAAATCCGTAATAAGATGACAAAGGCAACTTGCTCACACCTATATAACAACTATACCAACATTCCAAAAAAGGTGACAAATTAACTTGCCTACACTTATATAACAACTTTTCCAACATTCCTAATAAGGTGACAAATGCAACTTGCCCACACCTATATAACAACTCTACCAACATCCCTAATAAGATGACAAGGCAACTTGCCCACACCTATATAACAACTCTACCAACATCCCTAATAAGATGACAAAGGCAACTTGCCCACACCTATATAACAACTCTACCAACATCCCTAATAGATGACAAAGGCAACTTGCCCACACCTATATAACAACTCTACCAACATCCCTAATAAGATGACAAAGGCAACTTGCCCACACCTATATAACAACTCTACCAACATCCCTAATAAGATGACAAAGGCAACTTGCCCACACCTATATAACACTCTACCAACATCCCTAATAAGATGACAAAGGCAACTTGCCCACACCTATATAACAACAGCACCAACATCCCTAATAAGATTAAGAAGTCATCATCAGTCATAAATCTGTTGAGGAATGTAGCATTCACCACAACCTATTTAAAGAATCTCTGCCTCTAGCCAGATCTCCCACTTCTTCTGTTGATATGTTCAAGGTCTCCTTAATGTCTTGAAACAAACTTCTTCTTGGTCTATTCCTGATGTGTTGTTACAATTGATAATATTTCATTGATATTCTTGATGTGTTGTTACAATTGATAATATTTCATTGATATTCTTGATGTGTTGTTACAGTTGATAATATTTCATTGACATTCTTGATGTGTTGTTACAGTTGATAAAATTTCATTGATATTCTTGATGTGTTGTTACAGTTGATAATATTTCATTGATATTCTTGATGTGTTGTTACAGTTGATAATATTTCATTGATATTCCTGATGTGTTGTTACAATTGATAATATTTCATTGATATTCCTGATGTGTTGTTACAATTGATAATATTTCATTGATATTCTTGATGTGTTGTTACAATTGATAATATTTCATTGATATTCTTGATGTGTTGTTACAGTTGATAATATTTCATTGATATTCCTGATGTGTTGTTACAGTTGATAATATTTCATTGATATTACTGATGTGTTGTTACAATTGATAATATTTCATTGATATTCTTGATGTGTTGTTACAGTTGACCATATTTCATTGATATTCTTGATGTGTTGTTACAGTTGACCATATTTCATTGATATTCTTGATGTGTTGTTACAGTTGACCATATTTCATTGATATTCCTGATGTGTTGTTACAATTGATCATATTACATTGATATTCCTGATGTGTTGTTACAATTGATCATATTACATTGATATTCCTGATGTGTTGTTACAACTGATAATATTTCATTGATAATCTTGATGTGTTGTTACAATTGATAATATTTCATTGATATTCTTGATGTGTTGTTACAATTGATAATATTTCATTGATATTCTTGATGTGTTGTTACAGTTGATCATATTTCATTGATGTTCCTGATGTGTTGTTACAATTGATATTTCATTGATATTCCTGATGTGTTGTTACAGTTGACCATATTTCATTGATATTCTTGATGTGTTGCCATACCTATATAGCAACAGCACCAACATCTCTAATAAGATAATGAAGGCAACTTGCCCATACCTATATAGCAACAGCATTAATATCTCTAATAAGATAATGAAGGCAACTTGCCCATACCTATATAGCAACAGCACTAACATCTCTAACAAGATGATGAAGGCAACTTGCCCATACCTATATAGCAACAGCACTAACATCTCTAATAAGATAATGAAGGCAACTTGCCCATACCTATATAGCAACAGCCCTAACATCCCTAATAAGATAAAGAAGGCAACTTGTCCATACTTATATAGCAACAGCACTAACATCTCTAATAAGATAATGAAGGCAACTTGCCCATACCTATATAGCAACAGCACTAACATCTCTAATAAGATAAAGAAGGCAACTTGTCCATACTTATATAGCAACAGCACTAACATCCCTAATAAGATAATGAAGGCAACTTGCCCATACCTATATAGCAACAGCACTAACATCTCTAATAAGATGAAGAAAGCAACTTGTCCATACCTATATAGCAACAGCACTAACATCTCTAAAAGATAATGAAGGAAACTTGTCCATACCTATATAGCAACAGCACCAACATCTCTAATAAGATAATGAAGGCAACTTGCCCATACCTATATAGAAACAGCACTAACATCTCTAATAAGATAATGAAGGCAACTTGTCCATACCTATATAGCAACAGCACTAACATCTCTAATAAGATAATGAAGGCAACTTGCCCATACCTATATAGCAACAGCACTAACATCTCTAATAAGATAATGAAGGCAACTTGCCCATACCTATATAGCAACAGCACTAACATCTCTAATAAGATGAAGAAGACCACTTGCCCATACCTATATAGCAATAGCACTAACATCTCTAATAAGATAAAGAAGACAACTTGCCCATACCTATATAACAACAGCACTAACATCTCTAATAAGATGAAGAAAGCTACTTGTCCATACCTATATAACAACAGCACTAACATCTCTATTAAGATGAAAAAAGTAACTTGTCCATACCTATATAGCAACAGCACTAACATCCCTAATAAGATAAAGAAGGCAACTTGCCCATACCTATATAACAACAGCACTAACATCTCTAATAAGATGAAGAAAGCAACTTGCCCATACCTATATAACAACAGCACTAACATCTCTAATAAGATGAAGAAAGCAACTTGTCCATACCTATATAACAACAGCACTAACATCTCTAATAAGATAAGAAGGCAACTTGCCCATACCTATATAACAACAGCACTAACAGCTCTAATAAGATAAAGAAGGCAACTTGCCCATACCTATATAACAACAGCACTAACATCTCTAATAAGATAAAGAAGGCAACTTGCCCATACCTATATAACAACAGCACTAACATCTCTAATAAGATAATGAAGGCAACTTGCCCATACCTATATAGCAACAGCACTAATATCTCTAATAAGATAATTAAGGCAACTTGCCCATACCTATATAGCAACAGCACTAACATCTCTAATAAGATGAAGAAAGCGACTTGCCCATACCTATATAGCAACAGCACTAACATTTCTAATAAGATAAAGAAGGCAACTTGTCCATACTTATATAGCAACAGCACTAACATCTCTAATAAGATAAAGAAGACAACTTGTCCATACTTATATAGCAACAGCACTAAAATCTCTAATAAGATAAAGAAGACAACTTGTCCATACTTATATAGCAACAGCACTAACATCTCTAATAAGATGAAGAAAGCAACTTGTCCATACCTATATAGCAACAGCACTAACATCTCTAATAAGATAAAGAAGACAACTTGTCCATACATATATAGCAACAGCACTAACATCTCTAATAAGATAAAGAAGACAACTTGTCCATACCTATATAGCAACAGCACTAACATCTCTAATAAGATAAAGAAGACAACTTGCCCATACCTATATAGCAACAGCACTAACATCTCTAATAAGATAATGAAGGCAACTTGCCCATACCTATATAGCAACAGCACTAACATCTCTAATAAGATAATGAAGGCAACTTGCCCATACCTATATAGCAACAGCACTAACATCTCTAATAAGATGAAGAAAGCAACTTGTCCATACCTATATAACAACAGCACTAACATCTCTAATAAGAT
Organism: Megaustenia siamemsis; assembly: GCA_032433765.1. Taxonomy (NCBI): domain Eukaryota; kingdom Metazoa; phylum Mollusca; class Gastropoda; order Stylommatophora; family Ariophantidae; genus Megaustenia; species Megaustenia siamemsis. Next base: position 388,628 of record JAVIAB010000126.1, read on the forward strand.
GAAGAAAGCAACTTGTCCATACCTATATAACAACAGCACTAACATCTCTAATAAGATGAAGAAAGCAACTTGTCCATACCTATATAGCAACAGCACTAACATCTCTAATAAGATGAAAAAAGCAACTTGTCCATACCTATATAACAACAGCACTAACATCTCTAATAAGATGAAGAAAGTAACTTGTCCATACCTATATAACAACAGCACTAACATCTCTAATATGATGAAGAAAGCAACTTGTCCATACCTATATAACAACAGCACTAACATCTCTAATAAGATAAAGAAGGCAACTTGCCCATACCTATATAACAACAGCACTAACATCTCTAATAAGATAAAGAAGGCAACTTGCCTATACCTATATAACAACAGCACTAACATCTCTAATAAGATGAAGAAAGCAACTTGTCCATACCTATATAACAACAGCACTAACATCTCTAATAAGATAAAGAAGACAACTTGCCCATACCTATATAACAACAGCACTAACATCTCTAATAAGATGAAGAAAGCAACTTGTCCATACCTATATAGCAACAGCACTAAAATCTCTAATAAGATAAAGAAGACAACTTGCCCATGCCTATATAGCAACAGCACTAACATCTCTAATAAGATGAAGAAAAAACTTGTCCATACCTATATAACAACAGCACTAACATCTCTAATAAGATGAAGAAGACAAGTTGACATCTAATGCACTGAGCCCCATCAAGTAAATGTTTCCACCACCTTCCCACCACCTCAAACAAAGACACAAACCTAAATCTTTTTTGCTTCTAAAGTCGGTCAGCTGCTCAGCTATCTCCATCTGCACAGACTGTCTGGCTGCATGGAAAACATAACGAAGCATATTCTCATTGTCTCCCCTGCCGCCACTGTTCAACAGGATGCTTTCAGCGTGACTGACAATGCTGTCCTCCACAGATAGATTCAGTGGCTAGATAAAGAAGCAATATTGTGAGTTGTCAGGTCAAGGTGTGCACAAACAATATTGTGAGTTGTCAGGTCAAGGTGTGCACAAACAATATTGTGAGTTGTCAGGTCAAGGTGTGCATAAACAATATTGTGAGTTGTCAGGTCAAGGTGTCTCTCTTCTACCTTTTAGCTCCCAGTGGAGCATAGGTCTTCAACAAACACTTTCCAAGTCGTTCTGTTTTTTGCAATTCTTTTAAGATCATTCCATGTCTTCCCCATCATCTTCATCTCTGCTTCAATCTGTCTTCTCCAAGAATTCCTTGGTCTTCCTCTTTGTCTTTTCCCCTGGGGATTCCAAAAAGGGCCTGTTGTGTAATACTCTCAGTTGGTTTCCGTAGTGTGTGTCCTATCCATCGCCATCGTCTTCGCTGTATTTCTTTATCCACTGGTATTTGACCGGTACATTTCCATAATTCCACGTTTGTGACTTTGTCCTGCCATTTCCATCCCTTTATTCTGCGCAAGCATCCATTAATGAAAGTCTGTACCTTCGTGATTGTCAATTTTGTTATTCTCCATGTTTCACAGCCATATAATAGAACCGACTTAACATTGGAGTTGAAAATTTGTATTTTTGTATTTAGCCTAATTTCTTTGGATTTCCATATGTTTCCCAGTGCAATGAAAGCTCCTCTTGCTTTTGATATCCTTATTTTGGTATCGTTTTCTGTTCCTCCCTCTTTATCTATATTACTGCCCAGATATATATAAGATTGTACGTCTAGTAGAGGTATTTCTCCTAGTTTTATTTGGTTATTGCCAACTGCATTAATTCTCATAATGTTGGTCTTATCTCTATTAATCTTTAGTCCTAGCTGTTGTGATCTCTCATCTAATATACTCATTTTATCTTGCATCTGTTGGTGGCTGTGTGATAGGAGAGCTATGTCATCAGCAAAGTCTAAATCATCAAGTTGTTTGGTCAGTGACCACTGGATCCCATTTCTGTTGTTTTGAGTTATTTTCATAATCCAATCTATGGCCAGTAGAAAGAGAAATGGAGACAGAAGGCATCCTTGCCTTACTCCTGTTCTTATTTCAAATGCTTCTGTAAGCTGTCCTTCATGCACCACACTACATTTTGTTCCTTCATACATTGTTTTTATCAGGTTAATAAACTTTATGGGGATTCCATAATGACTCAGCAACTTCCAAAGCATTCTTCTGTCTAAACTATCAAATGCCTTTTCGTAATCTATGAATCCAATATAAAGTGGGGATTTTAGTTCTAAACTTTGTTCAACTATTATACGTAGAGTAGTTATTTGATCAGCACATGATCTGTTCTTCCTAAAACCTGCTTGTTCATCTCTCAAGTGTTTCTCTATAGCCTCTTTTAGTCTCTCCAGAATGATTCTGCCTAATATTTTTCCTGGCACTGATAGTAGCATAATTCCCCTATAATTTGTGCACTCCTGTAAACTTCCTTTCTTTGGTAGTTTGATCATATAACCTTCTCTCCAGTCTTTAGGTATTTCTTCCCTCTCCCAAATTTTATCCAATAGATTATGTAACATCTTGGTAGAGGTGATCTGCTTTGATGGCTTCCAAAGGAATTTCATCTGGTCCTGTGGCTTTACCATCTTTTAACAGTTTGATGGCTTTCATTATTTCTTCTTTGCTTGGTTTTCCGCAGTTAACGTGTAATTCTTCTTCTGCTGGTAGTATATCTGGAGGATTATTTGAGCCAGGTCTGTTCAAAAGTTCTTCAAAGTGCTCCTTCCATCTCTCCATTTGTTCCTTTATATTACTAAGCAGATTTCCTTTCTTATCTTTGATAAAGGCGTTGATCTGTTTGTATTTTCCACCTAATTTCTTTGTGCTGTTGTACAGTTCTTTCATATTCCCTTTATTTGCTGCTTCTTCTGCCTCTTTAGCTAATTCATCTATATATTTCCTCTTATCCCTTTTAATGCATCTTCTCACTTCTTTATTCACCTTTGTGTAAGCTTCCTGTGTCTTGGCTTTATTACTTCTTGTTTTGCTTTTATTTATGTCTGCTTTCTTGTTCTTTCTTTCTTTAATTTTATCCAGGGTCTCTGCTGTCATCCATGCCTTATTCTGGCGTTCTCTTGTCAGGTCAAGGTGTGCACAAACAATATTGTGAGTTGTCAGGTCAAGGTGTGCACAAACAATATTGTGAGTTGTCAGGTCAAGGTGTGCATAAACAATATTGTGAGTTGTCAGGTCAAGTGTGCACAAACAATATTGTGAGTTGTCAGGTCAAGGTGTGCACAAACAATATTGTGAGTTGTCAGGTCAAGGTGTGCACAAACAATATTGTGAGTTGTCAGGTCAAGGTGTGCACAAAAAATATTGTGAGTTGTCAGGTCAAGGTGTGCACAAACAATATTGTGAGTTGTCAGGTCAAGGTGTGCACAAACAATATTGTGAGTTGTCAGGTCAAGGTGTGCACAAACAATATTGTGAGTTGTCAGGTCAAGGTGTGCATAAACAATATTGTGAGTTGTCAGGTCAAGGTGTGCACAAACAATATTGTGAGTTGTCAGGTCAAGGTGTGCACAAACAATATTGTGAGTTGTCAGATCAAGGTGTGCACAAACAATATTGTGAGTTGTCAGGTCAAGGTGTGGACAAACAATATTGTGAGTTGTCAGGTCAAGGTGTGCACAAACAATATTGTGAGTTGTCAGGTCAAGGAGTGCACAAACAATATTGTGAGTTGTCAGATCAAGGTGTGCACAAACAACAACTAGACAAATGAGATAGACCAATAACAGAACTGCAGCAGATTAAGACTCATTTTAGTTTTCCAAACAGGAAATAACTGTTCTAAGGGACTATAATCAAACAGTTATTGAATGAGATAACAAATGAGATAAACCAGTTATTGAATGAGATAAGAAATGAGATAAACCAGTTATTGAATGAGATAACAAATGAGATAAACCAGTTATTGAATGAGATAACTTGTAATAACATAAATCATGAAATATGTTTCAATGAGCAGATAGAAGCATGTACCTGCACATTTATATTACCAGATGGTGGAATAGAGGGTCAGTTGATGGCTGTCAGAACATTTTGTAAGAACAAATATTGGACTGACCAACAGTTAATGGAAGTTACAGAGTGAAGTAAGAACAAACATTGAACTGACCAACAGTTAATGGAAGTTACAGAGTGAAGTAAGAACAAACATTGGACTGACTGACCAACAGTTAATGGAAGTTACAGAGTGAAGTAAGAACAAACATTGAACTGACCAACAGTTAATGGAAGTTACAAAGTGAAGTAAGAACAAACATTGGACTGACTGACCAACAGTTAATGGAAGTTACAGAGTGAAGTAAGAACAAACATTGGACTGACTGACCAACAGTTAATGGAAGTTACAAAGTGAAGTAAGAACAAACATTGGACTGACTGACCAACAGTTAATGGAAGTTACAAAGTGAAGTAAAAACAAACATTGGACTGACTGACCAACAGTTAATGGAAATTACAAAGTGAAGTAAAAACAAACATTGGACTGACTGACAACAGTTAATGGAAGTTACAAAGTGAAGTAAGAACAAACATTAGACTGACTGACTGACCAACAGTTAATGGAAGTTACAAAGTGAAGTAAGAACAAACATTAGACTGACTGACCAACAGTTAATGGAAGTTACAAAGTGAAGTAAAAACAAACATTGGACTGACTGACCAACAGTTAATGGAAGTTACAAAGTGAAGTAAAAACAAACATTGGACTGACTGACAACAGTTAATGGAAGTTACAGAGTGAAGTAAGAACAAACATTGGACTGACTGACCAACAGTTAATGGAAGTTACAAAGTGAAGTAAGAACAAACATTGGACTGACTGACCAACAGTTAATGGAAGTTACAAAGTGAAGTAAAAACAAACATTGGACTGACTGACAACAGTTAATGGAAGTTACAAAGTGAAGTAAGAACAAACATTGGACTGACTGACCAACAGTTAATGGAAGTTACAGAGTGAAGTAAGAACACACATTGAACTGACTGACCAACAGTTAATGGAAGTTACAAAGTGAAGTAAGAACAAACATTGGACTGACTGACCAACAGTTAATGGAAGTTACAAAGTGAAGTAAGAACAAACATTGGACTGACTGACCAACAGTTAATGGAAGTTACAAAGTGAAGTAAGAACAAACATTGGACTGACTGACCAACAGTTAATGGAAGTTACAGAGTGAAGTAAGAACAAACATTGGACTGACTGACCAACAGTTAATGGAAGTTACAAAGTGAAGTAAGAACAAACATTGGACTGACTGACCAACAGTTAATGGAAGTTACAGAGTGAAGTAAGAACACATATTGAACTGACTGACCAACAGTTAATGGAAGTTACAGAGTGAAGTAAGAACAAACATTGGACTGACTGACCAACAGTTAATGGAAGTTACAGAGTGAAGTAAGAACACATATTGAACTGACTGACCAACAGTTAATGGAAGTTACAAAGTGAAGTAATAACAAACATTGGACTGGCCAACAGTTAATGGAAGTTACAAAGTGAAGTAAGAACAAACATTGGACTGACCAACAGTTAATGGAAGTTACAAAAGTGAAGTAAGAACAAACATTGGACTGACCAACAGTTAATGGAAGTTACAAAAGTGAAGTAAGAACAAACATTGGACTGACCAACAGTTAATGGAAGTTACAAAGTGAAGCAACAACAAACATTGAACTGACCAACAGTTAATGGAAGTTACAAAAGTGAAGTAAGAACAAACATTGGACTGACCAACAGTTAATGGAAGTTACAAAGTGAAGCAACAACAAACATTGAACTGACCAACAGTTAATGGAAGTTACAAGGTGGAGCATATGTCTTCAAGCAACAACTTTCACGCTCATCTGTTTCTTGCCATTCTTTTAAGATCATTCCATGTCTTCCCCATCATCTTCATTTCTGATTCCATCTGTCTTCTCCAAGAATTCCTTGATCTTCCTCATTGTTTTTTTCCTTATGGATTCCAAAGAAGTTCCTGTTGTGTAATACTCTCAGTGAGCTCCTGCAGTGTGTGTCCAATCCAGGGTCATAGTCTTCTATGTATTTTTTTATCCACTGGTATCTGCCTGGTACTTTTCTTAATTCTACGTTAGTGATTTAGTCCTGCCATTTCAATCCTTTTATTCTGCACAAGCAACCATTAATGAAGGCCTGTGTCTTCATGATTGTCATTTTTTGTTGTTCTCCATGTTTCACGGCCATATAATAGGACTTACTTAACATGGAATTGAAATTTTAATTTTTGTATTTAACCTAATTTCTTTGAATTTCCATATGTTTCCTTGCGTAACGAAGGCTCCTCTTACTTTTGACATCCTTACTTTGGTATCATTCTCTGTTCCTCCTTCTTTGTATATATTCTATCTATCTCTCTATCTATTGACCTTTTGAGCCGTAGCTGGCCCATAGGGCGTAGATACTTTCTCTTATCTAAATTTTAATTCTAGCAGTTTTTAATCCTTGTAAAGATCTTTAATGAAATCTCGCCATTTGTCTCTGTTCTGTGCAAGCAGTTCTATCTCATTGAGGGAGCCGATTCCTGCTGCTCTTGCCTCTCTGATCAATGTTCTTTTCAGTGTCTCTCTGGATCCACCTCTTTTTCTCTTACCTGTTGTTTCCCACATGAGGGCTTGCTTTGTTATTCTGTTATTATCTCTTCTTATCACATGTCCAACATATGACCATCGTCTTTTCTTTATTACTGAAGATATTAGTGGTTGATTGGCGATTTCACTCATTTCTTCATTTGTTTTGAATTTGTTCCACGCTATACCAATAATTTTCCTTAGACATTTATTTTCAAATGCGTTCAACTTTGTTTCTATATCTCTTGTTGTTTTCCAGCTTTCACACGCATACGTAAGGGTTGATAGTACGTTTGATTCCCCTTCTCGATCAATGTGACTTCCAAGATTGATAAAGTGATTGATCTCTTCTACTGGTTTGTTTTCCATGTATATTATGCCGTCTGTTGGAATTAAGCTTTTCATGACCTTAGTTTTTTCATGATTGATCTCAAGCCCAATTTTGCTGGCTATTGATGATAGTTCATTTGTGTTTTCCTGCATCGTTTTTATCTGACTGCTGATGAGAACTATGTCATCAGCAAAGTCGAGGTCCTCCAAATGGTCTCCTTGTATCCATTCCATGCCATTATTACCAGTGCAGCATTTCTTCATTATGAAGTCCATAACAACTCCAAATAACAATAAAATACATCCTTGTTTAACCCCAGTTTCTATTAGGAAACATTCGCTCATTCCTTCCTCTGTTCAAATTGCACATGTGTAGCCATCATACATGTCTTTGATAATATTTATTATTTTTATGGTAAGCCATATTGCTTCAGAATTTTCCACAAAGAATCTCTATGAATTATGTTGAATGCATTTTTGAAGTCGATGAAGTTAAGTACAAAAGGTTTTTGCTTTTCAATGTGTTCCTCCAATATAAGTCGTAGAGTAAAAATGTGGTCAAGGCAGCTTCTCACTTTTCTAAACCCAGCCTGTTCTTCATGCATTACTGTATCTATTGAATCCTTTATTCTATTTAGGATGATTTTGCAGAATAACTTTGAGGCAACTGACAAAAGTGTCACGCCTCTCCAGTTGTTACAATCTCTAAGATTGCCCTTTTTTGGAATCTTAACAATGATTCCTTTTTTCCATTTATTAGGCGTCTTCTCTGCTTTCCAAATGATGTTGAACATTTTCTGGAGATGTATTAAATTATGGCTATCAATTGCCTTGAGGATCTCAGCTGTTAACATATCCTCTCCAGCAGTCTTGTTGTTGGCCATACGCTTTAAGGTGGTTTTTATTTTACTCAAGGTGAAGTCACCTAAATTTATATCTAATTCTGCTGCTGTGGTTGCAGCTTCAAAATCTATTAAACTGTGGGGTGTAATATTTGTCTATATTACCTCCCAGATATATGTAAAATTATACATCTAGTAGAGGTATTTCTTCAATTTTTATTTGGTTATTGCTAACAGAATTAATTCTCATAATTTTGGCCTTATCTCTATTTATTTTCAGTCCCATCTGTTGTGATCTCTCATCAAGTATGCTCATTTTATCTTGCATCTGTTGGTGGTTGTGTGATAGGAGAGCTATATCATCAGCAAAGTCTAAATCATCAAGTTGCTTGGTCAGTGAACACAGGATTCCATTTCTGTTGTTTTGAGTTATTTTCATAATCCAATCTATGGCCAGTAGAAAGAGAAATGGAGACTGAAGGCATCCCTGCCTTACTCTTGTTCTTATTTCAAATGCTTCTGTAAGCTGTCCTTCATGTACAACACTAAATTTCATTCCTTCATACATTGTTTTTATCAGGTTAATAAACTTTATGGGGATTCCATAATGTCTCAGCAACTTCCAAAGCATTCTTCTGTCTAAACTATCAAATGCCTTTTCGTAATCTATGAATCCAATATAAAGTGGGGATTTTAGTTCTAAACTTTGTTCAACTATTATACATAGAGTAGTTATTTGATCAGTACAAGATCTGTTCTTCCTAAAACCTGCTTGTTCATCTCTCAAATGTTTCTCTATGGCCTCTTTTAGTCTCTCTAGAATGATTCTGCTTAATATTTTTCCTGGCACTTCTAGTAGCATAATTCCCCTATAATTTGTGCACTCCAGTAAACTTCCGTTCTTTGGTAGTTTGATCATATAACCTTCTTTCCAGTCTTTGGAAAATGACGAAGAGATAGAGGGAAGCAAAGAAGAAAGATACCAGACAGCTTAAGAAAATGGCTTGGTAGAAGGTCAACAACAGATATGATAAATAGCTGCCGAGATCGAAAGTTGTGGAGAGACATGATCACCTACACCAGCAGGCATGGTACTTGATGATGATGATGATATTATTAAGCAGATTTCCTTTCTTATCTTTAATAAAGGCATTGATCTGGTTGTATTTTCCGCTTCATTTCTTTGTGCTGTTGTACAGTTCTTTCATATTCCCTTTATTTGCTGCTTCCTCTGCCTCTTTAGCTACTTCATCTATATATTTCCTCTTATCCCTTTTAATGCATCTTCTTACTTTTTTGTTCACCTGTGTATAAGCTTCCTGTGTCTTGGCTTTATTACTTCTCGTTTTGCTTTCATTTATGTCTGCTCTCTTATTCTTTCTTTCTTTAATTTTATCCAGGGTCTCTGCTGTCATCCATGCCTTACTCTGGCGTTCTCTTTTCCCCAGGGTTTCTTCACATGTCCCTTTCCATATATCCTTTAACTGTATGCAACGAGGGAGCCACGATAGCTCAGTGGTTAGTGAAATGGACTACAAAGGAGTAGAGGTAGGGTTCGATCCCAACTGACGGCTTCTGGGTTCACCCAGCCTTAAATGGGTACCGGATCTTTTCTGAGAAAGTAAAGCGGCACGGGCGTAGTACCGACCACATTACCCCAAAAATCATGTGCTGAAGGTCTGTAAAATTTATGGTCACTAACACCATATTTCCTATACACCACTCGGCATGACGGGTGCACTTTACTTTACTTTTACTGTATGCAACGATCTTCTATATTTACTATATTTTCTAGTTGTTGGAGTACTTGGTATTTGTTTGATACTGTGATTGCAAAAAATTATCTTTAATTTCTTGGTCTTTAAGAAACCCTACATTGATATACTGTCTGCCTTTATGTGTTGTAGTATATCTTTTCAGTTTAAGTTTGGCTAGCAGAAGATGATGATCTGAAATCACATCTGCTCTTCTATATACTTTTACATCCTGTAAGACTTAAACTTATTATCAATACATATGTGATCAATTTGATTCTCTGTTCTATGATCTGGTGACACCCATGTAGCTTTATGTATTCTTTTATGTTGGAATAATGCTCCTCCTAGGCTCACTTGATTAACAACACAGAAGTTCATGAATATCTCTCCATTTTTATTCATTTCTGCAAGTCCATATTTTCTCACGATCTTTTTGACATCTTGGTTGTCTAATCCTACTTTTGCATTTAGATTTCCCATTGTAGATGGGGACTGGGACATTATTAAAGTCAAGGTCAGAGCAATGTATTTTAAGATTATTGCTGAGAGACCAGAGAAGAATGGTTAAAAATAGATCATGTTTCAAGGTCACGAGTGAGTGTATGAATTATTATAGATATAGACCAGACGCTACGTAACAAGATAGACACCATGTCACCAGACAGACACTACATCACCAAACAGACACAACATCACCAGACAGACACTACATCACCAGACAGACACTACATCACCAGACAGACACTACATCACCAGACACGACGTCACCAACAAAACACAGGAAAATTAGATATTTCAACCCATGACTGAGAGGAACACAACACTTGGCACAGAGAGCCAGAGACAAGAAACGCTCTCTCTCAAAGAAGCAGAACACTTCAACCTCAGTAACTTCAGAGAGAAATCTGCCGGAGATGGCAACAGGAAGCTAAGTCAACCAGAGCTTAGAGAAGCAATGGGCACAAGATGAGTCGCGTAACAAGCCGGAATGGCGATAGCTAAGTTGACCAGAAACAAAGAAATGCTTGGAGAGACAGAACACACTGTCAAGCACACAGAGAGAAAGACAGAACCTATGAGCTAGAGTAAGAATATTCATGTGAACAGTCTCACTGATCACAACACCATTTTTCAGATTCCGAGATGTGAACTATTTAAGTTAGCGCAGGCACAGACTCACTAGGAATGTGAGCTGTGAACTATTTTGAGTTTGTGTACATAGATACATTTGTGATTAGTTATTATACGGCCGTTTAGACCGCCAAGTAGTTGTGACTTGTGTATCCCAGTTGGACTTTTTAATAAACAGAAGTTAGTATGTTATTACACCTTAAGACTTGTTAACTTTATATATATGTTGTAGACATGATGTTTACATAAAGAAGTGTTCACGAGGGCAAGAGTGTCTAACAATATTAAGTACAAGAAACACAACGCGAAGCAATTCATAAAGGAATTATATATATGTTGTAGACATGATGTTTACATAAAGAAGTGTTCACGAGGGCAAGAGTGTCTAACAATATTAAGTACAAGAAACACAACACAAAGCAATTCATAAAGGAATTATATATATGTTGTAGACATGATGTTTACATAAAGAAGTGCTCACGAGGGCAAGAGTGTCTAACAATATTAAGTACAAGAAACACAACGCGAAGCAATTCATAAATGAATTATATATATGAACCAAAGATGTACCCAGAATAAAACAAGAATCACCATCAACTCATGAGAACACTGCAGTAAAAGGAAGGTTGAAAGTACTTGACAAAGTCAATGAATCATCTCTGGTAGGTCAGTGACATCATCAATGCACCTACAATACATGTAGACAACAGTGCCATTTTTTTCAAAACTGGATGTAGCCCATGCATGTACTGGTGTTGATGGCTGGTAGTAAATTCAGCATATTATATATAATGAGAAACAGGTGGTGTGCTGGAGCTAGCAGTGTAGCAGCAAATATGAAAATGTAATGAGGGATGGAGAGTGGGGGATGGTTGAAGAGAGTGAGGAAACATAATACGAGGAACAATCACTGGAAAGTCTGGGTAGAACTGCTCAGATGGAAGGACAAGATTCTCGTGACTGATAATAGTGGTAAACAGGGGAGGTAAGTAATTGACGTAGCAGAAATCTATTGGAGGGGAGAGTAAGGGAAGTGATTTTGATTGGCTGATGGACGAGTGATTTAAGGTCATGAATGATGTTAGAGACAAGCAATGAACGAGGACATTCACATGTAGGAAGGAGTAGGGGCTACGCCATAAGTCATTAGCCATTAGTGACAGTGTGCTCAAGCTCAGCATAGCTAGTAATAGAGATAGTAACTAAAAGAGAATCTCTCTTTTACTTAAGAAGTTGTGAAAATTTAATAGAGTTAGTCTGGAAGTTATAAGTCAAGTACAAATGTGCTTAGGAGATCTATTAGTTTAGCAGAGAGCGAGTGTCCACATGATGTGAGATCGTCAAGTAAAAGTTGTGATTTTCCTGATCCATATATGTGAATAGCCGAGCGGAATTGTATACCCGCTGGCTGTGTATACAGTGTGAATACTCTGGAGTTATTAAATTTGATTGATAAAGTTGATGTGTGACATTTTAACAAAAGACTTCAGCGTGCAGTAGTACTTTTAATTCCATCAAGTCGTATCTACATGCCATGGTGGTTAAATCGAAGTTGGAAGTTGTTGCGGGCACAGCAAGTTCAGGAATCCAGTGTCGAACGGTCCAATTCACGAAGTACAATCCGGTGTACATTGAGTACATTACAGCAACATGGTCACAGACATGGTTACATCCGAGGTTGTCGACTGGGAAGGCGTGTGAGTGAGGCAGATCATCGTTCTCAACGACAGTCTTCGAAGAACACCAGTGAAGGGTGTAGTATAACGCCCCAGTCCTTCCTCCTCATACCATCATACTCAGCAGTAGTTCAACATAATATTGCGGGTGGCATCTGTGTGACGATTATCAACAATCGACCGGACACATCCAGTCATCAAGAGGTCATAAGCGCCCCTGGTATCAATATGTGAGAACCTGGTATAACAGGTCATAGATAGAACAGAACCTGGTATAGCAGGTCATAGATAGAGCAGAACCTGGTATAGCAGGTCATAGATAGAGTAGAACCTGGTATAGCAAGTCATAGATAGAGTAGAACCTAGTATAGCAGAACCTGGTATAGCAGGTCATAGATAGAGCAGAACCTGGTATAGAAGGTCATAGATAGAGCAGAACCTGGTATAGCAGGTCATAGATAGAGCAGAACCTGGTTTAGCAGGTCATAGATAGAGCAGAACCTGGTATAGCAGGTCATAGATAGAGCAGAACCTGGTATAGCAGGTCATATATAGAGCAGAACCTGGTATAGCAGGCCATAGATAGAGCAGAACCTGGTATAGCAGGCCATAGATAGAGCAGAACCTGGTATAGCAGGTCATAGATAGAGCAGAACCTGGTATAGCAGGTCATAGATAGAGTAGAACCTAGTATAGCAGAACCTGGTATAGCAGGTCATAGATAGAGCAGATCCTGGTATAGCAGGTCATGGATAGAGCAGAACCTGATATAGCAGGTCATAGATAGAGCAGAACCTGGTTTAGCAGGTCATAGATAGAGCAGAACCTGGTATAGCAGGTCATAGATAGAGCAGAACCTGGTATAGCAGGTCATATATAGAGCAGAACCTGGTATAGCAGGCCATAGATAGAGCAGAACCTGGTATAGCAGGCCATAGATAGAGCAGAACCTGGTATAGCAGGTCATAGATAGAGCAGAACCTGGTATAGCAGGTCATAGATAGAGCAGAACCTGGTATAGCAGGTCATAGATAGAGCAGAACCTGGTATAGCAGGTCATAGATAGAGTAGAACCTGGTATAGCAAGTCATAGATAGAGTAGAACCTAGTATAGCAGAACCTGGTATAGCAGGTCATAGATAGAGCAGAACCTGGTATAGAAGGTCATAGATAGAGCAGAACCTGGTATAGCAGGTCATAGATAGAGCAGATCCTGGTATAGCAGGTCATGGATAGAGCAGAACCTGATATAGCAGGTCATAGATAGAGCAGAACCTGGTTTAGCAGGTCATAGATAGAGCAGAACCTGGTATAGCAGGTCATAGATAGAGCAGAACCTGGTATAGCAGGTCATATATAGAGCAGAACCTGGTATAGCAGGCCATAGATAGAGCAGAACCTGGTATAGCAGGCCATAGATAGAGCAGAACCTGGTATAGCAGGTCATAGATAGAGCAGAACCTGGTATAGCAGGTCATAGATAGAGCAGAACCTGGTATAGCAGGTCATAGATAGAGCAGAACCTGGTATAGCAGGTCATAGATAGAGCAGAACCTGGTATAGCAGGTCATAGATAGAGCAGAACCTGGTATAGCAGGTCATAGATAGAGCAGAACCTGGTATAGCAGGTCATAGATAGAGCAGAACCTGGTATAGCAGGTCATAGATAGAGCAGAACCTGGTATAGCAGGTCATAGATAGAGTAGAACCTGGTATAGCAGGTCATAGATAGAGCAGAACCTGGTATAGCAGGTCATAGATAGAGCAGAACCTGGTATAGCAGGTCATAGATAGAGCAGAACCTGGTATAGCAGGTCATAGATAGAGTAGAACCTGTATAGCAGGTCATAGATAGAGCAGAACCTGGTATAGCAGGTCATAGTTAGAGCAGAACCTGGTATAGCAGGTCATAGATAGAGTAGAACCTGGTATAGCAGGTCTTAGATAGAGTAGAACCTGGTATAGCAGGTCATAGATAGAGCAGAACCTGACATAGCAGAACCTGATATAGCAGGTCATAGATAGAGCAGAACCTGGTATAGCAGGTCATAGATAGAGCAGAACCTGATATAGCAGAACCTGGTATAGCAGGTCATAGATAGAGCAGAACCTGATATAGCAGGTCATAGATAGAGCAGAACCTGATATAGCAGGTCATAGATAGAGCAGAACCTGATAGAGCAGAACCTGATATAGCAGGTCATAGATAGAGTAGAACCTGGTATAGCAGGTCATAGATAGAGCAGAACCTGGTATAGCAGGTCATAGATAGAGCAGAACCTGATAGAGCAGAACCTGGTATAGCAGGTCATAGATAGTGCAGAGAAATACCAACAAGTTTGTGAACCCCAGAAAATAGTGCACACTAAAATATACATTCTTTCTCATGTGTGGCTTGCCATCCAGAACAGTCTTTGAGTGATTCTTGACCACGTTTGAAACATCCATGCCATTCACAAATATATGTTTTACCAAGGACATGTTCTCTAAATGTAAGTTCTGGATTTCTCAAGAGTTTTGAATGATTTTGGCACAGAATTTGATGCATCGTGCGTTGTCCAAGTTTCTTGTTCATTTTTCAACAGTGAGACAGCATTGCAAGACACTACAAAGCAGCAATCTATCATACCATGTGAAGTAATGGTGTCGCTTATCATACTGACTCTTAGAATATCCATTCAGAGACATCTGGTGCCAGAACTCTGCATTGTTTTCTGTTCCCATGCAATAGCCACAAGATTGGAGACTTTTTGATAGCACATCATCATCATCATCATCATCATCATCATGGTGATGATGACGGCAGCAGCAGCAATGACGATGATGATAATGATATGATCAATTTAATGTCTATTTGATAAGAAAGGAACACTGAACATAGTGTGTCAAATAAAAAATTGTAATACTTGAAGTAGATGTTGGAAGTGACCTATAACAATTTGATTACAAGTAACGTGCTGTGACCACCACTGGTATACCAGTCATTCTTCTTCCTCTTTCCTTCCTCATTAACCTTTCAGCGTCGAGGATGTATATAATTTGTGGTCTTTAGCTCTTCTGTTGGCCTCTGCTGCTGTTATGTTTCCTAGTGCTTCTAATTTTCCATCGATCCAGTTTTTGCTCTTCTGTTGGCCTCTGCTGCTGTTATGTTTCCTAGTGCTTCTAATTTTCCATCGATCCATCTTTAGCTCTTCTCTTGGCCTCTGCTGCTGTTATGTTTCCTAGTGCTTCTAATTTTCCATCGATCCATCTTTAGCTCTTCTGTTGGCCTCTGCTGCTGTTATGTATCCTAGTGCTTCTAATTTTCCATCGATCCATCTTTAGCTCTTCTGTTGGCCTCTGCTGCTGTTATGTATCCTAGTGCTTCTAATTTTCCATTGATCCATCTTTAGCTCTTCTCTTGGCCTCTGCTGCTGTTATGTTTCCTAGTGCTTCTAATTTTCCATTGATCCATCTTTAGCTCTTCTGTTGGCCTCTGCTGCTGTTATGTTTCCTAGTGCTTCTAATTTTCCATCGATCCATCTTTAGCTCTTCTCTTGGCCTCTGCTGCTGTTATGTTTCCTAGTGCTTCTAATTTTCCATCGATCCATCTTTTGCTCTTCTGTTGGCCTCTGCTGCTGTTATGTTTACTAGTATTTCTAATATTCTATTAATCCATCTTTTGCTCTTCTGTTGGCCTCTGCTGCTGTTATGTTTCCTAGTGCTTCTAATATTCCATCGATCCATCCTTTTCATGGTCAACCTTTTGATCTGGTGTTCTCGCAACACTTATTGAATTGAAGGCTAGCTATGTTGTGTTTTGATCGTTTTGCCTTGTCACGTGACCAAACCATTTTATCTGTTGTTTCTTTGTGTATTCTATGGCAGAGATTATTCCTAGCTTTTTTTTCATTTCATTTCTGACCTTATCTCTCAGGCTGTTTCCTGTCTTTCGTCTAACACATTTCATCTCAGTAGAGGTTATTTTTCTTATTATTCTTCAATCTAGGGTCCAGGGCTGGCATTGGTAGCACAACGTTGGGATGAAGGAAGCATTGTAGAGTGTCTGTTTTGCCTCTAGAGTTATTTCCTTGTTGACAATAGTGGTGATAGCTGTCCAATGATTTTACAAGATTTGTTGCACCTTGAGTAGATTTCTGTTTGTGAATTGTGTTTGTCACTAGGCTTCCTAGGTATTTAAATTCCTCCACTTGTTTTAGTTGTCTGCCATCTAATGTTATTTTGATGTTCTATTTCTCTTTTGCGATATTTATGACTTCTGTTTTGTTGATTTTTATGTTGTATTGAGTGCCTGTGCTTTTAAGTTTATTTAAGTGTTCTTGTAGGTCTTCTATTTTTCCATGTATTGGTGCATGATCGTCTGCAAATAGAAGCTTGTTAATCTCTTAAGTCTCCGATGGGTTGGTTAACTTGCATATATAGTCCATGTAGGTAATGAACAATAGGGGAGATAGTTTGCACCCGTCTTACTCCTGATCTAACTTCGAATTGGTCTGTGCAGCTGCTGTTGATGTAGAGATTTTTAATTAGGTTGGTTATATGTTGGCTTACTCCGTATGTTGTTAGTATCTCCCACAGTTGTTCTCTGTTAGATGTTGGCTTACTCCGTGTGTTGTTAGTATCTCCCACAGTTATTCTCTGTTAGATGTTGGCTTACTCCGTATGTTGTTAGTATCTCCCACAGTTGTTCTCTGTTAGATGTTGGCTTACTCTGTATGTTGTTAGTATCTTCCATAGTTTTTCTCTGCTTACTCTGTTGATTGCATTTTCCTGGTCAATAAAAGTTATGTACAAATTTTGATTGTGTTTTGTCATTTTTTCTGCTCACTGTTTTAGGGTGAATAGTGTGTCATTCAATCCTCTATTTATCCAGAAGCACATTTGAGAATCACTTACCTGTAGTTCTGGCCTGAGCCTTTTTCCTATAATTATAGTGTATAACTTTCCCATATACCTGAGGAGGGAGATATCTCTATATTGATTCTATCTATGTAGTGTCCTTTCGAGCCGAAGACGGCACATAGGGCAGAACCACAATCTCAAAAACAGAAACCTTGCGTGCCAAAGTGGCACATATTGTAGAGATCACTGCTCTAAAATATATGGCGCTGTTTCCATAACAATACTTTTTACAATGACAGCTTGTCAAGCCATCGATCAACCTCCTTAGTCGCCTCTTACGACATGCTATATTGATTGCTACCTTTCATTTTCCATATTGGTACAATAATTGCCTGTTGCCAGTCTTCAGGGACTTTTTGTGGGTGCCATGCTGCATTGAATATTCTGTACAGCACATGTTACATGTAACTCATGTTTCTCTCGCTGCTGCTAATACTTCTGGTATGTTATCTATTCCCTGTGCTTTATTTCTTGGAGAATATTTAATTCTTTGATTTCCTCGTTCATGATGATGTGTTCAATGTTTGTGCATTCTTGTGTGGTTTTTATTGTGTTATTGGTAGTTGGTACCATGTTCAATAGGTCTTCAAAATATTCTGTCCATCTCTGTTGCATATGTTGGTTATTTGATATTGCCTGACCTTCATAATTTGAGTTCAGTATGATTGTGCTTCTCTTTTCTAGCACTTGTTGCTTTTACTGATTTGTAGAAGTCTCTGTTCATCTTTTGTCCATATTCTGTCCAGGTGTTTTGCTTAGCTTCTTTGATCAAAATCTTAACTTTTTTTCAGACTTAAGCATATCTTGCATATACTTATTGCTTCTTCTTCTTCTCCCTCCAATGTTTAAAAAGTTACTTTTATTCTTTAACTCTGATTGCATCATTCCACTATGGGGTGCTGTTCTCCCCTTCTTTTGTCCTTAGTTTTGTAGCAGATACTGCTGTTTGGATGTTGGTTATTGTTTTAATCATCACAGTAACAGACACAAAGTTAGGTACTTACGGCTGTCTTGTATAAGAAAGTAGAAGAGATCTCATAGGCCCATTTCCGGAGTTCCTTCATGCTGCCAACACTTCGATAATAGATGTCAGAGATGATGTGGAACAACTGGTCACAGAAAATCATTATTTTAATATCAGCAATAGTCAGTCAGTGCATCAGTAACAGTCAGTGCAGGAGAAACAGTTAGTACATCAGTAACAGTCAGTGTATGAAAAACAGTCAGTGTATGAGAAACAGTCAGTGCATCAGGAACAGTCAGTGCATCAGGAACAGTCAGTGTATGAGAAAC
This sequence comes from Megaustenia siamemsis, assembly GCA_032433765.1. Taxonomy (NCBI): domain Eukaryota; kingdom Metazoa; phylum Mollusca; class Gastropoda; order Stylommatophora; family Ariophantidae; genus Megaustenia; species Megaustenia siamemsis. The sequence continues at coordinate 407,147 of JAVIAB010000126.1, forward strand.
AGTCAGTGCATGAGAAACAGTCAGTGCATCAGGAACAGTCAGTGCATGAGGAACATTCAGTGCATGAGAAACAGTCAGTGTATGAGAAACAGTCAGTGTATGAGTAACAGTCAGTGTATGAGTAACAGTCAGTACATCAGGAGCAGTCAGTGTATGAGTAACAGTCAGTGCATCAGGAGCAGTCAGTGTATCTATCATGCTAAATAATAACATAACTATCATGTCCAACACTAACAGCACAACCATCATTCTAACAACAAGACAACTGTCATGTTCAACAATAATAACACAACTATCATGTCCAACACTAACAACACAGCTATCATGTCCAACAATAACAACACAGCTATCATGTCCAACAACATCACAACTATCATGTCCAACAACAACACAACTATCATGTCCAACAATAACAACACAACTATCATGTCCAACAATAACAACACAGCTATCATGTCCAACAACAACACAGCTATCATGTCCAACAACAACACAACTATCATGTCCAACAACAACACAACTATCATGTCAAACAATAACAACACAGCTATCATGTCAAACAAAAACAACACAACTATCATGTCCAACAACAACACAACTATCATGTCCAACAATAACAACTATCATGTCCAACAATAACACAACTATCATATCCAACAATAACAACTATCATGTCCAACAATAACAACTATCATGTCCAACAATAACACAACTATCATGTCCAACAATAACAACTATCATGTCCAACAATAACAACTATCATGTCCAACAATAACACAACTATCATGTCCAACAATAACACAACTATCATGTCCAACAATAACAACTATCATGTCCAACAATAACACAACTATCATGTCCAACAATAACACAACTATCATGTCCAACAATAACAACTATCATGTCCAACAATAACAACTATCATGTCCAACAATAACAACTATCATGTCCAACAATAACACAACTATCATGTCCAACAATAACACAACTATCATGTCCAACAATAACAACTATCATGTCCAACAATAACAACTATCATGTCCAACAATAACACAACTATCATGTCCAACAATAAGAACTGTCCTACACTTGACATACACAGCTACCACTACCACAAGAACTGCATACCTATACTTGACATACACAACTACCACTACCACAAGAACTGCATACCTATACTTGACATACACAACTACCACTACCACAAGAACTGCATACCTATACTTGACATACACAACTACCACTACCACAAGAACTGCCCTTCTACACTTGACATACACAGCTACTACGAAAAGGACTGTCCTACACTTGACATACACAGCTACTACGAAAAGGACTGTCCTACACTTGACATACACAGCTACTACGAAAAGGACTGTCCTACACTTAACATACACAGCTACTATGACAAGGACTGCCCTCATACACCCGACATACACAGCTACCACTACCACAAGGACTGCCCTCATACATCTGACATACACAGCTACCACTACCACAAGAACTGCATACCTACACTTGACATACACAATTACCACTACCACAAGGACTGCTCTCATACACCTGACATACACTGCTACTTTGACAAGGCCTGCCCTCATACACCTGACATATACAACTACTAAGACAAGGACTGCCTTCATACACCTGACATATACAGCTACTAAGACAAGGACTGCCCTCATACACCTGACATATACAGCTACTAAGACAAGGCCTGCCCTCATACACCTGACATATACAGCTACTAAGACAAGGACTGCCCTCATACACCTGACATACACAGCTACTACTACCACAAGGACTGCCCTCATACACAGCTACCACCACAGGGACTGTCCTCCTACACTTGACATACACAGCTACCACTACCAAAAGGACTGCCCTCATACACCTAACATACACAACTACCACCACAAGAACTGTCCTACATTTAACATACACAGCTACCACTATCACAAGGACTGACCTCATACACCTGACATACACAACTACCACCACAAGAACTGTCCTACATTTAACATACACAGCTACCACTATCACAAGGACTGCCCTCATACACCTAACATACACAACTACCACCACAAGAACTGTCCTACATTTAACATACACAGCTACTACTACCACAAGGACTGTCCTACATTTAACATACACAGCTACTACTACCACAAGGACTGTCCTAAATTTAACATACACAGCTACCACTATCACAAGAACTGACCTCATACACCTGATATACACAGCTACTACTACCACAAGGACTGACCTCATACACCTGACATACACAGCTACCACTACCACAAGGACTGCCCTCATACACCTGTCATACACAACTACCACTACCACAAGGACTGCCCTCATACACCTGACATACACAGCTACTACCACAAAGACTGCCCTCATACACCTGTCATACACAACTACCACTACCACAAGGACTGCCCTCATACACCTGTCATACACAACTACCACTACCACAAGGACTGCCCTCATAACCTGACATACACAACTACCACTACCACAAGGACTGCCCTCATACACCTGTCATACACAACTACCACTACCACAAAGACTGCCCTCATACACCTGGCATACACAACTACCACTACCACAAAGACTGCCCTCATACACCTGTCATACACAACTACCACTACCACAAGGACTGCCCTCATACACCTGACATACACAGCTACTACCACAAGGACTGCCCTCATACACCTGTCATACACAACTACCACTACCACAAGGACTGCCCTCATAACCTGACATACACAACTACCACTACCACAAGGACTGCCCTCATACACCTGACATACACAGCTACTACCACAAGGACTGCCCTCATACACCTGTCATACACAGCTACCACTACCACAAGGACTGCCCTCATACACCTGACATACACAGCTACCACTATCACAAGGACTGCCCTCATACACCTGTCATACACAGCTACCACTATCACAAGGACTGCCCTCATACACCTGTCATACACAGCTACCACTACCACAAGGACTGCCCTCATACACCTGACATACACAGCTACCACTATCACAAGGACTGCCCTCATACACCTGTCATACACAGCTACCACTATCACAAGGACTGCCCTCATACACCTGTCATACACAGCTACCACTACCACAAGGACTGCCCTCATACACCTGACATACACAGCTACTACGACAAGGACTGCCCTCCCAATGTAAGCTCTTAGTACTGACCACAGGTGAAGGATCATTGTTTGAGATGAGGTAGTTGAGAAACACTGCCATATGTGCTGGTTGGTTTTCTAGCAATTTCATCTCAGCAAATGGGCCTGGCTCATCAACCTGTGGAATACACCAGCCACATGACCTGAACACTGTAGTAGACAATGGCACAAGGAAATACATATAGTTTGCTTAGTTTAGTTAAGTGTAGTTAATTTACTTAATAAATTAATCTAGTTTTGTTTAGTTAAGTTTACTTCATTAGTGCATCTGGAATGTACGTACCTTAAATGAACAAGGAAAAGCCACACAGGTAGCAGCAGAAATGAGAACATACAAAATAGATATTCTGGGAATGTGCGAAACAAGATGGCTAGGAACGGAAAGGAAAAAACTATATATAAGAGAGATGATTTTATCATCAGGACACCAGGAACCTGGAGCACAACATAGTGAAGGGGTAGCTACAATGTTATCAAGGAATGCACAGAAGACACTGATAGAATTGGAAGCAGTAGGGCCAAGACTAAAGAGAGCAGCATTTAAAACAACAAAAAACAAAATAAAATTACACATTATCCAATGCTATGCACCATCCAATGATAAGGATGATTTAGTTAAAGATGAGTTCTATAAACAGTTACAATGTCAGATGGATGAAAGACGAGCCAAGGATATTATAATCTTGATGGGAGACCTAAATGCTAAAGTAGGAGTAGACAACAGAGGCTTCGAAGGGATTATGGGAAAACATGGACTTGGAGATATAAACGAGAATGGAGAGATATTCGTGAACTTCTGTGCACTTAATCAAATGAGCCTAGGAGGAACAATATTCCAACATAAAAGAATACATAAAGCTACATGTGTGTCATCAGATCATAAAACAGAGAATCAAATTGACCACATATGTATTAATAATAAGTTGAAGTCATCCTTACAGGATGTAAAAGTATATAGCGGAGCAGACATAGCTTCTGATCATCATCTTCTGATAGCCAAACTTAAAATGAAACTTAAAAGGTATACTACAACGAAAAAGGGTAGAAAGTATTTCAATGTAGGGTTTCTTAAAGAACAAGGAATTAAAGATAAATTCGCACTCACAATATCAAACAAATACCAAGTCCTGCAACAACTAGAAAATACAATAAATATAGAAGATCATTGGAAACAGGTAAAGGATATAAGGAAAGAGACATGTGAAGAAATGATGGGGAAAAAAGAACACCAGAATAAGGCAAGGATGACAGCTGAGACAGGTAAGGGACGTAGAGCAATGAGAAGACTCAGAAAGATTGCCAAATTGCTCCATGACACACAATCAACAACTAGTGTAGATAGATAAGTGTAGACAGGGACTGTGACATTATTAAAGTGGAGGTCAGAGCAATGTATTTTTAGATGGTTGTTGAGAGACCAGAGAAAATGGTTAAAAAAAGATCATACGTGAAGGTCACGTGTGGGTGTATAAATTATTATAGATATGGGGCAGATGCTACATCACCAGACACTACGTCACCAACAAAAGTGTGGGAAAGGAGATGCTTAAACCCGTAACTGAAAAGAACACGATACTTAGCACAGAGAACCAGAGAGAACATGGTCGGGTAATGCCGAGAGGGTGTTTGCCGAACTCTAGAAGGGCTGAGTGCCCAAAGTACCTCAGATGGAGCAAACGGCTCACACATTTGAAGGACACATCTGCCAGAGATGGTAAAGCTAAGTCAACCAGAGACAAGAAATGTTCTCTCACAAAGAAGCAGAACGCTTCAAGACAGAAACTTTCACTTAGTAAGTTGAGAGAGAAATCTGTCGAAATGGCAAAGAAGCTAAGTCTACCAGAGCTTAGATGAGCAATGGACAGAAGATGAGTCACATAACAAGCTGGAATGGCGATATCTAAGTCGACCAGAAACAAATAAACACTTGGAGAGAAAGCTGCACTATCAAGACCATGAAGAGAAAGACAGAATTAATGAGCTAAAGGAAGAATATTCACGTGAACAGCTTCACTGATCACAGGATTACATTTCAGATTCTGAGATGTATGTTAGTCATAGACTCACTAGTTTTGTGAGATGTGAACTATTTGAGTTGTGTGCATAGATACATTTATGATTAGCGTAGCCATAGACTCACGAGGAGCGTGAGCTGTGAACTATTTTGAGTTTGTGTACATAGATACATCTGTGATTAGTGATTATGTGGCTGTTTAGACCGCCAAGTAGTTGTGACTTGTGTATTCCCGTTGGACTTTTAAAAAAATTGAAGTTAGTGTTTCTTACGACTTGTTAACTTTATGTATATGTTGTAGACATGATGTTTACAATTTATCAATGCCACTATATGATAACGAAGCCAAAAGACAAAAAGATAATAATAATAAATCAAGTAAGCAAGACATCGCCATTGGCATCATCAACAATAATCATTCTTTTCAAATAGTACCCAACGGTAGCCAGAAACAATGGAAGTTTTGATAAGATGTTGGAAGAAGACCAATATTAGATCAAAGTTCTTCTTCTACCTTCCAGCTCCCTGTGGAGCATAGGTCTTCAACAAACACTTCCAGCTCACTGTGGAGCATAGGTCTTCAACAAACACTTTCAGCTCACTGTGGAGCATAGGTCTTCAACAAACACTTCCAGCTCACTGTGGAGCATAGGTCTTCAACAAACACTTTCAGCTCACTGTGGAGCATAGGTCTTCAACAAACACTTCCAGCTCACTGTGGAGCATAGGTCTTCAACAAACACTTCCAGCTCACTGTGGAGCATAGGTCTTCAACAAACACTTCCAGCTCACTGTGGAGCATAGGTCTTCAACAAACACTTTCAGCTCACTGTGGAGCATAGGTCTTCAACAAACACTTTCAGCTCACTGTGGAGCATAGGTCTTCAACAAACACTTTCAGCTCACTGTGGAGCATAGGTCTTCAACAAACACTTTCAGCTCACTGTGGAGCATAGGTCTTCAACAAACACTTCCAGCTCACTGTGGAGCATAGGTCTTCAACAAACACTTTCAGCTCACTGTGGAGCATAGGTCTTCAACAAACACTTTCAGCTCACTGTGGAGCATAGGTCTTCAACAAACACTTTCAGCTCACTGTGGAGCATAGGTCTTCAACAAACACTTTCAGCTCACTGTGGAGCATAGGTCTTCAACAAACACTTTCAGCTCACTGTGGAGCATAGGTCTTCAACAAACACTTTCAGCTCACTGTGGAGCATAGGTCTTCAACAAACACTTTCAGCTCACTGTGGAGCATAGGTCTTCAACAAACACTTTCAGCTCACTGTGGAGCATAGGTCTTCAACAAACACTTTCAGCTCACTGTGGAGCATAGGTCTTCAACAAACACTTTCAGCTCACTGTGGAGCATAGGTCTTCAACAAACACTTGCAGCTCACTGTGCAGCATAGGTCTTCAACAAAACACTTTCAGCTCACTGTGGAGCATAGGTCTTCAACAAACACTTTCAGCTCCCTGTGGAGCATAGGTCTTCAACAAACACTTCCAGCTCACTGTGAAGCATAGGTCTTCAACAAACACTTTCAGCTCCCTGTGGAGCATAGGTCTTCAACAAACACTTTCAGCTCACAGTGGAGCATAGGTCTTCAACAAACACTTTCAGCTCCCTGTGGAACATAAGTCTTCAACATAAACTTTCAGCTCCCTGTGGAGCATAGGTCTTCAACAAACACTTTCAGCTCCCTGTGAAGCATAGGTCTTCAACAAACACTTTCAGCTCACTGTGGAGCATAGGTCTTCAACAAACACGTTCAGCTCACTGTGGAGCATAGGTCTTCAACAAACACTTTCAGCTCCCTGTGGAGCATAGGTCTTCAACAAACACTTTCAGCTCCCTGTGGAGCATAGGTCTTCAACAAACACTTTCAGCTCCCTGTGGAGCATACGTCTTCAACAACAAACACTTTCAGCTCCCTGTGGAGCATAGGTCTTCAACAAACACTTTCCAAGCCGTTCTGTTTCTTGCCATTCTTTTAAGATCATTCTATGACTTCCCAAATTACTTTATCTCTGCTTCCATCTGTCTTCCCCAAGAATTCCTTGGTCTTCCTCTTTGTCTTTTTCCCTAGAGAGTCCAAAAAAGGACCTGTTGTGTTAAACTCTCAGTTGGCTTCTACAGTGTGTGTCCATCATCTTCACTGTATCTCTTTATCCACTGCTATTTGACAGGTACATTTCCATAATTCTATGTTAGTGATTTTGTCCTGCTATTTCCATCCTTTTATTCTGCGTAAGCATCCATTAATGAAAGTCTGTATCTTCATGATTGTCATTCCTGCAGTTCTCCATGCTCCACAGCCATATAATAAGACTTACTTAACATTAAAGTTGAAAATTTTTATTTTAGTATTTAACCTAATTTCTTTAAGACTTCCATATGTTTCCTAATGCAACAAATGCTCCTCTTGCCCTTGATATTCTTATTTTGGTATCATTTTCTGTTCCTCCCTCTTTGTTTATATTATATGGCCCTTTTTGTCTTGTCAGACGGTTTAGTGGAGGCTATTGTGTATTTTTTTTTTGAGGTTTTGTTTTTGTTGAACAGCTTCTCTTGTGGCTAATTCTACCAATGTTTGACAAACACACGCGGTCACAGAATGAACAAGTCAGGCCCACTAATCCACAGGGTTTTCCATCCTTTTTCATGAGTCTTTTCTCTTCTAAGAGAAGATATTACTTCTGTCTATATTCTTTCTATCTATCTATTGTCCTTTAGAGCCGAGACGGCACATAGGGCAGAACCACAATCTCAAAAACAGAAACCTTGTGTGCCAAAGAGGCACATATTGCAGAGATCACTGCTCTAAAATATATGGCGCTGTTCCCATAACAATACTTTTTACAATGACAGCTTGTCAAGCCATCGATCAACCTCCTTAGTCGCCTCTTACGACATGCCCAGAAGGTCACAGTGTCACTATTCTTTACTTCCCTCATAATGAGACCCCGGTAACACACAGGAATTGTCTATATTACTACCCAGATATATGTAAGATTGTATATCTAGTAGAGGTATTTCTCCTAGTTCTATTTGGTTATTGCCAACTGTATTAATTCTCATAATGTTGGTCTTATCTCTATTAATCTTCAGTCCTAGCTGTTGTGATCTCTCATAAGTATGCTCATTTTATCCTGCATCTGTTGATAGCTGTGTGATAGGAGAGCTATGTCATCAGCAAAGTCTAAATCATCAAGTTGTTTGGTCAGTAACCACTGGATTCCATTTCTGTTGTTTTGAGTTATTTTCATAATCCAATCTATGGCCAGTAAAAAGAGAGATGGAGACCGAAGGCATCCCTGCCTTACTCTTGATCTTATTTCAAATGCTTCTGTAAGCTGCCCTTCATGCAACACGCAACATTTCATTCCTTCATACATTGTTTTTATCAGGTTAATAACGTTTATGTAAGTAAAGTACCCCCCGTCACGCCAAGTGGCGTATAGGGAAATATGGTGTTAGTGACCCTATATTTTACAGACCTTCAGCACATGACTTTTGGGGTAATGTGGTCGGTATTACGCCCGTGCTGCTTTTACTTTCCCAGAAAAAATCTGGTACCCATTTAAGGCTGGGTGAACCCGGAGCCGTCGGTTGGGATCGAACCCTACCCCTTGTCCGTAGTAGTCCAGTTCACTAACCACTGAGCTATCGCGGCTCCCACTAATTTTTAGGGAATTAGTAAAACCCAGGTGTCCTCGCCAGGGTACGAACCCCGGCTGTTGCCGTGGTAAGCCAACCGCCTATCGATTGCGCTAACCGGACACCCAATAACGTTTATGGGGATTCAATAATGACTCAGCAACTTCCAAAGCATTCCTCTGTCTAAACTATCAAATGCCTTTTCATAATCTATGAATCCAATATAAAGTGGGGAATGTAGTTCTAAACTTTGTTCAACTATTATACGTAGGGTAGTTATTTGATTAGCACATGATCTGTTTTTCCTCAAATCTGCTTGTTCATCTCTCAAATGTTTCTCTATGGCCTCTTTTAGTCTCTCCAGAATGATTCTGCTTAATATTTTTCCTGGCACTGATAGTAGCATAATTCCCCTATAATTTGTGCACTCCTGTAAACTTCCTTTCTTTGGTACTTTGATCATATAACCTTCTTTCCAGTCTTTAAGTATTTCTTCCCTCTCCCAAATTTTATCTAATAGATTATGTAACATCTTGGTAGAGGTGTTAATATCTGCTTTGATAACTTCTAAAGGAATTTCATCTGGTCCTGTGACTTTACCATTTTTTAATAGCTTGATGGCTTTCATTATTTCTTCCTTGCTTGATTTTCAGGAATTGTGTGTGAACATTATTGTTAGAGCTAGAGTAGACAACAGGACTTTGTGTGTGAACATTATTGTTAGAGCAAGAGTAGACAACAGGACTTTGTGTGTGAACATTATTGTTAGATCTAGAGTAGACAACAGGACTTTGTGTGTGAACATTATTGTTAGAGCTAGAAAGGACAACAGGACTTTGTGTGTGAACATTATTGTTAGATCTAGAGTAGACAACAGGACTTTGTGTGAACATTATTGTTAGAGCTAGAGTAGACAACTGGACTTTGTGTGTGAACATTATTGTTAGAGCTAGAGTAGACAACAGGACTTTGTGTGTGAACATTATTGTTAGAGCTAGAGTAGACAACAGGACTTTGTGTGTGAATATTATTGTTAGAGCTAGAGTAGACAAGAGGACTTTGTGTGTGAACATTATTGTTAGAGCTAGAGTAGACAACAGGACTTTGTGAACATTATTGTTAGAGCTAGAGTAGACAACAGGACTTTGTGTGTGAATATTATTGTTAGAGCTAGAGTAGACAACAGGACTTTGTGTGAACATTATTGTTAGAGCTAGAGTAGACAACAGGACTTTGTGTGTGAACATTATTGTTAGAGCTAGAGTAGACAACAGGACTTTGTGTGTGAGCATTATTGTTAGAGCTAGAGCAGACAACAGGACTTTGTGTGTGAGCATTATTGTTAGAGCTAGAGTAGACAACAGGACTTTGTGTGTGAACATTATTGTTAGAGCTAGAGTAGACAACAGGACTTTATGTGAGCATTATTGTTAGAGCTAGAGTAGACTACAGGACTTTGTGTGTGAACATTATTGCTAGAGTTAGAGTAGACAACAGGACTTTATGTGAACATTATTGTTAGATCTAGAGTAGACAACAGGACTTTGTGTGTGAACATTATTGTTAGAGTTAGAGTAGACAACAGGACATTGTGTGTGAACATTATTGTTAGAGCTAGAGTAGACAACAGGACTTTGTGTGTGAACATTATTGTTAGAGCTAGAGAAGACAACAGGACTTTGTGTGTGAACATTATTGTTAGAGCTAGAGTAGACAACAGGACTTTGTGTGTGAACATTATTGTTAGAGCTAGAGTAGACAACAGGACTTTGTGTGTGAACATTATTGTTAGAGCTAGAGCAGACAACAGACTTTGTGCGTGAACATTATTGTTAGAGCTAGAGTAGACAACAGGACTTTGTGTGAACATTATTGTTAGAGCTAGAGTAGACAACAGGACTTTGTGTGAACATTATTGTTAGCGATAGAGTAGACAACAGGACTTTGTGTGTGAACATTATTGTTAGAGCTAGAGTAGACAACAGGACTTTGTGTGTGAACATTATTGTTAGAGCTAGAGTAGACAACAGGACTTTGTTTGTGAACATTATTGTTAGAGCTAGAGTAGACAACAGGACTTTGTGTGTGAACATTATTGTTAGAGCTAGAGTAGACAACAGGACTTTGTGTGTGAACATTATTGTTAGAGCTAGAGTAGACAACAGGACTTTGTGTGTGAACATTATTGTTAGATCTAGAGTAGACAACAGGACTTTGTGTGAAGATTATTGTTAGAGCTAGAGTAGACAACAGGACTTTGTGTGTGAACATTATTGTTAGAGCTAGAGTAGACAACAGGACTTTGTGTGTGAACATTATTGTTAGATCTAGAGTAGACAACAGGACTTTGTGTGTGAACATTATTGTTAGAGCTAGAGTAGACTACAGGAGTTTGTGTGTGAACATTATTGCTAGAGTTAGAGTAGACAACAGGACTTTGTGTGAACATTATTGTTAGATCTAGAGTAGACAACAGGACTTTGTGTGTGAACATTATTGTTAGAGTTAGAGTAGACAACAGGACTTTGTGTGTGAACATTATTGTTAGAGCTAGAGTAGACAACAGGACTTTGTGTGTGAACATTATTGTTAGAACTAGAGTAGACAACAGGACTTTGTGTGTGAACATTATTGTTAGAGCTAGAGTAGACAACAGGACTTTGTGTGAAGATTATTGTTAGAGCTAGAGTAGACAACAGGACTTTGTGTGTGAACATTATTGTTAGAGCTAGAGTAGACAACAGGACTTTGTGTGTGAACATTATTGTTAGATCTAGAGTAGACAACAGGACTTTGTGTGTGAACATTATTGTTAGAGCTAGAGAGGACAACAGGACTTTGTGTGAACATTATTGTTAGAGCTAGAGTAGACAACAGGACTTTGTGTGAACATTATTGTTAGAGCTAGAGTAGACAACAGGACTTTGTGTGAACATTATTGTTAGCGATAGAGTAGACAACAGGACTTTGTGTGTGAACATTATTGTTAGAGCTAGAGTAGACAACAGGACTTTGTGTGTGAACATTATTGTTAGAGCTAGAGTAGACAACAGGACTTTGTTTGTGAACATTATTGTTAGAGCTAGAGTAGACAACAGGACTTTGTGTGTGAACATTATTGTTAGAGCTAGAGTAGACAACAGGACTTTGTGTGTGAACATTATTGTTAGAGCTAGAGTAGACAACAGGACTTTGTGTGTGAACATTATTGTTAGATCTAGAGTAGACAACAGGACTTTGTGTGAAGATTATTGTTAGAGCTAGAGTAGACAACAGGACTTTGTGTGTGAACATTATTGTTAGAGCTAGAGTAGACAACAGGACTTTGTGTGTGAACATTATTGTTAGATCTAGAGTAGACAACAGGACTTTGTGTGTGAACATTATTGTTAGAGCTAGAGTAGACTACAGGAGTTTGTGTGTGAACATTATTGCTAGAGTTAGAGTAGACAACAGGACTTTGTGTGAACATTATTGTTAGATCTAGAGTAGACAACAGGACTTTGTGTGTGAACATTATTGTTAGAGTTAGAGTAGACAACAGGACTTTGTGTGTGAACATTATTGTTAGAGCTAGAGTAGACAACAGGACTTTGTGTGTGAACATTATTGTTAGAACTAGAGTAGACAACAGGACTTTGTGTGTGAACATTATTGTTAGAGCTAGAGTAGACAACAGGACTTTGTGTGAAGATTATTGTTAGAGCTAGAGTAGACAACAGGACTTTGTGTGTGAACATTATTGTTAGAGCTAGAGTAGACAACAGGACTTTGTGTGTGAACATTATTGTTAGATCTAGAGTAGACAACAGGACTTTGTGTGTGAACATTATTGTTAGAGCTAGAGAGGACAACAGGACTTTGTGTGTGAACATTATTGTTAGATCTAGAGTAGACAACAGGACTTTGTGTGAACATTATTGTTAGAGCTAGAGTAGACAACAGGACTTTGTGTGTGAACATTATTGTTAGAGCTAGAGTAGACAACAGGACTTTGTGTGAACATTATTGTTAGAGCTAGAGTAGACAACAGGACTTTGTGTGTGAACATTATTGTTAGAGCTAGAGTAGACAACAGGACTTTGTGTGTGAGCATTATTGTTAGAGCTAGAGTAGACAACAGGACTTTGTGTGTGAGCATTATTGTCAGAGCTAGAGTAGACTACAGGAGTTTGTGTGTGAACATTATTGCTAGAGCTAGAGTAGACAACAGGACTTTGTGTGAACATTATTGTTAGATCTAGAGTAGACAACAGGACTTTGTGTGTGAACATTATTGTTAGAGCTAGAGTAGACTACAGGAGTTTGTGTGTGAACATTATTGCTAGAGTTAGAGTAGACAACAGGACTTTGTGTGAACATTATTGTTAGATCTAGAGTAGACAACAGGACTTTGTGTGTGAACATTATTGTTAGAGTTAGAGTAGACAACAGGACTTTGTGTGTGAACATTATTGTTAGAGCTAGAGTAGACAACATGACTTTGTGTGTGAACATTATTGTTAGAGCATTATTGTTAGAGCTAGAGTAGACAACAGGACTTTGTGTGTGAACATTATTGTTAGAGCTATAGTCCATTCAAAAATTCATAATCACACCTGAATTAGTTTTGCGTGATAACCGTTTGTTATTTTACTTTCAACTTTAGCATGCAATCTTAGAATATTGATGACGTTATAGAAATATTTTTTGCTCTGAGAAATTTGATCTAGTTTAAAAGTTTTCTTCTTTAGGCTATATTAAATTCACCCTGTTCGAATTTGACACCATTTTAGGATATATACATTAATTTGGTGCGGTCGTTCACGTAAAATAGTTTGGCTATTGCAGAAACACTAACTTCAGGAAAATCCCGTGCACAAAACTGAATTGTTATTGAACGACATGACGCACCACGGCCTTGGCATTAATTACCAAAGGGAAGGCATATCTTTATTAATTTTGTGAAGACTCAGTAGACAATTTGTTGACTTTAAATACCAACATTTATATCTAAATTACAATGAGTTTGAAATGCAAATTTATAACTATGCAAAAGGTTACTGTTTTACTATATCAGCACTTCCTTAGGGAATCCAAGATGAGGCATTTATATTGTGATATTCATGACCCAGACAGACGAACGCAACTCGCGCTTGGTCTTAATAGATCGTCATTTTCTCGTTGGATTAAACAAGACTCAGAGTGCACTCATGTCAATCAAGGAAGGAAAAGGAAAGTCGGCAGCTTTGACATGGATGTCATAAAACGTGAGATATTGAAAATGTTTGCTAATAATGTACTTGTTACTCTCAGGAATTTGAAATTAAAATTGCATGCGGACTGCAATATTGACATTTCTAAAAGTACTCTATGGAAGATTGTGCGAACAGCCGGCCTCACTTTCCGAAAAACTGTTGGGGGCAGGAATATTATTTGTGAAAAACCACACTTCGTCATTGCTCGAAGCAAATACCTGAGACAGATCCGTGAGCGGCGGAGTGAACGGTATGATATTGTATATTTGGACGAATCATGGGTCAACGCACACCACACCTATGCTAAAGAATGGCAGTCAGTAAATGGCAAACTCAAAAGAACAATTCCGAGCAGCAAAGGCCAGCGCATTATATTAACGCATGCTGGAAGCACTGAAAACGGCCTTGTCCATGATGCGGGACTTATTTTCCAATCAAAAAGTACCGACGGTAAGGACTACCACACTGAAATGAATGGAAACATTTTCAGGCACTGGTTGGAGAACGATCTTTTACCAATCCTGGAGAGACCTTCATGCATAGTCATGGATAATGCATCATACCACAATGTCGTATCAGAGGAAGACAAAGTGCCTACTGCATTAAATACAAAAGAGCAAATTAGGACATGGCTTGCGAATGAAAATGTCAAATTTGACGACACATATTTAAAACCCGAATTGTTACAACTTGTGAAGAATACGAATAAGAAAAAGGTGTACCATGTTGACAAAATCATTGAGAAATACGGCCACACCTCTCTTCGACTCCCTGCGTATCATGCGCACCTTAATCCAATCGAACTTGTCTGGGCTCACATCAAAGGACAAGTTGCAGAACAGAACAGGACGTTTAAAATGTGTGATGTTGAAATTCTGACACGCGAGTCTCTCTCAAAAATAGGCATTCCGTTCTGGAAGAAGTGTGTTGAACATGTGTTGCAGGTGGAAGATAAGTACTGGAAACGAGATGGATTACTATTTGTCCAGCCAGTAATGATTATCAACCTTTTGGAATCGTCAGATTCAGAATGATTAAAATTAATATGAATTCAATTCCAGCTGCAGTTAGGACATCCTGGGGTCTAATGGTGACCGAAGGACAAGACTAATTGTAACCAATTGAATTCATGTTTGCAAATACACATAACGAACAACACCCACAATTAAGCACTATGTAGATACGCCTCTGAAAAGAATTGCAGTAAACTGGAAAATTTAACACGATTACTGTAAACTCTAAAATTTGAATCAACTTGTGTGATATCGTCATAAAAGATCAAAGGAATTCGCTGATGTGCAAAATCTGTTGTGTTTGTGGAATAAAAAATACCAAAATCTTTGCGTCATCAATATTCTAAGATTGCATGCAAAATTTGAAACCAAAATAACAAGCGTTATCACAAAAAACTTATTCAGGTGTGATTATGAATTTCTGAACGGACTATAGAGTAGACAACAGGACTTTGTGTGTGAACATTATTGTTAGAGCTAGAGTAGACAACAGGACTTTGTGTGTGAACATTATTGTTAGAACTAGAGTAGACAACAGGACTTTGTGTGTGAACATTATTGTTAGAGCTAGAGTAGACAACAGGACTTTCCGTGTGAAAATTATTGTTAGAACTAGAGTAGACAACAGGACTTTGTGTGTGAACATTATTGTTAGAGCTAGAGTAGACAACAGGACTTTGTGTGTGAACATTATTGTTAGAGCTAGAGTAGACAACAGGACTTTGTGTGTGAACATTATTGTTAGAGCTAGAGTAGACAACAGGACTTTGTGTGAACATTATTGTTAGAGCTAGAGTAGACAACAGGACTTTGTGTGTGAACATTATTGTTAGAGCTAGAGTAGACAACTGGACTTTGTGTGTGAACATTATTGTTAGAGCTAGAGTAGACAACAGGACTTTGTGTGTGAACATTATTGTTAGAGCTAGAGTAGACAACAGGACTTTGTGTGTCAACATTATTGTTAGAGCTAGAGTAGACAACAGGACTTTGTGTGTGAACATTATTGTTACAGCTAGAGTAGACAACAGGACTTTGTGTGTGAACATTATTGTTAGAGCTAGAGTAGACATTAGCAAGAGCGTTATGAAGTGTAATGTGTTTCCAGGAATGGAAAGGTTTCAAGAAATGTGTTAAATGTGTGTTAATGAGGCGGCCTGAAGAGTAATATATTAAGGCATGATGAAAGGGTTCAATATTTAAAAGAAATATTAAGAAACAAGGAATATAACAAGCAACAATAATATAATGAACAAGAAAACACAGCATCAAAAGATTCACACAAGTACATTACATCAAAGTATTTTGGAAGGCGACAGTGCTCACATACAATATAGAAAAGTTTTTTCAGAAGACAAGAGTACCTATGTACAATATAACAAAATTACAAACAAGAGGAGTGAATATGGTGATTGTTTTACCGACTCATACAAGTGTGACTACACACACACACACAAACCTGGTCATCATCAGAGTTGACCTCCTCATCATCGATGTGAATAATCTCAGCGTGGCTAAGTCTTCCTTCCTGCAAATGAGAATATCACCATGGAGACATTGGTGAAAGATTAGTAGTGACATAGAGGGGTAGAGAAGTGGAGACATTGGTGAGAGATTAGTAGTGACATAGAGGGGTAGAGAAGTGGTGACATTGGTGAGAGATTAGTAGTGACATAGAGGGGTAGAGAAGTGGTGACATTGGTGAGAGATTAGTAGTGACATAGAGGGGTAGAGAAGTAGTGACATTGGTGAGAGATTAGTAGCGACATAGAGGGGTAGAGAAGTAGTGACATTGGTGAGAGATTAGTAGCGACATAGAGGGGTAGAGAAGTGGAGACATTGGTGAGAGATTAGTAGTGACATAGAGGGGTAGAGAAGTGGTGATATTGGTGAGAGATTAGTAGTGACATAGAGGGGTAGAGAAGTGGTGACATTGGTGAGAGATTAGTAGTGACATAGAGGGGTAGAGAAGTAGTGACATTGGTGAGAGATTAGTAGTGACATAGAGGGGTAGAGAAGTGGAGACATTGGTGAGAGATTAGTAGTGACATAGAGGGGTAGAGAAGTAGTGACATTGGTGAGAGATTAGTAGTGACATAGAGGGGTAGAGAAGTGGTGACATTGGTGAGAGATTAGTAGTGACATAGAGGGGTAGAGAAGTGGTGACATTGGTGAGAGATTAGTAGTGACATAGAGGGGTAGAGAAGTAGTGACATTGGTGAGAGATTAGTAGTGACATAGAGGGGTAGAGAAGTGGAGACATTGGTGAGAGATTAGTAGTGACATAGAGGGGTAGAGAAGTAGTGACATTGGTGAGAGATTAGTAGTGACATAGAGGGGTAGAGAAGTGGAGACATTGGTGAGAGATTAGTAGTGACATAGAGGGGTAGAGAAGTAGTGACATTGGTGAGAGATTAGTAGTGACATAGAGGGGTAGCGAAGTGGAGACATTGGTGAGAGATTAGTAGTGACATAGAGGGGTAGAGAAGTAGTGACATTGGTGAGAGATTAGTAGCGACATAGAGGGGTAGAGAAGTGGAGACATTGGTGAGAGATTAGTAGTGACATAGAGGGGTAGCGAAGTGGTGACATTGGTGAGAGATTAGTAGTGACATAGAGGGGTAGCGAAGTAGTGACATTGGTGAGAGATTAGTAGTGACATAGAGGGGTAGAGAAGTGGTGACATTGGTGAGAGATTAGTAGTGACATAGAGGGGTAGAGAAGTGGAGACATTGGTGAGAGATTAGTAGTGACATAGAGGAGTAGAGAAGTGGAGACATTGGTGAGAGATTAGTAGTGACATAGAGGGGTAGCGAAGTAGTGACATTGGTGAGAGATTAGTAGTGACATAGAGGGGTAGAGAAGTGGAGACATTGGTGAGAGATTAGTAGTGACATAGACGGGTAGAAAAGTGGTGACATAGAGGGGTAGAGAAGTGGCGACACAGAGGCGTAGAGAAGTGGTGACACAGAGGGGTAGAGAAGTGGTGACACAGAGGCGTGGAGAAGTGATGGCACAGAGGGGTAGAGAAGTGGTGACACAGAGGGGTAGAGAAGTGGTGACACAGAGGGATAGAGAAGTGGTGACACAGAGGGATAGAGAAGTGGTGACACAGAGGGGTAGAGAAGTGGTGACATAGACGGGTAGAAAAGTGGTGACACAGAGGGGTAGAGAAGTGGCGACATAGAAGTGTAGAGAAGTGGTGACACAGAGGGGTGAAGAAGTGGCGAAATAGAGGGGTAGAGAAGTGGTGAAATAGAGGGGTAGAGAAGTGGTGAGAAAGTGGGGTAGAAAAGTGGTGACATAGACGGGTAGAAAAGTGGTGACACAGAGGGGTAGAGAAGTGGCGACATAGAAGTGTAGAGAAGTGGTGACACAAAGGGGTAGAGAAGTGGTGACACAGAGGGGTAGAGAAGTGGCGACATAGCGTGGTAGTGAAGTGGCGATACAGAGGGGTAGAGAAGTGGTGACATAGCGAAGTAGGGAAATGGCGACACAGCGTGGTAGTGAAGTGGCGACACAGCGTGGTAGTGAAGTGGCGACATAGCGTGGTAGTGAAGTGGCGATACAGAGGGGTAGAGAAGTGGTGACATAGCGTGGTAGAGAAGTGGTGACACAGAGGGGTAGATAAGATGTGACATAGAGGGGTAGAGAAGTGGTGACACAGCATGGTAGAGAAGTGGTGACACAGAGGGGTAGAGAAGTGGTGACACAGCATGGTAGAGAAGTGGTGACATAGCGTGGTAGAGAAGTGGTGACACAGCGTGGTAGAGAAGTGGCGACATAGCGTGGTAGAGAAGTGGTGACACAGCGTGGTAGAGAAGTGGTGACATAGCGTGGTAGAGAAGTGGTGACATAGCGTGGTAGAGAAGTGGTGACACAGCATGGTAGAGAAGTGGTGTCACAGCGTGGTAGAGAAGTGGTGACATAGCGTGGTAGAGAAGTGGTGACACAGCATGGTAGAGAAGTGGTGACATAGCGTGGTAGAGAAGTGGTGACACAGCGTGGTAGAGAAGTGGTAACACAGCGTGGTAGAGAAGTGGCGACATAGCGGGGTAGAGAAGTGGTGACATAGCGTGGTAGAGAAGTGGTGACATAGCGTGGTAGAGAAGTGGTGACACAGCATGGTAGAGAAGTGGCGACACAGCATGGTAGAGAAGTAGTGACACAGCGTGGTAGAGAAGTGGTGACATAGAATGGTAGAGAAGTGGTGACATAGAGGGGTAGAGAAGTGGTGACACAGAGGGAAAGAGAAGTGGTGACACAGCATGGTAGTGAAGTGGCGACACAGCGTGGTAGTGAAGTGGCGACACAGAGGGGTAGAGAAGTGGTGACACAGCGTGATAGAGAAGTGGCGACACAGTGTGGTAGAGAAGTGGCGATACAGAGGGGTAGAGAAGTGGTGACACAGCGGGATAGGGAAATGGCGACACAGCAGGGTAGTGAAGTGGCGACACAGCGGGGTAGAGAAGTGGCGACACAGCGGGGTAGAGAAGTGGCGACACAGTGGGGTAGAGAAGTGGCGACACAGCGTGGTAGTGAAATGGTGACATAAAGGAGTAGAGAAGTGGTGACATATAGGGGTAGAGAAGTGGTGACACAGTGGGGTACTGAAGTGGTGACACAGCGTAGTAGAGAAGTGGTGACACAGCGTGGTAGAGAAGTGGTGACACAGCGTGGTAGAGAAGTGGCGACACAGCGTGGTAGAGAAGTGGCGACACAGCGGGTTAGAGAAGTGGCGACACAGAGTGGTAGTGAAGTGGCGACACAGCGGGTTAGTGAAGTGGTGACACAGCAGGTTAGTGAAGTGGCAACACAGTGGGGTAGACAAGTGGCGACACAGCGTGGTAGTGAAGTGGCGACACATAGAGGTAGAGAAGTGGTGACTCAGAGGGGTAGAGAAGTGGTGACACAGAGGGGTAGAGAAGTGATGACACAGAAGGGTAGAGAAGTGGTGGCACAGAGGGGTAGAGAAGTGATGGCACAGAGGGGTAGAGAAGTGATGACACAGTGGGATAGAGAAGTGATGACCCAGAGGGGTAGAGAAGTGGTGACACAGAGGGGTAAAGAAGTGGTGACACAGAGGGGTAGAGAAGTGATGACACAGAGGGGTAGAGAAGTGGTGACTCAGAGGGGTAGAGAAGTGGTGACACAGAGGGGTAGAGAAGTGATGACACAGAGAGGTAGAGAAGTGGTGACTCAGAGGGGTAGAGAAGTGATGACACAGAAGGGTAAAGAAGTGGTGGCACAGAGGGGTAGAGAAGTGATGGCACAGAGGGATAGAGAAGTGGTGACACATAGGGGTAGAGAAGTGATGACACAGAGGGGTAGAGAATTGATGACATAGTGGGGTAGAGAAGTGGTGATATAGAGGGGTAGAGAAGTGGTGATATAGAGTGGGCAGTACTGGTGAAATAAGGGGTAGAAAAGTGGAGACATATAGGAGAGAATAGTGGAGTCATGTTAGGGATAATAGTGGTGAGAAAAGAGGTAGAGAAGTGGTGACACAGAAGAGTATAGGAGTGGCGACATAGAAGAGTATAGAAGGGGTGACATATAAGAGTGTAGGAGTGGTGACATAGAGTGTAGGAATGGTGACATAGAGTGTAGGACTGGTGATATGGAAGAGTAGAGAGTAACAAGTAAATAATGATACATGTGACAGGGAAATAATGCTACATGTGACAAGTAAATAATCCTACATGTGACAGAGATATGGTGCTACATGTGACAAGCAAATAATGATACATGTGACATGAAAATATTGCTACATGTGACAGAGATATAGTGCTACATGTGACAAGCTAATAACGATGCATGTGACAGGAAAATAATGCTACATGTGACAAGTAAATAATGCTACATGTGAAAGAGATATGGTACTATATGTAACAAGTAAATAATGCTACATGTGAAAGAGATATGGTACTATATGTAACAAGTAAATAATGCTACATGTGACATGAAAAAAATTTTACATGTGACAAGTAAATAATGCTACATGTGAAAGAGATATGGTACTATATGTAACAAGTAAATAATGTGACATGTGAAAGAGATATGGTACTATATGTAACAAGTAAATAATGATACATGTGACATGAAAATAATGCTACATGTGACAAGTAAATAACATTACATGTGACAGAAAAATAATTCTACATGAGGCAGAGATATGGTACCACATGTGACTGGGAAATAATGCTACATGTGACAGGTAAATAGTGCTACATGTGACAGAGATATTGTGCTACATGTGACAAAGTTCTGGTGCTACATGTGACAGGTATGGTGCTACATGTGATAGGTAAATGGTGCTACATGTGACAGAGATGTGCTACATGTAACAGAGGTGTGCTACATGTGACATGTAAATGGTGCTACATGTGACAGGAATGTGCTACATGTGACATGAATGTGCTACATGTGACATGAATGTGCTACATGTGACAGAGATGTGCTACATGTGACAGATAAATTGTGCTACATGCGACATAGATGTGCTACATGTGACAGGTAAATTGTGCTACATGTGACATAAATGTGCTACATGTGACATAAATGTGCTACATGTGACAGAGATGTGCTACATGTGACAGGTAAATGGTGCTACATGTGACAGGTAAATGGTGCTACATGTAACAGATGTGCTACATCTGACATATGTGCTATATGTGACAGAGATATGCTACATGTGACTGGCAAATGATACACCGGGTCACAGATCACACACTTGGTCACAGATCGCACACTTGGTCACAGATCGCACACCTGGTCATATATCACACACCTGGTCACAGATCACATACCTGGTCACACACCTGGTCACAGATCACACACCTGGTCACAGACCGCATACTTGGTCACAGATCACACACCTGGTCACAGATCACACACCCTGGTCACAGATCACACACCTGGTCACATATCACATACCTGGTCACAGATCACACACCTGGTCACATATCACACACCTGGTCACATATCACATACCTGGTCACATATCACACACCTGGTCATAGATCACACACCTATTCACAGATACCTGTTCTTTTGGACTTGCTTTAATAGTGCAAGCTAATAGCTGGTACAAGAAAAATCTATACAAACAGGATAAGTGAAAAGGTATAAGTGAAGCGGAAAAAATAGGTGGCAGAAAAAGATGTAAGAGAAGTGGCAAGGTATAAGAGAAATGGCAAGGTATAAGAGAAATGGCAAGGTATAAGAGTAGTGGTAGAAAGGATGTGGCAACCCCATACCTGTGAACTTTGTCCATTGTGTTGACTAATTTGCTGACTTGGAGTTGGTGACACACTAGGACTTGCATGAGGGGAGTCAGACATATTGTCTATGTCAGGTATGTTTTTGGATGCCACCTGGAGGACACACAAACGTATTTAGAGAAACATCCTGGATTATATGTCTTGATAGATACATAAACACAGACATATTTAGAGAAACATCATGGATTATGTATCTTGGTGGATACACCAACACAGACATAATTAAAGAAACATCCTGGATGTCTTGATGGATACATAAACACAGACATAATTAGAGAAACATCATGGATTATATACTACTTATGTTGTTCTAACTATCAATACTACTTATATTGTTCTAACTATCAATACTACTTATGTTGTTCTAACTATCAATACTACTTATATTGTTCTAACTATCAATACTACTTATATTGTTCTAACTATCAATACTGCTTATGTTGTTCTAACTATCAATACTGCTTATGTTGTTCTAACTTTCACAACCGCTTATGTTGTTCTAACTTTCACAACTGCTTGTGTTGTTCTAACCCTCACTACTGCTTATGTTGTTCTAACTTTCACTACTGCTTATGTTGTTCTAACTCTCACTAATGCTTATGTTGTTCTAACTATCAATACTGCTTATGTTGTTCTAACTTTCACTACTACTTATGTTGTTCTAACTTTCACTACTACTTATGTTGTTCTAACTTTCACTACTGCTTATGTTGTTCTAACTCTCACTAATGCTTATGTTGTTCTAACTATCAATACTGCTTATGTTGTTCTAACTATCAATACTGCTTATGTTGTTCTAACCCTCACTACTACTTATGTTGTTCTAACTTTCACTACTGCTTATGTTGTTCTAATTCTCACTACTGTTATGTTGTTCTAACTTTCACAACTGCTTATGTTGTTCTAACTATCAATACTGCTTATGTTGTTCTAACTTTCACTACTGCTTATGTTGTTCTAATTCTCACTACTACTTATGTTGTTCTAACTTTCACTACTGCTTATGTTGTTATAACCCTCACTACTACTTATGTTGCTCTAACTCTCACTACTGCTTATGTTGTTCTAACTTTCACTACTGCTTATGTTGTTCTAACCCTCACTACTGCTTATGTTGTTCTAACTCTCACTACTGTTATGTTTTTCTAACTCTCACTACTACTTATGTTGTTCTAACTCTCACTACTGCTTATGTTGTTCTAACTCTCAATACTGTTATGTTGTTCTAACCCTCACTACTGCTTATGTTGTTCTAACCCTCACTACTACTTATGTTGTTCTAACTCTCACTACTGCTTATGTTGTTCTAACTCTCACTACTGCTTATGTTGTTCTAACTCTCACTACTGTTATGTTGTTCTAACCCTCACTACTACTTATTTTATTCTAACTTACACTACTGCTTATGTTATTCTAACTTTCACTACTGTTATGTTGTTCTAACTTTCACTACTGTTATGTTGTTCTAACAATCAGGGCAATCAAAATAAAAGTTTGATTTGGCCTAAATATGACCAAAAATATACATTTATGCCACCAATTTGATCCATACATGGCCTAAGCCTAAATTATGGTCAAATTGTGCACTTATAATAGCGATTCTCAAGCGGTGGCAACATGGCCCTCTGGGAGCTACAGGATATTTTAGGGACCCATAGGAAAAAAAAGTTCCATAATTGGGGAGCCACAACACGATGCTAGGGAGCCACAACACGATGATAGTAGGGAGCAAAACATGATGCTAGGGAGTCACAACACGATGATAGGGAGCCACAACACGATGATAGTAGGGAGCAAAACATGATGCTAGGGAGCCACAACACGATGATAGTAGGGAGCAAAACATGATGCTAGGGAGCCACAACACGATGCTAGGAAGCCACAACATGATGCTAGGGAGCCACAACACAATGATAGGGAGCCACAACACGATGATAGTAGGGAGCAAAACATGATACTAGGGAGCCACAACACGATGATAGTAGGGAGCAAAACATGATGCTAGGGAGCCACAACACGATGATAAAAGGGAGCAAAACATGATGCTAGGGAGCCACAACACGATGATAGGGAGCCACAACACGATAATAGGGAGCAAAACATGATGCTAGGGAGCCACAACACAATGCTAGGGAGCCACAACATGATGCTAGTAGGGAGCAAAACATGATGCTAGGGAGCCACAACATGATGCTAGGGAGCCACAACATGATGCTAGGGAGCCACAACATGATGATAGTAGGGAGCCACAACACGATGATAGTAGGGAGCAAAACATGATGCTAGGGAGCCACAACACGATGATAGTAGGGAGCAAAACATGATGCTAGGGAGCCACAACACGATGCTAGGGAGCCACAACATGATGCTAGGGAGCCACAACACGATGATAGGGAGCCACAACACGATGATAGGGAGCCACAACACGATGATAGTAGGGAGCCACAACACGATGATAGGGAGCCACAACACGATGATAGTAGGGAGCAAAACATGATGCTAGGGAGCCACAACACGATGCTAGGGAGCCACAACATGATGCTAGGGAGCCACAACACGATGATATTAGGGAGCAAAACATGATGCTAGGGAGCCACAACACGATGATAGTAGGGAGCAAAACATGATGCTAGGGAGCCACAACACGATGATAGGGAGCCACAAAACGATGCTCTATATAAAAAAAAAAAGTAAAGTACCCCTGTCACGCCAAGTGGCGTATAGGGAATATGGTGTTAGTAACCATAAATTTTACAGACCTTCAGCACATGATTTTTGGGGTAATGTGGTCGGTATTACGCCCGTGCTGCTTCAATTTCCCAGAATAAAATCCGGTACCCATTTTAGGTTGGGTAAACCCGGAAGCCATCGGTTGGGACGAAACCCAACCCCTTGTCCTTTGTAGTCCAGTTCACTAACCACTGAGCTATCGCATCTCCCAAACAATGCTCTATGAACCAGCAATAATCTTCTCACCCACAGCTATATTAAACAATGTTCCATGAACCAGCAATAATCTACTCACCCACGGCTGTATTAAACAATGTTCCATAAACCAGCAATAATCTTCTCACCCACGGCTGTATTAAACAATGTACCATGAACCAGCAATAATCTACTCACCCACGGCTGTATTAAACAATGTTCCATGAACCAGCAATAATCTACCCATCCATGTCTGTATTAAACAATGTTCCATGAACCAGCAATAATCTACTCACCCACGGCTATATTAAACAATGTTCTATGAACCAGCAATAATCTACTCACCCACAACTGTATTAAACAATGTTCTATGAACCAGCAATAATCTACTCACCCACAACTGTATTAAACAATGTTCTATGAACCAGCAATAATCTACTCACCCACAACTGTATTAAACAATGTTCTATGAACCAGCAATAACCTTCTCACCCACAGCTGTATTAAACAATGTTCTATAAACCAGCAATAATCTACTCACCCACAGCTGTATTAAACAATGTTCCATGAAACAGCAATAATCTACTCACCCACGGCTGTATTAAACAATGTTCCATGAACCAGCAATAATCTACTCACCCACGGCTGTATTAAACAATGTTCCATGAACCAGCAATAATCTACTCATCCACGTCTGTATTAAACAATGTTCCATAAACCAGCAATAATCTACTCACCCACGGCTGTATTAAACAATGTTCCATGAACCAGAAATAATCTACTCACTCAAGGCTATATTAAACAATGTTCCATAAACCAGCAATAATCTACTCACCCACGGCTGTATTAAACACTGCTCTATGAACCACTAATAATCTACTCATCCACGTCTGTACAAAACAATGTACTATGAACCAGCAATAATCTACTCACCCACAACTGTATTAAACAATGTTCCATAAACCAGCAATAATCTACTCACCCACGGCTGTATTAAACAATGTTCTATGAACCAGCAATAATCTACTCACCCACGGCTGTATTAAACACTGCTCTATGAACCACTAATAATCTACTCATCCACGTCTGTACAAAACAATGTTCCATGAACCAGCAATAATCTACTCACCCACAACTGTATTAAACAATGTTCTATGAACCAGCAATAATCTACTCACCCACAACTGTATTAAACAATGTTCTATGAACCAGCAATAATCTACTCACCCACGGCTGTATTAAACAATGTTCCATGAACCAGCAATAATCTACTCACCCACGGCTGTATTAAACAATGTTCCATGAATCAGCAATAATCTACTCACCCACGGCTATATTAAACAATGTTCTATAAACCAGCAATAATCTACTCACCCACGGCTATATTAAACAATGTTCCATGAACCAGCAATAATCTTCTCACCCACAACTGTATTAAACAATGCTCTATGAACCAGCAATAATCTACTCACCCACAACTGTATTAAACAATGTTCTATGAACCAGCAATAATCTACTCACCCACGGCTGTATTAAACAATGTTCTATGAACCAGCAATAATCTACTCACCCACGGCTGTATTAAACACTGCTCTATGAACCACTAATAATCTACTCATCCACGTCTGTACAAAACAATGTTCTATGAACCAGCAATAATCTACTCACCCACAACTGTATTAAACAATGTTCCATAAACTAGCAATAATCTACTCACCCACGGCTGTATTAAACAATGTTCTATGAACCAGCAATAATCTACTCACCCACGGCTGTATTAAACACTGCTCTATGAACCACTAATAATCTACTCATCCACGTCTGTACAAAACAATGTTCCATGAACCAGCAATAATCTACTCACCCACAACTGTATTAAACAATGTTCTATGAACCAGCAATAATCTACTCACCCACAACTGTATTAAACAATGTTCTATGAACCAGCAATAATCTACTCACCCACAACTGTATTAAACACTGCTCTATGAACCACTAATAATCTACTCACCCACAACTGTATTAAACAATGTTCTATGAACCAGCAATAATCTACTCACCCACGGCTGTATTAAACAATGTTCTATGAACCAGCAATAATCTACTCACCCACAACTGTATTAAACAATGCTCTATGAACCAGCAATAATCTACTCACCCACAACTGTATTAAACAATGTTCTATGAACCAGCAATAATCTACTCACCCACGGCTATAGTAAACAATGTTCTATAAACCAGCAATAATCTACTCACCCACGGCTATATTAAACAATGTTCTATGAACCAGCAATAATCTACTCACCCACAACTGTATTAAACAATGTTCTATGAACCAGCAATAATCTACTCACCCACGGCTGTATTAAACAATGTTCTATGAACCAGCAATAATCTACTCACCCACGGCTGTATTGAACAATGTTCTATGAACCAGCAATAATCTACTCACCCACGGCTGTATTAAACAATGTTCTATGAACCAGCAATAATCTACTCACCCACGGCTGTATTAAACAATGTTCTATGAACCAGCAATAATCTACTCACCCACGGGTGTATTAAACAATGTTCTATGAACCAGCAATAATCTACTCACCCACGTCTGTACTAAACAATGTTCTATGAACCAGCAATAATCTACTCACCCACGGCTGTATTAAACAATGTTCTATGAACCAGCAATAATCTACTCACCCACGGCTGTATTAAACAATGTTCTATGAACCACTAATAATCTACTCACCCACGTCTGTACTAAACAAGGTTCCCCAGACTCCAAGAAGTGATCAGGAATGGCAACAGGACTGGAGGGCTGAAAGTCAAACAGAAACTACTACAACACCATACATTTTTACTGGATGACATTATGACTACTTTCTCTAAATCCTGATACTATAAGATTATCCCTACAACAATCAATTGTGAAATCATAAAATCATCCTTAATCAAATATATTGACACTAAACTGAAATAATCATTCAAACAATCTTAACATTATACAATTAGACCTGATGTCTATAAATTGTTGTAGTTTTCCCGCTTTCATTTTGCATTTTCGTTCGTGATCATAATAGCACAATGGATGGTAATTAAAACAAACTGTAAGAATAAATCACAAATAAATCCGTTCGAAATAACACAAGAACGCTTGAATTTCTTTTACTACGGGCATTGAAATTCACTTATAACTTAAATTTTACCCCCATCGAAAATTGCATCGTGTTGCCAGCACAGTCACACACCGGAAGTGGAATGAAACCATAAGAAAAATGGTAGGAACTAAACCCTGCCAAGAATATATAGAACAACAACAACTTAAATGATTTGGCCACCTGGTCAGAATGAATCCTTACCAATCACCATCAAGGGCCCTCATCAAGGCCAGCTCCTTGTCGTGGGATGGGGCTTAACAGTCACCAGGGACTGAAAACCAAGACTGGCCAGGCCTTCCTACACCCGAGCAAGACCACAGTCTGCTCTAGCAATTTAAGTGCTGAAGTCGGAGGCAACCAGCCAAAAGGTGCACTACAAAAATCAGGATGCCACACACTCACGCCAATGGGAAGTATGTCTATAACTGCAAATCGATATGGCACTCACCCTGTGATGGACACACAGGCAGGTGCAGCGCCGGGCCCTCAGCCTCGAAAGGGCCCAACCTCTATTACTGGACGTCCTTCTCAATCGCTCTGTGGAGTCAGGGGCGAGAGAATA
Source organism: Megaustenia siamemsis (assembly GCA_032433765.1). Classification (NCBI taxonomy): domain Eukaryota; kingdom Metazoa; phylum Mollusca; class Gastropoda; order Stylommatophora; family Ariophantidae; genus Megaustenia; species Megaustenia siamemsis. Next base: position 436,211 of record JAVIAB010000126.1, read on the forward strand.
GAGCTACTGGCAAACCCAAAAAAAGACCACCCAAAAACATTTATACAGGAAACGACATTGCAGATATAGACAATACTTCAGGCGAACGAAAGATAGATAGACCATCAAGGGCATTCTTCTCAAGAATGCAAGGAAAAAGACAAAGAGGAAGACCCAGAAGAAGATGGATAGATACGGTGACAGAGACATGTAACAACAAAGGAAAATCACTTATTCAGACAGTTCGAGCAGCTCAAGAATGACACCACGACACCTTTTAGGTATCCGTGAAAAGAGAAAAGAGGAAGAAAGTATATAAATTGTCGCATTATTTTCAATTTCTAAAATCCAACCACTACAATGATATCCCTAAATTCTATAAATCTAACCACTACAATATCCCTACATTCTATAAATCTAACCACTACAATGACATCCCTAAATTCTATAAATCTAACCACTACAATGATATGCCAACATTCTATAAATCTAACCACTACAATGATATCCCTAAATTCTATCAATCTAACCACTACAATGATATCCCTAAATTCTATAAATCTAACAATTACAATGATATTCAAACATTCTATAAATCTAACCACTACAATGATATCCCTAAATTCTATCAATCTAACCACTACAATGATATCCCTAAATTCTATAAATCTAATAACTACAATGATATCCCTACATCCTATAAATCTAACCACTACAATTATATCCTTAAATTCTATAAATCTAACCACTACAATGATATCCCTACATTCTATAAACCAAACCACTACAATGATATCCCTACACTCTATACATTCAACCACTACAATGATATCCCTACACTTTATACATCCAACAAGTACAATGATATCCCTACACTTTATACATCCAACCACTACAATGATGTCCCTACACTCTATACATCCAACCACTACAACAATATCCCTACATTCCATAAACCCAACCACTACAACAATATCCCTACATTCCATAAACACAACCACTACAACAATATCCCTACATTCCATAAACCCAAAAACTACAACAATATCCCTACATTCCATAAACCCAACCACTACAACAATATCAATACATTCTATAAATCTAAGCACTACAATGATATCCCTAAATTCTATAAATCTAACCACTACAATGATATCCCTAAATTCTATAAATCTAACCACTACAACAATATCCCTACATTCCATAAACCCAACCACTACAACAATATCCCTATATTCTATAAACCCAACCACTACAACAATATCCCTACATTCCATAAACCCAACCACTACAACAATATCCCTACATTCCATAAACCCAACAACTACAACAATATCCCTACATTCCATAAACCCAACCACTACAACAATATCAATGCATTCTATAAATCTAACTACTACAATGATATCCCTAAATTCTATAAATCTAACCACTACAATGATATCCCTAAATTCTATAAATCTAACCACTACAACAATATCCCTACATTCCATAAACCCAACCACTACAAATTTATCCCTATATTCTATAAACATAACCACTACAACAATATCCCTACATTCCATAAATCCAACCACTACAACAATATCCCTACATTCCATAAACCCAACCACTACAACAATATCCCTACATTCCATAAATCCAACCACTACAACAATATCCCTACATTTCATAAACCCAACCACTACAACATCATCATCATCAAGTACCGGGCCTAGTGGCGTAGGTGATCATGTCTCTCCACAACTTTCGACCTCGACAGTTATTTACCATTTCTGTTGTTGACCTTCTGCCAAGCCATTCTCTTAAGCTGTCTGTTATTTTTTCTCTTTGCTTCCCTCTACCTCTTCATCCCTCAATTTTTCCAGTTGTTACAATATATTCCCGCTGTTCCCTTCTCATTACATGGCCAAAAAATGATGATTGTCTCTTCCTAATATTGGAAATTAGCTCTCTTTTTGCTGTGACCTCTCTCAAAACATCTTCATTACTCTTCTTAGCTGTCCATGGTACTTTCAACATTTTTCTGTAAAACCACATTTCTACAGACACCAGTAATTTTCTTGTCTGTTGTCCTATTGTCCATGATTCGCATCAATATGTTAAGACTGGCTCTACATAACATTTAAGAACTCTTTTTCTTGTTTCTATTGTCAAAAATGGATATAGCACATGATGTCCGAATTAGGGTTTTCCATTGGAATCCCCCTTAACGTTGTTGTCATTATTTCTACTGTTGTGGCGATTCATGATTGTACAAAGAAATTATGACGGTGGTTTTCTGTTGCCTTCCGTCGGTTTGTTTACGGTTGGCTCCGCTAGCCTTTGACTAAAAAGTCTCACCCACAAGGCAGTGGGGTTGTTTTATTTCAGGGTACCCTCCCTTAGCCTTTTACTCTCTCGAGCTTACCTGCAAAGCAGCAGGGCAGCCACAGGTTGTACTGTTTACTGCATACAGTAGCAGGTAAAATTACCCAACCTGACATCACCTGACCACTACAACAATATCCCTATATTCTATAAACCCAACCACTACAACAATATCCCTATATTCTATAAACCCAACCACTACAACAATATCCCTATATTCTATAAACCCAACCACTACAACAATATCCCTATATTCTATAAACCCAACCATTACAACAATATCCCTATATTCTATAAACCCAACCACTACAACAATATCCCTATATTCCATAAACCCAACCACTACAACAATATCCCTACATTCTATAAATCTAACCACTACAATGATATCCCTACATTCTACATTCTATAAATCTAACCACTACAACAATATCCCTACATTCCATAAATCCAACAACTACAACAATATCCCTACATTCCATAAACCCAACCACTACAACATCATCATCATCAAGTACCGGGCCTAGTGGCGTAGGTGATCCTGTCTCTCCACAACTTTCGACCTCGACAGTTATTTATCATTTCTGTTGTTGACCTTCTGCCAAGCCATTCTCTTAAGCTGTCTGTTATTTTTTCTCTTTGCTTCCCTCTATCTCTTCATCCCTCAATTTTTCCAGTTGTTACAATATATTCCCGCTGTTCCCTTCTCATTACATGGCCAAAAAATGATGATTGTCTCTTCCTAATATTGGAAATTAGCTCTCTTTTTGCTGTGACCTCTCTCAAAACATCTTCATTACTCTTCTTAGCTGTCCATGGTACTTTCAACATTTTTCTGTAAAACCACATTTCTACAGACTCCAGTAATTTTCTTGTCTGATGTCCTATTGTCCATGATTCGCATCAATATGTTAAGACTGGCTCTACATAACATTTAAGAACTCTTTTTCTTGTTTCTATTGTCAGAAATGGTTATAGCACATGATGTCCGAACGAGGGTTTTCCATTGGAATCCCCCTTAACGTTGTTGTCGTTATTTCTACTGTTGTGGCGATTCATGATTGTACAAAGAAATTATGACGGTGGTTTTCTGTTGCCTTCCGTCGGTTTGTTTACAGTTGGCTCCGCTAGTCTTTAACTAAAAAGTCTCACCCACAAGGCAGTGGGGTTGTTTTATTTCGGGGTACGCTCCCTTAGCCTTTTACTCTCCCGACCTTACCTGCAAAGCAGCAGGGCAGCCACAGGTTGTACTGTTTACTGCATACAGTAGCAGGTAAAATTACCCGACCTGACATCACCTGAGCACTACAACAATATCCCTACATTCCATAAACCCAACCACTACAACAATATCCCTACATTCCATAAACCCAACCACTACAACAATATCTCTACATTCCATAAACCCAACCATTACAACAATAGCCCTACATTCTATAAACCCAACCACTACAACAATATCCCTATATTCTATAAACCCAACCACTACAACAATATCCCTATATTCTATAAACCCAACCACTACAACAATATCTCTACATTCTATAAACCCAACCATTACAACAATATCCCTACATTCTATAAACCCAACCACTACAATGATATCCTTACATTCTATAAATCCAACCACTACAATGATATCCTTACATTCTATAAATCCAACCACTACAATGATATCCTTACATTCTATAAATCCAACCACTACAATGATATCTCTACATTCCATAAACCCAACCACTACAATGATATCCCTAAATTCTATAAACCCAACCACTACAATGATATCCTTACATTCTATAAACCCAACCACTACAACAATATCCTTACACTCTATACATCCAACCACTACAATAATATCCCTAAATTCTATAAATCTATCCACTACAATAATATCCTATAAATTCAACCACTACAACAATATCCTTACATTCTATAAATCCAACCACTAAAACAATATCCCTACATTCTATACATCCAACCACTACAATGATATCCTTACATTCTATACATCAAACAATTACAACAGTATCCTTACATTCTATAGACCTAACCACTACAACAATATCCCTACATTCCATAAACCCAACCACTACAACAATATCCCTACATTCTATAAATTTAACCAATACAATGATATCCCTAAATTCTATAAATTTAACCACTACAATGATATCCCTAAATTCTATAAATCTAACCACTACAACAATATCCCTACATTACATAAACACAACCACTACAACAATATCCCTATATTCTATAAACCCAACCACTACAACAATATCCCTATATTCTATAAACCCAACCACTACAACAATATCTCTACATTCTATAAACCCAACCATTACAACAATATCCCTACATTCTATAAACCCAACCACTACAATGATATCCTTACATTCTATAAATCCAACCACTACAATGATATCCTTACATTCTATAAATCCAACCACTACAATGATATCCTTACATTCTATAAATCCAACCACTACAATGATATCTCTACATTCCATAAACCCAACCACTACAATGATATCCCTAAATTCTATAAACCCAACCACTACAATGATATCCTTACATTCTATAAACCCAACCACTACAACAATATCCTTACACTCTATACATCCAACCACTACAATAATATCCCTAAATTCTATAAATCTATCCACTACAATAATATCCTATAAATTCAACCACTACAACAATATCCTTACATTCTATAAATCCAACCACTAAAACAATATCCCTACATTCTATACATCCAACCACTACAATGATATCCTTACATTCTATACATCAAACAATTACAACAGTATCCTTACATTCTATAGACCTAACCACTACAACAATATCCCTACATTCCATAAACCCAACCACTACAACAATATCCCTACATTCTATAAATTTAACCACTACAATGATATCCCTAAATTCTATAAATTTAACCACTACAATGATATCCCTAAATTCTATAAATCTAACCACTACAATGATATCCTTAAATTCTATAAATCTAACCGCTACAACAATATCCCTACATTACATAAACACAACCACTACAAATTTATCCCTATATTCTATAAACCCAACCACTACAACAATATCCCTACATTCCATAAACCCAACCATTACAACAATATCCCTATATTCTATAAACCCAACCACTACAACAATATCCATACATTCTATAAACCCAACCACAACAATAATATCCCTACATTCCATAAACCCAACCACTACAACAATATCCATACATTCTATAAACCCAACCACAACAACAATATCCCTACATTCCATAAACCCAACCACTACAACAATATCCCTACATTCCATAAACCCAACCACTACAACAATATCCCTACATTCTTTAAATCTAACCACTACAACAGTATCCTTACATTCTATACATCCAACCACTACAAAAGTATCCTAACATTCTATACATCCAACCACTACAACAGTATCCTTACATTCTATACATCTAACCACTACAACAGTATCCTTACATTCTATACATCCAACCACTGTTATGACCTTAGTATTAGTAAGATACCTGAGAGTAAAGAATAATTATGATCTTATTAAGATGACTTACCCTATAAGACATTAAATTATAATTTACTGAAAAAACGCTTTACAAGATGCTATAGGTTAGGCATTAAATAGAGTAGTATACGACAAAAATCGTATCAAATGGTAGGTAAGACATTAAGCTAAATGGTAAAGAACAAAAATCTTATCAAATGGTAGGTAAGACATTAATTCAAATAAGGTAAGACATAAGAATGGATCTAAATTTCTTTACTGTGAGTGATTCCTCGCCTCCTATCATTTGTCTCAACTGGTTCTCTAAAGCTTTGACAGTCTTTTCATTCTCCAGTAGTTGGCCTTGCAGTTTCTCTGAGGGTCTACTCACATACAGCTTCTGTAGTTTCTGAACAACAGCAAACATGACTTTGTTATGACTTTGTTGTTGAGATTGTAGAGGCTGGGCAAGGTGCTACCTGAAGGGTTGTTATTATGAGATGTGTTGAGATTGTAGAGGCTGGGCAAGGTGCTACCTGAAGGGTTGTCATTATAAGGAGATGTGTTGAGATTGTAGAGGCTGGGCAAGGTGCTACCTAAAGGGTTGTCATTATGAGGAGATGTGTTGAGATTGTAGAGGCTGGGCAAGGTGCTACCTGAAGGGATGTCATTATAAGGAGATGTGTTGAGATTGTAGAGTCTGTGCTAGGTGGTACCTAAAGGGTTGTCATTATGAGGAGATGTGTTGAGATTGTAGAGGCTGGGAAAGGTGCTACCTGAAGGGTTGTCATTATAAGGAGATGTGTAGAGATTGTAGAGGCTGGGCAAGGTGCTACCTGAAGGGTTGTCATTAAGAGATGTGTTGAGATTTTAGAGGCTGGGCAAGGTGCTACCTGAAGGGTTGTCATTAAGAGATGTGTTGAGATTTTAGAGGCTGGGCAAGGTGCTACCTGAAGGGTTGTCATTAAGAGATGTGTTGAGATTGTGGAGGCTGAGCAAGGTGCTACCTGAAGGGTTGTCATTATAAGGAGATGTGTAGAGATTGTAGAGGCTGGGCAAGGTGCTACCTGAAGAGTTGTCATTATGAGATGTGTTGAGATTGTAGAGGCTGGGCAAGGTGCTACCTGAAGAGTTGTCATTATAAGGAGATGTGTAGAGATTGTAGAGGCTGGCAAGGTGCTACCTGAAGGGTTGTCATTATAGTAGAGATTGTAAGCTAGATTGTCTGAGATTTTAGAGGCTGGGCAAGGTGCTACCTGAAGGGTTGTCATTAAGGAGATGTGTTGAGATTGTAGAGGCTGGGCAAGGTGCTACCTGAAGGGTTGTCATTAAGAGATGTGTTGAGATTGTAGAGGCTGGGCAAGGTGCTACCTGAAGGGTTGTCATTAAGAGGAGATGTGGAGGTGAACAAACAAGTGAGAAGATGCATTAAAAGGGATAAGAGGAAATACATAGATGAACTAGCTAAAGAGGCAGAAGAAGCAGCAAATAAAGGGAATATGAAAGAACTGTACAACAGCACAAAGAAATTAGGTGGAAAATACAAACAGATCAACGCCTTTATCAAAGATAAGAAAGGAAATCTGCTTAGTAATATAAGGGAACAAATGGAGAGATGGAAAGAGCACTTTGAAGAACTTTTGAACAGACCCGGCTCAAATAATCCTCCAGATATACTACCAGCAGAAGAAGAGTTACACGTTAACTGTGAAAAACCAAGCAAAGAAGAAATAATGAAAGCCATCAAACTATTAAAAGATGGTAAGGCCAAAGGACTAGATGAAATTCCTTCGGAAGCCATCAAAGCAGATATTAACACCTCTATCAAGATGTTACATGATCTATTGGATAAAATTTGGGAGAGGGAAGAAATACCTAAAGACTGGAGAGAAGGTTATATGATCAAACTACCAAAGAAAGGAAGTTTACAGGAGTGCACAAATTATAGGGGAATTATGCTACTATCAGTGCCAGGAAAAATATTAGGCAGAATCATTCTGGAGAGACTAAAAGAGGCTATAGAGAAACACTTGAGAGATGAACAAGCAGGTTTTAGGAAGAACAGATCATGTGCTGATCAAATAACTACTCTACGTATAATAGTTGAACAAAGTTTAGAACTAAAATCCCCACTTTATATTGGATTCATAGATTACAAAAAGGCATTTGATAATTTAGACAGAAGAATGCTTTGGAAGTTGCTGAGTCATTACGGAATCCCCATAATGTTTATTAACCTGATAAAAACAATTGAGTTATTGAGTTATTTGCGGGTCATCATCATTGCACTCCGAACATGTCCATAGGTGCTCAGATCCCCTCCTCAGCAATTCCCTCAGTGTCCAGCGACTGACGACTCCAGTTCTATGTTGGTTGATAAGTCTTCTTACACGGCCACTAAGTTTCTCATTTCTGGCTGTACCCATCTTAACTCCCATTTCCATCATCCGAAGAAGTGACGTTGATCTGTGTTTGTCGAAGTCCTGTGCTCTTCCCACATCTCGAAGGACATTTATGATGTCCGCCCGATCCATCGGTTGCCCGTCCTCAACGACAGCGCAGCTAGCCAACCTGTCCGCTCTCTCATTTCCCCGTACTCCCGCATGTCCAGGGACATAGACAAAGGTGACCTTACGTATTTTGGATTGCTGCAACGACTCTACCCATTGCATGCGTACAAAGCCCGCCTCCACTTTTTTTATCATGCTCATCAAATCACTCAGTATACATGCGTGGATGTAGTCTTGTGACTCTGACCATTTGAATGCCTTGGTCACTGCCATCACCTCCATTGTCATGCTACTCGTGGTCATGGCGTATGCACCACTGTCTTCCTTGGCTATTCTGCCTGCCGAGCATGCTGTAAATGCCCATGCACTTCTTTCGTGTCGTCTTACAGATCCGTCTGTATAGATGACTGCATCTTTCTCATCGGTATTATCGCAGATGAGACCTTTGACCTCAGCATTATCCACGACCTGGTTCTGTTCCCTACTTTTCCTGTTGAGTGTGACAATACACGAGAAAGTCCCCTTGAATGACGTAGGTACCTGTATCCACTCCTCACCAACGCTGATATTGGTAAGCCCACAGACCTGTTTGATGACATCTTCTGCTCTGCCCACCCATGATTTGCCTCTTTTTAGCCTGGTACCTTTCTCTGTGTTGAGCACGTGGTGCAATGGATGCTCTGTATCTGTACTAATCTTCAGGTATGCTCGTGCTCTCCAGATCTTGATTCTGTCATCCATGGTTGGAAAGTCAAGAAGATACCTCATTGCTACACAGGGAGTGTCCCTCGTACATCCCAGGATAATACGCATGGCTTCATTTTGTATTTTCTCCAGCCTATCAATTTGAGTCGTACTGACAGTAAGAATTGCCAGGGCATACTCGATTGGTACGAGGACTAATCCCTGAAACAGAAGAGTAAGTAGCCTCTGCTCGATGTTGGCAGCTGCCATGACCTTCAAGGTGGCTAATCCTTTGCGGGATTTTGTTATCACATGGTCGACGTGGTCCCGAAAACACAGGCTGCGATCAAACTTAACTCCGAGGTATGTCATCAACTTGTCCCTGGTCACCTCATCAGCTCCCATTCATACTACCGGTGTGGTCGTATTAACGATATGATTGTTAAGGGAGAACCATGAAACTGATGCTTTATTAGGATTAACCAAGGCACCTGAAACCCCACACCAGGAAGAAATGCGATCGAGTTCGTCTTGCATTGTGGAGGCGATTCCCCGTCTGTCTCTTCCCTGTCGATATACCAGAATATCATCAGCAAAAGTCATAGTTCTTCCCCTCCCATCCAGCTGTTGGGCCGTGATCGTTATTGTGTACACGTTAAATAGAACTGGTGACAATGGTGAGCCTTGTGGTAGCCCAGGACAAATGGATGTTGGCTCGGAAGACCAACTTCCACATCTGAGTATCACCTTCCTCTGAAACAGTGCCGCGGCGATCCATCTAATGAGGAAGGGGTTCACCGCCAGTTTGAGAAGCATATGCATGAGATATTCAAATGGTACCCTGTTGTATGCATCCTCCAGATCTATAGCAGCAGCACATGTCTCCTCTCATCTGTGGAAGCCTTCGAAGACGTCATAGGCAAATACTGCCGCATTGAGCCATGTCTCTTTGTTATATCTATAACCTCCGAGTGTGGATGGGAATACGCGTTTCTGTTCAAGGCGACAGGTGAGGACGCGGGCAACTATTTTCTCCAGCAGCTTGCCTGCAGTGTTCTGCATTGTGATGATTCTGTAGGCACTGATCTGAGAATGGTCCTTGTTTGGCTTCGGTAGCGGTAGTAAGTAGCTGTGTAGCCACTCCTCCTTAATCTGGCCACTCCGAATACTGGCATTAAACTCATTGGCCAGTGTTGTCAAGTCGTCATCAGCTAAATCGCCTATGTCATCATACCGAACACCATCTGGACCAGGAGCAGTGTTGTGTGACCTTTTAAGTGTCGTGCGAATGGTATCGGTTGTGATTGTCAGATCTTCTTCCAGCCCTACATCCCTACACAAATTTGACAAAGATCCCCGTATCCTCATTCTTACAGCCTCATTTCTTTGGTCCGTCTGCTTAATGTAGCGGGCAAGCAGGGCCTTCCCTTTGCTCTCATCAGATTTGTGCCATATCTGGACTGTGCTCTGAAAGTCTGGTATACCTCTGTGTCGTGGTGTGCCATTCATGCACTGATGAAGGCGCCAGAATGTGGCGAGCGATTTTTCTGAGCACACTTTTTTACAGAAGTCATCCCATTTGGCATCCTTAGCCTGCTTAGCGCATAGTTTAAAGTGCATCATTTTTTGGTCGACCTCTACTTTCAGACGCTTCAAGAGCTCAGGTTGTGTTCTACCATACCTTCTGGCTTTCTGCCATGTCTTGACCATTTGTCTCTTGCTCCGCCAAGCTTCCTCGACATCTACATTCCACCAGGGTGGCTGCGTCCATCTCTCCTGCCTCCTACGAGGGGCGCTCCGTTTCCTATGTCTGATTTTGCTAATGACGTCCTGGTCTGTTTACTCATAGTTGAATGTGTGGAGGACAACAATGTATGAAGGAACAAAATGTAGTGTGGTGCATGAAGGACAGCTTACAGAAGCATTTGAAATAAAAACAGGAGTAAGGCAAGGATGCCTTCTGTCTCCATTTCTCTTTCTACTGGCCATAGATTGGATTATGAAAATAACTCAAAACAACAAAAATGGGATCCAGTGGTCACTGAGCAAACAACTTGATGATTTAGACTTTGCTGATGACATAGCTCTCCTATCACACAGCCATCAACAGATGCAGGATAAAATGAGTATATTAGATGAGAGATCACAACAGCTAGGACTAAAGATTAATAGAGATAAGACCAACATTATGAGAATTAATGCAGTTGGCAATAACCAAATAAAACTAGGAGAAATACCTCTACTAGACGTACAATCTTACATATATCTGGGCAGTAATATAGATAAAGAGGGAAAAACAGAAAATGATACCAAAATAAGGATATCAAAAGCAAGAGGAGCTTTCATTGCACTGGGAAACATATGGAAATCCAAAGAAATTAGGCTAAATACAAAAATAAAATTTTCAACTCAAATGTTAAGTCGGTCCTATTATATGGCTGTGAAACATGGAGAATAACAAAATTGACAATCACGAAGGTACAGACTTTCATTAATGGATGCTTGTGCAGAATAAAGGGATGGAAATGGCAGGACAAAGTCACTAACGTGGAATTATGGAAATGTACCGGTCAAATACCAGTGGATAAAGAGATACAGCGAAGACGATGGCGATGGATAGGACACACACTATGGAAGCCAACTGAGAGTATTACACCTTAGGCCCTTTTTGGAATCCCCAGGGGAAAAGACAAAGAGGAAGACCAAGGAATTCTTGGAGAAGACAGATCGAAGCAGAGATGAAGATGATGGGGAAGACATGGAATGATCTTAAAAGAATTGCAAAAAAACAGAACGACTTGGAAAGTGTTTGTTGAAGACCTATGCTCCACTGGGAGCTAAAAGGTAGAAGAAGGTGCTACCTGAAGGGTTGTCATTATAAGGAGATGTGTTGAGATTGTAGAGGCTGGGCAAGGTGCTACCTGAAGGGTTGTCATTAAGAGGAGATGTGTTGAAATTGTAGAGGCTGGGAAAGATGCTACCTGAAGGGTTGTCTTTATGAGATGTGTTGAGATTGTACAGGCTGGGAAAGATGCTACCTGAAGGGTTGTCATTATGAGATGTGTTGAGATTGTAGAGGCTGGCAAAGATGTTACCTGAAGGGTTGTCATTATGAGATGTGTTGAGATTGTAGAGGCTGGGCAAGGTGCTACCTGAAGGGTTGTCAGTATGAGATGTATTGAGATTGTAGAAGCTGGGAAAGATGCTACCTGAAGGGTTGTCATTATGAGGAGATGTGTTGAGATTGTGGAGGCTGGGAAAGATGCTACCTGAAGGGTTGTCATTATGAGATGTGTTGAGATTGTAGAGGCTGGGCAAGGTGCTACCCGAAGGGTTGTCATTATGAGGAGATGTGTTGAGATTGTAGAGGCTGGGCAAGGTGCTACCAGAAGAGTTGTCACTATGAGGAGATGTGTTGAGATTGTGGAGGCTGGGAAAGATGCTACCTGAAGGGTTGTCATTATGAGATGTGTTGAGATTGTAGAGGCTTGGAAAGATGCTACCTGAAGGGTTGTCATTATGAGGAGTTGTGTTGAGATTGTAGAGGATGGGAAAGATGCTACCTGAAGGGTTGTCATTATGAGGAGATGTGTTGGGATTGTAGAGGCTTGGCAAGGTGCTACCTGAAGGGTTGTCATTATGATGAGATGTGATGAGATTGTAGAGGCTGGGCTAGGTGCTACCTGAAGGGTTGTCATTATGAGGAGATGTGTTGAAATTGTAGAGGCTGGGAAAGATGCTACCTGAAGGGTTGTCATTATGATGAGGTGTGTTGAGATTGTAGAGGCTGGGAAAGGTGCTACCTAAAGGGTTGTCATTATGAGATGTGTTGAGATTGTAGAAGCTGGGAAAGATGTTACCTGAAGGGTTGTCATTATGAGATGTGTTGAGATTGTAGAGGCTGGGCAAGGTGCTACCTGAAGGGTTGTCATTATGAGATGTGTTGAGATTGTAGAAGCTGGGAAAGATGCTATCTGAAGGGTTGTCATTATGAGGAGATGTGTTGAGATTGTAGAGGCTGGGAAAGATGCTACCTGAAGGGTTGCCATTATGAGAAGATGTGTTGAGATTGTAGAGGCTGGGCAATGTGCTACCTGAAGATTTGTCCTTATTAGGAGATGTGTTGAGATTGTAGAGGCTGGGCAAGGTGCTACCTGAAGGGTTGTCATTATAAGGAGATGTTGATCTTTATTCTGTTGTTTGTGTTGTTGTAATTTTCTGAAGAAGGTAAGCTGAAACATCAGTATTTTGTTGTGTTCCTTTGTTGTGTTCCTTTGTTGTGTTCCTTTGTTGTGCAGCAGTCACCATACTTGTAGAAGTGTACATTACAGCCCTCCACTTGCTCTGCATCTTACTACACTAATCATTCAACATGGCAAGCTTGTGCTGTGACTAGGCCTGTCACTGAGGTCGTCACATGGGAATCCATACAGAAGTTGTCATCCTAAGAGTGCATAAAATACAAGTATGGTTCTGGGTCTTGTGTCCAGTGCTACGTGTGGCCAGTGATACATGTTGCCAGTGCTACATGTGGCCAGTGCTATGTGTTGCCAGTGCTACATGTGGCCAGTGCTATGTGTTGCCAGTGCTACATGTGCCCAGTGCTACATGTGCCCAGTGCTATGTGTCGCCAGTGCTATGTGTTGCCAGTGCTACATGTGGCCAGTGCTACATGTGGCCAGTGCTATGTTTTGGGATTTGTAGTATACCAACATGGCAGGGAAGTGGGTAGGGAAACTCAATTGTAGAATTGTGGTGTCAGGGCTGGATACACAGAATACCAGTCAGAGTATGTTACAGAATATCAACAGACACGTGATAGGACAGACCGCTTGTGAGAGTCTTGATCTATTGTCCTGGGCATGCTTGGCTTTACAGCAGTGACACCGTGGATGGATTGTTCTTTACCATTCTGATTTCTTATCAGAGGCAGAAGAGACATGGAGAGACTGACTTTAGGAATAAGAAGGGATCAGGCCAACAACTCTACTACGTCTAGAATGAGCTGCACTAGTAGATCAAGGAGAAATAACAAGACAGATAAGAAATGAAAGGATAAAATAAAAGGGAGATGTCTTACATATTTTAATAGAATAAAAATGATAATAAAAATTAATCAGCTAAAAAATATTCTTAAATCAAATTATCCAAAAAAATGTGAAAGGTGAGATAGTTAGTGAGATAAGAGACACACGAGGTTGAGATGAAATATGGTGAGAGATGAAATATGGTGAGAGATGAAATATGGTGAGAGATGAAATATGGTGAGAGATGAAATATGGTGTGAGATGAAATATGGTGTGAGATGAAATATGGTGTGAGATGAAATATGGTGTGAGATGAAATATGGTGAGAGATGAAATATGGTGAGAGATGAAATATGGTGAGAGATGAAATATGGTGTGAGATGTAATATGGTGTGAGATGAAATATGGTGTGAGATGAAATATGGTGTGAGATGAAATATGGTGAGAGAGCTGGTGAAGGAGATAGTGAAATGTGTGGATTAGAAGAGTGATATTTGATGTGACTGTTCGCAAGGCCTCATTCACCACAGAGAGCACTAGAGAAACAGAAACCAATCAATCTCTCACCTCAAGTTCCTCTTTGGCAGTCTCATACATGGCCCTTGTAACGAGCACTTTCTGCTGCCAGAGTTCTCTGTCCTTGTCAGGCTGCCCATACATTATTGGTACATCATTAGGGCATGCAGTGTTAGAGAACACAAGCTTTACTCAACTTTCACAGACATTCATCTATAGCTAGACTGACAAATCACTTAGAACTGATTAAGTTTGGCTGACATTCATTGAGTAACTTAAACACTTGAGGATTTCCCTTTGAGTAATTTAAACACTTGAGGATTTCCCTTTGAGTAACTTAAACACTTGAGGATTTCCCTTTGAGTAACTTAAACACTTGAGGATTTCATTTTGAGTAATTTAAACACTTGAGGATTTCCCTTTGAGTAATTTAAACACTTGAGGATTTCCCTTTGAGTAACTTAAACACTTGAGGATTTCACTTAGCGAAACTTAAACACTTGAAGATTCCTATTAACAGAGGGGAATAGGAGGATAATAATCGCTAGTGATCATGGGTTGGAGGAGGTGTGTCAGTTCTCCAGGGTGAATTAGCTGAGGTTATCAGTGAAGCAGGTAATCATACCAGTAACAAGGTCATCATTGAAGCACTGGAAAGTTAGTGGGGGCAGACTATGGCACCAGAGTTTCAAGAGATGTTATAGAGGTCCTCTCAAAAATGGGTTGTTTACCTGTCTCAATTCTTGAGGCAGCATTCATAAATGATGGTAAGAGGTGATTGGTTCAGTGTGACACTAAAGTATGAGGTGACTGGTTCAGTGTGAGACTAAAGTATGAGGTGACTGGTTCAGTGTGAGACTAAAGTATGAGGTGACTGGTTCAGTGTGAGACTAAAGTATGAGGTGACTGGTTCAGTGTGAGACTAAAGTATGAGGTGATTGGTTCAGTGTGACACTAAAGTAAGAGGTGATTGGTTCAGTGTGAAACTAACTAAAGTAAGAGGTGATTGGTTCAGTGTGAGACTAACTAAAGTAAGAGGTGATTGGTTCAGTGTGAGACTAGCTAAAGTAAGAGGTGATTGGTTCAGTGTGACACTAACTAAAGTAATAGGGGATTGGTTCAGTGTGAGACTAACTAAAGTAAGAGGTGATTGGTTCAGTGTGAGACTAACTAAAGTAAGAGGTGATTGGTTCAGTGTGAGACTAGCTAAAGTAAGAGGTGACTGGTTCAGTGTGAGACTAGCTAAAGTAAGAGGTGATTGGTTCAGTGTGAGACTAGCTAAAGTAAGAGGTGATTGGTTCAGTGTGAGACTAGCTAAAGTAAGAGGTGACTGGTTCAGTGTGAGACTAACTAAAGTAAGAGGTGATTGGTTCAGTGTGAGACTAACTAAAGTAAGAGGTGATTGGTTCAGCGTGAGACTAATTAAAGTAAGCGGTGATTGGTTCAGTGTGAGACTAGCTAAAGTAAGAGGTGACTGGTTCAGTGTGAGACTAACTAAAGTAAGAGGTGATTGGTTCAGTGTGAGACTAGCTAAAGTAAGAGGTGACTGGTTCAGTGTGAGACTAACTAAAGTAAGAGGTGATTGGTTCAGTGTGAGACTAGCTAAAGTAAGAGGTGATTGGTTCAGTGTGAAACTAGCTAAAGCAAGAGGTGATTCGTTTGGTGTGAGACTAGCTAAAGCAAGAGGTGATTGGTTCAGTGTGAAACTAAAGTAAGAGGTGATTGGTTCAGTGTGAGACTAACTAAAGTAAGAGGTGATTGGTTCATTGTGAGACTAGCTAAAGTAAGAGGTGAATGGTTCAGTGTGAGACTAAAGTATGAGGTGACTGGTTCAGTGTGAGACTAAAGTATGAGGTGACTGGTTCAGTGTGAGACTAAAGTATGAGGTGATTGGTTCAGTGTGACACTAAAGTAAGAGGTGAATGGTTCAGTGTGACACTAACTAAAGTAAGAGGTGATTGGTTCAGTGTGAGACTAACTAAAGTAAGAGGTGATTGGTTCAGTGTGAGACTAAAGTATGAGGTGATTGGTTCAGTGTGTGACTAAAGTATGAGGTGATTGGTTCAGTGTGACACTAAAGTATGAGGTGATTGGTTCAGTGTGACACTAAAGTATGAGGTGACAGGTTCAGTGTGAGACTAGCTAAAGTAAGAGGTGACTGGTTCAGTGTAAGACTAAAGTATGAGGTGATTGGTTCAGTGTGAGACTAAAGTATGAGGTGATTGGTTCAGTGTGACACTAACGTATGAGGTGACTGGTTCAGTGTGAGACTAAAGTATGAGGTGACTGGTTCAGTGTGAGACTAGCTAAAGTAAGAGGTGAATGGTTCAGTGTGAGACTAAAGTATGAGGTGATTGGTTCAGTGTGAGACTAAAGTATGAGGTGATTGGTTCAGTGTGACACTAAAGTATGAGGTGACTGTTTCAGTGTGAGACTAAAGTATGAGGTGACTGGTTCAGTGTGAGACTAAAGTATGAGGTGATTGGTTCAGTGTGAGACTAGCTAAAGTAAGAGGTGACTGGTTCAGTGTGAGACTAAAGTATGAGGTGATTGGTTCAGTGTGAGACTAAAGTATGAGGTGATTGGTTCAGTGTGACACTAAAGTATGAGGTGACTGGTTCAGTGTGAGACTAAAGTATGATGTGACTGGTTCAGTGTGACACTAAAGTAAGAGGTGAATGGTTCAGTGTGACACTAACTGAAGTAAGAGGTGATTGGTTCAGTGTGATACTAACTAAAGTAAGAGGTGATTGGTTCAGTGTGAGACTAGCTAAAGTAAGAGGTTATTGGTTCAGTGTGACACTAAAGTAAGAGGTGATTGGTTCAGTGTGACACTAACTAAAGTAAGAGGTGACTGGTTCAGTGAGACTAGCTAAAGTAAGAGGTGATTGGTTCAGTGTGAAACTAGAGAAAGCAAGAGGTGATTCGTTTGGTGTGAGACTAGCTAAAGCAAGAGGTGATTGGTTCAGTGTGAGACTAGCTAAAGAAAGAGGTGACTGGTTCAGTGTGAGACTAGCTAAAGTAAAAGGTGATTGGTTCAGTGTGAGACTAACTAGAGTAAGAGGTGACTGGTTCAGTGTGAGACTAACTAAAGTAAGAGGTGGCAGGTTCAGTGTGAGACTAGCTAAAGTAAGAGGTGACTGGTTCAGTGTGAGACTAACTAAAGTAAGAGGTGATTAGTTCAGTGTGAGACTAACTAAAGTAAGAGGTGATTGGTTCAGTGTGACACTAAAGTAAGAGGTGATTGGTTCAGTGTGAGACTAGCTAAAGAAAGAGGTGACTGGTTCAGTGTGAGACTAGCTAAAGTAAGAGGTGATTGGTTCAGTGTGAGACTAGCTAAAGTAAGAGGTGACTGGTTCAGTGTGAGACTAACTAAAGTAAGAGGTGACTGGTTCAGTGTGAGACTAGCTAAAGTAAGAGGTGACTGGTTCAGTGTGAGACTAACTAAAGTAAGAGGTGATTAGTTCAGTGTGAGACTAACTAAAGTAAGAGGTGATTGGTTCAGTGTGACACTAACTAGAGTAAGAGGTGATTGGTTCAGTGTGACACTAACTAAAGTAAGAGGTGACTGGTTCAGTGTGAGATTAGCTAAAGTAAGAGGTGATTAGTTCAGTGTGAGACTAACTAAAGTAAGAGGTGATTGGTTCAGTGTGACACTAACTAGAGTAAGAGGTGACTGGTTCAGTGTGAGACTAAAGTATGAGGTGACTGGTTCAGTGTGAGACTAAAGTATGAGGTGATTGGTTCAGTGTGACACTAAAGTAAGAGGTGAATGGTTCAGTGTGACACTAACTAAAGTAAGAGGTGATTGGTTCAGTGTGAGACTAACTAAAGTAAGAGGTGATTGGTTCAGTGTGAGACTAAAGTATGAGGTGATTGGTTCAGTGTGACACTAAAGTATGAGGTGATTGGTTCAGTGTGACACTAAAGTATGAGGTGACAGGTTCAGTGTGAGACTAGCTAAAGTAAGAGGTGACTGGTTCAGTGTAAGACTAAAGTATGAGGTGATTGGTTCAGTGTGAGACTAAAGTATGAGGTGATTGGTTCAGTGTGACACTAACGTATGAGGTGACTGGTTCAGTGTGAGACTAAAGTATGAGGTGACTGGTTCAGTGTGAGACTAGCTAAAGTAAGAGGTGAATGGTTCAGTGTGAGACTAAAGTATGAGGTGATTGGTTCAGTGTGAGACTAAAGTATGAGGTGATTGGTTCAGTGTGACACTAAAGTATGAGGTAACTGTTTCAGGGTGAGACTAAAGTATGAGGTGACTGGTTCAGTGTGAGACTAAAGTATGAGGTGATTGGTTCAGTGTGAGACTAGCTAAAGTAAGAGGTGACTGGTTCAGTGTGAGACTAAAGTATGAGGTGATTGGTTCAGTGTGAGACTAAAGTATGAGGTGATTGGTTCAGTGTGACACTAAAGTATGAGGTGACTGGTTCAGTGTGAGACTAAAGTATGATGTGACTGGTTCAGTGTGACACTAAAGTAAGAGGTGAATGGTTCAGTGTGACACTAACTGAAGTAAGAGGTGATTGGTTCAGTGTGAGACTAACTAAAGTAAGAGGTGATTAGTTCAGTGTGAGACTAACTAAAGTAAGTGGTGATTGGTTCAGTGTGACACTAAAGTAAGAGGTGATTGGTTCAGTGTGAGACTAGCTAAAGAAAGAGGTGACTGGTTCAGTGTGAGACTAGCTAAAGTAAGAGGTGATTGGTTCAGTGTGAGACTAGCTAAAGTAAGAGGTGACTGGTTCAGTGTGAGACTAACTAAAGTAAGAGGTGACTGGTTCAGTGTGAGACTAGTTAAAGTAAGAGGTGACTGGTTCAGTGTGAGACTAACTAAAGTAAGAGGTGATTAGTTCAGTGTGAGACTAACTAAAGTAAGAGGTGATTGGTTCAGTGTGACACTAACTAGAGTAAGAGGTGATTGGTTCAGTGTGAGACTAACTAAAGTAAGAGGTGACTGGTTCAGTGTGAGATTAGCTAAAGTAAGAGGTGATTAGTTCAGTGTGAGACTAACTAAAGTAAGAGGTGATTGGTTCAGTGTGACACTAACTAGAGTAAGAGGTGACTGGTTCAGTGTGAGACTAAAGTATGAGATGACTGGTTCAGTGTGAGACTAAAGTATGAGGTGATTGGTTCAGTGTGACACTAAAGTAAGAGGTGAATGGTTCAGTGTGACACTAACTAAAGTAAGAGGTGATTTGTTCAGTGTGAGACTAACTAAAGTAAGAGGTGATTGGTTCAGTGTGAGACTAAAGTATGAGGTGATTGGTTCAGTGTGACACTAAAGTATGAGGTGATTGGTTCAGTGTGACACTAAAGTATGAGGTGACAGGTTCAGTGTGAGACTAGCTAAAGTAAGAGGTGACTGGTTCAGTGTAAGACTAAAGTATGAGGTGATTGGTTCAGTGTGAGACTAAAGTATGAGGTGATTGGTTCAGTGTGACACTAACGTATGAGGTGACTGGTTCAGTGTGAGACTAAAGTATGAGGTGACTGGTTCAGTGTGAGACTAGCTAAAGTAAGAGGTGAATGGTTCAGTGTGAGACTAAAGTATGAGGTGATTGGTTCAGTGTGAGACTAAAGTATGAGGTGATTGGTTCAGTGTGACACTAAAGTATGAGGTAACTGTTTCAGGGTGAGACTAAAGTATGAGGTGACTGGTTCAGTGTGAGACTAAAGTATGAGGTGATTGGTTCAGTGTGAGACTAGCTAAAGTAAGAGGTGTCTGGTTCAGTGTGAGACTAAAGTATGAGGTGATTGGTTCAGTGTGAGACTAAAGTATGAGGTGATTGGTTCAGTGTGACACTAAAGTATGAGGTGACTGGTTCAGTGTGAGACTAAAGTATGATGTGACTGGTTCAGTGTGACACTAAAGTAAGAGGTGAATGGTTCAGTGTGACACTAACTGAAGTAAGAGGTGATTGGTTCAGTGTGATACTAACTAAAGTAAGAGGTGATTGGTTCAGTGTGAGACTAGCTAAAGTAAGAGGTGATTGGTTCAGTGTGACACTAAAGTAAGAGGTGATTGGTTCAGTGTGACACTAACTAGAGTAAGAGGTGACTGGTTCAGTGAGACTAGCTAAAGTAAGAGGTGATTGGTTCAGTGTGAAACTAGCTAAAGCAAGAGGTGATTCGTTTGGTGTGAGACTAGCTAAAGCAAGAGGTGATTGGTTCAGTGTGAGACTAGCTAATGAAAGAGGTGACTGGTTCAGTGTGAGACTAGCTAAAGTAAGAGGTGATTGGTTCAGTGTGAGACTAACTAGAGTAAGAGGTGACTGGTTCAGTGTGAGACTAACTAAAGTAAGAGGTGACAGGTTCAGTGTGAGACTAGCTAAAGTAAGAGGTGACTGGTTCAGTGTGAGACTAACTAAAGTAAGAGGTGATTAGTTCAGTGTGAGACTAACTAAAGTAAGAGGTGATTGGTTCAGTGTGACACTAAAGTAAGAGGTGATTGGTTCAGTGTGAGACTAGCTAAAGAATGAGGTGACTGGTTCAGTGTGAGACTAGCTAAAGTAAGAGGTGATTGGTTCAGTGTGAGACTAGCTAAAGTAAGAGGTGACTGGTTCAGTGTGAGACTAACTAAAGTAAGAGGTGACTGGTTCAGTGTGAGACTAGCTAAAGTAAGAGGTGACTGGTTCAGTGTGAGACTAACTAAAGTAAGAGGTGACTGGTTCAGTGTGAGATTAGCTAAAGTAAGAGGTGATTAGTTCAGTGTGAGACTAACTAAAGTAAGAGGTGATTGGTTCAGTGTGACACTAACTAGAGTAAGAGGTGACTGGTTCAGTGTGAGACTAACTAAAGTAAGAGGTGACTGGTTCAGTGTGAGACTAGCTAAAGTAAGAGGTGATTAGTCCAGTGTGAGACTAGCTAAAGTAAGAGGTGACTGGTTCAGTGTGAGACTAACTAGAGTAAGAGGTGATTGGTTTAGTGTGAGACTAACTAAAGTAAGAGGTGACTGGTTCAGTGTGAGACTAGCTAAAGCAAGAGGTGATTAGTCCAGTGTCAGACTAGCTAAAGTAAGAGGTGACTGGTTCAGTGTGAGACTAACTAAAGTAAGAGGTGATTAGTTCAGTGTGAGACTAGCTAAAGCAAGAGACGAATGGTTCATTGTGAGACTAGCTAGAATAAGAGATGACTGGTTCAATGTGAGACTAACTAAAGTGAGAGGTGACTGGTTCAATGTGAGACTAGCTAAAGTAAGAGATGAATGGTTCATTGTGAGACTAACTAGAGTAAGAGGTGAATGGTTCAGTGTGAAACTAACTAGAGTAAGAGGTGATGGTTCAGTGTTAGACTAGCTAAAGTAAGAGGTGAATGGTTCAGTGTGAGACTAGCTAAAGTAAGAGGTGAATGGTTCAGTTTGAGACTAGCTAAAGTAAGAGGTGAATGGTTCAGTGTAAGACTAGCTAAAGTAAGAGGTGACTGGTTCAGTGTGAGACTAACTAAAGTAAGAGGTGAATGGTTCAGTGTGAGACTAGCTAAAGTAAGAGGTGACTGGTTCAGTGTGAGACTAACTAAAGTAAGAGGTGATTTGTTCAGTGTGAGACTAACTAAAGTAGGAGGTGACTGCTTCAGTGTGAGACTAACTAAAGTAGGAGGTGACTGGTTCAGTGTGAGACTAGCTAAAGTAAGAGGTGATGGTTCAGTGTGACACTAACTAAAGTAAGAGGTGAATGGTTCAGTGTGAGACTAGCTAAAGTAAGAGGTGACTGGTTCAGTGTGAGACTAGCTAAAGTAAGAGGTGACTGGTTCAGTGTGATTCTAGCTAAAGTAAGAGGTGATTGGTTCAGTGTGAGACTGACTAAAGTAAGAGGTGATTGGTTCAGTGTGACACTAAAGTAAGAGGTGATTGGTACAGTGTGACACTAAAGTAAGAGGTGATTGGTTCAGTGTGACACTAAAGTAAGAGGTGATTGGTTCAGTGTGACACTAAAGTAAGAGGTGATTGGTTCAGTGTGACACTAACTAAAGTAAGAGGTGATGGTTCAGTGTGAGACTAACTAAAGCAAGAGGTGATGGTTCAGTGTGAGACTAGCTAAAGTAAGAGGTGACTGGTTCAGTGTGACACTAACTAAAGTAAGAGGTGAATGGTTCAGTGTGAGACTACCTAAAGTAAGAGGTGATTGGTTCAGTGTGACACTAACTAAAGTAAGAGGTGATGGTTCAGTGTGAGACTAGCTAAAGTAAGAGGTGACTGGTTCAGTGTGACACTAACTAAAGTAAGAGGTGAATGGTTCAGTGTGAGACTAGCTAAAGTAAGAGGTGACTGGTTCAGTGTGACACTAACTAAAACAAGAGGTGATGGTTCAGTGTGAGACTAGCTAAAGTAAGAGGTGACTGGTTCAGTGTGACACTAACTAAAGTAAGAGGTGATTGGTTCAGTGTGAGACTAACTAAAGTAAGAGGTGAATGGTTCAGTGTGACACTAAAGTAAGAGATGATTGGTTCAGTGTGACACTAAAGTAAGAGGTGATTGGTTCAGTGTGACACTAAAGTAAGAGGTGATTGGTTCAGTGTGACACTAACTAAAGTAAGAGGTGATGGTTCAGTGTGAGACTAACTAAAGCAAGAGGTGACTGGTTCAGTGTGAGACTAACTAAAGTAAGAGGTGACTGGTTCAGTGTGAGACTAGCTAAAGTAAGAGGTGACTGGTTCAGTGTGACACTAACTAAAGTAAGAGGTGACTGGTTCAGTGTGACACTAACTAAAGTAAGAGGTGATTGGTTCAGTGTGAGACTAGCTAAAGTAAGAGGTGATGGTTCAGTGTGAGACTAAAGTATGAGGTGATTGGTTCAGTGTGACACTAAAGTATGAGGTAACTGTTTCAGGGTGAGACTAAAGTATGAGGTGACTGGTTCAGTGTGAGACTAAAGTATGAGGTGATTGGTTCAGTGTGAGACTAGCTAAAGTAAGAGGTGTCTGGTTCAGTGTGAGACTAAAGTATGAGGTGATTGGTTCAGTGTGAGACTAAAGTATGAGGTGATTGGTTCAGTGTGACACTAAAGTATGAGGTGACTGGTTCAGTGTGAGACTAAAGTATGATGTGACTGGTTCAGTGTGACACTAAAGTAAGAGGTGAATGGTTCAGTGTGACACTAACTGAAGTAAGAGGTGATTGGTTCAGTGTGATACTAACTAAAGTAAGAGGTGATTGGTTCAGTGTGAGACTAGCTAAAGTAAGAGGTGATTGGTTCAGTGTGACACTAAAGTAAGAGGTGATTGGTTCAGTGTGACACTAACTAGAGTAAGAGGTGACTGGTTCAGTGAGACTAGCTAAAGTAAGAGGTGATTGGTTCAGTGTGAAACTAGCTAAAGCAAGAGGTGATTCGTTTGGTGTGAGACTAGCTAAAGCAAGAGGTGATTGGTTCAGTGTGAGACTAGCTAATGAAAGAGGTGACTGGTTCAGTGTGAGACTAGCTAAAGTAAGAGGTGATTGGTTCAGTGTGAGACTAACTAGAGTAAGAGGTGACTGGTTCAGTGTGAGACTAACTAAAGTAAGAGGTGACAGGTTCAGTGTGAGACTAGCTAAAGTAAGAGGTGACTGGTTCAGTGTGAGACTAACTAAAGTAAGAGGTGACTGGTTCAGTGTGAGACTAACTAAAGTAAGAGGTGATTAGTTCAGTGTGAGACTAACTAAAGTAAGAGGTGATTGGTTCAGTGTGACACTAACTAGAGTAAGAGGTGATTGGTTCAGTGTGAGACTAACTAAAGTAAGAGGTGACTGGTTCAGTGTGAGATTAGCTAAAGTAAGAGGTGATTAGTTCAGTGTGAGACTAACTAAAGTAAGAGGTGATTGGTTCAGTGTGACACTAACTAGAGTAAGAGGTGACTGGTTCAGTGTGAGACTAAAGTATGAGATGACTGGTTCAGTGTGAGACTAAAGTATGAGGTGATTGGTTCAGTGTGACACTAAAGTAAGAGGTGAATGGTTCAGTGTGACACTAACTAAAGTAAGAGGTGATTTGTTCAGTGTGAGACTAACTAAAGTAAGAGGTGATTGGTTCAGTGTGAGACTAAAGTATGAGGTGATTGGTTCAGTGTGACACTAAAGTATGAGGTGATTGGTTCAGTGTGACACTAAAGTATGAGGTGACAGGTTCAGTGTGAGACTAGCTAAAGTAAGAGGTGACTGGTTCAGTGTAAGACTAAAGTATGAGGTGATTGGTTCAGTGTGAGACTAAAGTATGAGGTGATTGGTTCAGTGTGACACTAACGTATGAGGTGACTGGTTCAGTGTGAGACTAAAGTATGAGGTGACTGGTTCAGTGTGAGACTAGCTAAAGTAAGAGGTGAATGGTTCAGTGTGAGACTAAAGTATGAGGTGATTGGTTCAGTGTGAGACTAAAGTATGAGGTGATTGGTTCAGTGTGACACTAAAGTATGAGGTAACTGTTTCAGGGTGAGACTAAAGTATGAGGTGACTGGTTCAGTGTGAGACTAAAGTATGAGGTGATTGGTTCAGTGTGAGACTAGCTAAAGTAAGAGGTGTCTGGTTCAGTGTGAGACTAAAGTATGAGGTGATTGGTTCAGTGTGAGACTAAAGTATGAGGTGATTGGTTCAGTGTGACACTAAAGTATGAGGTGACTGGTTCAGTGTGAGACTAAAGTATGATGTGACTGGTTCAGTGTGACACTAAAGTAAGAGGTGAATGGTTCAGTGTGACACTAACTGAAGTAAGAGGTGATTGGTTCAGTGTGATACTAACTAAAGTAAGAGGTGATTGGTTCAGTGTGAGACTAGCTAAAGTAAGAGGTGATTGGTTCAGTGTGACACTAAAGTAAGAGGTGATTGGTTCAGTGTGACACTAACTAGAGTAAGAGGTGACTGGTTCAGTGAGACTAGCTAAAGTAAGAGGTGATTGGTTCAGTGTGAAACTAGCTAAAGCAAGAGGTGATTCGTTTGGTGTGAGACTAGCTAAAGCAAGAGGTGATTGGTTCAGTGTGAGACTAGCTAATGAAAGAGGTGACTGGTTCAGTGTGAGACTAGCTAAAGTAAGAGGTGATTGGTTCAGTGTGAGACTAACTAGAGTAAGAGGTGACTGGTTCAGTGTGAGACTAACTAAAGTAAGAGGTGACAGGTTCAGTGTGAGACTAGCTAAAGTAAGAGGTGACTGGTTCAGTGTGAGACTAACTAAAGTAAGAGGTGATTAGTTCAGTGTGAGACTAACTAAAGTAAGAGGTGATTGGTTCAGTGTGACACTAAAGTAAGAGGTGATTGGTTCAGTGTGAGACTAGCTAAAGAATGAGGTGACTGGTTCAGTGTGAGACTAGCTAAAGTAAGAGGTGATTGGTTCAGTGTGAGACTAGCTAAAGTAAGAGGTGACTGGTTCAGTGTGAGACTAACTAAAGTAAGAGGTGACTGGTTCAGTGTGAGACTAGCTAAAGTAAGAGGTGACTGGTTCAGTGTGAGACTAACTAAAGTAAGAGGTGACTGGTTCAGTGTGAGATTAGCTAAAGTAAGAGGTGATTAGTTCAGTGTGAGACTAACTAAAGTAAGAGGTGATTGGTTCAGTGTGACACTAACTAGAGTAAGAGGTGACTGGTTCAGTGTGAGACTAACTAAAGTAAGAGGTGACTGGTTCAGTGTGAGACTAGCTAAAGTAAGAGGTGATTAGTCCAGTGTGAGACTAGCTAAAGTAAGAGGTGACTGGTTCAGTGTGAGACTAACTAGAGTAAGAGGTGATTGGTTTAGTGTGAGACTAACTAAAGTAAGAGGTGACTGGTTCAGTGTGAGACTAGCTAAAGCAAGAGGTGATTAGTCCAGTGTCAGACTAGCTAAAGTAAGAGGTGACTGGTTCAGTGTGAGACTAACTAAAGTAAGAGGTGATTAGTTCAGTGTGAGACTAGCTAAAGTAAGAGACGAATGGTTCATTGTGAGACTAGCTAGAATAAGAGATGACTGGTTCAATGTGAGACTAACTAAAGTGAGAGGTGACTGGTTCAATGTGAGACTAGCTAAAGTAAGAGATGAATGGTTCATTGTGAGACTAACTAGAGTAAGAGGTGAATGGTTCAGTGTGAAACTAACTAGAGTAAGAGGTGATGGTTCAGTGTTAGACTAGCTAAAGTAAGAGGTGAATGGTTCAGTGTGAGACTAGCTAAAGTAAGAGGTGAATGGTTCAGTTTGAGACTAGCTAAAGTAAGAGGTGAATGGTTCAGTGTAAGACTAGCTAAAGTAAGAGGTGACTGGTTCAGTGTGAGACTAACTAAAGTAAGAGGTGAATGGTTCAGTGTGAGACTAGCTAAAGTAAGAGGTGACTGGTTCAGTGTGAGACTAACTAAAGTAAGAGGTGATTTGTTCAGTGTGAGACTAACTAAAGTAGGAGGTGACTGCTTCAGTGTGAGACTAACTAAAGTAGGAGGTGACTGGTTCAGTGTGAGACTAGCTAAAGTAAGAGGTGATGGTTCAGTGTGACACTAACTAAAGTAAGAGGTGAATGGTTCAGTGTGAGACTAGCTAAAGTAAGAGGTGACTGGTTCAGTGTGAGACTAGCTAAAGTAAGAGGTGACTGGTTCAGTGTGATTCTAGCTAAAGTAAGAGGTGATTGGTTCAGTGTGAGACTGACTAAAGTAAGAGGTGATTGGTTCAGTGTGACACTAAAGTAAGAGGTGATTGGTACAGTGTGACACTAAAGTAAGAGGTGATTGGTTCAGTGTGACACTAAAGTAAGAGGTGATTGGTTCAGTGTGACACTAAAGTAAGAGGTGATTGGTTCAGTGTGACACTAACTAAAGTAAGAGGTGATGGTTCAGTGTGAGACTAACTAAAGCAAGAGGTGATGGTTCAGTGTGAGACTAGCTAAAGTAAGAGGTGACTGGTTCAGTGTGACACTAACTAAAGTAAGAGGTGAATGGTTCAGTGTGAGACTACCTAAAGTAAGAGGTGATTGGTTCAGTGTGACACTAACTAAAGTAAGAGGTGATGGTTCAGTGTGAGACTAGCTAAAGTAAGAGGTGACTGGTTCAGTGTGACACTAACTAAAGTAAGAGGTGAATGGTTCAGTGTGAGACTAGCTAAAGTAAGAGGTGACTGGTTCAGTGTGACACTAACTAAAACAAGAGGTGATGGTTCAGTGTGAGACTAGCTAAAGTAAGAGGTGACTGGTTCAGTGTGACACTAACTAAAGTAAGAGGTGATTGGTTCAGTGTGAGACTAACTAAAGTAAGAGGTGAATGGTTCAGTGTGACACTAAAGTAAGAGATGATTGGTTCAGTGTGACACTAAAGTAAGAGGTGATTGGTTCAGTGTGACACTAAAGTAAGAGGTGATTGGTTCAGTGTGAGACTAACTAAAGCAAGAGGTGACTGGTTCAGTGTGAGACTAACTAAAGTAAGAGGTGACTGGTTCAGTGTGAGACTAGCTAAAGTAAGAGGTGACTGGTTCAGTGTGACACTAACTAAAGTAAGAGGTGACTGGTTCAGTGTGACACTAACTAAAGTAAGAGGTGATTGGTTCAGTGTGAGACTAGCTAAAGTAAGAGGTGATGGTTCAGTGTGAGACTAAAGTATGAGGTGATTGGTTCAGTGTGACACTAAAGTATGAGGTAACTGTTTCAGGGTGAGACTAAAGTATGAGGTGACTGGTTCAGTGTGAGACTAAAGTATGAGGTGATTGGTTCAGTGTGAGACTAGCTAAAGTAAGAGGTGTCTGGTTCAGTGTGAGACTAAAGTATGAGGTGATTGGTTCAGTGTGAGACTAAAGTATGAGGTGATTGGTTCAGTGTGACACTAAAGTATGAGGTGACTGGTTCAGTGTGAGACTAAAGTATGATGTGACTGGTTCAGTGTGACACTAAAGTAAGAGGTGAATGGTTCAGTGTGACACTAACTGAAGTAAGAGGTGATTGGTTCAGTGTGATACTAACTAAAGTAAGAGGTGATTGGTTCAGTGTGAGACTAGCTAAAGTAAGAGGTGATTGGTTCAGTGTGACACTAAAGTAAGAGGTGATTGGTTCAGTGTGACACTAACTAGAGTAAGAGGTGACTGGTTCAGTGAGACTAGCTAAAGTAAGAGGTGATTGGTTCAGTGTGAAACTAGCTAAAGCAAGAGGTGATTCGTTTGGTGTGAGACTAGCTAAAGCAAGAGGTGATTGGTTCAGTGTGAGACTAGCTAATGAAAGAGGTGACTGGTTCAGTGTGAGACTAGCTAAAGTAAGAGGTGATTGGTTCAGTGTGAGACTAACTAGAGTAAGAGGTGACTGGTTCAGTGTGAGACTAACTAAAGTAAGAGGTGACAGGTTCAGTGTGAGACTAGCTAAAGTAAGAGGTGACTGGTTCAGTGTGAGACTAACTAAAGTAAGAGGTGATTAGTTCAGTGTGAGACTAACTAAAGTAAGAGGTGATTGGTTCAGTGTGACACTAACGTAAGAGGTGATTGGTTCAGTGTGAGACTAGCTAAAGAATGAGGTGACTGGTTCAGTGTGAGACTAGCTAAAGTAAGAGGTGATTGGTTCAGTGTGAGACTAGCTAAAGTAAGAGGTGACTGGTTCAGTGTGAGACTAACTAAAGTAAGAGGTGACTGGTTCAGTGTGAGACTAGCTAAAGTAAGAGGTGACTGGTTCAGTGTGAGACTAACTAAAGTAAGAGGTGACTGGTTCAGTGTGAGATTAGCTAAAGTAAGAGGTGATTAGTTCAGTGTGAGACTAACTAAAGTAAGAGGTGATTGGTTCAGTGTGACACTAACTAGAGTAAGAGGTGACTGGTTCAGTGTGAGACTAACTAAAGTAAGAGGTGACTGGTTCAGTGTGAGACTAGCTAAAGTAAGAGGTGATTAGTCCAGTGTGAGACTAGCTAAAGTAAGAGGTGACTGGTTCAGTGTGAGACTAACTAGAGTAAGAGGTGATTGGTTTAGTGTGAGACTAACTAAAGTAAGAGGTGACTGGTTCAGTGTGAGACTAGCTAAAGCAAGAGGTGATTAGTCCAGTGTGAGACTAGCTAAAGTAAGAGGTGACTGGTTCAGTGTGAGACTAACTAAAGTAAGAGGTGATTAGTTCAGTGTGAGACTAGCTAAAGCAAGAGATGAATGGTTCATTGTGAGACTAGCTAGAATAAGAGATGACTGGTTCAATGTGAGACTAACTAAAGTGAGAGGTGACTGGTTCAATGTGAGACTAGCTAAAGTAAGAGATGAATGGTTCATTGTGAGACTAACTAGAGTAAGAGGTGAATGGTTCAGTGTGAAACTAACTAGAGTAAGAGGTGATGGTTCAGTGTTAGACTAGCTAAAGTAAGAGGTGAATGGTTCAGTGTGAGACTAGCTAAAGTAAGAGGTGAATGGTTCAGTTTGAGACTAGCTAAAGTAAGAGGTGAATGGTTCAGTGTAAGACTAGCTAAAGTAAGAGGTGACTGGTTCAGTGTGTGACACTAAAGTAAGAGGTGATTGGTTCAGTGTGACACTAACTAAAGTAAGAGGTGATGGTTCAGTGTGAGACTAACTAAAGCAAGAGGTGATGGTTCAGTGTGAGACTAGCTAAAGTAAGAGGTGACTGGTTCAGTGTGACACTAACTAAAGTAAGAGGTGAATGGTTCAGTGTGAGACTACCTAAAGTAAGAGGTGATTGGTTCAGTGTGACACTAACTAAAGTAAGAGGTGATGGTTCAGTGTGAGACTAGCTAAAGTAAGAGGTGACTGGTTCAGTGTGACACTAACTAAAGTAAGAGGTGAATGGTTCAGTGTGAGACTAGCTAAAGTAAGAGGTGACTGGTTCAGTGTGACACTAACTAAAACAAGAGGTGATGGTTCAGTGTGAGACTAGCTAAAGTAAGAGGTGACTGGTTCAGTGTGACACTAACTAAAGTAAGAGGTGATTGGTTCAGTGTGAGACTAACTAAAGTAAGAGGTGAATGGTTCAGTGTGACACTAAAGTAAGAGATGATTGGTTCAGTGTGACACTAAAGTAAGAGGTGATTGGTTCAGTGTGACACTAAAGTAAGAGGTGATTGGTTCAGTGTGACACTAACTAAAGTAAGAGGTGATGGTTCAGTGTGAGACTAACTAAAGTAAGAGGTGACTGGTTCAGTGTGAGACTAACTAAAGTAAGAGGTGACTGGTTCAGTGTGAGACTAGCTAAAGTAAGAGGTGACTGGTTCAGTGTGACACTAACTAAAGTAAGAGGTGACTGGTTCAGTGTGACACTAACTAAAGTAAGAGGTGATTGGTTCAGTGTGAGACTAGCTAAAGTAAGAGGTGATGGTTCAGTGTGAGACTAAAGTATGAGGTGATTGGTTCAGTGTGACACTAAAGTATGAGGTAACTGTTTCAGGTGAGACTAAAGTATGAGGTGACTGGTTCAGTGTGAGACTAAAGTATGAGGTGATTGGTTCAGTGTGAGACTAGCTAAAGTAAGAGGTGTCTGGTTCAGTGTGAGACTAAAGTATGAGGTGATTGGTTCAGTGTGAGACTAAAGTATGAGGTGATTGGTTCAGTGTGACACTAAAGTATGAGGTGACTGGTTCAGTGTGAGACTAAAGTATGATGTGACTGGTTCAGTGTGACACTAAAGTAAGAGGTGAATGGTTCAGTGTGACACTAACTGAAGTAAGAGGTGATTGGTTCAGTGTGATACTAACTAAAGTAAGAGGTGATTGGTTCAGTGTGAGACTAGCTAAAGTAAGAGGTGATTGGTTCAGTGTGACACTAAAGTAAGAGGTGATTGGTTCAGTGTGACACTAACTAGAGTAAGAGGTGACTGGTTCAGTGAGACTAGCTAAAGTAAGAGGTGATTGGTTCAGTGTGAAACTAGCTAAAGCAAGAGGTGATTCGTTTGGTGTGAGACTAGCTAAAGCAAGAGGTGATTGGTTCAGTGTGAGACTAGCTAATGAAAGAGGTGACTGGTTCAGTGTGAGACTAGCTAAAGTAAGAGGTGATTGGTTCAGTGTGAGACTAACTAAAGTAAGAGGTGACTGGTTCAGTGTGAGACTAGCTAAAGTAAGAGGTGACTGGTTCAGTGTGAGACTAACTAAAGTAAGAGGTGACTGGTTCAGTGTGAGATTAGCTAAAGTAAGAGGTGATTAGTTCAGTGTGAGACTAACTAAAGTAAGAGGTGATTGGTTCAGTGTGACACTAACTAGAGTAAGAGGTGACTGGTTCAGTGTGAGACTAACTAAAGTAAGAGGTGACTGGTTCAGTGTGAGACTAGCTAAAGTAAGAGGTGATTAGTCCAGTGTGAGACTAGCTAAAGTAAGAGGTGACTGGTTCAGTGTGAGACTAACTAGAGTAAGAGGTGATTGGTTTAGTGTGAGACTAACTAAAGTAAGAGGTGACTGGTTCAGTGTGAGACTAGCTAAAGCAAGAGGTGATTAGTCCAGTGTGAGACTAGCTAAAGTAAGAGGTGACTGGTTCAGTGTGAGACTAACTAAAGTAAGAGGTGATTAGTTCAGTGTGAGACTAGCTAAAGCAAGAGACGAATGGTTCATTGTGAGACTAGCTAGAATAAGAGATGACTGGTTCAATGTGAGACTAACTAAAGTGAGAGGTGACTGGTTCAATGTGAGACTAGCTAAAGTAAGAGATGAATGGTTCATTGTGAGACTAACTAGAGTAAGAGGTGAATGGTTCAGTGTGAAACTAACTAGAGTAAGAGGTGATGGTTCAGTGTTAGACTAGCTAAAGTAAGAGGTGAATGGTTCAGTGTGAGACTAGCTAAAGTAAGAGGTGAATGGTTCAGTTTGAGACTAGCTAAAGTAAGAGGTGAATGGTTCAGTGTAAGACTAGCTAAAGTAAGAGGTGACTGGTTCAGTGTGAGACTAACTAAAGTAAGAGGTGAATGGTTCAGTGTGAGACTAGCTAAAGTAAGAGGTGACTGGTTCAGTGTGAGACTAACTAAAGTAAGAGGTGATTTGTTCAGTGTGAGACTAACTAAAGTAGGAGGTGACTGCTTCAGTGTGAGACTAACTAAAGTAGGAGGTGACTGGTTCAGTGTGAGACTAGCTAAAGTAAGAGGTGATGGTTCAGTGTGACACTAACTAAAGTAAGAGGTGAATGGTTCAGTGTGAGACTAGCTAAAGTAAGAGGTGACTGGTTCAGTGTGAGACTAGCTAAAGTAAGAGGTGACTGGTTCAGTGTGATTCTAGCTAAAGTAAGAGGTGATTGGTTCAGTGTGAGACTGACTAAAGTAAGAGGTGATTGGTTCAGTGTGACACTAAAGTAAGAGGTGATTGGTACAGTGTGACACTAAAGTAAGAGGTGATTGGTTCAGTGTGACACTAAAGTAAGAGGTGATTGGTTCAGTGTGACACTAAAGTAAGAGGTGATTGGTTCAGTGTGACACTAACTAAAGTAAGAGGTGATGGTTCAGTGTGAGACTAACTAAAGCAAGAGGTGATGGTTCAGTGTGAGACTAGCTAAAGTAAGAGGTGACTGGTTCAGTGTGACACTAACTAAAGTAAGAGGTGAATGGTTCAGTGTGAGACTACCTAAAGTAAGAGGTGATTGGTTCAGTGTGACACTAACTAAAGTAAGAGGTGATGGTTCAGTGTGAGACTAGCTAAAGTAAGAGGTGACTGGTTCAGTGTGACACTAACTAAAGTAAGAGGTGAATGGTTCAGTGTGAGACTAGCTAAAGTAAGAGGTGACTGGTTCAGTGTGACACTAACTAAAACAAGAGGTGATGGTTCAGTGTGAGACTAGCTAAAGTAAGAGGTGACTGGTTCAGTGTGACACTAACTAAAGTAAGAGGTGATTGGTTCAGTGTGAGACTAACTAAAGTAAGAGGTGAATGGTTCAGTGTGACACTAAAGTAAGAGATGATTGGTTCAGTGTGACACTAAAGTAAGAGGTGATTGGTTCAGTGTGACACTAAAGTAAGAGGTGATTGGTTCAGTGTGACACTAACTAAAGTAAGAGGTGATGGTTCAGTGTGAGACTAACTAAAGCAAGAGGTGACTGGTTCAGTGTGAGACTAACTAAAGTAAGAGGTGACTGGTTCAGTGTGAGACTAGCTAAAGTAAGAGGTGACTGGTTCAGTGTGACACTAACTAAAGTAAGAGGTGACTGGTTCAGTGTGACACTAACTAAAGTAAGAGGTGATTGGTTCAGTGTGAGACTAGCTAAAGTAAGAGGTGATGGTTCAGTGTGACACTAGCTAATGTAAGAGGTAATGGTTCAGTGTGACACTAACTAGAGTAAGAGGTGATGGTTCAGTGTGAGACTAGCTAAAGTAAGAGGTGACTGGTTCAGTGTGAGACTAGCCAAAGTAAGAGGTGATGGTTCAGTGTGACACTAACTAAAGTAAGAGGTGACTGGTTCAGTGTGACACTAACTAGAGTAAGAGGTGATGGTTCAGTGTGAGACTAGCTGAAGTAAGAGGTAATGGTTCAGTGTGACACTAACTAGAGTAAGAGGTGATGGTTCAGTGTGAGACTAGCTAAAGTAAGAGGTGACTGGTTCAGTGTGAGACTAGCCAAAGTAAGAGGTGATGGTTCAGTGTGACACTAACTAAAGTAAGAGGTGACTGGTTCAGTGTGAGACTAACTAAAGTAAGAGGTGACTGGTTCAGTGTGACACTAACTAGAGTAAGAGGTGAATGGTTCAGTGTGAGACTAGCAAAAGTAAGAGGTGATTGGTTCAGTGAGAGACTAACTAGAGTAAGAGGTGACTGGTTCAGTGTGAGACTAACTAAAGTAAGAGGTGAATGGTTCAGTGTGAGACTAGCTAAAGTAAGAGGTGAATGGTTCAGTGTGAGACTAACTAAAGTAAGAGGTGATTGGTTCAGTGTGAGACTAACTAAAGTAATAGGTAACTGGTTCAGTGTGAGACTAACTAAAGTAAGAGGTGAATGGTTCAGTGTGAGACTAGCTAAAGTAAGAGGTGACTGGTTCAGTGTGAGACTAACTAGGGTAAGAGGTGAATGGTTCAGTGTGAGACTAACTAAAGTAAGAGATGAATGGTTCAGTGTGAGACTAACTAGAGTAAGAGGTGACTGGTTCAGTGTGAGACTAGCTAAAGTAAGAGGTGATGGTTCAGTGTGACACTAACTAAAGTAAGAGGTGAATGGTTCAGTGTGAGACTAGCTAAAGTAAGAGGTGACTGGTTCAGTGTGAGACTAGCTAAAGTAAGAGGTGACTGGTTCAGTGTGATTCTAGCTAAAGTAAGAGGTGATTGGTTCAGTGTGAGACTGACTAAAGTAAGAGGTGATTGGTTCAGTGTGACACTAAAGTAAGAGGTGATTGGTACAGTGTGACACTAAAGTAAGAGGTGATTGGTTCAGTGTGACACTAAAGTAAGAGGTGATTGGTTCAGTGTGACACTAACTAAAGTAAGAGGTGATGGTTCAGTGTGAGACTAACTAAAGCAAGAGGTGATGGTTCAGTGTGAGACTAGCTAAAGTAAGAGGTGACTGGTTCAGTGTGACACTAACTAAAGTAAGAGGTGAATGGTTCAGTGTGAGACTACCTAAAGTAAGAGGTGATTGGTTCAGTGTGACACTAACTAAAGTAAGAGGTGATGGTTCAGTGTGAGACTAGCTAAAGTAAGAGGTGACTGGTTCAGTGTGACACTAACTAAAGTAAGAGGTGAATGGTTCAGTGTGAGACTAGCTAAAGTAAGAGGTGACTGGTTCAGTGTGAGACTAACTAAAGTAAGAGGTGACTGGTTCAGTGTGAGATTAGCTAAAGTAAGAGGTGATTAGTTCAGTGTGAGACTAACTAAAGTAAGAGGTGATTGGTTCAGTGTGACACTAACTAGAGTAAGAGGTGACTGGTTCAGTGTGAGACTAACTAAAGTAAGAGGTGACTGGTTCAGTGTGAGACTAGCTAAAGTAAGAGGTGATTAGTCCAGTGTGAGACTAGCTAAAGTAAGAGGTGACTGGTTCAGTGTGAGACTAACTAGAGTAAGAGGTGATTGGTTTAGTGTGAGACTAACTAAAGTAAGAGGTGACTGGTTCAGTGTGAGACTAGCTAAAGCAAGAGGTGATTAGTCCAGTGTGAGACTAGCTAAAGTAAGAGGTGACTGGTTCAGTGTGAGACTAACTAAAGTAAGAGGTGATTAGTTCAGTGTGAGACTAGCTAAAGCAAGAGACGAATGGTTCATTGTGAGACTAGCTAGAATAAGAGATGACTGGTTCAATGTGAGACTAACTAAAGTGAGAGGTGACTGGTTCAATGTGAGACTAGCTAAAGTAAGAGATGAATGGTTCATTGTGAGACTAACTAGAGTAAGAGGTGAATGGTTCAGTGTGAAACTAACTAGAGTAAGAGGTGATGGTTCAGTGTTAGACTAGCTAAAGTAAGAGGTGAATGGTTCAGTGTGAGACTAGCTAAAGTAAGAGGTGAATGGTTCAGTTTGAGACTAGCTAAAGTAAGAGGTGAATGGTTCAGTGTAAGACTAGCTAAAGTAAGAGGTGACTGGTTCAGTGTGAGACTAACTAAAGTAAGAGGTGAATGGTTCAGTGTGAGACTAGCTAAAGTAAGAGGTGACTGGTTCAGTGTGAGACTAACTAAAGTAAGAGGTGATTTGTTCAGTGTGAGACTAACTAAAGTAGGAGGTGACTGCTTCAGTGTGAGACTAACTAAAGTAGGAGGTGACTGGTTCAGTGTGAGACTAGCTAAAGTAAGAGGTGATGGTTCAGTGTGACACTAACTAAAGTAAGAGGTGAATGGTTCAGTGTGAGACTAGCTAAAGTAAGAGGTGACTGG
Source organism: Megaustenia siamemsis (assembly GCA_032433765.1). NCBI lineage: Eukaryota > Metazoa > Mollusca > Gastropoda > Stylommatophora > Ariophantidae > Megaustenia > Megaustenia siamemsis. The sequence goes on from JAVIAB010000126.1 coordinate 472,455, forward strand.
TTCAGTGTGAGACTAGCTAAAGTAAGAGGTGACTGGTTCAGTGTGATTCTAGCTAAAGTAAGAGGTGATTGGTTCAGTGTGAGACTGACTAAAGTAAGAGGTGATTGGTTCAGTGTGACACTAAAGTAAGAGGTGATTGGTACAGTGTGACACTAAAGTAAGAGGTGATTGGTTCAGTGTGACACTAAAGTAAGAGGTGATTGGTTCAGTGTGACACTAAAGTAAGAGGTGATTGGTTCAGTGTGACACTAACTAAAGTAAGAGGTGATGGTTCAGTGTGAGACTAACTAAAGCAAGAGGTGATGGTTCAGTGTGAGACTAGCTAAAGTAAGAGGTGACTGGTTCAGTGTGACACTAACTAAAGTAAGAGGTGAATGGTTCAGTGTGAGACTAGCTAAAGTAAGAGGTGATTGGTTCAGTGTGACACTAACTAAAGTAAGAGGTGATGGTTCAGTGTGAGACTAGCTAAAGTAAGAGGTGACTGGTTCAGTGTGACACTAACTAAAGTAAGAGGTGAATGGTTCAGTGTGAGACTAGCTAAAGTAAGAGGTGACTGGTTCAGTGTGACACTAACTAAAACAAGAGGTGATGGTTCAGTGTGAGACTAGCTAAAGTAAGAGGTGACTGGTTCAGTGTGACACTAACTAAAGTAAGAGGTGATTGGTTCAGTGTGAGACTAACTAAAGTAAGAGGTGAATGGTTCAGTGTGACACTAAAGTAAGAGATGATTGGTTCAGTGTGACACTAAAGTAAGAGGTGATTGGTTCAGTGTGACACTAAAGTAAGAGGTGATTGGTTCAGTGTGACACTAACTAAAGTAAGAGGTGATGGTTCAGTGTGAGACTAACTAAAGCAAGAGGTGACTGGTTCAGTGTGAGACTAACTAAAGTAAGAGGTGACTGGTTCAGTGTGAGACTAGCTAAAGTAAGAGGTGATGGTTCAGTGTGACACTAACTAAAGTAAGAGGTGATGGTTCAGTGTGAGACTAGCTAAAGTAAGAGGTGACTGGTTCAGTGTGAGACTAGCTAAAGTAAGAGGTGATGGTTCAGTGTGACACTAACTAAAGTAAGAGGTGACTGGTTCAGTGTGACACTAACTAGAGTAAGAGGTGATGGTTCAGTGTGAGACTAGCTGAAGTAAGAGGTAATGGTTCAGTGTGACACTAACTAGAGTAAGAGGTGATGGTTCAGTGTGAGACTAGCTAAAGTAAGAGGTGACTGGTTCAGTGTGAGACTAGCAAAGTAAGAGGTGATGGTTCAGTGTGACACTAACTAAAGTAAGAGGTGACTGGTTCAGTGTGAGACTAACTAAAGTAAGAGGTGACTGGTTCAGTGTGACACTAACTAGAGTAAGAGGTGAATGGTTCAGTGTGAGACTAGCAAAGTAAGAGGTGATTGGTTCAGTGAGAGACTAACTAGAGTAAGAGGTGACTGGTTCAGTGTGAGACTAACTAAAGTAAGAGGTGAATGGTTCAGTGTGAGACTAGCTAAAGTAAGAGGTGAATGGTTCAGTGTGAGACTAACTAAAGTAAGAGGTGATTGGTTCAGTGTGAGACTAACTAAAGTAATAGGTAACTGGTTCAGTGTGAGACTAACTAAAGTAAGAGGTGAATGGTTCAGTGTGAGACTAGCTAAAGTAAGAGGTGACTGGTTCAGTGTGAGACTAACTAGGGTAAGAGGTGAATGGTTCAGTGTGAGACTAACTAAAGTAAGAGGTGAATGGTTCAGTGTGAGACTAACTAGAGTAAGAGGTGACTGGTTCAGTGTGAGACTAGCTAAAGTAAGAGGTGATGGTTCAGTGTGACACTAACTAAAGTAAGAGGTGAATGGTTCAGTGTGAGACTAGCTAAAGTAAGAGGTGACTGGTTCAGTGTGAGACTAGCTAAAGTAAGAGGTGACTGGTTCAGTGTGATTCTAGCTAAAGTAAGAGGTGATTGGTTCAGTGTGAGACTGACTAAAGTAAGAGGTGATTGGTTCAGTGTGACACTAAAGTAAGAGGTGATTGGTACAGTGTGACACTAAAGTAAGAGGTGATTGGTTCAGTGTGACACTAAAGTAAGAGGTGATTGGTTCAGTGTGACACTAACTAAAGTAAGAGGTGATGGTTCAGTGTGAGACTAACTAAAGCAAGAGGTGATGGTTCAGTGTGAGACTAGCTAAAGTAAGAGGTGACTGGTTCAGTGTGACACTAACTAAAGTAAGAGGTGAATGGTTCAGTGTGAGACTACCTAAAGTAAGAGGTGATTGGTTCAGTGTGACACTAACTAAAGTAAGAGGTGATGGTTCAGTGTGAGACTAGCTAAAGTAAGAGGTGACTGGTTCAGTGTGACACTAACTAAAGTAAGAGGTGAATGGTTCAGTGTGAGACTAGCTAAAGTAAGAGGTGACTGGTTCAGTGTGACACTAACTAAAACAAGAGGTGATGGTTCAGTGTGAGACTAGCTAAAGTAAGAGGTGACTGGTTCAGTGTGACACTAACTAAAGTAAGAGGTGATTGCTTCAGTGTGAGACTAACTAAAGTAAGAGGTGAATGGTTCAGTGTGACACTAAAGTAAGAGGTGATTGGTTCAGTGTGACACTAAAGTAAGAGGTGATTGGTTCAGTGTGACACTAAAGTAAGAGGTGATTGGTTCAGTGTGACACTAACTAAAGTAAGAGGTGATGGTTCAGTGTGAGACTAACTAAAGCAAGAGGTGACTGGTTCAGTGTGAGACTAACTAAAGTAAGAGGTGACTGGTTCAGTGTGAGACTAGCTAAAGTAAGAGGTGACTGGTTCAGTGTGACACTAACTAAAGTAAGAGGTGACTGGTTCAGTGTGACACTAACTAAAGTAAGAGGTGATTGGTTCAGTGTGAGACTAGCTAAAGTAAGAGGTGATGGTTCAGTGTGACACTAGCTAAAGTAAGAGGTAATGGTTCAGTGCGACACTAACTAGAGTAAGAGGTGATGGTTCAGTGTGAGACTAGCTAAAGTAAGAGGTGACTGGTTCAGTGTGAGACTAGCCAAAGTAAGAGGTGATGGTTCAGTGTGACACTAACTAAAGTAAGAGGTGACTGGTTCAGTGTGACACTAACTAGAGTAAGAGGTGATGGTTCAGTGTGAGACTAGCTGAAGTAAGAGGTAATGGTTCAGTGTGACACTAACTAGAGTAAGAGGTGATGGTTCAGTGTGAGACTAGCTAAAGTAAGAGGTGACTGGTTCAGTGTGACACTAACTAAAGTAAGAGGTGACTGGTTCAGTGTGAGACTAACTAAAGTAAGAGGTGACTGGTTCAGTGTGACACTAACTAGAGTAAGAGGTGAATGGTTCAGTGTGAGACTAGCAAAAGTAAGAGGTGATTGGTTCAGTGTGAGACTAACTAGAGTAAGAGGTGACTGGTTCAGTGTGAGACTAGCTAAAGTAAGAGGTGACTGGTTCAGTGTGAGACTAACTAGGGTAAGAGGTGAATGGTTCAGTGTGAGACTAACTAAAGTAAGAGGTGAATGGTTCAGTGTGAGACTAACTAGAGTAAGAGGTGACTGGTTCAGTGTGAGACTAGCTAAAGTAAGAGGTGATTGGTTCAGTGTGAGACTAACTAAAGTAAGAGGTGAATGATTCAGTGTGAGACTAGCTAAAGTAAGAGGTGATTGGTTCAGTGTGAGACTAACTAAAGTAAGAGGTGACTGGTTCAGTGTGAGACTAACTAAAGTAAGAGGTGAATGGTTCAGTGTGAGACTAGCTAAAGTAAGAGGTGAATGGTTCAGTGTGAGACTAACTAAAGTAAGAGGTGACTGGTTCAGTGTGAGACTAACTAAAGTAAGAGGTGACTGGTTCAGTGTGAGACTAACTAAAGTAAGAGGTGAATGGTTCAGTGTGAGACTAACTAAAGTAAGAGGTGACTGGTTCAGTGTGAGACTAGCTAAAGTAAGAGGTGATTAGTCCAGTGTGAGACTAGCTAAAGTAAGAGGTGACTGGTTCAGTGTGAGACTAACTAGAGTAAGAGGTGATTGGTTTAGTGTGAGACTAACTAAAGTAAGAGGTGACTGGTTCAGTGTGAGACTAGCTAAAGCAAGAGGTGATTAGTCCAGTGTGAGACTAGCTAAAGTAAGAGGTGACTGGTTCAGTGTGAGACTAACTAAAGTAAGAGGTGATTAGTTCAGTGTGAGACTAGCTAAAGCAAGAGATGAATGGTTCATTGTGAGACTAGCTAGAGTAAGAGATGATTGGTTCAATGTGAGACTAACTAAAGTGAGAGGTGACTGGTTCAATGTGAGACTAGCAAAAGTAAGAGATGAATGGTTCATTGTGAGACTAACTAGAGTAAGAGGTGAATGGTTCAGTGTGAGACTAACTAGAGTAAGAGGTGATGGTTCAGTGTGAGACTAGCTAAAGTAAGAGGTGAATGGTTCAGTGTGAGACTAGCTAAAGTAAGAGGTGAATGGTTCAGTGTGAGACAAGCTAAAGTAAGAGGTGAATGGTTCAGTGTGAGACTAGCTAAAGTAAGAGGTGACTGGTTCAGTGTGAGACTAACTAAAGTAAGAGGTGAATGGTTCAGTGTGAGACTAGCTAAAGTAAGAGGTGACTGGTTCAGTGTGAGACTAACTAAAGTAAGAGGTGACTGGTTCAGTGTGAGACTAACTAAAGTAAGAGGTGAATGGTTCAGTGTGAGACTAAAGTAAGAGGTGATTGGTTCAGTGTGACACTAAAGTAAGAGGTGATTGGTTCAGTGTGAGACTAACTAAAGTAAGAGGTGATTGGTTCAGTGTGACACTAAAGTAAGAGGTGATTGGTTCAGTGTGAGACTAACTAAAGTAATAGGTGATTGGTTCAGTGTGAGACTAACTAAAGTAAGAGGTGATTGGTTCAGTGTGAGACTAACTAAAGTAAGAGGTGAATGATTCAGTGTGAGACTAACTAAAGTAAGAGGTGATTGGTTCAGTGTGAGACCAACTAAAGTAAGAGGTGATTGGTTCAGTGTGAGACTAGCTAAAGTAAGAGGTGATTGGTTCAGTGTGAGACTAACTAAAGTAAGAGGTGATTGGTTCAGTGTGAGACTAACTAAAGTAAGAGGTGATTGGTTCAGTGTGAGACTAACTAAAGTAAGAGGTGAATGGTTCAGTGTGAGACTAACTAAAGTAAGAGGTGATTGGTTCAGTGTGAGACTAACTAAAGTAAGAGGTGATTGGTTCAGTGTGAGACTAACTAAAGTAAGAGGTGATTGGTTCAGTGTGAGACTAACTAAAGTAAGAGGTGATTGGTTCAGTGTGAGACTAACTAAAGTAAGAGGTGATTGGTTCAGTGTGAGACTAACTAAAGTAAGAGGTGACTGGTTCAGTGTGAGACTAACTAAAGTAATAGGTAACTGGTTCAGTGTGAGACTAACTAAAGTAAGAGGTGAATGGTTCAGTGTGAGACTAACTAAAGTAATAGGTAACTGGTTCAGTGTTTGACTAACTAAAGTAAGAGGTGACTGGTTCAGTGTGAGACTAACTAAAGTAAGAGATGACTGGTTCAGTGTGAGACTAACTAAAGTAATAGGTAACTGGTTCAGTGTGAGACTAACTAAAGTAAGAGGTGACTGGTTCAGTGTGAGACTAACTAAAGTAAGAGGTGATTGGTTCAGTGAGAGACTAACTAAAGTAAGAGGTGACTGGTTCAGTGTGAGACTAACTAAAGTAAGAGGTGACTGGTTCAGTGTGAGGCTAACTAAAGTAAGAGGTGAATGGTTCAGTGTGAGACTAGCTAAAGTAAGAGGTGAATGGTTCAGTGTGAGACTAGCTAAAGTAAGATGTTATTGGTTCAGTGTGAGACTAACTAAAGTAAGAGGTGATTGGTTCAGTGTGAGACTAACTAAAGCAAGAGGTGATTGGTTCAGTGTGAGACTAACTAAAGCAAGAGGTGACTGGTTCAGTGTGAGACTAACTAAAGTAAGAGGTGACTGGTTCAGTGTGAGACTAACTAAAGTAAGAGGTGATTGGTTCAGTGTGAGACTAACTAAAGTAAGAGGTGATTGGTTCAGTGTGAGACTAACTAAAGTAAGAGGTGATTATTTCAGTGTGAGACTAACTAAAGTAAGAGGTGATTGGTTCAGTGTGAGACTAACTAAAGTAAGAGGTAACTGGTTCAGTGTGAGGCTAACTAAAGTAAGAAGTGATTGGTTCAGTGTGAGACTAACTAAAGTAAGAGGTGATTGGTTCAGTGTGAGACTAAAACTAAAGTAGGAGGTGATTGGTTCAGTGTGAGACTAACTAAAGTAAGAGGTGAATGGTTCAGTGTGAGACTAAAACTAAAGTAGGAGGTGATTGGTTCAGTGTGAGACTAACTAAAGTAAGATGTGATTGGTTCAGTGTGAGACTAACTAAAGTAAGAGGTGATTGGTTCAGTGTGAGACTAACTAAAGTAAGAGGTGATTGGTTCAGTATGAGACTAACTAAAGTAAGAGGTGAATGGTTCAGTGTGAGACTAACTAAAGTAAGAGGTGATTGGTTCAGTGTGAGACTAACTAAAGTAAAAGGTGATTGGTTCAGTGTGAGACTAACTAAAGTAAGAGGTGATTGGTTCAGTGTGAGATTAACTAAAGTAAGAGGTGATTGGTTCAGTGTGAGACTAACTAAAGTAAGAGGTGAATGGTTCAGTGTGAGACTAACTAAAGTAAGAGGTGAATGGTTCAGTGTGAGACTAAATAAAGTAAGAGGTGATTGGTTCAGTGTGAGACTAACTAAAGTAAGAGGTGATTGGTTCAGTGTGAGACTAACTAAAGTAAGAGGTGAATGGTTCAGTGTGAGACTAAAACTAAAGTAGGAGGTGATTGGTTCAGTGTGAGACTAACTAAAGTAGGAGGTGATTGGTTCAGTGTGAGACTAAAACTAAAGTAGGAGGTGATTGGTTCAGTGTGAGACTAAAACTAAAGTAAGAGGTTAATGGTTCAGTGTGAGACTAAAACTAAAGTAAGAGGTGATTGGTTCAGTGTGAGACTAAAACTAAAGTAAGAGGTGAATGGTTCAGTGTGAGACTAAAACTAAAGTAGGAGGTGATTGGTTCAGTGTGAGACTAGCTAAAGTAAGAGGTGATTGGTTCAGTGTGAGACTAAAACTAAAGTAAGAGGTGAATGGTTCAGTGTGAGACTAAAACTAAAGTAGGAGGTGATTGGTTCAGTGTGAGACTAACTAAAGTAAGAGGTGAATGGTTCAGTGTGAGACTAAAACTAAAGTAAGAGGTGATTGGTTCAGTGTGAGACTAAAACTAAAGTAGGAGGTGATTGGTTCAGTGTGAGACTAAAACTAAAGTAAGAGGTGAATGGTTCAGTGTGAGACTAACTAAAGTAAGAGGTGAATGGTTCAGTGTGAGACTAAAACTAAAGTAGGAGGTGATTGGTTCAGTGTGAGACTAACTAAAGTAAGAGGTGACTGGTTCAGTGTGAGACTAAAACTAAAGTAGGAGGTGATTGGTTCAGTGTGAGACTAACTAAAGTAAGAGGTGACTGGTTCAGTGTGAGACTAAAACTAAAGTAGGAGGTGATTGGTTCAGTGTGAGACTAACTAAAGTAAGAGGTGACTGGTTCAGTGTGAGACTAAAACTAAAGTAGGAGGTGATTGGTTCAGTGTGAGACTAACTAAAGTAAGAGGTGACTGGTTCAGTGTGAGACTAACTAAAGTAAGAGGTGACTGGTTCAGTGTGAGACTAGCTAAAGTAAGAGGTGACTGGTTCAGTGTGAGACTAGCTAAAGTAAGAGGTGATCGTTCAGTGTGAGACTAACTAAAGTAAGAGGTGATCGTTCAGTGTGAGACTAACTAAAGTAAGAGGTGACTGGTTCAGTGTGAGACTAGCTAAAGTAAGAGGTGACTGGTTCAATGTGAGACTAGCTAAAGCAAGAGGTGACTGGTTCAATGTGAGACTAGCTAAAGCAAGAGGTGAATGGTTCAGGGTGAGACTAGCTAAAGTAAGAGGTGACTGGTTCAGTGTGAGACTAAATAAAGTAAGAGGTGACTGGTTCAGTGTGAGACTAGCTAAAGCAAGAGGTGAATGGTTCAGGGTGAGACTAGCTAAAGTAAGAGATGATTGGTTCAGTGTGAGACTAGCCAAAGTAAGAGGTGATTGGTTCAGTGTGAGACTAACTAAAGTAAGAGGTGATTGGTTCAGTGTGAGACTAGCTAAAGTAAGAGGTGATTGGTTCAGTGTGAGACTAAAACTAAAGTAGGAGGTGATTGGTTCAGTGTGAGACTAACTAAAGTAGGAGGTGATTGGTTCAGTGTGAGACTAAAACTAAAGTAGGAGGTGATTGGTTCAGTGTGAGACTAACTAAAGTAGGAGGTGATTGGTTCAGTGTGAGACTAAAACTAAAGTAAGAGGTGAATGGTTCAGTGTGAGACTAAAACTAAAGTAAGAGGTGATAGGTTCAGTGTGAGACTAAAACTAAAGTAAGAGGTGAATGGTTCAGTGTGAGACTAAAACTAAAGTAGGAGGTGATTGGTTCAGTGTGAGACTAACTAAAGTAAGAGGTGATTAGTTCAGTGTGAGACTAAAACTAAAGTAAAAGGTGAATGGTTCAGTGTGAGACTAAAACTAAAGTAAGAGGTGAATGGTTCAGTGTGAGACTAAAACTAAAGTAGGAGGTGATTGGTTCAGTGTGAGACTAACTAAAGTAAGAGGTGAATGGTTCAGTGTGAGACTAAAACTAAAGTAGGAGGTGATTGGTTCAGTGTGAGACTAAAACTAAAGTAGGAGGTGATTGGTTCAGTGTGAGACTAAAACTAAAGTAAGAGGTGAATGGTTCAGTGTGAGACTAAAACTAAAGTAGGAGGTGATTGGTTCAGTGTGAGACTAACTAAAGTAAGAGGTGAATGGTTCAGTGTGAGACTAAAACTAAAGTAGGAGGTGATTGGTTCAGTGTGAGACTAAAACTAAAGTAGGAGGTGATTGGTTCAGTGTGAGACTAAAACTAAAGTAAGAGGTGAATGGTTCAGTGTGAGACTAACTAAAGTAAGAGGTGAATGGTTCAGTGTGAGACTAAAACTAAAGTAGGAGGTGATTGGTTCAGTGTGAGACTAACTAAAGTAAGAGGTGACTGGTTCAGTGTGAGACTAAAACTAAAGTAGGAGGTGATTGGTTCAGTGTGAGACTAACTAAAGTAAGAGGTGACTGGTTCAGTGTGAGACTAAAACTAAAGTAGGAGGTGATTGGTTCAGTGTGAGACTAACTAAAGTAAGAGGTGACTGGTTCAGTGTGAGACTAAAACTAAAGTAGGAGGTGATTGGTTCAGTGTGAGACTAACTAAAGTAAGAGGTGACTGGTTCAGTGTGAGACTAACTAAAGTAAGAGGTGACTGGTTCAGTGTGAGACTAGCTAAAGTAAGAGGTGACTGGTTCAGTGTGAGACTAGCTAAAGTAAGAGGTGATCGTTCAGTGTGAGACTAACTAAAGTAAGAGGTGATCGTTCAGTGTGAGACTAACTAAAGTAAGAGGTGACTGGTTCAGTGTGAGACTAGCTAAAGTAAGAGGTGACTGGTTCAATGTGAGACTAGCTAAAGCAAGAGGTGAATGGTTCAGGGTGAGACTAGCTAAAGTAAGAGATGATTGGTTCAATGTGAGACTAGCTAAAGTAAGAGGTGACTGGTTCAGTGTGAGACTAACTAAAGTAAGAGGTGACTGGTTCAGTGTGAGACTAGCTAAAGCAAGAGGTGAATGGTTCAGGGTGAGACTAGCTAAAGTAAGAGATGATTGGTTCAGTGTGAGACTAGCTAAAGTAAGAGGTGATTGGTTCAGTGTGAGACTAACTAAAGTAAGAGGTGATTGGTTCAGTGTGAGACTAGCTAAAGTAAGAGGTGACTGGTTCAGTGTGAGACTAGCTAAAGTAAGAGGTGACTGGTTCAGTGTGAGACTAGCTAAAGTAAGAGGTGAATGGTTCAGTGTGAGACTAACTAGCTGCTAGAAGAGGGGATTGAGCAGTACAGAAGAGAAAACAAAACACAAACATTGTCTGGTTTAGCGTGAGACTAACTAAAATAAAAGGTGTGCTGATGATATAATCTTAATAGCTAAGAGTGAAAATGAGTTACAGGGAATGTTAGACATTATAGTGAAGGAAAGCAAAAATAAAGGCATCTGCCTTAATAGCAAAAAGATAAAAATAATGGTAGCAACAAAGGAAAAGAATTCACCGCAGTGCACAATAAAGACAAGTGGAACAGTATTAAAACAGGTAAATGAATTAAAATATCTGCGAACAATGTTAACTTCAGATGGTAGATGTACAACAGAGGTGAGATGCAGAATAGCTCAGGCAAAAGCAGCTTTCCAAAAAATTAAGAAGATACTATGCTATCTATTTTTGACAATAGAAACAAGAAAAATAGGTGTTAAATGTTATGTAGAACCAGTCTTAACATATGGATGTGAATATGGACAATAGGACAACAGACAAGAAACTCACTAGAGGTTGTATAAATGTGGTTTTACAGAAGAATGTTGAGAATACCATGGACAGCTAAGAAGAGCAATGAAAACGTTCTGAAAGAGGCCAAAGCAAAAAGAGAGTTAATATCCAATATTAGGAAGAAACAATCATCATTTTTTTGGACATGTTATGAGATGGGAACAGTTGGAATATTTTGTAACAACTGGGAAAATTGAGGGACGAAAAGATAGAGGGAAGCAAAGAGAAAAGATACCAGACAGCTTAAGAGAATGGTTTGGCAGAAGGTCAACAACAAAAATTATAAATGACTGTCGAAATCGAAAGTTGTGGAGAGATATGATCACCTACACCAGCAGGCTTGGTACTTGATGATAATGAAGATCTAAACAAGGTTATGAAGCAAGAGAAATCGTCAAATATCTTGACTGTAAGGGGTGATATGAATGCTAAAGTAGGAAAATGTAGATGTAAGACCATTATAGGAAATCATGGTTTAGGAAAAAGAAAATAAAGAGGAGAAATTAATACAATTTTGTGAATAAAATAGGCTGATAATATGTAACACCTACACTTTAAGCAAAATCTAAAGTGGAAAAAGCTATACAAACAATGAAAAAGGGAAAAGATGCAAGATCTGGCAACATACAGATAGAGATGGTAACGGTACTAGAAAATTTGGGCATTGAAGTAATCACAGACATATGCAACGATATATACCACACAGGATACATACCAAATAAACTAAAAACATCAACTTTCATTGCATTGCCTAAAAGGAATGGTGCAGTTGAATGCAGTGACTTTATAACAATAAGCCTAATGAGCCATGTTACAAAAATCTTGCTACAAGTTATACAAGGAAGGATTCAGAATAAAATCAATACTGAATTAGATGAGCAGCAATTTGGATTTAGGAAAAATATTAGGACAAGAGAAGCCATATTCTGCATGAGAACATAAATCGAAAAGTACACAGAAGTAAACAAAGCAATATATGCCTGCTTCATAGACTACACCAAATCTTTTGATAGAATACACCACAAACAACTTATAGACTGCTTAAAAGATATACATCTAAATGACATGGATATACAACTAATATGTTGTTTATACTGGGAGCAAACAGCAATAATAAAATATAACATAGAGAAACACACACCCATTGATATAAAAAGAGGAGTAAGACAAGGATGCATCCTATCAGCGAATCAATTCAGAGGAAGAAGTATGTTTACAGCACTCAGAAAAATTGACAAATAACCAACAATTATCGCCTCGGAAGTTTCCCTCTATAATAATATTCCATTTATTATTATTTGTCTCCATGCATCCATCACCAAGCTTGTTCAATCTATACACTGAGCAAATCTTTAAAAACATCACAGAGATGCCGGGCCTAAACATTAATGGAAAGATAATCAATAACCTAAAATAGGCTGATGATACTGTATTACTAGCAGAAAATCCTAAAGATCGACAATTACTTAATGAAATAAACATGACAAGCAAAAAATATGGATTAGATATGAATATTACAAAGACTAAAACTATGATCATAAACAAAGAAAATACTCGAAACCCACAAGTGGATATTAAAATTGAAGGAATAGACCTGAAGACAGTTCAGAGCTGCAACTACCTTGGACATACTATAACCAGTGATGGAAAATGTACAACTGAAATAAACAAAAGAATAGGAATGGCAAAAAGTAATTTTAATGTCACGAAAAATATACTAACATCAAAACAAATAACACCAGGGCTAAAACTAGGAATAGCAAAATGTTATTTCTTCTCATCATTCCTGTATGGTGCAGAAACATGGGCATTAATTAGACAAGAAAACAGAACAGAAAATTGAAGCCTTTGAAAAGAGAACAAATGATGAAGTCTTAAAACAACTAAAAATGAAAAAGAGAACTACTAAACACAATTCAAACAAGACAAATGAGATTTTTTTAGCATGTTAAAAGACACAGCAGCCTACTAAAAGTAATCTTGGAAGGGAAAATACAAGGTAAAAGAGGCAGAGGCAGACAAAGACAAAGACACACATGGGCAAATAATATCAAAAGATGGACAAGTCAGCCCATGACAACTGGACACAATTAAAGCAAGAGACAGAGCAGAATAGCGCTCCATGTTAGTCAACTTTCAATGTGGATTCTGTACTCAATGAAGGTGATGATGACTAACAAGAGAAGAGGAGATTGGCTGAGTGTGACTAACAAGAGAAGAGGAGATTGGCTCAGTGTGACTAACAAGAGAAGAGGAGATTGGCTCAGTGTGACTAACAAGAGAAGAGGAGATTGGCTCAGTGTGACAAACAAGAGAAGAGGAGATTGGCTCAGTGTGACTAACAAGAGAAGAGGAGATTGGCTCAATGTGACTAACAAGAGAAGAGGAGATTGGCTCAGTGTGACTAACAAGAGAAGAGGAGATTGGCTCAGTGTGACTAACAAGAGAAGAGGAGATTGGCTCAGTGTGACTAACAAGAGAAGAGGAGATTGGCTCAGTGTGACTAACAAGAGAAGAGGAGATTGGCTCAGTGTGACTAACAAGAGAAGAGATTAGCTCAGTGTGACTAACAAGAAAAGAGATTAGCTCAATGTGACTAACAAGAGAAGAGGAGATTGGCTCAATGTGAACAGAAGAGATTGGCTCAGTGCGGCTAACAACAGAGAAGGAGATTGGTTCAGTGTGGCTAAGCTGCAAATGAGATAAAATCAGTGACAAATTGAACTAAATTAAGAAGGGCAAGACTGACATCTACTGGTTGTGGAGCTGTGACTCGTCCTGTCACAGATTCTCTGTTGTTGCGGTTCGTCACAGGGCTAGCAGGTGTAGGTTTGCCCAGCAAGGTCAAGGCTACATAATTTCCAGCTGAAATAGACAAAAAATTATGATGATTTACAGTGTGTGTGTGTGTGTGTGTGCGAGTCCATGCATGCATGTGTGTGAAATAGACCAAAAAATTATAACCATTTACATTATGTGTGTGAGTCTACGCGTGCGTGTGTGTTTTTACCGCACTATGTTCACAGTGATATGTGCACAACTGATCACAAAGAGACAAATATACTTTTTACTTTCATCATAAATAAATATTTATTACAAATGGAGACATAAGATGTGAAAGATGACATGATTGACACGGAAAAGGGCATTAGGAAAACATAAAGAACAATAGGTACATGAACTAAGATAGCACTTCAGCACACTGCCACCTCAGCCCGGTAAGACTTGCATGCTCTTTGACATAGCACTTTAGCACACTGCTAGCTCAGCCTGGTAAGACTTGCATGCTCTTTGACATAGCACTTCAGCACACTACCACCTCAGCCCGGTAAGACTTGCATGCTCTTTGACATAGCACTTCAGCACACTGCCACCTCAGCCTGGTAAGACTTGCATGCTCTTTGACATAGCACTTTAGCACACTGCTAGCTCAGCCTGGTAAGACTTGCATGCTCTTTGACATAGCACTTCAGCACACTGCCACCTCAGCCCGGTAAGACTTGCATGCTCTTTGACATAGCACTTTAGCACACTGCTAGCTCAGCCTGGTAAGACTTGCATGCTCTTTGACATAGCACTTCAGCACACTGCCACCTCAGCCCGGTAAAACTTGCATGCTCTTTGATATAGCACTTTAGCACACTGCTAGCTCAGCCTGGTAAGACTTGCATGCTCTTTGACATAGCACTTCAGCACACTGCCACCTCAGCCCGGTAAGACTTGCATGCTCTTTGACATAGCACTTTAGCACACTGCTAGCTCAGCCTGGTAAGACTTGCATGCTCTTTGACATAGCACTTCAGCACACTGCCACCTCAGCCCGGTAAGACTTGCATGCTCTTTGATATAGCACTTTAGCACACTGCTAGCTCAGCCTGGTAAGACTTGCATGCTCTTTGACACAGCACTTCAGCACACTGCCACCTCAGCCCGGTAAGACTTGCATGCTCTTTGACATAGCACTTTAGCACACTGCTAGCTCAGCCTTGTAAGACTTGCATGCTCTTAGACATAGCACTTTAGCCCACTGTTAGCTCAGCCTTGTAAGACTTGCATGCTCTTTTACATAGCATTTTAGCCCACTGCTAGCTCAGCCTTGTAAGACTTGCATGCTCTTTGACATAGCACTTTAGCCCACTGCTAGCTCAGCCTTGTAAGACTTGCATGCTCTTAGACATAGCACTTTAGCCCACTGTTAGCTCAGCCTTGTAAGACTTGCATGCTCTTTTACATAGCATTTTAGCCCACTGCTAGCTCAGCCTTGTAAGACTTGCATGCTCTTTGACATAGCACTTCAGCACACTGCTAGCTCAGCCTGGTAAGACTTGCATGCTCTTTGACATAGCACTTTAGCCCACTGCTAGCGCAGCCTTGTAAGACTTGCATGCTCTTAGACATAGCATTTTAGCCCACTGCTAGCTCAGCCTTGTAAGACTTGCATGCTCTTTGACATAGCACTTCAGCACACTGCTAGCTCAGCCTGGTAAGACTTGCATGCTCTTTGACATAGCACTTTAGCCCACTGTTAGCTCAGCCTTGTAAGACTTGCATGCTCTTTTACATAGCATTTTAGCCCACTGCTAGCTCAGCCTTGTAAGACTTGCATGCTCTTTGACATAGCACTTCAGCACACTGCTAGCTCAGCCTGGTAAGACTTGCATGCTCTTTGACATAGCACTTTAGCCCACTGCTAGCTCAGCCTTGTAAGACTTGCATGCTCTTAGACATAGCACTTTAGCCCACTGTTAGCTCAGCCTTGTAAGACTTGCATGCTCTTTTACATAGCATTTTAGCCCACTGCTAGCTCAGCCTTGTAAGACTTGCATGCTCTTTGACATAGCACTTCAGCACACTGCTAGCTCAGCCTGGTAAGACTTGCATGCTCTTTGACATAGCACTTTAGCCCACTGCTAGCTCAGCCTTGTAAGACTTGCATGCTCTTAGACATAGCACTTTAGCCCACTGCTAGCTCAGCCTTGTAAGACTTGCATGCTCTTTGACATAGCACTTTAGCACACTGCTAGCTCAGCCTTGTAAGACTTGCATGCTCTTTGATATAGCACTTTAGCCCACTGCTAGCTCAGCCTTGTAAGACTTGCATGCTCTTTGATATAGCACTTTAGCCCACTGCTAGCTCAGCCTTGTAAGACTTGCATGCTCTTTGATATAGCACTTTAGCCCACTGCTAGCTCAGCCTTGTAAGACTTGCATGCTCTTTGATATAGCACTTTAGCCCACTGCTAGCTCAGCCTTGTAAGACTTGCATGCTCTTTGATATAGCACTTTAGCCCACTGCTAGCTCAGCCTTGTAAGACTTGCATGCTCTTTGACATAGCACTTTAGCCCACTGCTAGCTCAGCCTTGTAAGACTTGCATGCTCTTTGATATAGCACTTTAGCCCACTGCTAGCTCAGCCTTGTAAGACTTGCATGCTCTTTGATATAGCACTTTAGCACACTGCAACCTCAGCCTGGTAAGACCTGCATGCTCTAGTATGGTGACTATTTTCAAGAGCATGAGATTAATTCTAGGTTTGAAGCTGTTCATTGTTGTCTATGTTTTCTGATGTTTGTGTTTCTTTTTCTGTTGTTTGTGTTGTTTTCTGTTTCTTTTTCTGTTTGCGTTTTACGTTGTTTGTTTTCTGCTGTCTGTTTTTATGTGTGTTTTCTGCTGTTTAATTTGTGTTTTCTATTGTTTGTGTTTTCTATTGTCTGTGCCCTCTGTATTTTCTTTTTCCTGTTTTTTTTTTGGTGTTTTCTGTGGTGTGTGTTTTCTGTTTTCTGCTGTCTGTGTTTTCTATTATCTGCATTTTCTTTTTGTGTGTGTGTGTGTGTTTTCTGTGGTCGGTGTACTCTGTTATTTCTTTTTTTCCTATTCTTTGCGTTTACAAGAAAAGAATAGGTTTACATTTACTGGAACTTTGCGAAATGAGATACACTGGATCAGGGGAGATATATTCTGATGAACATAAAATAATCTATTCTGGAGGTAGTGAACACCAAAGAGGAGTAGGTATCATCTTGGATGCAGAAAGAGCAAAAACAGTGAAAGGCTTTTACCCAATATCTGACAGAGTCCTTTTAGTGAAATTGAATGTCCTTTTAGAGGACAAAGTCCTTTTAGTGAAATTGAATGGAAAGCCAATAGACATAAATCTTATACAAGTTTATGCACCAACAGCAAACAGTCTAGAGGAAACAAGTGATAAATTTTATGACGAGTTAAATGAGGCACTTCGTGAATGCAAACCACATGAAAACGCCATAGTTCTAGGGGATTTTAATGCAAAAGTAGGAAAGGAAAGAATTGAGGAAGTAGTTGGTCATTATGGCTTAGGCGAGAGAAATGAAAGAGGTGAGAAACTTATTGAATGGGCAAGAACACACAACATGATGATAGGAAACACCTGGTTTAAGCAACATCCAAGACGTCTGTGGACATGGAAAAGCCCAGGAGACAACGCACGTAATCAAATTGATTACATAATGATAAGCAATAGATTTAGAAAGTCTGGTGTGTGTGAAAACTAGACCAGGCGGCAGATTGCAATAGTGACCATGTACCAGTTGTGGGAAAGCTTAGAGTAAAATTAAAAACAACAAAACGAGTCTCAGTTAACATCAAGTTACATTTAGATTAACTCAAATCAGACAAGAAGTTGCAAGACAAATATAAAATCACAATTCAGAACCGGTACAATGCAATAGAGAAGAAACAAAGCATTGATGAACAGTGGGAAATGCTAAAAGAATCAATGCAACAAACATCAAAAGAGTTCATACCACCAGTGAGGAGAAATTCAAGAAAGAAATGAATCACAAGTGACATTTTGCAGCTAATGGATACAAGAAGAAGAAATAAAGATGAGTATAAGAGATTAAATAAAGAAATTGTAGTAAAATGCAATGAAACAAAAGAAGCATGGCTAAAACAGAGATACAAAGAAATTGAAATGCAACAAAAAGGCGATTCCAAAGCTATATACAAACAAACTGAAGAAGTAACAGGAAGAAAAATGCAATCAAAAACTGGATGTTTCTCTCTCTCTCTCTCTGCGTTCAGGACTCAATCAGAGTAAGGATTCCAGACTCTCATATGAAGTCAGCTGTCAGGCTAAGTGTGTTGATCGCCCCCACAGACAGAACATCACAATTAGAGTCTATCAGATCCACTCTGACTGAACACCCGTTAATACGTTGCACTGTGTTCTGCACCAGTGGCCCAGTGCATCCGATTTAAGCCAGCATTTTATTCGGGTTTGCTTTCCCTAGCCTTTGATTGTCCCCAATCTTCCTGGAAGGCAGCAGATTGTCTTTTCTGTAGGGGGATTCTGCCCTTAGATGGTCGGCCCTCCCAGGTTTACGAGCACCATCTGCCCGAGTCACTAGAGGTGACTAACACAGACACGGACACACAAAGATGTGAGATATGACTAACACAGACACGGACACACAAAGATGTGAGATGTGACTAACACAGACATACACACACAAAGATGTGAGATGTGACTAACACAGACATGCACACACAAATATATGAGATGTGACTAATACAGACATGTACACAGCGATAAGAGGCATGACTAACACTGACACACATCAAGATATATGACACATGACTAACATAAATATGTACATAAAGATATGAGATATAACTGACATTGACATGCACACACAAAGATATGACACATGCCTAACATAGACATGCACACAAAGATAACAGATATGACTAACATAGATATGCACACACAAAGATATGAAATATGACTAACATAAACATGCACACAAAGATATGAGATATCACTAACCCAGACATGCACACACAAAGATATGACATATGACTAACACTGGTACACACTAAGATATGAGATATGACTAAACACAGACACACATAAAGATATGAGACATGATTAACACGGACACACCGAGATATGAGATATGACTAACATGATACACACCAAGATATGAGCCATGGCCAGCACACACAAGCTAAGATATGAGCCATGGCTAGGACAGAAACACAGCAAGATATGAGCCATGGCTTCACTAAAAAACACCAAAAAATGAACCATGTCTAGCACAGAAACACATTCAAGTGTCCATATGCTTGGGCTTGTTGTAGTCGGCAGACTCTTCTGAACGTGGGAATCACAGGTTTCGTTAAACAGTTGTCCGGAGATTTGAGAGTGCAGTCTGATCCATAGAATGTTCTCTTGCATGTACAGATTCCCGATCGACTGTTGACAGGTGTCGTTGAAACAGTTGTCCGGACATTTGAGAGTACATATGATGTCACAGCCATCAGAACACATCTGTTCGCACTGTAGCCCAAAATTACCATCGGGACAAGTGTCATTACAGGTATAGCCAAGATGTTTACATTGTAGGCATTTTCCAGATTTTTCCTTAAATAAAGGACAGACTCTGAGACAAGACCCGGAACAGTCGTGTCCATAGATCCCATGTGAACAGTTGCCGTGACAAGTACCGATGATGACATTGCAGCCTTTATTACACCCACTACACACTGCACAAAACGACCAAGAATGCTCGTCCAGACAATAGGTGTCTGTAAATGTTTGCACCTCACATACCGTCAGTGCACTGTCGGCCTGCGAAATGGTCGGTGAGAACTCAATCTTAATGTGTGCCATTGACTTTGTGTTTTGACTACAATAGTGTTCACAGATAAATTAGGGTATGATATATCATTATACTGGAACACTACTCCGCCACTGTCAGAGAAAGCCTTTAAAGTGGCATTCTTTACCCGAATCATAGTGCTAGCTCGATGATAGATTCGAATGATGTGAGTCCCCTGGGGCGTCACAAAGACCAGACACCAGTAAACAAAATTGGTTCCACTTCCCAATTGTGTGTGTGTGCAGTCATTGTCATAGAGATTGTTCTTTGTTTTGCTATTAACTGCGGCCTCTGGTCCACATCCGTCTCCTGTATAACAAGCATTAGGTGTGTCGGTCTGGTTTGTGTTCTGTTTGAGAGCCACATTCCGACCCCCGCCAATGTAGATGGAGCAGATATTTGCAACTATCGCCCTTTCAATCCGTAACTTGTTGATCAGACCAGCCCCAAAGCAGAAGGCATCAATCTCGTGTGGACTAACTACAAACCTTGATACATTGTCACATGAGGCAGAACCATTCAGTTTTACCGTGAAACTGTCCGGATATTTTAAGTCATTCGCATAAATCCTAAACCAGGAGCACGGCAAAGATTGATTGAGAGTTGCCTCAACTGATGTAGAATCTGTGTCCGGATTACATGAGGTGTCGTTGTTATCAAACAGGAAAGTAGGTTCAGATTTTTGGGCATATTTGCAAATAAAATCCAAGTACTGACACTGGGGTCCGAAAATTTTGTGCTGACAACTGTCATTGTTTGGGCATGTCCCTGTAGTTTTGTCACAAACTAAGCCATTATAGCAGTGACATTGTAACGTACAATTTGTCCCAAACCAACCGTCGGCACAAGTAATGTCATTAGTTTCCATGGTTGCTAACGAAGCCAGCGAATATAGACTTGATCTACAGCGATGGTTAACGAACTGTGTACACACATTTATTATCAGACCCGTGATTACATTTCCAAAAAAATCCGCCATCTCACTGTGGTAACAGATAGCGTGAAATTCTCTAATAGAATGAGATAAACCGTTGGAGACAAGGAAAGTCAACATTGTTTACATGGCTTGGACGCAAGAAGCGTCCATTTTGGTGCGTCCCATGACGTCCAAAACTGGATGTTTAAGATCAAAGGAAGGAGAACTGTTGATTGAACAAGAAAGCATAAGGGAACGATGGACAGAATACATTAAAGATCTTTATAATGATGAACAAACAGAAGTAAATATTAAGGATAATGGAGAAGGACCAGATATACATAAAGAAGAAGTGGAAGACGTCTTGCGCAATATGAAAGCAGGCAAAGCTCCTGGACCAAATAATATAACTAAAGAAGAGATTGAAGCCATAGGTGATTTTGGAATAGCAATATTAACAAAAATATTGAATGATATCTACAACACCAGATATATACCAGACAACCTGCTCAAATCAATATTCATAGCCCTACCAAAGAAATCTGGTGTGATTGAATGTGATGACCATCGCACAATAAGCCTTATGAGTCACATGACATAGATATTACTAAGAATCATCATGATAAGAGTGCGAAACAAAATCAGTCCAGAAATTAGCGATGAACAGTGTGGTTTTGTTAGAGGTAAAGGAATGAGCAATGCTATATACATCATAAGATCTTTAGTAGCAAGAGCCATAGAGGTGAAAACAGATCTATACCTATGTTTCATAGATAATACCAAAGCATTTGACAAAGTAATGCACTAAGAGATAATCAAAATTTTAGAAAGTACAAACGTAGACAGCTAAGATCTAAGAATAATAAAGAACAAGTACTGGCAACAAACAGTGGCCATAGGAACTGGAAACCAATTGGGAATGTTTCAACAAATAAAACAGGGTGTTAGGCAAGGTTGTATGCTGTCACCAGATTTGTTTAATATTTATAGTGAGATTATTTTAAGATCCATAAGGGGCCTGGAATAACAATCGGAGATCATAATATATGTAATCTAAGGTATGCTGATGGTACAGTTTTAATCGCTAAGAGTGAAAATGAGTTACAAGAAATGTTAGACATTATAGTGAAAGAAAACAAAAATAAAGGACTCAGCCTTAACAGCAAAAAGACAGAAGTAATGGTAACAACAAAGAAAAAGACATTACTTCAGTGCAAAATAAAGACAAGTGGAACAATATTAAAACAGGTAAATGAATTTAAATATTTGGGAACTTTGTTAACCTCAGACGGAAGATGTACAAAAGAGATGAGATGCAGAATGGCTCAGGCAAAATCCCCAAAATGAGGAAGATACTGTGCAATAGAAACAAGAAAAAGAGTTCTTAAATGTTATGTAGAGCCAGTCTTAACATATGGATGTGAATCATGGACAATACGACAACAGACAAGAAAATCACTGGAGTCTGTAGAAATGTGGTTTTACAGAAGAATGTTGAGAATACCATGGACAGCTAAGAAGAGTAATGAAAACGTTCTGAAAGAGGCCAAAGCAAAAAAGAGAGCTAATTTCCAAAATTAGGAAGAAACAATCATCATTTTGTGGCCATGTAATGAGAAGAGAACAACTGGAATATATTGTAACAACTGGGATAATTGTGGGACGAAGAGAGAGGGAAGCAAAGAGAAAAGATACCAGACAGCTTAAGATAATGGCAGAAGGTCAACAACAGAAATGATAAATAACTGTCGTGATCGAAAGTTGTGGAGAGACATGATCACCCATGCCAGCAGGCCCGGTACTTGATGATGATGATTGTTTTCTGTCTGCTGTGCTCTGTGTTTTCTGATGTTTGTGTTTTGTTCTTTGAGTTTTTTGTTGTTCATGTTTTCTCATGCCTGTGTTTTCTGTTATTTGTGATTTCTGTTTGTGTTTTCTATTGTTTCTATTTTCTATTGTCTGTGTTCTCTGTTGTTTTGTGATTTCTCATGTTTGTAGTTATTTGTTGTTTGTTTTCTCATTTCTGTGTTTTCTGTTGCTTCTTTTTGTGTTTTCTATTGTTTGCATTTTGCTGTTGCTTGTGTTTTCTATTGTTTATGTTTTCTGTTGTCTGTGTTTTCAATTGTTCTTTTTTCTGTTGTTACTTTTTTCTCTTGCCTGTGTTTTTTGTTGTTTGTGATGTCTTTTTCTGTGTTTTCTGCTGTTTGTGTTTTCTATTGTCTGTGTTTTACATTGTTTGTGTTTTCTGTTTGTCTTTGTTTTATTTTTTTTTTTCTGTTTTTGTTGGTTGCGTTTTCTTATTTTATTTTTTTTTGTTGTTGTTTGTGTGTTCTGTTGTTTATTTTTTCTGTTGTTTGTGTTTTATATTTTCACACACACAATACAAATGTACATTTTCACACACGCACAACAACAACACACAATACAAAGTATATTTTCACACACACACTCAACAACACACATAACAATGTATATTTTCACACACACACAATACAAAGTATATTTTCACACACACACAACAACAACACACAATACAAAGTATATTTTCACACACACAACAACAACAACACACAATACAAAGTATATTTTCACACACACACAACAACAACACACAATACAAAGTATATTTTCACACACACACAACAACAACACACAATACAAAGTATATTTTCACACACGCACAACAACAACACACAATACAAAGTATATTTTCACACACACACAACAACACACATAACAATGTATATTTTCACACACACACACAACACACATAACAATGTATATTTTCACACACACACACACTTACACACACAACAACACACACAAAAAATGTATATTTTAACACACACAACAACAACACACAATACAATGTATATTTTGATATCATAAAATCAATTACAGGCAATCAGTTGAGGAACAAAGAAAGATATAAGGTGTAAGTAGATAGAAAATGCTCTCTCACACAGAGAGAGGAGTGAGGAGATCTGAGCAATACTCACATTTAATGAGCTTCACCACATCCTGATGGTTCCTTTGAGTGACAAGTGTTCCATTTACCTGTTACCAGTGATGATATAGCATTGGTCTTATATCTTAGCTTCAGTCTTGGCAACAACAACACAAATATACAAAAGTCACACACACATATACAGTAAGTATCTTACTGCAAACACTAAAAATAACGCACACATATACAGTAAGTATATTGTAACAGTAAAGGTGAATGAAAGTATGGGGCAGGTAACTCAGCCGGCACCCATTTCTTAATAGACTATGACAGTGACATAGAATAGCGGTCATCAGTGTTAGTGACAGAATAACAAGTTGTAGGGATGGAAAGTTCATAAGGGGTAGTGGACAAAGCTAAGGAAGGAAAGGTGCAGAATAGTACTAGACATAATAAGTTTAGGGAGAATAGAAATTTTCCACGCAGTTGATGTGGAAGAGGGGATAAGCGCATGTCTTGAACGTATGGCTTTGACCGATAAATAATTTGACAAACAACATCCAGGACAGGTCAAAGTCATGAAATAAACATCATTATTTTGAAACTCAGGAGAGGTCAAAACTGACCAGAGGTTATACAGAAGTCACAGAGCGGTCAAGTTTAGAGGTTGCTCAAAGAGTCATAAACAACTTGTTGTTGTAAATTCTAAGATGAGAATTGGCAGTGGAATCATGGTTGTGAGATTTGATTGGCTCAAAGGGTTGCAAATTGTCACTTCCCGACAACTGCGATGATTTCATTGGCTGCAGATATTCCACACGAAGAGTTGTGTTTGAGTATATAACCTTTGACACATAGGTTTCAGTAATAAGTTAAGTCAGAAATGTAGACTAAGTAAGCTTAGTCCGGCTTTGGCCGAACTGCCGAAGGCAGTTAGTTAGGTCCGTAATTCAATAAGTTTTAGTCTGGAAATTAAGTCACGAATTGAGAGTCAGAGATGTAGACTAGGTTAGGCCCGCAAGTCAGGAAGAGTAGTAAGGAAGAAGACAGAGCTAGTCAGAAAGTAGATGCAAGTTAATTGAGAAGTTATGAAGGAACTGACTAGAGAGTAGTAAAGATATCAGTGGCTTAAGAAATGAATCGAGAAGTAGACAGTAGACAGAACAAGTGAATTAGGACATATGAACATTTAGTTGCTGTGAAAGTGTTTTGAGAGTGTTTCCAAGTTGTGCTTCATATTTCCTAGAAGAAGTCGTAAGTACGTTGTGAGAAAGAGAGTAATGTATAATATGCACGTATTGACAGTTTAAAAGTCATCAGTGATAACCCCTGAACATCCAGAATTAAAGAACATTAATTCTAAGAGAAGTGCATCCACTATTATGTATCATGTGCCCAGAGAAAGTTAAAGATTAATAAACTTGATTATGATTTATAATATACGAGGAAGTCTGTGATGATTGATGTTGTCAACTATAAATGTACGTCAGTGAACAAATACCATCAAGATAATAGAAGGATAAGATATTAATCATGAACTATAACAATATTACTGCAAACACTAAAAATAACACACACATATACAGTAAGTATCTTACTGCAAACACTAAAAATAACACACACATATACAGTAAGTATCTTACTGCAAACACTAAAAATAACACACACATATACAGTAAGTATCTTACTGCAAACACTAAAAATAACACACACATATACAGTAAGTATCTTACTGCAAACACTAAAAATAACACACACATATACAGTATGTATCTTACTGCAAACACTAAAAGTAACACACACATATACAGTAAGTATCTTACTGCAAACACTAAAAATAACACACACATATACAGTAAGTATATTACTGCAAACACTAAAAATAACACACACATATACAGTAAGTATCTTACTGCAAACACTAAAAATAACACACACATATACAGTAAGTATCTTACTGCAAACACTAAAAAGAAAACACACATATACAGAAAGTATCTTACTGCAAACACTAAAAAGAACACACACATATACAGAAAGTATCTTACTGCAAACACTAAAAAGAACACACACATATACAGTATGTATCTTACTGCAAACACTAAAAAGAACACACACATATACAGAAAGTATCTTACTGCAAACACTAAAAATAACACACACATATACAGTAAGTATATTACTGCAAACACTAAAAATAACACACACATATACAGTAAGTATCTTACTGCAAACACTAAAAATAACACACACATATACAGAAAGTATCTTACTGCAAACATTAAAAAGAACACACACATATACAGTAAGTATCTTACTGCAAACACTAAAAATAACACACACATATACAGAAAGTATCTTACTGCAAACACTAAAAAGAACACACACATATACAGAAAGTATCTTACTGCAAACACTAAAAATAACACACACATATACAGTATGTATATTACTGCATCATCATCATCATTGAGTGCCGTCTCCACATCGAAGGTTGGCTACCATGGAGTGCCATTCCACTCTGTCTCTTGCTTTGATGGTGCAGATTGTCAAAGGTTTACTTGTCCATCTTTTGATGTTACTCGTCCATGTTAGTCTTGGTCTGCTTCTGCCTCTTTTACCTTGTATTTTCCCTTCCAATATTACTTTTATTAGGCTGTTGTGCCTTTTAACATGCCCCAAAAATTTCATTTGTCTTATTCTAGTGATAGTTAGGAGGGTCTTATAGTCTGTTGACTGATGTATGATGGTGATGGTCTAATCACCAACTAATTACTACATCAAGCTTGGGGAGATGGTGCTCGTAAACCTGGGAGGGCCGATCATCTAAGGGCAGAATCCCCCTACAGAACAGGCAATCTGCTGCCTTGATGGAAGATTGGGGACAATCAAAGGCTAAGGAAAGCAAACCTGAATAAAATGCTGGCTGAAATCGGATGCATTGGGCCACTGGCGCAGAACACAGTGCAATGTTTTAACAAGTAATCAATCAGACTGGATCTAACAGACTCTAATTATGATAGAAACTACCGCTGACCAGAAAGGCTTCAAGAAACAGCTGAATATAATCAGCTGACTTCATGATAGAGTCTGGAATCCTACTCTGAGTCTTGATCGCAGAGAGAGAGATTCTAATTGTGTTTAGTAGTTCTCTTTTCATTTTTAGTTGTTTTAAAACTTCATCGTTTGTTTTCTTTTCTTTCCATCCAATTCTACCTATTCTTCTATAAATCCACATTTCAAAGGCTTCAATTTTCTGTTCTGTTTTCTGGTCTAATGTCCATGTTTCTGCACTATACAGGACTATTGAGAAGATGTAACATTTTGCTATTCTTAGTTTTAGCCCTGGTGTTATTTGTTTTGATGTTAGTATGTTTTTTATATATTTAAGTATATTTTATATTACTGCAAACACTAAAAATAACACGGACATATACAGTATTTTTATTACTGTAAATAACAATATGAGAAATACCACTAATAGACGTACAATCTTACATATATCTGGGCAGTAATATAGATAAAGAGGGAGGAACATAGAATGATACCAAAATAAGGATATCAAAAGCAAGAGGAGCATTCATTGCACTGGGAAACATATGGAAGTCCAAAGAAATTAGGTTAAATATTTTTAAAAATAATAAAAATAGTCAACTCCAACGTTAAGTAAGTCTTTTATATGATTGTGAAACATAGAGAACAACAAAGATGACAAACATGAAGATACAGACATTCATTAATGGATGCTTGCGCAGAATAAAAGGATAGAAATGAACGGACAAAATCACTAACATAGAATTATTTAAAAAGTACCAGCCAAATACCAGTGGATAAAGAGATACAATGAAGACAATGGTGCTTGATAGGACACACACTGCGGAAACCAACTGAGAGTATTACACAACAGGCCCTTTTGTGGAATCCCCAAGGAATAAGACAAAGAGGAAGATCAAGATATCCTTGGAGAAGACAGATGGAAGCAGAGATGAAGATGATGGGGAAGATGTGGAATGATCTTAAAACAATGGCAAGAAACAGAACGGACTGGAAAGTGTTTACTGGCGACTTAGGCTCCACAGGGAGTTGAAAGTGTTTGTTGAAGACCTATGCTCTGCAGAGAGCTGAAAGTGTTTGCATGCTCCACATGGAGCTGAAAGTGTTTGTTGAAGACCTATGCTCCACATGGAGCTGAAAGTGTTTGTTGAAGACCTATGCTCCACAGGGAGCTGAAAGTGTTGGTTGAAGATCTAGGCTTCACAGGGAGCTGAAAAGATGAAGATATTACTGCAAACACTAAAAAAATGTATGCAACACACAAGCAAACTATGTCCAGATGAAACATTTCAAACAAGTACATGATTAATGGCAGCACAAGTACATGGTTAATGGCAGCACAAGTACGTGGTTATGGCAGCACAAGTACATGGTTAATGGCAGCACAAGTACGTGGTTAATGGCAGCACAAGTACGTGGTTAATGGCAGCACAAGTACGTGGTTAATGGCAGCACAAGTACATGGTTAATGGCAGCACAAGTACATGATTAATGGCAGCACAAGTACATGGTTAATGGCAGCACAAGTACATGGTTAATGGCAGCACAAGTACATGATTAATGGCAGCACAAGTACATGGTTAATGGCAGCACAAGTACGTGGTTAATGGCAGCACAAGTACGTGGTTAATGGCAGCACAAGTACATGGTTAATGGCAGCACAAGTACATGGTTAATGGCAGCACAAGTACATGGTTAATGGCAGCACAAGTACATGATTAATGGCAGCACAAGTACATGGTTAATGGCAGCACAAGTACATGATTAATGGCAGCACAAGTACATGGTTGATGGCAGCACAAGTACATGATTAATGGCAGCACAAGTACGTGGTTAATGGCAGCACAAGTACGTGGTTAATGGCAGCACAAGTACGTGGTTAATGGCAGTACAAGTACATGGCTGATAGCAGTACAAGTACATGGTTGATGGCAGTACAAGTACATGGTTGATGGCAGTACACGTACATGGATGATGGCAGCACAAGTACATGGTTGATGGCAGCACAAGTACATGATTAATGGCAGCACAAGTACGTGGTTAATGGCAGCACAAGTACATGGTTAATGGCAGCACAAGTACGTGGTTAATGGCAGTACAAGTACATGGCTGATGGCAGTACAAGTACATGGTTGATGGCAGTACAAGTACATGGTTGATGGCAGTACAAGTACATGGCTGATGGCAGTACAAGTACATGGCTGATGGCAGTACAAGTACATGGTTGATGGCAGTACAAGTACATGGCTGATGGCAGTACAAGTACATGACTGATGGCAGTACAAGTAAAAGGTTGATGTCAGTACAAGTACATGGCTGATAGCAGTACAAGTACATGGTTGATGGCAGTACAAGTACATGGTTGATGGCAGTACAAGTACATGGATGATGGCAGTACAAGTACATGGCTGATGGCAGCACAAGTACATGGCTGATGGCAGTACAAGTACATGGTTGATGGCAGTACAAGTACATGGTTGATGGCAGCACAAGTACATGGCTGATGGCAGTACAAGTACATGGTTGATGGCAGTACAAGTACATGGCTGATGGCAGTACAAGTACATGACTGATGGCAGTACAAGTACATGGTTGATGGCAGTACAAGTACATGACTGATGGCAGTACAAGTACATGGCTGATGGCAGTACAAGTACATGGTTGATGGCAGTACAAGTACATGGTTGATGGCAGCACAAGTACATGGCTGATGGCAGTACAAGTACATGGTTGATGGCAGTACAAGTACATGGCTGATGGCAGTACAAGTACATGACTGATGGCAGTACAAGTACATGGTTGATGGCAGTACAAGTACATGACTGATGGCAGTACAAGTACATGGCTGATGGCAATACAAGTACATGGCTGATGGCAGTACAAGTACATGGTTGATGTCAGTACAAGTACATGGCTGATAGCAGTACAAGTACATGGTTGATGGCAGCACAAGTACATGGTTGATGGCAGTACAAGTAAAAGGTTGATGGCAGCACAAGTACATGGTTGATGGCAGTACAAGTGGATGGCTGATGGCAGTAAAAGTACAAGGCTGATGGCAGTACAAGTACATGGCAGTACAAGTACATGGCTGATGGCAGTACAAGTACATGGTTGATGGCAGTACAAGTACATGACTGATGACAGTACAAGTACATGGATGATGGCAGTACAAGTACATGGCTGATGGCAGTACAAGTACATGGCTGATGGCAGCACAAGTACATGGTTGATGGCAGCACAAGTACATGACTGATGGCAGTACAAGTACATGACTGATGGCAGTACAAGTACATGGTTGATGGCAGTACAAGTACATGACTGATGGCAGTACAAGTACATGGCTGATGGCAATACAAGTACATGGCTGATGGCAGTACAAGTACATGGCTGATGGCAGTACAAGTACATGGTTGATGGCAGTACAAGTACATGGTTGATGGCAGCACAAGTACATGGCTGATGGCAGTACAAGTACATGGTTGATGGCAGTACAAGTACATGGCTGATGGCAGTACAAGTACATGACTGATGGCAGTACAAGTACATGGTTGATGGCAGTACAAGTACATGACTGATGGCAGTACAAGTACATGGCTGATGGCAGTACAAGTACATGGTTGATGGCAGTACAAGTACATGGTTGATGGCAGTACAAGTAAAAGGTTGATGGCAGCACAAGTACATGGTTGATGGCAGTACAAGTACATGGCTGATGACAGTACAAGTACATGGCTGATGGCAGCACAAGTGCATGGTTGATGGCAGCACAAGTACATGGTTGATGGCAGCACAAGTACATGGCTGATGACATTACAAGTACATGGTTGATGGCAGTACAAGTACATGGTTGATGGCAGTACAAGTACATGGCTGATGGCAGTACAAGTACATGGCTGATGGCAGTACAAGTACATGGCTGATGGCAGTACAAGTACATGGCTGATGGCAGTACAAGTACATGGCTGATGGCAGTACAAGTACATGGCTGATGGCAGTACAAGTACATGGCTGATGGCAGTACAAGTACATGGCTGATGGCAGTACAAGTACATGGCTGATGGCAGTACAAGTACATGGCTGATGGCAGTACAAGTACATGGCTGATGGCAGTACAAGTACATGGCTGATGGCAGTACAAGTACATGGCTGATGGCAGTACGTGAGCTAGCCACACATACAAGAAACATTCTCATCTCTCCAGTCCAAAACACCATCCCCAAAAAAAACACATGGGAAGCAGAGCAATGAATCTCGCAGAAGAAAAATTAAGACTAATCAAGTAGCAGTGAAACAAAATAGTGAAGACTATCTATCGATCTATTGACCTTTCGAGCCGTAGCCGGCCCATAGGGCGTGGACCAAGATACTCATTCTCTTATCTAAATTTTTATTCTAACAGTTTTCAATTCTTTTAAAGATATTTTATCAAATCTCGCCATTTGTCTCTGTTCTGTGCAAGCAGCTCTATCTCATTGAGGAAGCCTATCCCTGCTACTCTTGCCTCTCTCATCAATGTTCTTCTCAGTGTCTCTCTGGGTCTTCCTCTTTTCCTCTTACGTGTTGTTTCCCACATGAGGGCTAGCTTTGCTGTTCGGTTATTATCTCTTCTCATCACATGTCCAACATATGACCATCGTCTTTTCTTTATTACTGAAGATATTAGTGGTTGATTGGCGATTTCTCTAATTTCCTCGTTTGTTTTGAATTCGTTCCATTCTATACCAAGTATTTTCCTTAGACATTTATTCTCGAATGCGTTCAACTTTGTTTCTATATCTCTTGTTGTTTTCCAGCTTTCACATGTATACATAAGGGTTGATAGTACATTTGATTTGAATAGTCTAAGTTTTGTGTTTGTGCTGATGAGTTTTGATTTCCACAACTTTACAAGGCTTCTGAAAGACATTGCTGCTTTAGCTATTCTGATTCTAATTTCTTTACTCGTATCTCCTTCTCGATCAATGTGACTTCCAAGATAGATACAGTGATCGATCTCAGTGATCGAACCACTGGTTCGTTTTCCATGTATATTTTGTCATCTGTTGGAATTAAGCTTTTCATAACCTTAGTCTTTTCATGATTGATCTCAAGCCCAATTTTGCTGGCTATTGATGATAGTTCATTTGTGTTTTCCTGCATAGTTTTTGTCTGGCTGCTGATGAGAACTATGTCATCAGCAAAGTCGAGGTCCTCCAAATGGTCTCCTTGTTTCCATTAGTGAAGACTACAGACAATATAACATTATGAAAGCCTTCTGCAAAGTAGAAAACCTCTATAAAAAGGGAGATTATGAAAAATGTTCAGAGAAATCAAAAGAAAAGCAGGCGATTTTAGACCATCTGTTCAAGTGGTGATTAATGGTAACAGTGGCAATATGCTCACTGAACATAAGGATATATGTCAAATATGAGACATTTACTGACTGAACATAAGGATATATGTTAAATATGAGACATTTACTCACTGAACATAAGGATATATGTCAAATATGAGACATTTACTCACTGAACATAAGGATATATGTTAAATCATCATCATCGAGTGCTGTCTCCACAACGAAGGTTGGCTACCATGGAGCGCCATTCTGCTCTGTCTCTTGCTTTGATGGTGCAGGTTGTCATAGGCTGATTTGTCCATCTTTTGATGTTACTCGTCCATGTTAGTCTTGGTCTGCCTCTTTTACCTTGTATTTTCCACTCCAGGATTACTTTTAGTATGCTGTTGTGTCTTTTAACACCAAAATTGCATTTGTCTTGTTTGAATTGTGCTTAGCAGTTCTCTTTTCATTTTTAGTTGTTTTAAGACTCTGTCGTTTGTTTTCTTTTCTTTCCATCCAATTCTACCTATTCTTCTATATATCCACATTTCAAAGGCTTCAATTCTCTGTTCTGTTTTCTTGTCTAATATCCATATTTATGCACCATATAGGAATATTGAGAAGATGTAACATTTTGCTATTCTTAGTTTTAGTCCTGGTGTTATTTGTTTTGATGTTAATATGTTCTTCATGGCATTAAAATTACTTTTTGCCATTCCTATTCTTTTGTTTTCAATATATTCAATTTCAATATTAAAACAGGTAAATGAATTTAAATATTTGGGAACTTTGTTAACCTCAGACGGGAGATGTACAAAAGAGGTGAGATGCAGAATGATTCAGACAAAAGCAGCTTTCCAAAAAATGAGGAAGATACTATGCAATCCATTTTTGACAATAGAAACAAGAAAAAGAGTTCTTAAATGTTACGAAGAGCCAGTCGTAACATATGGATGCGAATCATGGACAATAGGACAACAGACAAGAAAATCACTGGAGTCTGTAGAAATGTGGTTTTACAGAAGAGTGTTGAGAGTACCATGGACAGCTAAGAAGAGTAATGAAGATGTTCTGAGAGAGGTCAAAGCAAAAAGAGAGCTAATTTCCAATATTAGGAAGAAACAATCATCATTTTTTGGCCATGTGATGAGAGAGAACAACTGGAATATATTGTAACAAATGGAAAAATTGAGGGACAAAGAGATAGAGGGAAGCAAAGAGAAAAAATAACAGACAGCTTAAGAGAATGGCTTGGCAGAAGGTCAACAACAGAAATGATAAATAGCTGCCGAGATAGAAAGTTGTGGAGAGACATGGTCACCTACGCCAGCAGGCCCGGTACTTGATGATGATGATTCTTTTGTTTATTTCAGTTGTACATTTTCCATCACTGGTTATAGTATGGTCAAGGTGGTTATAGTTCTGAACTATCTTCAGGTCTATTCCTTCAATTTTGATATCCACTTGTGGGTTTTGAATATTTTCTTTGTTTATGATCATAGTTTTTGTCTTTTTTATATTCACATCTAGCCCATATCTTTTGTTTGTCATGTTTATTTCATGAAGTAATTGTTGTAGATCTTTAGGATATGTCAAATATGAGACATTTACTCACTGAACATAAGGATATTTGTCAAATATGAGACAATGTAAAGCTATGTCGTTTCTTGTGCAAATTTTACTGTTTTTATAAATCTTGCAGAGCCCCATATAGTTTTGCTTGTAGCGTTGTATCTATGGGCCAATGGGTTTTCCTCAGTCTACTATATATACTTCAGTCTTGAAGTATGTGTCCAGCAGTCTCCCTGTCCATCTGTACATGCTGCTGAGGTGTAAATCTTGAATTTTGCATACATGTGACTGTGGAGTCAATTGTGTCCTGTTCTGAAGTGTATAATGATAACTTGTTCACATCTATTCATATTATAAAAGGCATCCTGATTTAGAGCTTGTGGTCCTCTGATTGATTTGATTATCTGTTTCTTATGATTGTATGTAACTGGTGCATTTGGTTATTTGCCTACTGTGTCTTCCTTTGCCAGCTAATCTGCTTTCTCATTTGCTGGTATTTCACAGTGAGATGGGGATCCACTGTTGAGTGACCTTGTGCTGCTTGCAGAGTTCGTTCGTTCGTTCGTTCGCTTTCGTCAGCTTTGACCTCTGACGAAGTCCCACCCACTCAATTTTGTGGGACTGAATTTTGCGTGTAAAGTCTGTTTTATCCCATTACAGGATGCCCCTCGCCATGCAGGCAGATTTACTCCGACTTCAGAGGTACTAATTTTTAGGGAATTAGTAAAACCCAGGTGTCCACGCCAGGGTACGAACCCCGGCTGTTGCCGTGGTAAGCCAACCGCCTATCGATTGCGCTAACCGGACACCCTCTTGCAGAGTTCAATCAATAAGGTCTGCAGATGTGATCATTTTTTTGATTGTAGTGCCTGGAGTACTGATCTTGTTGCATCTTTCAGAAACTCTACAGGCTGTGTCCTAAGATCACAGTTCAGCAGTTTTTCTATTGCCAACTTTATTGCTTGTATTTCTGCATCATAATTGTGACAATATTTCCCTGTTGCTATTTTATTCATATCCTTAGTGTTATTTGGGTACTCTGTATATGCATCTGCTCCCCATTCTTTACTGCATTCTGTGCTGATCCATCTGTGTACACCAAAATCTATAGGTTGTGTGGGTTTTCTTCATCCAAGAAACAGAGAGTGATTGTTGTACACTGTACATTGTTCCTTTGCTCTGACATATTTGGATGATCATCAATTTTTTTAAAATCTTATAAACACTGCAGAGGCACATTCACTTACAGGTTTCCACGTGGCACATGTGCCAGAATATGGCACACTTATTGATTGCTTACATAGATGCCACATGCACTGCCTACAAGCCGCTTTTGTACATAATTATAGTTTTTTTTTTTTTTTAATTAAAAAATAATCAGTAGCCAAATTTACAGAACGGCTTTCACTAAAGTAAGCCATAAAACAGCCAGCAGAATAAAAGGAAAATCAAGGTTGTTGAAGCAATAAGAGATATGTGGTTGATGAAGCAATGAGAGATATGTGGTTGATGAAGCAATGAGAGATATGTGGTTGATGAAGCAATGAGAGATATGTGGTTGATGAAGCAATGAGAGATATGTGGTTGATGAAGCAATGAGAGATATGTGGTTGATGAAGCAATGAGAGATATGTGGTTGATGAAGCAATGAGAGATATGTGGTTGATGAAGCAATGAGAGATATGTGGTTGATGAAGCAATAAGAGATATGTGGTTGATGAAGCAATGAGAGATATGTGGTTGATGAAGCAATAAGAGATATGTGGTTGATGAAGCAATGAGAGATATGTGGTTGATGAAGCAATGAGAGATATGTGGTTGATGAAGCAATAAGAGATATGTGGTTGATGAAGCAATGAGAGATATGTGGTTGATGAAGCAATAAGAGATATGTGGTTGATGAAGCAATAAGAGATATGTGGTTGATGAAGCAATGAGAGATATGTGGTTGATGAAGCAATGAGAGATATGTGGTTGATGAAGCAATGAGAGATATGTGGTTGATGAAGCAATGAGAGATATGTGGTTGATGAAGCAATGAGAGATATGTGGTTGATGAAGCAATGAGAGATATGTGGTTGATGAAGCAATGAGAGATATGTGGTTGATGAAGCAACGAGAGATATGTGGTTGATGAAGCAATGAGAGACATGTGGTTGATGAAGCAACGAGAGTTATGTGGTTGATGAAGCAATGAGAGATATGTGGTTGATGAAGCAATGAGAGATATGTGGTTGATGAAGCAACGAGAGATATGTGGTTGATGAAGCAATGAGAGACATGTGGTTGATGAAGCAATGAGAGACATGTGGTTGATGAAGCAATGAGAGACATGTGGTTGATGAAGCAATGAGAGACATGTGGTTGATGAAGCAATGAGAGACATGTGGTTGATGAAGCAATGAGAGATATGTGTTTGATGAAGCAATGAGAGACATGTGGTTGATGAAGCAATGAGAGACATGTGGTTGATGAAGCAACGAGAGACATGTGGTTGATGAAGCAACGAGAGACATGTGGTTGATGAAGCAATGAGAGACATGTGGTTGATGAAGCAACGAGAGACATGTGGTTGATGAAGCAATGAGAGACATGTGGTTGATGAAGCAATGAGAGATATGTGTTTGATGAAGCAATGAGAGACATGTGGTTGATGAAGCAATGAGAGACATGTGGTTGATGAAGCAATGAGAGACATGTGGTTGATGAAGCAATGAGAGATATGTGTTTGATGAAGCAATGAGAGACATGTGGTTGATGAAGCAATGAGAGACATGTGGTTGATGAAGCAACGAGAGACATGTGGTTGATGAAGCAACGAGAGACATGCAGTTCTGGCAGGCTAATCTCACCTTAATGATTCTGTCCCCAGTCTGTACACCAACTTTGGCTGCAGCTCCATCTGTGGACATGTTTGTAGGTGAGTGAGGGGAGGGATGGTTGGAGGGAGGGAGGGCAAGGGGAAGGGTGAGAGAAGAAGGGAACCAAGGACTGTGGGAGATAAAGAGGAGAGGAAGGTATGGAGGGAGAGGAAAGGAGGAAGATAAGGAGGGAGGGACAGAGAGAGATGGGAAGTAAGGTGGGAGAGAAAGGGAGGGAAGGAGACAAGAGAGGAAAGGAGAAAGTGAGGAAGATAGGGAGGAAGAGAAATGAAGGATGAAGATGCAGTAGAAAGCGATGGCGAGAGAGGGTGAGAGAGAGGGATACAGTAGAGTGGTTGAGTTGGGAAAGAGCGAGAATAGTAGAGTGATTTTGTGTTGAGTAAAGTGTGATGAGAGAGTAAGTGTTGAGTAAAGTGAGATGAGAAAGTAAGTGTTGAGTAAAGTGTGATGAGAGAGTAAGTGTTGAGTAAAGTGTGATGAGAGAGTAAGTGTTGAGTAAAGTGAGATGAGAAAGTAAGTGTTGAGTAAAGTGTGATGAGAGAGTAAGTGTTGAGTAAAGTGTGATGAGAGAGTAAGTGTTGAGTAAAGTGTGATGAGAGAGTAAGTGTTGAGTAAAGTGTGATGAGAGAGTAAGTGTTGAGTAAAGTGTGATGAGATCAAACCACAAGTTTAATAGAGCATAGAAAGAACATAGAATGTAGTAGAGTATAGAAAGAACATGGAATGTAGTAAAGCACAGAAAGACAGGGAGTGTAGCAGAGCACAGAAAGACAGGGAGTGTAATAGAGCACAGAAAGACAGTGAGTGTAGTAGAGCACAGAAAGATAGGGAGTGTCGTAGAGCACAGAAAGACAGGGAGTGTAGTAGAGAACAGAAAGACAGGGAGTGTAGTAGAGCACAGAAAGACAGTGAGTGTAGTAGAGCACAGAAAGACAGGGAGTGTAGTAGAGCACAGAAAGACAGGGAGTGTAGTAGAGCACAGGAAGACAGGGAGTGTAGTAGAGACAGAAAGGCAGGGAGTGTAGTAGAGCATAGAAAGACAGGGAGTGTAGTAGAGCACAGAAAGACAGGGAGTGTAGTAGAGAACAGAAAGACAGGGAGTGTAGTAGAGCACAGAAAGACAATGAGTGTAGTAGAGCACAGAAATACAATGAGTGTAGTAGAGCACAGAAAGACAGGGAGTGTAGTAGAGCAAAGAAAGACAGGGAGTGTGGTAGAGCACAGAAAGACAGTGAGTCTAGTAGAGCACAGAAAGACAGGGAGTGTAGTAGAGCACAGAAAGACAGGGAGTGTAGTAGAGCACAGAAAGACAGGGAGTGTAGTAGAGCACAGAAAGACAGGGAGTGTAGTAGAGCACAGAAAGACAGGGAGTGTAGTAGAGCACAGAAAGACAATGAGTGTAGTAGAGCACAGAAATACAGGGAGTGTAGTAGAGCACAGAAAGACAGGGAGTGTAGTAGAACACAGAAAGACAGGGAGTGTAGTAGAGCACAGAAAGACTATGAGTGTAGTAGAGCACAGAAATACAATGAGTGTAGTAGAGCACAGAAAGGCAGGGAGTGTAGTAGAGCACAGGAAGACAGGGAGTATAGTAGAGCACAGAAAGACAATGAGTGTAGTAGAGCACAGAAAGACAGTGAGTGTAGTAGAGCACAGAAAGACAGGGAGTGTAGTAGAGCACAGAACGACAGGGAGTGTAGTAGAGTACAGAAATACAATGACTGTAGTAGAGCACTGAAAGACAGGGGGTGTAGTAGAGCACAGAAAGACAGGGAGTGTAGTAGAGCACAGAAAGACAATGAGTGTAGTAGAGCACAGAAAGACAATGAGTGTAGTAGAGCACAGAAAGACAGTGAGTGTAGTAGAGCACAGAAAGACAGGGAGTGTAGTAGAGCACAGAACGACAGGGAGTGTAGTAGAGTACAGAAATACAATGACTGTAGTAGAGCACTGAAAGACAGGGGGTGTAGTAGAGCACAGAAAGACAGGGAGTGTAGTAGAGCACAGAAAGACAATGAGTGTAGTAGAGCACAGAAAGACAATGAGTGTAGTAGAGCACAGAAAGACAGTGAGTGTAGAAGAGCACAGAAAGACAGGGAGTGTAGTAGAACACAGAAAGACAGGGAGTGTAGTAGAGCACAGAAAGACAATGAGTGTAGTAGAGCACAGAAATACAATGAGTGTAGTAGAGCACAGAAAGACAGGGAGTGTAGTAGAGCACAGGAAGACAGGCAGTGTAGTAGAGCACAGAAAGACAGTGAGTGTAGCAGAGCACAGAAAGACAGGGAGTGTAGTAGAGCACAGAAAGACAGGGAGTGTAGTAGAGCACATAAAGACAGGGAGTGTAGTAGAGCACACAAAGACAGGGAGTGTAGTAGAGCACAGAAAGACAATGAGTGTAGTAGAGCACAGAAATACAATGAGTGTAGTAGAGAACAGAAAGACAGGGAGTGTCGTAGAGCACAGAAAGACATTGAATGTAGTAGAGCACAGAAAGACAGTGAGTCCAGTAGAGCACAGAAAGACAGGGAGTGTAGTAGAGCACAGAAATACAATGACTGTAGTAGAGCACAGAAAGACAGGGAGTGTAGTTGAGCACAGAAAGACAGGGAGTGTAGTAGAGAACAGAAATACAATGAGTGTAGTAGAGCACAGAAAGACAGGGAGTGTAGTAGAGCACAGAAAGACATTGAGTGTAGTAGAGCACAGAAATACAATGACTGTAGTAGAGCACAGAAAGACAGGGAGTGTAGTAGAGACAGAAAGACAGGGAGTGTAGTAGAGCACAGAAAGACAGTGAGTGTAATAGAGCACACAAAGACAGGGAGTGTAGTAGAGCACAGAAAGACAGGGAGTGTAGTAGAGCACAGAAAGACAGGGAGTGTAGTAGAGCACAGAAATACAATGAGTGTAGTAGAGCACAGAAAGGCAGGGAGTGTAGTAGAGCACAGAAAGACAGGGAGTGTGGTAGAGCACAGAAAGACAGGGAGTGTGGTAGAGCACAGAAAGACAGTGAGTCTAGTAGAGCACAGAAAGACAGGGAGTGTAGTAGAGCACAGAAAGACAGGGAGTGTAGTAGAGCACAGAAAGACAATGAGTGTAGTAGAGCACAGAAATACAATGAGTGTAGTAGAGCACAGAAAGACAGGGAGTGTAGTAGAGCACAGAAAGACATTGAGTGTAGTAGAGCATAGAGATGCAGGGAGTGTAGTAGAGCACAGAAATACAATGAGTGTAGTAGAGCACAGAAATACAGGGAGTGTAGTAGAGCACAGTAAGACAGTGAGTGTAGTAGAGCACAGAAAGACATTGAGTGTAGTAGAGCACAGAAATACAATGACTGTAGTAGAGCACAGAAAGACAGGGAGTGTAGTAGAGCACAGAAAGACAGGGAGTGTAGTAGAGCACAGAAAGACAGGGAGTGTAGTAGAGCACAGAAAGGCAATGAGTGTAGTAGAGCACAGAAATACAATGAGTGTAGTAGAGCACAGAAAGACATTGAGTGTAGTAGAGCACAGAAATACAATGACTGTAGTAGAGCACAGAAAGACAGGGAGTGTAGTAGAGAACAGAAAGACAGGGAGTGTAGTAGAGCACAGAAAGACAGTGAGTGTAGTAGAGCACAGAAAGACAGGGAGTGTAGTAGAGCACAGAAAGACAGGGAGTGTAGTAGAGCACAGGAAGACAGGGAGTGTAGTAGAGACAGAAAGACAGGGAGTGTAGTAGAGCATAGAAAGACAGGGAGTGTAGTAGAGCACAGAAAGACAGGGAGTGTAGTAGAGAACAGAAAGACAGGGAGTGTAGTAGAGCACAGAAAGACAATGAGTGTAGTAGAGCACAGAAATACAATGAGTGTAGTAGAGCACAGAAAGACAGGGAGTGTAGTAGAGCAAAGAAAGACAGGGAGTGTAGTAGAGCACAGAAAGACAGGGAGTGTGGTAGAGCACAGAAAGACAGTGAGTCTAGTAGAGCACAGAAAGACAGGGAGTGTAGTAGAGCACAGAAAGACAGGGAGTGTAGTAGAGCACAGAAAGACAGGGAGTGTAGTAGAGCACAGAAAGACAGGGAGTGTAGTAGAGCACAGAAAGACAGGGAGTGTAGTAGAGCACAGAAAGACAATGAGTGTAGTAGAGCACAGAAATACAGGGAGTGTAGTAGAGCACAGAAAGACAGGGAGTGTAGTAGAACACAGAAAGACAGGGAGTGTAGTAGAGCACAGAAAGACTATGAGTGTAGTAGAGCACAGAAATACAATGAGTGTAGTAGAGCACAGAAAGGCAGGGAGTGTAGTAGAGCACAGGAAGACAGGGAGTATAGTAGAGCACAGAAAGACAATGAGTGTAGTAGAGCACAGAAAGACAGTGAGTGTAGTAGAGCACAGAAAGACAGGGAGTGTAGTAGAGCACAGAACGACAGGGAGTGTAGTAGAGTACAGAAATACAATGACTGTAGTAGAGCACTGAAAGACAGGGGGTGTAGTAGAGCACAGAAAGACAGGGAGTGTAGTAGAGCACAGAAAGACAATGAGTGTAGTAGAGCACAGAAAGACAATGAGTGTAGTAGAGCACAGAAAGACAGTGAGTGTAGAAGAGCACAGAAAGACAGGGAGTGTAGTAGAACACAGAAAGACAGGGAGTGTAGTAGAGCACAGAAAGACAATGAGTGTAGTAGAGCACAGAAATACAATGAGTGTAGTAGAGCACAGAAAGACAGGGAGTGTAGTAGAGCACAGGAAGACAGGCAGTGTAGTAGAGCACAGAAAGACAGTGAGTGTAGCAGAGCACAGAAAGACAGGGAGTGTAGTAGAGCACACAAAGACAGGGAGTGTAGTAGAGCACAGAAAGACAATGAGTGTAGTAGAGCACAGAAATACAATGAGTGTAGTAGAGAACAGAAAGACAGGGAGTGTCGTAGAGCACAGAAA
This sequence comes from Megaustenia siamemsis, assembly GCA_032433765.1. NCBI lineage: Eukaryota > Metazoa > Mollusca > Gastropoda > Stylommatophora > Ariophantidae > Megaustenia > Megaustenia siamemsis. The sequence goes on from JAVIAB010000126.1 coordinate 513,121, forward strand.
GACATTGAATGTAGTAGAGCACAGAAAGACAGTGAGTCCAGTAGAGCACAGAAAGACAGGGAGTGTAGTAGAGCACAGAAATACAATGACTGTAGTAGAGCACAGAAAGACAGGGAGTGTAGTTGAGCACAGAAAGACAGGGAGTGTAGTAGAGAACAGAAATACAATGAGTGTAGTAGAGCACAGAAAGACAGGGAGTGTAGTAGAGCACAGAAAGACATTGAGTGTAGTAGAGCACAGAAATACAATGACTGTAGTAGAGCACAGAAAGACAGGGAGTGTAGTAGAGACAGAAAGACAGGGAGTGTAGTAGAGCACAGAAAGACAGTGAGTGTAGTAGAGCACAGAAAGACAGGGAGTGTAGTAGAGCACAGAAAGACAGGGAGTGTAGTAGAGCACAGAAAGACAGGGAGTGTAGTAGAGCACAGAAATACAATGAGTGTAGTAGAGCACAGAAAGGCAGGGAGTGTAGTAGAGCACAGAAAGACAGGGAGTGTGGTAGAGCACAGAAAGACAGGGAGTGTGGTAGAGCACAGAAAGACAGTGAGTCTAGTAGAGCACAGAAAGACAGGGAGTGTAGTAGAGCACAGAAAGACAGGGAGTGTAGTAGAGCACAGAAAGACAATGAGTGTAGTAGAGCACAGAAATACAATGAGTGTAGTAGAGCACAGAAAGACAGGGAGTGTAGTAGAGCACAGAAAGACATTGAGTGTAGTAGAGCATAGAGATGCAGGGAGTGTAGTAGAGCACAGAAATACAATGAGTGTAGTAGAGCACAGAAATACAGGGAGTGTAGTAGAGCACAGTAAGACAGTGAGTGTAGTAGAGCACAGAAAGACATTGAGTGTAGTAGAGCACAGAAATACAATGACTGTAGTAGAGCACAGAAAGACAGGGAGTGTAGTAGAGCACAGAAAGACAGGGAGTGTAGTAGAGCACAGAAAGACAGGGAGTGTAGTAGAGCACAGAAAGGCAATGAGTGTAGTAGAGCACAGAAATACAATGAGTGTAGTAGAGCACAGAAAGACATTGAGTGTAGTAGAGCACAGAAATACAATGACTGTAGTAGAGCACAGAAAGACAGGGAGTGTAGTAGAGCACAGAAAGACAGGGAGTGTAGTAGAGCACAGAAAGACAATGAGTGTAGTAGAGCACAGATATACAATGAGTGTAGTAGAGCACAGAAAGACAGGGAGTGTAGTAGAGCACAGAAAGACATTGAATGTAGTAGAGCACAGAAAGACAGTGAGTCCAGTAGAGCACAGAAAGACAGGGAGTGTAGTAGAGCACAGAAATACAATGACTGTAGTAGAGCACAGAAAGACAGGGAGTGTAGTTGAGCACAGAAAGACAGGGAGTGTAGTAGAGCACAGAAAGACAATGAGTGTAGTAGAGCACAGAAATACAATGAGTGTAGTAGAGCACAGAAAGACAGGGAGTGTAGTAGAGCACAGGAAGACAGGGAGTGTAGTAGAGAACAGAAATACAATGAGTGTAGTAGAGCACAGAAAGACAGGGAGTGTAGTAGAGCACAGAAAGACATTGAGTGTAGTAGAGCACAGAAATACAATGACTGTAGTAGAGCACAGAAAGACAGGGAGTGTAGTAGAGCACAGAAAGACAGGGAGTGTAGTAGAGCACAGAAAGACAATGAGTGTAGTAGAGCACAGATATACAATGAGTGTAGTAGAGCACAGAAAGACAGGGAGTGTAGTAGAGCACAGAAAGACATTGAATGTAGTAGAGCACAGAAAGACAGTGAGTCCAGTAGAGCACAGAAAGACAGGGAGTGTAGTAGAGCACAGAAATACAATGACTGTAGTAGAGCACAGAAAGACAGGGAGTGTAGTTGAGCACAGAAAGACAGTGAGTGTAGTAGAGCACAGAAAGACAGGGAGTGTAGTAGAGCACAGAAAGACAGGGAGTGTAGTAGAGCACAGAAAGACAGGGAGTGTAGTAGAGCACAGAAATACAATGAGTGTAGTAGAGCACAGAAAGGCAGGGAGTGTAGTAGAGCACAGAAAGACAGGGAGTGTGGTAGAGCACAGAAAGACAGTGAGTCTAGTAGAGCACAGAAAGACAGGGAGTGTAGTAGAGCACAGACATACAATGACTGTAGTAGAGCACAGAAAGACAATGAGTGTAGTAGAGCACAGAAATACAATGAGTGTAGTAGAGCACAGAAAGACAGGGAGTGTAGTAGAGCACAGAAAGACATTGAGTGTAGTAGAGCATAGAGATGCAGGGAGTGTAGTAGAGCACAGAAATACAATGAGTGTAGTAGAGCACAGAAATACAGGGAGTGTAGTAGAGCACAGTAAGACAGTGAGTGTAGTAGAACACAGAAAGACAGGGAGTGTAGTAGAGCACAGAAAGACAATGAGTGTAGTAGAGCACAGAAATACAATGAGTGTAGTAGAGCACAGAAAGACAGGGAGTGTAGTAGAGCACAGGAAGACAGGGAGTGTAGTAGAGCACAGAAAGACAGTGAGTGTAGTAGAGCACAGAAAGACAGGGAGTGTAGTAGAGCACAGAAAGACAGGGAGTGTAGTAGAGCACAGAAAGGCAATGAGTGTAGTAGAGCACAGAAATACAATGAGTGTAGTAGAGCACAGAAAGACATTGAGTGTAGTAGAGCACAGAAATACAATGACTGTAGTAGAGCACAGAAAGACAGGGAGTGTAGTAGAGCACAGAAAGACAGGGAGTGTAGTAGAGCACAGAAAGACAATGAGTGTAGTAGAGCACAGAAAGACAGGGAGTGTAGTAGAGCACAGAAAGACAGGGAGTGTAGTAGAGCACAGAAAGACATTGAATGTAGTAGAGCACAGAAAGACAGCGAGTCCAGTAGAGCACAGAAAGACAGGGAGTGTAGTAGAGCACAGAAATACAATGACTGTAGTAGAGCACAGAAAGACAGGGAGTGTAGTTGAGCACAGAAAGACAGGGAGTGTAGTAGAGCACAGAAAGACAATGAGTGTAGTAGAGCACAGAAATACAATGAGTGTAGTAGAGCACAGAAAGACAGGGAGTGTAGTAGAGCACAGGAAGACAGGGAGTGTAGTAGAGAACAGAAATACAATGAGTGTAGTAGAGCACAGAAAGACAGGGAGTGTAGTAGAGCACAGAAAGACATTGAGTGTAGTAGAGCACAGAAATACAATGACTGTAGTAGAGCACAGAAAGACAGGGAGTGTAGTAGAGCACAGAAGACAGGGAGTGTAGTAGAGCACAGAAAGACAATGAGTGTAGTAGAGCACAGAAAGACAATGAGTGTAGTAGAGCACAGATATACAATGAGTATAGTAGAGCACAGAAAGACAGGGAGTGTAGTAGAGCACAGAAAGACATTGAATGTAGTAGAGCACAGAAAGACAGTGAGTCCAGTAGAGCACAGAAAGACAGGGAGTGTAGTAGAGCACAGAAATACAATGACTGTAGTAGAGCACAGAAAGACAGGGAGTGTAGTTGAGCACAGAAAGACAGGGAGTGTAGTAGAGCACAGAAAGACAGGGAGTGTAGTAGAGCACAGGAAGACAGGGAGTGTAGTAGAGCACAGGAAGACAGGGAGTGTAGTAGAGCACAGGAAGACAGGGAGTGTAGTAGAGAACAGAAATACAATGAGTGTAGTAGAGCACAGAAAGACAGGGAGTGTAGTAGAGCACAGAAAGACAGGGAGTGTAGTAGAGCACAGAAAGACATTGAGTGTAGTAGAGCACAGACATACAATGACTGTAGTAGAGCACAGAAAGACAGGGAGTGTAGTAGAGCACAGAAAGACAGGGAGTGTAGTAGAGCACAGGAAGACAGGGAGTGTAGTAGAGCACAGGAAGACAGGGAGTGTAGTAGAGCACAGGAAGACAGGGAGTGTAGTAGAGCACAGAAAGACAGGGAGTGTAGTAGAGCACAGGAAGACAGGGAGTGTAGTCGAGCACAGGAAGACAGGGAGTGTAGTAGAGCACAGAAAGACAGGGAGTGTAGTAGAGCACAGGAAGACAGGGAGTGTAGTAGAGCACAGGAAGACAGGGAGTGTAGTAGAGCACAGGAAGACAGGGAGTGTAGTAGAGCACAGAAAGACAGGGAGTGTAGTAGAGCACAGGAAGACAGGGAGTGTAGTAGAGCACAGGAAGACAGGGAGTGTAGTAGAGCACAGGAAGACAGGGAGTGTAGTAGAGCACAGAAAGACAGGGAGTGTAGTAGAGCACAGAAAGACAGGGAGTGTAGTAGAGCACAGGAAGACAGGGAGTGTAGTAGAGCACAGGAAGACAGGGAGTGTAGTAGAGCACAGAAAGACAGAGTGTGTATAGGGAGTACAGAGAGAGGTAAGAAAGTAGATTGGGAAGGAGGGCACTGACCTTGCTTGACAGAAGCAACATAGACTGGGTTGTCACCGCTGACATTGAAGCCATATCCCTTCTCATCTCGTTGCACGATGACGCACTTGTGCATGAGGTTGGACGCATTTGGAGGGTCAGTCATTATAGGGTTGTCTCGTGGCACAACAGATCTGCTCAACAATAGAACTGATTCAGCAAGTTATAAAAATGAAAAAAATTAAGGGTTCAGAAATCATCCAGCAGATTTAGGGACTTTCACTGGCATTTTCAAGAAATACTAGGAGCATCCAGGGGTGTGACATCAGGGGAGCACAGAAAGAATTCCTGTGCTTCTTATCTTTGTATCAGTTCAGAAAAGTACAGACTAAATTACTGTGCTTTTTCATTTTCTCAACTCAAAAAAAATTATATTTCCTTCATTCATTCAACACAACACAGAACTGTGCTGTTCCATTAGATAAGGATGTGTACTGTCACCAGATTGATTTAACATGTATAAGACGTTTAGAGGATACACCCAGAAAGTCAGTTAGTGTTCATAATAAATATAAGTCTCACTACATATCTGTCAATTTGAAAAAATGTTTATGACGTCATCACAATATATAATGTATCACTTGTTAGAATGACTTGTCTGGACTTTTAAGGATTCCTTGGATATCTAACAATCATTGCAGGAGATATCTTCCACATTTCCATAGCTAAACTTATTGACAAATATCATTGACCTGGAGCACATATTGTGTGAAGTATAAACATTTTTTTTCAAAGGACCTAGATACCAAGTGTAGTGAGACTTTATCAACACCCTGCTAACAATATGAGGTGTGTTGAGACATATCATGGCATGCTAACAATTGAGAATATCATGGCATGCTAACAAATTGAGAATATCATGGCCTGCTGACAAGTTGAGAATATCATGGCCTGCTAACAAGTTGAGAATATCATGGCATGCTAACAAATTGAGAATATCATGGCCTGCTGACAAATTGAGAATATCATGGTCTGCTAACAATTGAGAATATCATGGCCTGCTAACAAATTGAGAATATCATGGCATGCTAACAAATTGAGAATATCATGGCCTGCTAACAAGTTGAGAATATCATGGCCTGCTAACAAGTTGAGAATATCATGGCCTGCTAACAAGTTGAGAATATCATGGCCTGCTAACAAGTTGAGAATATCATGGTCTGCTAACAAATTGAGAATATCATGGCCTGCTGACAAGTTGAGAATATCATGGTCTGCTAACAAATTGAGAATATCATGGCATGCTAACAAGTTGAGAATATCATGGCCTGCTAACAAATTGAGAATATCATGGTCTGCTAACAAGTTGAGAATATCATGGCCTGCTAACAAGTTGAGAGTAAGGAGGAAAATTGACAAAAAAACATGAAAAATTGTATGGTTAAAGCTTTACATAATTGATGGATGACACAAATTTGAACGACGTTTCAGCTCAATAGGCTTTCAGCAGGAACAACAAAAAACCCACACACAGATACTATACTTTGTGTTACTAAAATCTACATAAGATTTATCTAATGCTTTCTATATCTTGTGTTTCTGAAGTCTACATGAGATCTATCTATCTATTGACCTTTCGAGCCGTAGCCAGCCCATAAGGCATAAACCCAGATACCCTTTCTCTTATCTAAATTTAGATTCTAGCAGTTTTCAATCCTTCTAAAGATATTGTATCAAATCTCGCCATTTGTCTCTGTTCTGTGCAAGTAACTCTATCTCATTGAGGGAGCTGATTCCTGCTGCTCTTGCCTCTCTCATCAATGTTCTTCTCAGTGTCTCTCTGGATCCACCTCTTTTCTTCTTACCTGTTGTTTCGCACATGAGGGCTTGCTTTGTTATTCAGTTATGATCTCTCCTCATTGCATGTCCAACATATGACCATCGTCTTTTCTTAAATACTGAAGATATTAGTGGTTGATTAGCGATTTCACTAATTTCTTCATTTGTTTTGAATTTGTTCCACGCAATACCAAGTATTTTACTTAAACATTTATTCTCGAATGCGTTCAACTTGGTTTCTATATCTCTTGTTGTTTTCCAGCTTTCACACGCATACGTAAGGGTTGATAGTACATTTGATTTGTATAGTCTAAGTTTTGTGTTTGTGCTGATGAGTTTTTTATTTCCACAACTTTTCAAGACTTCTCAAAGACATTGCTGCTTTAGCTATTCTGATTCTAATTTCTTTACTTGTATCCCCTTCCCGATCAATGTGACTTCCAAGATATATAAAGTGGTCAATCTCTTCCGCTGGTTTGTTTTCCATGTATATTCTGTCATCTGTTAGAATTAAGTTTTTCATGACTTTCAAATCTTTTCATGATTGATCTCAAGCACAATTTTGCTGGTTATAGATGGTAGTTCATTTGTGTTTTCCTGCATCATTTTTATCTGACTGCTGATGAGAACTCTATGTCACTAGTTAGTGTCCTAGTGTTGTATCATTAGTCAGTGTGCAAGTGTTGTCTCACTAGTCAGTGTGCAAGTGTTCTCTCACTAGTCAGTGTCTAAGTGTTGTCTCACTAGTCAGTGACCAAGTGTTGTCTCACCAGTCAGTATCAGAGTGTTGTGTCACTAGTCAGTGTCTAAGTGGTGTGTCACTAGTCAGTGTCTAAGTGGCGTGTCACTAGTCAGTGTCCAAGTGTTGTGTCACTAGTCAGTATCCTAGTGTTGTGTCACTAGTCAGTGTCTAAGTGGTGTGTCACTAGTCAGTGTCTAAGTGTTGTGTCACTAGTCAGTATCAGAGTGTTGTGTCACTAGTCAGTGTCTAAGTGGTGTGTCACTAGTCAGTGTCTAAGTGTTGTGTCACTAGTCAGTATCAGAGTGTTGTGTCACTAGTCAGTGTCTAAGTGTTGTGTCACTAGTCAGTATCAGAGTGTTGTGTCACTAGTCAGTGTCTAAGTGGTGTGTCACTAGCCAGTGTCTAAGTGTTGTGTCACTAGTCAGTATCCTAGTGTTGTGTCACTAGTCAGTGTCTAAGTGTTGTGTCAATAGTCAGTATCCTAGTGTTGTGTCACTAGTCAGCATCCTAGTGTTGTCTCACTAGTCAGTATCCTAGTGTTGTGTCACTAGTCAGTGTCTAAGTGCTGTGTCAATAGTCAGTATCCTAGTGTTTTTTCACTAGTCAGCATCCTAGTGTTGTCTCACTAGTCAGTGTCCTAGTGTTGTCTCACTAGTCAGTGTCCTAGTGTTGTCTTACTAGTCAGTGTCCTAGTGTTGTGTCACTAGTCAGTGTCTAAGTGTTGTGTCAATAGTCAGTATCCTTGTGTTGTGTCACTAGTCAGCATCCTAGTGTTGTCTCACTAGTCAGTGTCCTAGTGTTGTTTCACTAGTCAGCATCCTAGTGTTGTCTCACTAGTCAGTATCCTAGTGTTGTTTCACTAGTCAGTGTCCTAGTGTTGTTTCACTAGTCAGTGTCCTAGTGTTGTTTCACTAGTCAGTGTCCTAGTGTTGTTTCACTAGTCAGTGTCCTAGTGTTGTTTCACTAGTCGGTATCCTAGTGTTGTTTCACTAGTCGGTATCCTAGTGTTGTCTCACTAGTCAGTATCCTAGTGTTGTCTCACTAGTCAGTATCCTAGTGTTGTTTCACTAGTCAGTGTCCTAGTGTTGTTTCACTTGTCAGTGTCCTAGTGTTGTTTCACTAGTCAGCACCCTAGTGTTGTCTCACTAGTCAGTATCCTAGTGTTGTTTCACTAGTCAGTGTCCTAGTGTTATTTCGCTAGTCAGCATCCTAGTGTTGTTTCACTAGTCAGTGTCCTAGTGTTGTTTCACTAGTCAGAGTCCTAGTGTTGTTTCACTAGTCAGCATCCTAGTGTTGTTTCACTAGTCAGCATCCTAGTGTTGTCTCACTAGTCAGCATCCTAGTGTTGTTTCACTAGTCAGTGTCCTAGTGTTATTTCACAAGTCAGCGTCCTAGTGTTGTTTCACTAGTCAGTGTCCTAGTGTTGTTTCACTAGTCAATGTCCTAGTGCTGTCTCACTAGTCAGTGTCCTAGTGTTGTTTCACTAGTCAGTGTCCTAGTGTTGTTTCACTAGTCAGAGTCCTAGTGTTGTCTCACTAGTCAGTGTCCTAGTGTTGTCTCACTAGTCAGTGTCCTAGTGTTGTCTCACTAGTCAGTGTCCTAGTGTTGTCTTACTAGTCAGTGTCCTAGTGTTGTTTCACTAGTCAGTGTCCTAGTGTTGTTTCACTAGTCAGCACTCTAGTGTTGTCTCACTAGTCAGTATCCTAGTGTTGTTTCACTAGTCAGTGTCCTAGTGCTGTCTCACTAGTCAGTGTCCTAGTGTTGTCTCACTAGTCAGTGTCCTAGTGCTGTCTCACTAGTCAGTGTCCTAGTGTTGTCTCACTAGTCAGTGTCCTAGTGTTGTCTCACTAGTCAGAGTCCTAGTGTTGTCTCACTAGTCAGTGTCCTAGTGTTGTCTCACTAGTCAGTGTCCTAGTGTTGTCTCACTAGTCAGAGTCCTAGTGTTGTTTCACTAGTCAGCATCCTAGTGTTGTCAAACTAGTCAGTATCCTAGTGTTGTCTCACTAGTGAGCATCCTAGTGTTGTTTCACTAGTCAGTATCCTAGTGTTGTCTCACTAGTCAGTATCCTAGTGTTGTCTCACTAGTCAGCATCCTAGTGTTGTTTCACTAGTCAGTATCCTAGTGTTGTCTCACTAGTCAGTATCCTAGTGTTGTTTCACAAGTCAGCACCCTAGTGTTGTCTCACTAGTCAGTATCCTAGTGTTGTCTCACTAATCAGTATCCTAGTGTTGTCTCACTAGTCAGCATCCTAGTGTTGTTTCACTAGTCAGCATCTTAGTGTTGTCTCACTAGTCAGCATCCTAGTGTTGTCTCACTAGTCAGTGTCCTAGTGTTGTCTCACTAGTCAGCATCCTAGTGTTGTCTCACTAGTCAGCATCCTAGTGTTGTCTCACTAGTCAGCATCCTAGTGTTGTTTCACTAGTCAGCATCCTAGTGTTGTCTCACTAGTCAGTATCCTAGTGTTGTCTCACTAGTCAGCATCCTAGTGTTGTCTCACTAGTCAGTATCCTAGTGTTGTTTCACTAGTCAGTGCCCTAGTGTTGTCTCACTAGTCAGTATCCTAGTGTTGTTTCACTAGTCAGTATCCTAGTGTTGTCTCACTAGTCAGTATCCTAGTGTTGTCTCACTAGTCAGCATCCTAGTGTTGTTTCACTAGTCAGTGCCCTAGTGTTGTCTCACTAGTCAGCATCCTAGTGTTGTCTCACTAGTCAGTGTCCTAGTGTTGTTTCACTAGTCAGTGTCCTAGTGTTGTCTTACTAGTCAGTGTCCTAGTGTTGTTTCACTAGTCAGTGTCCTAGTGTTGTTTCACTAGTCAGCACTCTAGTGTTGTCTCACTAGTCAGTATCCTAGTGTTGTTTCACTAGTCAGTGTCCTAGTGTTGTTTCACTAGTCAGTGTCCTAGTGTTGTCTCACTAGTCAGTGTCCTAGTGTTATCTCACTAGTCAGTGTCCTAGTGTTATCTCACTAGTCAGTGTCCTAGTGTTGTCTCACTAGTCAGCATCCTAGTGTTGTTTCACTAGTCAGTGTCCTAGTGTTGTTTCACTAGTCAGTGTCCTAGTGTTGTCTCACTAGTCAGTGTCCTAGTGTTGTCTCACTAGTCAGCATCCTAGTGTTGTCTCACTAGTCAGCATCCTAGTGTTGTCTCACTAGTCAGCATCCTAGTGTTGTTTCACTAGTCAGTGCCCTAGTGTTGTCTCACTAGTCAGCATCCTAGTGTTGTCTCACTAGTCAGTGTCCTAGTGTTGTTTCACTAGTCAGTGCCCTAGTGTTGTCTCACTAGTCAGCATCCTAGTGTTGTTTCACTAGTCAGCATCCTAGTGTTGTTTCACTAGTCAGCATCCTAGTGTTGTTTCACTAGTCAGTGCCCTAGTGTTGTTTCACTAGTCAGCATCCTAGTGTTGTTTCACTAGTCAGTGTCCTAGTGTTGTTTCACTAGTCAGTGCCCTAGTGTTGTCTCACTAGTCAGCATCCTAGTGTTGTCTCACTAGTCAGCATCCTAGTGTTGTTTCACTAGTCAGTGCCCTAGTGTTGTCTCACTAGTCAGCATCCTAGTGTTGTCTCACTAGTCAGTGTCCTAGTGTTGTTTCACTAGTCAGTGTCCTAGTGTTGTCTTACTAGTCAGTGTCCTAGTGTTGTTTCACTAGTCAGTGTCCTAGTGTTGTTTCACTAGTCAGCACTCTAGTGTTGTCTCACTAGTCAGTATCCTAGTGTTGTTTCACTAGTCAGTGTCCTAGTGTTGTTTCACTAGTCAGTGTCCTAGTGCTGTCTCACTAGTCAGTGTCCTAGTGTTGTCTCACTAGTCAGTGTCCTAGTGTTGTCTCACTAGTCAGAGTCCTAGTGTTGTCTCACTAGTCAGTGTCCTAGTGTTGTCTCACTAGTCAGTGTCCTAGTGTTGTCTCACTAGTCAGAGTCCTAGTGTTGTTTCACTAGTCAGCATCCTAGTGTTGTTTCACTAGTCAGTGTCCTAGTGTTGTTTCACTAGTCAGTGTCCTAGTGTTGTTTCACTAGTCAGCACTCTAGTGTTGTCTCACTAGTCAGTATCCTAGTGTTGTTTCACTAGTCAGTGTCCTAGTGCTGTCTCACTAGTCAGTGTCCTAGTGTTGTCTCACTAGTCAGAGTCCTAGTGTTGTCTCACTAGTCAGTGTCCTAGTGTTGACTCACTAGTCAGTGTCCTAGTGTTGTCTCACTAGTCAGAGTCCTAGTGTTGTTTCACTAGTCAGTGTCCTAGTGTTGTCTCACTAGTCAGTATCTTAGTGTTGTTTCACTAGTCAGTGTCCTAGTGTTGTTTCACTAGTCAGTGTCCTAGTGCTGTCTCACTAGTCAGTGTCCTAGTGTTGTCTCACTAGTCAGTGTCCTAGTGTTGTCTCACTAGTCAGAGTCCTAGTGTTGTCTCACTAGTCAGTGTCCTAGTGTTGTCTCACTAGTCAGTGTCCTAGTGTTGTCTCACTAGTCAGAGTCCTAATGTTGTTTCACTAGTCAGCATCCTAGTGTTGTCAAACTAGTCAGAGTCCTAGTGTTGTTTCACTAGTCAGCATCCTAGTGTTGTCAAACTAGTCAGTATCCTAGTGTTGTCTCACTAGTGAGCATCCTAGTGTTGTTTCACTAGTCAGTATCCTAGTGTTGTCTCACTAGTCAGTATCCTAGTGTTGTCTCACTAGTCAGCATCCTAGTGTTGTCTCACTAGTCAGTATCCTAGTGTTGTTTCACAAGTCAGCACCCTAGTGTTGTCTCACTAGTCAGTATCCTAGTGTTGTCTCACTAATCAGTATCCTAGTGTTGTCTCACTAGTCAGCATCCTAGTGTTGTTTCACTAGTCAGCATCTTAGTGTTGTCTCACTAGTCAGCATCCTAGTGTTGTCTCACTAGTCAGCATCCTAGTGTTGTCTCACTAGTCAGCATCCTAGTGTTGTCTCACTAGTCAGCATCCTAGTGTTGTTTCACTAGTCAGCATCCTAGTGTTGTCTCACTAGTCAGTATCCTAGTGTTGTCTCACTAGTCAGCATCCTAGTGTTGTCTCACTAGTCAGTATCCTAGTGTTGTTTCACTAGTCAGTGCCCTAGTGTTGTCTCACTAGTCAGTATCCTAGTGTTGTTTCACTAGTCAGTATCCTAGTGTAGTCTCACTAGTCAGTATCCTAGTGTTGTCCCACTAGTCAGTATCCTAGTGTTGTCTCACTAGTCAGTATCCTAGTGTTGTTTCACTAGTCAGCATCCTAGTGTTGTTTCACTAGTCAGTATCCTAGTGTTGTCTCACTAGTCAGTATCCTAGTGTTGTTTCACTAGTCAGCATCCTAGTGTTGTCTCACTAGTCAGCATCCTAGTGTTGTTTCACTAGTCAGCATCCTAGTGTTGTCTCAATAGTCAGTGTCCTAGTGTTATCTCACTAGTCAGTGTCCTAGTGTTATCTCACTAGTCAGTGTCCTAGTGTTGTCTCACTAGTCAGTGTCCTAGTGTTATCTCACTAGTCAGTGTCCTAGTGTTATCTCACTAGTCAGTGTCCTAGTGTTGTCTCACTAGTCAGCATCCTAGTGTTGTTTCACTAGTCAGTGTCCTAGTGTTGTTTCACTAGTCAGTGTCCTAGTGTTATCTCACTAGTCAGTGTCCTAGTGTTGTCTCACTAGTCAGCATCCTAGTGTTGTCTCACTAGTCAGTGTCCTAGTGTTGTCTCACTAGTCAGCATCCTAGTGTTGTCTCACTAGTCAGCATCCTAGTGTTGTCTCACTAGTCAGCATCCTAGTGTTGTTTCACTAGTCAGTGCCCTAGTGTTGTTTCACTAGTCAGTGTCCTAGTGTTGTTTCACTAGTCAGTGTCCTAGTGTTGTTTCACTAGTCAGTGTCCTAGTGTTGTTTCACTAGTCAGTGTCCTAGTGTTGTTTCACTAGTCAGTATCCTAGTGTTGTTTCACTAGTCGGTATCCTAGTGTTGTTTCACTAGTCGGTATCCTAGTGTTGTCTCACTAGTCAGTATCCTAGTGTTGTCTCACTAGTCAGTATCCTAGTGTTGTTTCACTAGTCAGTGTCCTAGTGTTGTTTCACTTGTCAGTGTCCTAGTGTTGTTTCACTAGTCAGCACCCTAGTGTTGTCTCACTAGTCAGTATCCTAGTGTTGTTTCACTAGTCAGTGTCCTAGTGTTATTTCGCTAGTCAGCATCCTAGTGTTGTTTCACTAGTCAGTGTCCTAGTGTTGTTTCACTAGTCAGAGTCCTAGTGTTGTTTCACTAGTCAGCATCCTAGTGTTGTTTCACTAGTCAGCATCCTAGTGTTGTCTCACTAGTCAGCATCCTAGTGTTGTTTCACTAGTCAGTGTCCTAGTGTTATTTCACAAGTCAGCGTCCTAGTGTTGTTTCACTAGTCAGTGTCCTAGTGTTGTTTCACTAGTCAATGTCCTAGTGCTGTCTCACTAGTCAGTGTCCTAGTGTTGTTTCACTAGTCAGTGTCCTAGTGTTGTTTCACTAGTCAGAGTCCTAGTGTTGTCTCACTAGTCAGTGTCCTAGTGTTGTCTCACTAGTCAGTGTCCTAGTGTTGTCTCACTAGTCAGTGTCCTAGTGTTGTCTTACTAGTCAGTGTCCTAGTGTTGTTTCACTAGTCAGTGTCCTAGTGTTGTTTCACTAGTCAGCACTCTAGTGTTGTCTCACTAGTCAGTATCCTAGTGTTGTTTCACTAGTCAGTGTCCTAGTGTTGTTTCACTAGTCAGTGTCCTAGTGCTGTCTCACTAGTCAGTGTCCTAGTGTTGTCTCACTAGTCAGTGTCCTAGTGTTGTCTCACTAGTCAGAGTCCTAGTGTTGTCTCACTAGTCAGTGTCCTAGTGTTGTCTCACTAGTCAGTGTCCTAGTGTTGTCTCACTAGTCAGAGTCCTAGTGTTGTTTCACTAGTCAGCATCCTAGTGTTGTTTCACTAGTCAGTGTCCTAGTGTTGTTTCACTAGTCAGTGTCCTAGTGTTGTTTCACTAGTCAGCACTCTAGTGTTGTCTCACTAGTCAGTATCCTAGTGTTGTTTCACTAATCAGTGTCCTAGTGCTGTCTCACTAGTCAGTGTCCTAGTGTTGTCTCACTAGTCAGAGTCCTAGTGTTGTCTCACTAGTCAGTGTCCTAGTGTTGTCTCACTAGTCAGTGTCCTAGTGTTGTCTCACTAGTCAGAGTCCTAGTGTTGTTTCACTAGTCAGTGTCCTAGTGTTGTCTCACTAGTCAGTATCCTAGTGTTGTTTCACTAGTCAGTGTCCTAGTGTTGTTTCACTAGTCAGTGTCCTAGTGTTGTTTCACTAGTCAGTGTCCTAGTGCTGTCTCACTAGTCAGTGTCCTAGTGTTGTCTCACTAGTCAGTGTCCTAGTGTTGTCTCACTAGTCAGAGTCCTAGTGTTGTCTCACTAGTCAGTGTCCTAGTGTTGTCTCACTAGTCAGTGTCCTAGTGTTGTCTCACTAGTCAGAGTCCTAGTGTTGTTTCACTAGTCAGCATCCTAGTGTTGTCAAACTAGTCAGAGTCCTAGTGTTGTTTCACTAGTCAGCATCCTAGTGTTGTCAAACTAGTCAGTATCCTAGTGTTGTCTCACTAGTGAGCATCCTAGTGTTGTTTCACTAGTCAGTATCCTAGTGTTGTCTCACTAGTCAGTATCCTAGTGTTGTCTCACTAGTCAGCATCCTAGTGTTGTTTCACTAGTCAGTATCCTAGTGTTGTCTCACTAGTCAGTATCCTAGTGTTGTTTCACAAGTCAGCACCCTAGTGTTGTCTCACTAATCAGTATCCTAGTGTTGTCTCACTAGTCAGCATCCTAGTGTTGTTTCACTAGTCAGCATCTTAGTGTTGTCTCACTAGTCAGCATCCTAGTGTTGTCTCACTAGTCAGTGTCCTAGTGTTGTCTCACTAGTCAGCATCCTAGTGTTGTCTCACTAGTCAGCATCCTAGTGTTGTCTCACTAGTCAGCATCCTAGTGTTGTTTCACTAGTCAGCATCCTAGTGTTGTCTCACTAGTCAGTATCCTAGTGTTGTCTCACTAGTCAGCATCCTAGTGTTGTCTCACTAGTCAGTATCCTAGTGTTGTTTCACTAGTCAGTGCCCTAGTGTTGTCTCACTAGTCAGTATCCTAGTGTTGTTTCACTAGTCAGTATCCTAGTGTTGTCTCACTAGTCAGTATCCTAGTGTTGTCTCACTAGTCAGTATCCTAGTGTTGTCTCACTAGTCAGTATCCTACTGTTGTTTCACTAGTCAGCATCCTAGTGTTGTTTCACTAGTCAGTATCCTAGTGTTGTCTCACTAGTCAGTATCCTAGTGTTGTTTCACTAGTCAGCATCCTAGTGTTGTCTCACTAGTCAGCATCCTAGTGTTGTTTCACTAGTCAGCATCCTAGTGTTGTCTCAATAGTCAGTGTCCTAGTGTTATCTCACTAGTCAGTGTCCTAGTGTTATCTCACTAGTCAGCATCCTAGTGTTGTCTCACTAGTCAGTGTCCTAGTGTTGTTTCACTAGTCAGTGTCCTAGTGTTATCTCACTAGTCAGTGTCCTAGTGTTGTCTCACTAGTCAGCATCCTAGTGTTGTTTCACTAGTCAGTGTCCTAGTGTTGTTTCACTAGTCAGTGTCCTAGTGTTATCTCACTAGTCAGTGTCCTAGTGTTGTCTCACTAGTCAGCATCCTAGTGTTGTCTCACTAGTCAGTGTCCTAGTGTTGTTTCACTAGTCAGTGCCCTAGTGTTGTCTCACTAGTCAGCATCCTAGTGTTGTTTCACTAGTCAGCATCCTAGTGTTGTTTCACTAGTCAGCATCCTAGTGTTGTTTCACTAGTCAGTGCCCTAGTGTTGTTTCACTAGTCAGCATCCTAGTGTTGTTTCACTAGTCAGTGTCCTAGTGTTGTTTCACTAGTCAGTGCCCTAGTGTTGTCTCACTAGTCAGCATCCTAGTGTTGTCTCACTAGTCAGCATCCTAGTGTTGTTTCACTAGTCAGTGCCCTAGTGTTGTCTCAATAGTCAGCATCCTAGTGTTGTCTCACTAGTCAGTGTCCTAGTGTTGTTTCACTAGTCAGTGTCCTAGTGTTGTCTGACTAGTCAGTGTCCTAGTGTTGTTTCACTAGTCAGTGTCCTAGTGTTGTCTCACTAGTCAGTATCCTAGTGTTGTTTCACTAGTCAGTGTCCTAGTGTTGTTTCACTAGTCAGTGTCCTAGTGCTGTCTCACTAGTCAGTGTCCTAGTGTTGTCTCACTAGTCAGTGTCCTAGTGTTGTCTCACTAGTCAGAGTCCTAGTGTTGACTCACTAGTCAGTGTCCTAGTGTTGTCTCACTAGTCAGTGTCCTAGTGTTGTCTCACTAGTCAGAGTCCTAGTGTTGTCTCACTAGTCAGTGTCCTAGTGTTGTCTCACTAGTCAGTGTCCTAGTGTTGTCTCACTAGTCAGAGTCCTAGTGTTGTCTCACTAGTCAGTGTCCTAGTGTTGTCTCACTAGTCAGTGTCCTAGTGTTGTCTCACTAGTCAGAGTCCTAGTGTTGTTTCACTAGTCAGCATCCTAGTGTTGTCAAACTAGTCAGAGTCCTAGTGTTGTTTCACTAGTCAGCATCCTAGTGTTGTCAAACTAGTCAGTATCCTAGTGTTGTCTCACTAGTGAGCATCCTAGTGTTGTTTCACTAGTCAGTATCCTAGTGCTGTCTCACTAGTCAGCACTCTAGTGTTGTCTCACTAGTCAGTATCCTAGTGTTGTTTCACTAGTCAGTGTCCTAGTGTTGTTTCACTAGTCAGTGTCCTAGTGCTGTCTCACTAGTCAGTGTCCTAGTGTTGTCTCACTAGTCAGTGTCCTAGTGTTGTCTCACTAGTCAGAGTCCTAGTGTTATCTCACTAGTCAGTGTCCTAGTGTTGTCTCACTAGTCAGTGTCCTAGTGTTGTCTCACTAGTCAGAGTCCTAGTGTTGTTTCACTAGTCAGCATCCTAGTGTTGTTTCACTAGTCAGTGTCCTAGTGTTGTTTCACTAGTCAGTGTCCTAGTGTTGTTTCACTAGTCAGCACTCTAGTGTTGTCTCACTAGTCAGTATCCTAGTGTTGTTTCACTAGTCAGTGTCCTAGTGCTGTCTCACTAGTCAGTGTCCTAGTGTTGTCTCACTAGTCAGAGTCCTAGTGTTGTCTCACTAGTCAGTGTCCTAGTGTTGTCTCACTAGTCAGTGTCCTAGTGTTGTCTCACTAGTCAGAGTCCTAGTGTTGTCTCACTAGTCAGTGTCCTAGTGTTGTCTCACTAGTCAGTGTCCTAGTGTTGTCTCACTAGTCAGAGTCCTAGTGTTGTTTCACTAGTCAGCATCCTAGTGTTGTCAAACTAGTCAGAGTCCTAGTGTTGTTTCACTAGTCAGCATCCTAGTGTTGTCAAACTAGTCAGTATCCTAGTGTTGTCTCACTAGTGAGCATCCTAGTGTTGTTTCACTAGTCAGTATCCTAGTGTTGTCTCACTAGTCAGTATCCTAGTGTTGTCTCACTAGTCAGCATCCTAGTGTTGTCTCACTAGTCAGCATCCTAGTGTTGTCTCACTAGTCAGTGTCCTAGTGTTGTCTCACTAGTCAGCATCCTAGTGTTGTCTCACTAGTCAGCATCCTAGTGTTGTCTCACTAGTCAGCATCCTAGTGTTGTTTCACTAGTCAGCATCCTAGTGTTGTCTCACTAGTCAGTATCCTAGTGTTGTCTCACTAGTCAGTATCCTAGTGTTGTCTCACTAGTCAGCATCCTAGTGTTGTTTCACTAGTCAGTATCCTAGTGTTGTCTCACTAGTCAGTATCCTAGTGTTGTTTCACTAGTCAGCATCCTAGTGTTGTCTCACTAGTCAGCATCCTAGTGTTGTTTCACTAGTCAGCATCCTAGTGTTGTCTCAATAGTCAGTGTCCTAGTGTTATCTCACTAGTCAGTGTCATAGTGTTATCTCACTAGTCAGTGTCCTAGTGTTGTCTCACTAGTCAGTGTCCTAGTGTTATCTCACTAGTCAGTGTCCTAGTGTTATCTCACTAGTCAGTGTCCTAGTGTTGTCTCACTAGTCAGCATCCTAGTGTTGTTTCACTAGTCAGTGTCCTAGTGTTGTTTCACTAGTCAGTGTCCTAGTGTTATCTCACTAGTCAGTGTCCTAGTGTTGTCTCACTAGTCAGCATCCTAGTGTTGTCTCACTAGTCAGCATCCTAGTGTTGTCTCACTAGTCAGCATCCTAGTGTTGTTTCACTAGTCAGTGCCCTAGTGTTGTCTCACTAGTCAGCATCCTAGTGTTGTCTCACTAGTCAGTGTCCTAGTGTTGTTTCACTAGTCAGTGCCCTAGTGTTGTCTCACTAGTCATCCTAGTGTTGTTTCACTAGTCAGCATCCTAGTGTTGTTTCACTAGTCAGTGCCCTAATGTTGTTTCACTAGTCAGCATCCTAGTGTTGTTTCACTAGTCAGTGTCCTAGTGTTGTTTCACTAGTCAGTGTCCTAGTGTTGTTTCACTAGTCAGCATCCTAGTGTTGTTTCACTAGTCAGCATCCTAGTGTTGTTTCACTAGTCAGTGTCCTAGTGTTGTTTCACTAGTCAGCATCCTAGTGTTGTTTCACTAGTCAGCATCCTAGTGTTGTTTCACTAGTCAGCATCCTAGTGTTGTTTCACTAGTCAGTGTCCTAGTGTTGTTTCACTAGTCAGCATCCTAGTGTTGTTTCACTAGTCAGTGCCCTAGTGTTGTTTCACTAGTCAGCATCCTAGTGTTGTTTCACTAGTCAGTGTCCTAGTGTTGTTTCACTAGTCAGTGCCCTAGTGTTGTCTCACTAGTCAGCATCCTAGTGTTGTCTCACTAGTCAGCATCCTAGTGTTGTTTCACTAGTCAGTGCCCTAGTGTTGTCTCACTAGTCAGCATCCTAGTGTTGTCTCACTAGTCAGTGTCCTAGTGTTGTTTCACTAGTCAGTGTCCTAGTGTTGTTTCACTAGTCAGTGTCCTAGTGCTGTCTCACTAGTCAGTGTCCTAGTGTTGTTTCACTAGTCAGAGTCCTAGTGTTGTCTCACTAGTCAGTGTCCTAGTGTTGTCTCACTAGTCAGTGTCCTAGTGTTGTTTCACTAGTCAGCGTCCTAGTGTTGTTTCACTAGTCAGAGTCCTAGTGTTGTCTCACTAGTCAGTATCCTAGTGTTGTCTCACTAGTCAGTATCCTAGTGTTGTTTCACTAGTCAGCGTCCTAGTGTTGTCTCACTAGTCAGCATCCTAGTGTTGTTTCACTAGTCAGTGTCCTAGTGTTGTCTCACTAGTCAGTGTCCTAGTGTTGTCTCACTAGTCAGTGTCCTAGTGTTGTTTCACTAGTCAGTGTCCTAGTGTTGTCTCACTAGTCAGTGTCCTAGTGTTGTCTCACTAGTCAGTGTCCTAGTGTTGTCTCACTAGTCAGTGTCCTAGTGTTGTCTCACTAGTCAGTGTCCTAGTGTTGTCTCACTAGTCAGTGTCCTAGTGTTGTTTCACTAGTCAGTGTCCTAGTGTTGTCTCACTAGTCAGTGTCCTAGTGTTGTCTCACTAGTCAGTGTCCTAGTGTTGTCTCACTAGTCAGTGTCCTAGTGTTGATTCACTAGTCAGTGTCCTAGTGTTGTTTCACTAGTCAGAGTCCTAGTGTTGTCTCACTAGTCAGTATCCTAGTGTTGTCTCACTAGTCAGTATCCTATTGTTGTTTCACTAGTCAGAGTCCTAGTGTTGTCTCACTAGTCAGTATCCTAGTGTTGTCTCACTAGTCAGTATCCTATTGTTGTTTCACTAGTCAGTATCCTAGTGTTGTCTCACTAGTCAGTGTCCTAGTGTTGTCTCACTAGTCAGTGTCCTAGTGTTGTCTCACTAGTCAGTGTCCTAGTGTTGTCTCACTAGTCAGTGTCCTAGTGTTGTTTCACTAGTCAGTGTCCTAGTGTTGTCTCACTAGTCAGTGTCCTAGTGTTGTCTCACTAGTCAGTGTCCTAGTGTTGTCTCACTAGTCAGTGTCCTAGTGTTGATTCACTAGTCAGTGTCCTAGTGTTGTCTCACTAGTCAGTGTCCTAGTGTTGTCTCACTAGTCAGCGTCCTAGTGTTGTCTGACCACAATGCAATGATAAGTATGAACAAGTCTTGTATGCAAAAACTTGCTGGAGGCTGAAGCATCATGCTAGACATGCTCGGTAACAAGGTGAAGGGTCGCCGAGGTTGTGCACGCTCCTCGATGCCAGTAGACGCTCACTATCCACAATTGTCGAAGCTGCACCAGTGCTCACAGAAGCTATGTTGGTGTTCATCTCTCTCTCCTTCCGTCTGAGTGAGACGAGCACAATGACTACATGATGACATGTTCAAACTGTGCTTGTATTATAGCGCTGATGTTATCATGTTCTGCCACAAGATAGTTTTCTGCCTGTAGCGGACAACTGTGCCCCACCGCAGGCCAGGCAACTCTGTTTACACACAGCGACCGACATGTGGGGGCAGCCAGTCGGCAGCAACAGCGCGCTCTAACGGGAGACATAGCCTGTCCCGCCACGCCCAACACTTGACTCCCGCCCAAACCACTTGATAAATCTGTGGAGCTGGATAGAGTTGCTTGTGTGTGGACGCCGCCTGCATGACTCAGTCATTGTGTTGGACGGTCTCGTGAGTTCGGCGAACATGGACTACTGTGCCTGTATGCCAGACATGCTTCCCATGCAGCAATTGTCGTTGGTTGCTGCACTGACACTCTGCTTGTCGAGACCAAGGTTGGAATACTTGGTTCATCATCATCGAATGCCGTCTCCGCAACGAACGTTGGCTACCATGGAGTGCTATTCTGCTCTGTCTCTTGCTTTGATGATGCAGATTGTCATAGCTGATTTGTCCATCTTTTGATGTTACTCGTCCACGTTAGTCTTGGTATGCCTCTGCCTTTTTTACCTTGTATTTTCCCCTCCAGGATTACTTTTAGTAGGCTATTGTGTCTTTTAACATGGCCCAAAAATCGTATTTGTCTTAATTATACTTGGTTACAACTGGCAAATACATGGAAAGAGATATCGCGGACGACAAAGAGAGAAAATACTAGATAGCTTGGTGTCATGGCACGGAAAACAGTTAACAGAATTGATACGATGAACTGTGGATAGAAAATTGCAGAAGAACATGATCACCTTCGCCAACCGGTATGGCACATGATGATGATGAGACCCTAAACTAAATTAAACTTTGACCCCCCCCCCCCCCATACAAATTAACACCAGAAGGTCAAAACTAGAAATCATATGCTAGTATAGATGGAAGGGGGTGGGAGCAATTGTGGCGCCAACTAAAAAACGGCCAATTTGTCCAACGCCAGGCTAGGCCCGGCCAGCAAGTGCCGCATTCAAAGCTCTACCCACGGGGAAGGACAGTCCGGACAACCAACCACTGCTGCCTAGCAGTTACCATCGGGAGAAGGCTATGGGAGAACACCCAGACAGAAACCACAAGCAAGCTGGGCCCAACAGCTCTGGACGGCATCCACCCAGACAGAAACCACAGGCAGGGTAGGCACAACAGCTCTGGACGGCATCCACCCAGACAGAAACCACAGGCAGGGTAGGCACAACAGCCTGGACGGCATCCACCCAGACAGAAACCACAGGCAGGGTAGGCACAACAGCCCTGGACGGTATCCACCCAACGAGAAGGAAGACTCCTACGTTAAATCAAGATCCAGCCTTTTGAAGGTGGAGTGTGCCACGAGGTAGGTTTAGGGGAAAAGTATGGACATATGCGAGTACTGACCATGTGACCAGCTCACCGTATGTCATGTTGTCCTTACCCCTCCATATGCGAGTACTGACCATGTGACCAGCTCACCGTATGTCATGTTGTCCTTACCCCTCCATATGCGAGTACTGACCATGTGACCAGCTCACCGTATGTCATGTTGTCCTTACCCCTCCATATGCGAGTACTGACATGTGACCAGCTCACCGTATGTCATGTTGTCCTTACCCCTCCATCATGAAACAAAGAGTGAAGTTCGCATGATTACAAGAAAAGAAGCTAGAGACGAAAGATATACTGGAATGGAAGAAGTGTAGTCCAAATTCTTAGCAGTGTTCGAGTCCCCTCGGCTAGTATGACCCTTTGTCAATCCATCGGCAGGCTACACTGCTGGTTAGCAGCAGCAGTCTCACATACATGATGGTAGCACACATGTCCGGAAACCTATATCATGTCGTATCTAGGAAGTATGCCATACCAGGTGCAACATGTCAAGGTCAGAGGGACGAATCCTTACCTAGCTGTTAATGCCCTTGACAACAGCAAGTCAGGTAAACATTCTTTCAGCTCCTATGTGATTTAACAATCTTTCATGTGTGATTATAACGTCACGCCATAGAGTCTCCCCATCCTATATGATAGTCTCTCCTCCCTGCATGACGTGAACGTCACGTCAGATAGTCTCTCCTCCCTACATGACGTGAACGTCACGTCAGATAGTCTCTCCTCCCTACATGACGTGAACGTCACGTCAGATAGTCTCTCCTCCCTATATGAAGTGAACGTCACGTCAGATAGTCTCTCCTCCATACATGACGTGAACGTCACGTCAGATAGTCTCTCCTCCCTACATGAAGTGGACGTCACGTCAGATAGCCTCTCCTCCCTGCATGACGTTAACGTCACGTCAGATAGTCTCTCCTCCCTACATGAAGTGAACTTCACGTCAGATAGTCTCTCCTCCCTGCATGACGTGAACGTCACGTCAGATAGTCTCTCCTCCCTACATGAAGTGAACGTCACGTCAGATAGTCTCTCCTCCCTACATGACGTGAACGTCACGTCAGATAGTCTCTCCTCCCTACATGAAGTGAACGTCACGTCAGATAGTCTCTCCTCCCTACATGAAGTGAACGTCACGTCAGATAGTCTCTCCTCCCTACATGACGTGAACGTCACGTCAGATAGTCTCTCCTACCTACATGAAGTGAACGTCACGTCAGATAGTCTCTCCTCCCTGCATGACGTGAACGTCACGTCAGATAGTCTCTCCTCTCTGCATGACGTGAACGTCACGTCAGATAGTCTCTCCTCCCTACATGACGTGAACGTCATGTCAGATAGCCTCCCCTCTAAAAAAAGGAAAAGAGCTGAGAATGTAGGTCATACCAACTTCAACCTAAGTAATGGCTGGACCGCTTCAAAGTGAGACTTGGCATTGCAATGGAGGTAGTCGGTGGCGAGGGTGGGTCAGTTTCAACAGAAACAACTGATAAGTGGAAGCAAAGTGGACTACAGGAAATTCTCCAGCATTTGAAACCAAAGATGATATACAATGTGGATAAGACAGGTCTCTTTTATAAGTGAGTCCCAAAGCTATCATACTTGCTGAATAAGGAGAAGCTTGGAGTGGCTACAAGATTGCTGAAGACAGCATTTCTAGTGTGATTGAAGACAGCATTTCTATTGTGATCGAAGACAGCATTTCTATTGTGATCGAAGACAGCATTTCTATTGTGATTGAAGACAGCTTTTCTATTGTGATCGAAGACAGCATTTCTATTGTGATTGAAGACAGCATTTATATTGTGATTGAAGACAGCATTTCTATTGTGATCGAAGACAGCATTTCTATTGTGATCGAAGACAGCATTTCTACTGTGATTGAAGACAGCATTTCTATTGTGATTGAAGACAGCATTTCTATTGTGATTGAAGACAGCATTTCTATTGTGATCGAAGACAGCATTTCTACTGTGATTGAAGACAGCATTTCTATTGTGATTGAAGACAGCATTTCTATTGTGATTGAAGACAGCATTTCTATTGTGATCGAAGACAGCATTTCTATTGTGATTGAAGACAGCATTTCTATTGTGATTGAAGACAGCATTTCTATTGTGATTGAAGACAGCATTTCTATTGTGATCGAAGACAGCATTTCTACTGTGATTGAAGACAGCATTTCTATTGTGATTGAAGACAGCATTTCTATTGTGATCGAAGACAGCATTTCTATTGTGATTGAAGACAGCATTTCTATTGTGATCGAAGACAGCATTTCTATTGTGATTGAAGACAGCATTTCTATTGTGATTGAAGACAGCATTTCTACTGTGATCGAAGACAGCATTTCTACTGTGATTGAAGACAGCATTTCTATTGTGATTGAAGACAGCATTTCTATTGTGATTGAAGACAGCATTTCTATTGTGATTGAAGACAGCATTTCTATTGTGATTGAAGACAGCATTTCTACTGTGATTGAAGACAGCATTTCTATTGTGATTGAAGACAGCATTATATTGTGATTGAAGACAGCATTTCTATTGTGATTGAAGACAGCATTTATATTGTGATTGAAGACAGCATTTCTATTGTGATTGAAGACAGCATTTCTATTGTGATTGAAGACAGCATTTATATTGTGATTGAAGACAGCATTTCTATTGTGATTGAAGACAGCATTTCTATTGTGATTGAAGACAGCATTTATATTGTGATTGAAGACAGCATTTCTATTGTGATCAAAGACAGCATTTCTATTGTGATTGAAGACAGCATTTCTATTGTGATTGAAGACAGCATTTCTATTGTGATCAAAGACAGCATTTCTATTGTGATTGCTGCCAACATGAATGATGACAGGGTGCCCCTGCTGGCAACACGAACATTTGAGAAGCCTCGCTGTTGTAAAAAATATAAGAACACTGCCAAAAGAGTACAAGGTTAACAAGTCATGGATGACAGGGTCAATGTTTGAACAGTGGGAGCACAAGCTGGACAAGAAATCATTGTTGCTGGGAAGAAGCATTGCTCTTCTATTGACCTTTCGAGCCGTAGCCGGCCCATAGGGCGTAGACCAAGATACACCTTCTCCTATATGAATTTTTTTGTTCTAGCAGTTTTCTTTTAAAGATATTTTATCAAATCTCGCCATTTGTCTCTGTTCTGTGCAAGCAGCTCTATCTCATTGAGGGAGCCGAATCCTGCTGCTCTTGCCTCTCTCATCAATGTTCTTCACAGTGTCTCTCTGGGTCTTTCTCTTTTCCTCTTACCTGTTGTTTCCCACATGAGGGCTTGCTTTGCTATTCAGTTATTATCTCTTCTCATCACATGTCCAACGTATGACCATCGTCTTTTCTTTATTACTGAAGATATTAGTGGTTGATTGGCGATTTCTCTAATTTCCTCGTTTGTTTTGAATTCGTTCCACGCTATACCAAGTATTTTCCTTAGACATTTATTTTCGAATGCGTTCAACTTTGTTTCTATATCTCTTGTTGTTTTCCAGCTTTTACACGCATACGTAAGGGTTGATAGTACATTTGATTTGAATAGCCTAAGTTTTGTGTTTGTGCTGATGAGTTTTGATTTCCACAACTTTTCAAGGCTTCTGAAAGACATTGCTGCTTTAGCTATTCTGATTCTAATTTCTTTGCTTGTATCCCCTTCTCGATCAATGTGACTTCCAAGATAAGTAAAGTAATCGATCTCTTCTACTGGTTTGTTTTCCATGTATATTTTGTCGTCTGTTGGAATTAAACTTGTCATGACTTTAGTCTTTTCATGATTGATCTCAAGCCCAATTTTGCTGGCTATTGATGATAGTTCATTTGTGTTTTCCTGCATCGTAAAAAAAAAAAAACTTTTGTTTATAAGTTGCTCTTATTGTGGACAATTACTCGGCTCATGCACATTTCACTTGTTTGAGAGCTATTTCTTTGTTTGTACACTACACTCCAATTTTATTCAACACAAATTGGATATAACAAGATACAGCTATAACAAGATGATTTGATGGTCCCAGGACCTTGTTGTTGTAACTGGCTGTAATGTGTTCATTCTTGAGTCAGCAACTACCACGCAGCAATGTATCTTTCCTCTTCTTATATTAAACATCTACAATTAATCAACGACTACTAATCAGCTACACCTGCTACTGTATGCAGTTAACACAGTACAACCTGCGGCTGACCTGCTGCCTTGCAGGTAAGCTCGGGAGAGTAAAAGGCTAAGGGAGGGTACCCGAAGTAAAACAACCCCAGTGCCTAGTGGGTGAGACTTTTTAGTCAAGGGCTAGCAGATCCAACCGTAAACAAACCGACGGAAGGCAACACAAAACCACCATCGTAATTTCTTCGTACAATCATGAATCGCTGCAATAATAGTAATCACGACAACAACGTTAAGGGGGATTCCAATGTAAAACCCTCGTTCGGTAGGGGACATCATGTGCTACAGGTGATACCCGATCGTCATCAAGCTACTGTAAGCCAAATAAAGATAAAACAAACTCTAAAGATAGGTACTTGGAATGTGAGAACACTCATGCAGAAGGGTAAACTGGAAAACATCAAACAGGAAATGAAAAGAATGGGTTTACATTTATTGGGACAGTGTGAAATGAGATACACTGGATCAGGGGAGATATATTCTGATAACATAAAATAATCTATTCTGGAGGTACTGAACGCCAAAGAGGAGTAGGTATCATCTTGGATGCAGAAAGAGCAAAAACAGTGAAAGGCTTTTACCCAATATCTGACAGAGTCCTTTTAGTGAAATTGAATAGAAAGCCAATAGACATAAATCTTATACAAGTTTATGCACCAACAGCAGACAGTCTAGAGGAAACAATTGATAAATTTTATGACAAATTAAATAAGGCACTGCATGAATGCAAACCACATGAAAACACCATAGCTCTAGGGGATCTTAACGCAAAGGTAGGAAAGGAAAGAGTTGAGGAAGTAGTTGGTCATTATGGCTTAGGCAAGAGGAATGAAAGAGATGAGAAACTTATTGACTGGGCAAGAACACACAACATGATGATAGGAAACACCTGGTTTAAGCAACATCCAAGACGCCTGTGGTCATGGAAAAGCCCAGGGGACAACGCACGTAATCAAATTGATTATATATTGATAAGCAATAGATTTAGAAACAGTCTGGTGCGTGTGAAAACTAGACCAGGGGCAGATTGCAATAGTGATCATGTACCAGTTGTGGGAAAGCTTAGAGTAAAATTTAAAAGCAACAAAACGAGTCTCAGTTAACATCAAGTTACATTTAGATTTACTCAAATCAGACAAGAAGCTGCAAGACAAATATAAAATCACAATTCAGAACCGGTACAATGCAATAGAGAAGATACAAAGCATTGATGAACAGTGGGAAATGCTAAAAGAATCAATGCAACAAACATCAAAAGAGTTCATACCACCAGTGAGGACAAATTCAAGAAAGAAATGGATGACAGATGACATTTTGCAGCTAATGGATACAAGAAGAAATAAAGAAAATAAAGATAAGTATAATAGATTAAATAAAGAAATTGTAATAAAATGCTATGAAGCAAAAGAAGCATGGCTAAAACAGAGATGCAAAGAGCTTGAAATACAAACAAACTGAAGAAGTAACAGGAAGAAAAACGCAATCAAATACTGGATGTTTAAGATCAAAGGAAGGAGAACTGTTGATTGAACAAGAAAGCATACGGGAACGATGGACAGAATACATTAAAGATCTTTATAATGATGAACAAACAGAAGTAAATATTAAGGATAATGGAGAAGGACCAGAAATACTCAAAGAAGAAGTGGAAGACGTCTTGTGCAATATGAAAGCAGGAAAAGCTCCTGGACCATAATATAACTAAAGAAGAGATTGAAGCCATGAGTGATTTTGGAATAGAAATAATAACAAAATATTGAATGATATCTAGATTTTTGGGCATATTTGCAAATAAAATCCAAGTACTGACACTGGGGTCCGAAAATTTTGTGCTGACAACTGTCATTGTTTGGGCATGTCCCTGTAGTTTTGTCACAAACTAAGCCATTATAGCAGTGACATTGTAACGTACAATTTGTCCCAAACCAACCGTCGGCACAAGTAATGTCATTAGTTTCCATGGTTGCTAACGAAGCCAGCAAATATAGACTTGATCTACAGCGATGGTTAACGAACTGTGTACACACATTTATTATCAAACCCGTGATTACATTTCCAAAAAAATCCGCCATCTCACTGTGGTAACAGATAGCGTGAAATTCTCTAATAGAATGAGATAAACTGTTGGAGACAAGGAAAGTCAACATTGTTTACATGGCTTGGATGCAAGAAGCGTCCATTTTGGTGCGTCCCATGACGTCCAAAACTGGATGTTTAAGATCAAAGGAAGGAGAACTGTTGATTGAACAAGAAAGCATAAGGGAACGATGGACAGAATACATTAAAGATCTTTATAATGATGAACAAACAGAAGTAAATATTAAGGATAATGGAGAAGGACCAGATATACATAAAGAAGAAGTGGAAGACGTCTTGCGCAATATGAAAGCAGGCAAAGCTCCTGGACCAAATAATATAACTAAAGAAGAGATTGAAGCCATGGGTGATTTTGGAATAGCAATATTAACAAAAATATTGAATGATATCTACAACACCAGATATATACCAGACAACCTGCTCAAATCAATATTCATAGCCCTACCAAAGAAATCTGGTGTGATTGAATGTGATGATCATCGCACAATAAGCCTTATGGGACACATGAGTAAGATATTACTAAGAATCATCATGCGAAGAGTGTGAAACAAAATCAGTCCAGAAATCAGTGATGAACAGTGTGGTTTTGTTAGAGGTAAAGGAACAAGCAATGCCATACACATCATAAGATCTTTAGTAGAAAGAGCCATAGAGGTGAAAACAGATCTTTACCTATGTTTCATAGATTATACCAAAGTATTTGACAAAGTAAATCACCAAGAAATGATCAAAATTTTAGAAAGCATAAACGTAGACAGCAAAGACCTAAGAATAATAAAGAACATGTACTGGCAACAAACAGTGACCATAAGAACTGGAAACCAATTGTGAATGTTTCAACAAATAAACATGTAATGAGAAGAGAACAGCTGGAATATATTGTAACAACTGGGAAAATTGAGGGACGAGGAGATAGAAAGAGCAAAGAGAAAAAATACCAGACAGCTTAAGAGAATGGCTTGGCCGAAGGTCAACAACAGAAATGATAAATAGCTGCCGAGATCGAAATTTGTGGAGAGACATGATCACCTACACCAGCAAGCATGGTACTTGATGATGAATCAGCTACAACTAATCAACTACTACTAGTCAACTACAACTAATCAACTACTAATAATCAACTTTTACTAACCAGCTACAACTAATCAACTACTACTAGTCAACTACAACTAACCAACTACAACTAATCAACTTTTACTAATCAGCTGCAACTAATCAACTTTTACTAACCAACTACAACTAATCAACTAAACTACAACTAATCAAGTAAACTACTACTAATCAACTACAACTAATTAACTAAACTACTACTAATCAACTACATCTAATCAACTACAACTAATCAACTAAACCTAATCAACTAAACTACTACTAATCAACTAAACTACTACTAATCAACTACAACTAATCAAATAAACTACTACTAATAAACTACTACTAATCAACTACAACTAATCAACTACTACTAATCAACTACTATTAATCAACTACTACTAATCAACTACAACTAATCAACAACTACTAATCAACTACAACTAATCAAATAAACTACTACTAATCAACTAAACTACTACTAATCAACTAAACTACTACTAATCAACTAAACTACTACTAATCAACTACTACTAATCAACTACAACTAATCAACTACAACTAATCAACTACAACTAATCAACTAAACTACTACTAATCAACTACAACTAATCAACTACTACTAATAAACTACAACTAATAAACTAAACTACTAATAATCAACTACAACTAATCAACTACTACTAATAAACTAAACTACTACTAATAAACTAAACTACAACTAATCAATTTAAACTAATCAACTACAACTAATCAACTAAACTACTACTAATCAACTACAACTAATCAACTACTACTAATAAACAAACTACTACTAATCAACTACAACTAAGTGATAAAATCAGCAGCTTAAACCCAAGCACACTTTGTTCATGACAATGGCTGATCATGTCATCCTGTGTTCAAGTAGTACGCCTACACGGGAGTTCTTACAAACAGAAGAAATAAATGATATGTGTATGGGATGAGAGCCACAGATATGGGATTTCTGAGATACCACTTGGAGTGCCTAGAAATGATATCATCAGAAATTATAAGAGATAGGGTAGACATTGACCCACTTATAAACAACATAGAGAAACAACAAATAAAGTGACTTGCCCATCTAGAAAGAATGCTGCGTGATATCCATACCATACAAAGCATATATTAAAAGAGGAGAGGACAGAAGTGCAAGATGGACACAGATGACTACAAAGAGGAGAGGACAGAAGTGCAAGATGGACAGATGACTACAAAGAGGGGAGGACAGAAGTGCAAGATGGACAGATGACTACAAAGAGGGGAGGACAGAAGTGCAAGATGGACAGATGACTACAAAGAGGAGAGGACAGAAGTGCAAGATGGACACAGATGACTACAAAGAGGGGAGGACAGAAGTGCAAGATGGACAGATGACTACAAAGAGGGGAGGACAGAAGTGCAAGATGGACACAGATGACTACAAAGAGGGGAGGACAGAAGTGCAAGATGGACAGATGACTACAAAGAGGAGAGGACAGAAGTGCAAGATGGACAGATGACTACAAAGAGGAGAGGACAGAAGTGCAAGATGGACAGATGACTACAAAGAGGAGAGGACAGAAGTGCAAGATGGATAGATGACTACAAAGAGGAGAGGACAGAAGTGCAAGATGGACAGATGACTACAAAGAGGAGAGGACAGAAGTGCAAGATGGATAGATGACTACAAAGAGGAGAGGACAGAAGTGCAAGATGGACAGATGACTACAAAGAGGGGAGGAAAGAAGTACAAGATGGCCAGATGACTACAAAGAGGAGAGGACAGAAGTGCAAGATGGACACAGATGACTACAAAGAGGAGAGGACAGAAGTGCAAGATGGATAGATGACTACAAAGAGGAGAGGACAGAAGTGCAAGATGGACAGATGACTACAAAGAGGGGAGGAAAGAAGTACAAGATGGCCAGATGACTACAAAGAGGAGAGGACAGAAGTGCAAGATGGACAGATGACTACAAAGAGGAGAGGACAGAAGTGCAAGATGGACACAGATGACTACAAAGAGGAGAGGACAGAAGTGCAAGATGGACAGATGACTACAAAGAGGAGAGGACAGAAGTGCAAGATGGACAGATGACTACAAAGAGGAGAGGACAGAAGTGCAAGATGGACAGTTGACTACAAAGAGGAGAGGACAGAAGTGCAAGATGGACACAGATGACTACAAAGAGGAGAGGACAGAAGTGCAAGATGGACACAGATGACTACAAAGAGGAGAGGACAGAAGTGCAAGATGGACAGATGACTACAAAGAGGAGAGGACAGAAGTGCAAGATGGACACAGATGACTACAAAGAGGAGAGGACAGAAGTGCAAGATGGACACAGTTGACTACAAAGAGGAGAGGACAGAAGTGCAAGATGGACAGATGACTACAAAGAGGAGAGGACAGAAGTGCAAGATGGACACAGATGACTACAAAGAGGAGAGGACAGAAGTGCAAGATGGACAGATGACTACAAAGAGGAGAGGACAGAAGTGCAAGATGGACACAGATGACTACAAAGAGGAGAGGACAGAAGTGCAAGATGGACACAGATGACTACAAAGAGGAGAGGACAGAAGTGCAAGATGGACACAGATGACTACAAAGAGGAGAGGACAGAAGTGCAAGATGGACAGATGACTACAAAGAGGAGAGGACAGAAGTGCAAGATGGACACAGTTGACTACAAAGAGGAGAGGACAGAAGTGCAAGATGGACAGATGACTACAAAGAGGAGAGGACAGAAGTGCAAGATGGACAGATGACTACAAAGAGGAGAGGACAGAAGTGCAAGATGGACAGATGACTACAAAGAGGAGAGGACAGAAGTGCAAGATGGACAGATGACTACAAAGAGGAGAGGACAGAAGTGCAAGATGGACAGATGACTACAAAGAGGTGAGGACAGAAGTGCAAGATGGATAGATGACTACAAAGAGGAGAGGACAGAAGTGCAAGATGGACAGATGACTACAAAGAGGTGAGGACAGAAGTGCAAGATGGACAGATGACTACAAAGAGAAGAGGACAGAAGTGCAAGATGGACAGATGACTACAAAGAGGGGAGGACAGAAGTGCAAGATGGAAAGATGACTACAAAGAGGGGAGGACAGAAGTGCAAGATGGACACAGATGACTACAAAGAGGGGAGGACAGAAGTGCAAGATGGACACAGATGACTACAAAGAGGAGAGGACAGAAGTGCAAGATGGACAGATGACTACAAAGAGGAGAGGACAGAAGTGCAAGATGGACAGATGACTACAAAGAGGAGAGGACAGAAGTGCAAGATGGGCAGATGACTACAAAGAGGAGAGGACAGAAGTGCAAGATGGACAGATGACTACAAAGAGGAGAGGACAGAAGTGCAAGATGGACAGATGACTACAAAGAGGGGAGGACAGAAGTGCAAGATGGACAGATGACTACAAAGAGGGGAGGACAGAAGTGCAAGATGGACAGATGACTACAAAGAGGGGAGGACAGAAGTGCAAGATGGAAAGATGACTACAAAGAGGGGAGGACAGAAGTGCAAGATGGACAGATGACTACAAAGAGGGGAGGACAGAAGACTACAAAGAGGAGAGGACAGAAGTGCAAGATGGACACAGATGACTACAAAGAGGAGTGGACAGAAGTGCAAGATGGACAGATGACTACAAAGAGGAGTGGACAGAAGTGCAAGATGGACAGATGACTACAAAGAGGAGAGGACAGAAGTGCAAGATGGACAGATGACTACAAAGAGGAGTGGACAGAAGTGCAAGATGGACAGATGACTACAAAGAGGGGAGGACAGAAGTGCAAGATGGACAGATGACTACAAAGAGGAGAGGACAGAAGTGCAAGATGGACAGATGACTACAAAGAGGAGTGGATGGACAGTGTGCAAGATGGACAGATGACTACAAAGAGGAGAGGACAGAAGTGCAAAATGGACAGATGACTACAAAGAGGGGAGGACTGAAGTGCAAGATGGACAGATGACTACAAAGAGGGGAGGACAGAAGTGCAAGATGGACAGATGACTACAAAGAGGGGAGGACAGAAGTGCAAGATGGACAGATGACTACAAAGAGGAGTGGATGGACAGATGTGCAAGATGGACAGATGACTACAAAGAGGAGTGGACAGAAGTGCAAGATGGACAGATGACTACAAAGAGGGGAGGACAGAAGTGCAAGAGGGGAGGACAGAAGTGCAAGATGGACAGATGACTACAAAGAGGAGTGGATGGACAGATGTGCAAGATGGACAGATGACTACAAAGAGGAGAGGACAGAAGTGCAAGATGGACATATGACTACAAAGAGGAGAGGACAGAAGTGCAAGATGGACAGATGACTACAAAGAGGAGAGGACAGAAGTGCAAGATGGACACAGGTGACTACAAAGAGGAGAGGACAGAAGTGCAAGATGGACACAGGTGACTACAAAGAGGAGAGGACAGAAGTGCAAGATGGACAGATGACTACAAAGAGGAGAGGACAGAAGTGCAAGATGGACAGATGACTACAAAGAGGGGAGGACAGAAGTGCAAGATGGACAGATGACTACAAAGAGGGGAGGACAGAAGTGCAAGATGGACAGATGACTACAAAGAGGAGTGGACAGAAGTGCAAGATGGACAGATGACTACAAAGAGGAGTGGACAGAAGTGCAAGATGGACAGATGACTACAAAGAGGAGAGGACAGAAGTGCAAGATGGACACAGGTGACTACAAAGAGGAGAGGACAGAAGTGCAAGATGGACAGATGACTACAAAGAGGGGAGGACAGAAGTGCAAGATGGACAGATGACTACAAAGAGGGGAGGACAGAAGTGCAAGATGGACAGATGACTACAAAGAGGAGAGGACAGAAGTGCAAGATGGACAGATGACTACAAAGAGGGGAGGACAGAAGTGCAAGATGGACAGATGACTACAAAGAGGAGAGGACAGAAGTGCAAGATGGACACAGATGACTACAAAGAGGAGAGGACAGAAGTGCAAGATGGACAGATGACTACAAAGAGGAGTGGACAGAAGTGCAAGATGGACACAGATGACTACAAAGAGGAGAGGACAGAAGTGCAAGATGGACAGATGACTACAAAGAGGAGTGGACAGAAGTGCAAGATGGACACAGATGACTACAAAGCAGCACTACAACAAGATCAAGTGACAATCAGTGAAGCCACCAAGAGGGTATCAACCAGAACTTTGTATCTCCCTCAACATTCAAACGGGTCCAGGAGAAAGTGAAGACACAAATATGTTCTTGATACTACTGGTTACTTCTGTTATGTTAATGTTGTTATCGAGTTTAGCCATAAACAAATGATGAATTGTTGTACTTACTGACCGGTTTGACTAATGTACCAACACTATGGACCACAACACGAAACCACATCATGACTACCATAGGGTATGTTGTTGACACTGATGCAGACAGACTATAACACATCGTCCACCCTTAGAAGGACATTAAGTGGGTACAGACAGACTATAAAACATCATCCACCCTTAGAAGGACATTAAGTGGCTACAGACAGACTATAAAACATCATCCACCCTTAGAAGGACATTAAGTGGCTACAGACAGACTATAAAACATCATCCACCCTTAGAAGGACATTAAGTGGCTACAGACAGACTATAAAACATCATCCACCCTTAGAAGGACATTAAGTGGCTACAGACAGACTATAAAACATCATCCACCCTTAGAAGGAGATTAAGCTGGTGCAGACAGGCTATAACACATCGTCCACCCTTAGAAGGAGATTAAGTGGGTGCAGACAGATCGTCCACCTTTAGAAGGACATTAAGTGGGTACAGACAGACTATAACACATCATCCACCCTTAGAAGGACATTAAGTGGGTACAGACTATAACACATCATCCACCCTTAGAAGGAGATTAAGCTGGTGCAGACAGGCTATAACACATCGTCCACCCTTAGAAGGAGATTAAGTGGGTGCAGACAGATTGTCCACCTTTAGAAGGACATTAAGTGGGTGCAGACAGACTATAACACATCATCCACTCTTAGAAGGAGATTAAGCTGGTGCAGACAGACTATAACACATCATCCACTCTTAGAAGGAGATTAAGCTGGTGCAGACAGACTATAACACATCATCCACCCTTAGAAGGAGATTAAGTGGATGCAGACAGACTACAACACATCATCCACCTTAGAAGGAGATTAAGTGGGTGCAGACAAATTATAACACATCATCCACCCTAGAAGGAGATTAAGCTGGTGCAGGCAGACCATAACACATCATCCACTCATAGAAGGAGATTAAGTGGATGCAGACAGACTATAACACATCATTCACCCTTAGAAGGAGATTAAGTGGGTGCAGAGAGACTATAACACCTCATCCACCCTTAGAAGGAGATTAAGTGGGTGCAGAGAGACTATAACACCTCATCCACCCTTAGAAGGAGATTAAGTGGGTGCAGAGAGACTATAACACCTCATCCACCCTTAGAAGGAGATTAAGTGGGTGCAGACAGACTACAACACACTGTCCACTCTTAGAAGGAGATTAAGTGGGTACAGACAGACTATAACACATCATCCACCCTTAGAAGGAGATTAAGTGGGTACAGACAGACTATAACACATCATCCACCCTTAGAAGGAGATTAAGCGGGTGCAGATACATTGTATCATTAGTTTACGGTATAGCCATGATATCTGGACCCAACATATCTATCTGACATTTATGGACCCAACATATCCAGCTGACATTTCTGGACCCAACATATCCAGCTGACATTTCTGGACCTAACATATCCAGCTGACATTTCTGGACCCAACATATCCAGCTGACATTTCTGGACCCAACATATCCAGCTGACATTTCTGGACCCAACATATCCAGCTGACATTTCTGGACCCAACGTATCCAGCTGACATTTCTGGACCCAACATATCCAGCTGAAATTTCTGGACATCAGGTTGCCTTCTCTCTTTGATCTAGGCTTGACTGATTGTTTCCTGGGGCACCATTGGAAAGTGGAGTAACTGCTTGATAGCCTGTTATTGATCTGATGCAAGTAGTCAGCTATGAGTTGCAGCCCTAGTGCTACAGAGGGAACTTAGCTTCCAAAAATGTTTAAAAATAACAGACAGACTCACAGGGAAAGGTTTTTGAAGATAACATAACAGCATGGTTATGAAATATGTCAATGTATTTAGCTGGAAGCAGAGTGGAGCCTGCAAAGTGTTCACAATTTGGAGAATAGTGTCAATGAGAATCATTTGATATTTGCATTTGTTGACACATGGGAACTTCATACATGACAATATACCTGTGTATATAAGATCAAATAATATTCTTATATTTCAAGCTAAGCTATGGCCGAGTAGTACTTATATAAATCATCACAAGCAATTATCCCTCTTCATCATCGGAGAAACATTACAGGGGCTACAACTGTGCTGTTCTTTGGTTATGGAAGGCCCCGGTATCACTGCGAATGAATTAAAATCCATAATTGCTCCACCGCCCATGCCAGTGGAATCATCTGAATTACTATCTCATCTCCCAAACAAAGAAAGGTAGCTGTAGTCCCCAT
Organism: Megaustenia siamemsis; assembly: GCA_032433765.1. NCBI lineage: Eukaryota > Metazoa > Mollusca > Gastropoda > Stylommatophora > Ariophantidae > Megaustenia > Megaustenia siamemsis. The sequence continues at coordinate 549,626 of JAVIAB010000126.1, forward strand.
CATAGCAGTCTCAGCAAACGTCAAAAGACATAAGGCCCTGTCATACGATATCATCACTCATCGTAAACAATCAGAATCGGACCCAACATATCCATCTGTCAGATGTCAGCTGGATATGTTGGGTCATGTCAGATGGATTATGTTGGGTCCAAAAATGTCAGCTGGATATGTTGGGTCCAGAAATGTCAGATGGATATGTTGGGTACGACTCAAATTGATAGGCTAGAGAAAATACAAAATGAAGCCATGTGTATTATCTTGGGATGTACAAGGGACACTACCTGTGTAGTTATGAGCTATCTTCTTGACTTTCCAACCATGGATGACAGAATCAAGTTCTGGAGAGCACGAGCATACCTGAAGATTAGTACAGATAAAGAGCATCCATTGCATCACGTGCTCAACACAGGGAAAGGTGCCAGGCTAAAAAGAGGCAAATCATGGGTGGGCCGAGCAGAAGATGTCATCAAACAGGTCTGTGGGCTTACCAATATCAGTGTTGGTGAAGAGTGGATACCAGTGCCTACGTCATTCAAGGGGACTTTCTCATGTATTGTTACACTCGACAGGAAAAGTAGGGAACAGAACCTAGTCACAGTTAATGCTGAGGTCAACAGTCTCATCTGCGATAACACCGATGAGAAAGATGTAGTCATCTATACAGACGGATCTGTAAGACGACACCAAAGAAGTGCATGGGCATTTACAGCACGCTCTGCAGGCAGAATAGTCTACGAAGACAGTGGTGCTTACGTCATGACCACGAGTAGCATGACAATGGAGGTGATGGCAGTGACCAAGGCATTCAAATGGTCAGAGTCACAAGACTACACCCAAGCATGTATACTGAGTGATTCGATGAGCATGATAAAAAAAGTGGAGATGGGCTCTGTACGCATGCAATGGGTAGAGTCGTTGCAGAAATCCAAAATACGTAAAGTCACCTTTGTCTATGTCCCTGGACATGTGGGAGCATGGAGAAATGAAAGAGTGGACAGGTTGGCTAGCTGCGCTGTCGTTGAGGACGGGCAACCAATGGATCAGGCGGACATTATCAATGCCCTCCGAGATGTGGGAAGAGCACAGGACTTCGACAAACACAGATCCACGTCACTTCTTCGGAGATGATGGAAATGGGAGTTAAGATGAGCACAGCCAGAAATGAGAAACTTAGTGGCCGTGTAAGAAGACTTATCAAACAGCATAGAACTGGAGTCGTCAGTCGCTGGACACTGAGGGAATTGGTGAGGAGGGGATCTAAGCAACCATAGACATGTTCGGAGTGCAATGATGATGACCTGCAAATAACTCAATAACTCAATCGGAATATCGAAACACGATCAAAACGGATGAAACACACAGCTCACGGTGTGCACAGAGCACCTAACTCAGTAGCTCCTGCAACAAGCCGGACCTGGAATATGAGGAAATTGCAACAAGGAACACCTTCATACATATCCTTCAATGGTTCCTGCCGCCTATCCACCATATTGACCAGAAGTTCACATCCTCCTGAAAATGATGATCATCATATTTTTTAAAATGTATAGCACTTGATGATGTTAAGACATCATTTTTGACTCCAAATCCGAAAATATAAAACACAGTTAGTCATCAGATTATCCCCATCACACATCAAACAACAGACCGTAAGATTAGCGTATGGCTGGTCTTGGATATACGATGAGCCATTATGATGATGTAGCACACACAACAATGGCAGCGCCCTTAGGTTCCTGATTACTCTAGTGAATACAGCCTATAACGAACGAAACACAGTGCAAATTCCCTAAAGAGATAAAACTGCGGCTGACTTGACGAAGCAATTCACATTAATGAGTTGTAACATGTACATATCTTGCATCGAGCAATTCCAACAACGGTCATGAACAGCACTCAATGTGACGTAAAGTGCAGATCAACTCTAGAGACGGTGGAAGGTCACATTCACAACACCTGATTTGTCAAAAAGGAACATTTTCGTGCGTACTACTCTGCTTCATCGGCGCAGATGTGTTAAGTAGAACATCATTTTGACTTTAATGCAGAAAAGTGCAATGGAGAGCCGAAATTAATCAGACCCCAAATGCACTTTCTGCAGCGATCGAGAGAATGTGAACTAGTTCCACCATCTTGGGAATGTAAGTCCACAATTGTGTTGTGTCATTGTTAACAGCAAGATATCATATCTGTATCTTTTAGTCAAAACACATCTGACTTTAGAAATACTTTAGTTTAGTGGACAGGTCATCCTTAATGCACATTGAACATGTCCATAAGAGCTCAGATTTCCTCCGAAGTATATCCATCAACGTTTAGCGACTAACAACACCAGTGTTGTGTTGGTTGACAAGTCTTCTTGGATTACTGCATAGCACTTTCAATGGGATCTCCCACCTTGACATGATATTCATGAAGTCTGTTCATGGCTGCTTATTCAGAGTCATTTTTTGAGTTGTCTTTTCATCCAGTGACCCTGAGGGTATTCAGAATGTCAGAGTGGTCCCTTGTCCTTCCACACTTAACATAGCCCAAACTGGCAAGTCTGTCTGCATGCTCATGACCTCTTACACCTGCGGCACATAAATGAAGCAGACTCTTGTTAGACTAGACCTCCCCAGAGACTTTACTTTAACCACAGCCGTCAAGTACAACTTGTTGCTATCTTTTTGGGCACACTCGTACTTCAGTATAGTATTTAAGGCTAGCAGTTCCCTTATTTATCCCAGCCTGTGTCCTGGGTCATCAAGAGTAAGGTGGAGTAGGATCTCAGTCAGCTTTAATTCAATGACCCTAACACAAATGACTACCATCGTGACCCACTTATATTTAAATAAATCATAAACAGTCCAACAATTATACCAACTCTTTGAACAAATATTTTCATAAATAAATGGGGAGAAATTGTAGAAAAAAATTATCATTTTATGAAATCATATCACAACGTGATAGGTTATACGCCAAAATTATTGAAAAAAAGGCTGAGACCAATATTAGAACTACAGTTAAGCAATTCTCAAATGAGGGTTCTGTAAAAAATGGCAGATGTGCTGAAGCATTACTTAACCAAAAACAAGGAGCAAAAAAGATGACAAAACACAATAAAAATGTGTACATAGCTTTCTATCTATCTAGTGACCTTTCGAGCCGTAACCGGCCCATAGGGCGTAGACCAAGATACACCTTCTCCTATATGAATTTTTTGTTCTAGCAGTTTTGTTTTAAAGATATTTTATCAAATCTCGCCATCTGTCTCTGTTCTGTGCAAGCAGTTCTATCTCATTGAGGGAGCCGATTCCTGCTGCTCTTGCCTCTCTCATTAATGTTCTTCTCAGTGTCTCCCTGGGTCTTCCTCTTTTTCTTTTACCTGTTGTTTCCCATATGAGGGCTTGCTTTGCTATTCGGTTATTATCTCTTCTCATCACATGTCCAACGTATGACCATCGTCTTTTCTTTATTACTGAAGATATTAGTGGTTGATTGGCGATTTCTCTAATTTCCTCGTTTGGTTTGAATTCGTTCCTTGCTATACCAAGTATTTTCCTTAGACATTTATTTTCGAATGCGTTCAACTTTGTTTCTATATCTCTTGTTTTCCAGCTTTCACACGCATACGTAAGGGTTGATAGTACATTTGATTTGAATAGCCTAAGTTTTGTGTTTGTGCTGATGAGTTTTGATTCCCACAACTTTTCAAGGCTTCTGAAAGACATTGCTGCTTTAGCTATTCTGATTCTAATTTCTTTGCTCGTATCCCCTTCTCGATCAATGTGACTTCCAAGATAGATAAAGTGATCGATCTCTTCTACTGGTTTGTTTTCCATGTATATTTTGTCACCTGTTGGAATTAAACTTTTCATGACTTTAGTCTTTTCATGATTGATCTTAAGCCCAATTTTACTGGCTATTGATGGTAGTTCATTTGTGTTTTCCTGCATCGTTTTTATCTGACTGCTGATGAGAACTATGTCATCAGCAAAGTCGAGGTCCTCCAAATGGTCTCCTTGTATCCATTCGATGCCTTTATTACCAGTGCAGCATTTCATCATTACGAAGTCCATAACAATTCCAAATAACAAGGGCGATAAAATACATCCTTGTTTAACCCCAGTTTCTATTGGGAAACATTCGCTCAGTCCTTCGTCTGTTCGAACTGCACATGTGTAACCATCAAACATATCTTTGATAATATTTATGATTTTTTATGGTAAACCATATTGCCTCATCACTGAACAAGAAAAAGCAATCAACAGAATGGACTACAGATGTAAGTTAGCCAACCCATCAGAGGAGATCAACGAGCTTTTATTTGCAGATGATCAGCCACTAATGCATGAAAAAATGGAAGACCTACAAGAACACTTAAATAGTCTTAATAGCACAGGTAACCAATACAACATGAAAATCAACAAAACAGAACTCATGAGTATTACAAAAGAGAATCAGAAACTCAAACATAATGATAGACAGCAGACAATTAAAACAAGTGGAGGAATTTAAATATCTAGGCAGTCTAGTGACAAATGACAATTCTCAAACAGCAGAGATAGACTCAAGATGCAACAAAGCTTGTCAAATCATTGGACAGCTATCATCACTATTGTCCAACAAGGAAATAACAAGAGGAAAAACGGACACTTTACAATACAATCTTCGTCCCAACATTATGCTACCAATGCCAGTCCTGGACCCTAGATGCAAGTACAATAAGAAAAATACCCACTACCAAGATGAAATGTGTTAGACGTATGACAGGAAACAGCAACAAGCAACAACAGAAATACGATCAGAAATAAGGAATTGAGAAAAAAGCTAGAAATAATTCCTATTGAGTTATTTGCGGGTCATCATCATTGCACTCCGAACATGTTCATAGGTGCTCAGATCCCCTCCTCAGCACGTCCCGCAGTGTCCAGCGACTGACAACTCCAGTTCTATGTTGGTTGATAAGTCTTCTTACACGGCCACTAAGTTTCTCATTTCTGGCTGTGTCCATCTTAACTCCCATTTCCATCATCCGAAAAAGTGACATGGATCTGTGTTTGTCGAAGTCCTGTGCTCTTCCCACATCTCGGAGGGCATTGATAATGTCCACCCGATCCATTGGTTGCCCATTCTCAACGACAGTGCAGCTAGCCAACCTGTCTGCTCTTTCATTTCCCCATACTCCCACATGTCCAGGGACATAGGAATAATTCCTGCCATAGAATACATAAACAACAGATAAAAATGATTTGGTCACATGATAAGTCAGCAGAAATACCAAAACACAATACAACTAGCCTTTATTAAATGTGCAAGAAGGGAGCGGAGAACATCAAGTTCTGCTGCTATAAAGGAGACTTGCCTTGCTATCCCAGAATTGCCTTAAATGGGATCATTGTAGTTGAAAACTTCTCCTCTTGTGTAAACTACACATTCACATCTAGAGAGTGAATCAGTGATGGTCTCAAAATCATATTCTCTCTGTGGTTTTACTAACTACAGGTCATGTGGCTTCTGTTGGATTGGAAATGATAACTTACCACCACTGTGTGTCTATATGTTTGGAATTGGAGTCATCAATGATGGCCTAACATCATCAAGTGCTATGACGATCATCATTTTCGGGAGGACGTGAACTCCCATGGTATATGGTGGATAGGCGGCAGGAACCATTGAAGGCTATGTCTGAAAAGTGTTCCTTCTTGCAGTTTCCTCATATTCCAAGACCGGCTTGTTGCAGGAGCTACTGAGTTAAGTGCTCTGTGCACACCGTGAGCTGTGTGTCTCATCCGTTTTGATCCTGCTTCGATATCCCGCTTGTTTACGATGAATGATGATATCGTATGACAGGGAACAGTTGGCTGTGTTCACTTTCTGCGCGGTTTCGCCTTATATCTTTTGGCGTGTGCTGAGACTGCTACGATGGGGACTACAGTTACCTTTCTTTGTTTGGGAGATGAGTTAGTAATTCGGATGATTCAACTGGCACGGACGGTTGAGCAATTATGGATTTTAATTCGTTTGCTGTGATACCGAGGCCTTCCATAACCAATAACCAAATGTGCAAGAAACATGAGACTCAAGGGCCGATCACAAAAAGGATGGACTGAATATTAGAAACACTAGGAAATATAATTGTATCAGAAGTCAACAGAAGAGCAAATGACTGCATATTATATCTGCCCTAAAAGACAAATGAAAAAAGAAAGGTCACTTACACCAGCATCTATCCACAAACACATGGGCAGAACAGTTTCCTTTGCAATCATGAAGTAACACACACACAGTTTGAGCTGAAACACAAATATGGAAATTAATGGACTTACCTATCTGATGATAACGACATGACTTCTTGAACTTGCATCTTTCCAAGAGCACAAAGACATGAGTAGTTCTAATCATGCTCTCATCCACTTCAGTTCCTACCTTAATTTAGATAGGTCTATGGTAATGTCTGGCGGCAAGGTGCGATTGTAATGTCTGCTGGCAAGGTGTGAATGTAATGTCTTGCTGAGTTAGGCAAAAGCTGCCACTTGTTGACTTGATTCAGACTAAATGATTTCTTTCTATTTGAAATAGTATTTCAATTTCATTGTATTGGGGAGGGGCGGTGCTGTGTCAGTTATGTATTGTACTAATGTAACTCTGTGTGCCCATGCAATGTTGTTGATGGTGTGTAAACGTTGGTCGACCAACAATATCCTTGCCTGAATTAATAATGGCAATGAGTAGTAGGCATGAGACCTGACACAGCAGAACAACAAACAATGGGCACAACAAGGTGGTAAATCTGTCAAACAACCACACAAATTGTGCATACCATGAATAATACACAAGACAAGTCACTCAGTGTCAATGAGTCGATGGCCATCAGCTGGTTCCGCAGGCATATGTCCCCCCAAAAATATAGGCATGAAACATTTGTGGCAAAGAAGCGTTCTCCGTTCTCTTCTCACAAACAAACCGTGGCGGCCAAGTGTAGAAATTAAGAAATGTTTCCTGGTAGCCAGACAATGGAGACATCAACAACTTTGTTGTCAAGTCTCGCCCCCCTAGTCTACTGGCGGCTACACTCGCTCATCTATCCTCGCTTCTGTTCCAACAAATACCTACACACAATTTTAGCAACAAACAGTTCACAATTATGTTGAAGGTAGAGTTAAAGTAGGCACAATGTGAATGATTTCAACAAACAACAACAACTTGCTTCCTCCTTCCCGTCACTGCCCAGGTCCGCACTCAATGGACTTCTCTTCATTAAAAATCATGCCCGTCATTTCCAGCAACAAAACAATTACTAATTACTGATTTGTTTCGTTATTTTTCTATCAAATGTGGGTTTTTTTTTTTAACTCCTCAATAGAATAGAGCTCATCATCAAGTACCGGGCCTAGTGGCGAAAATGATCATGTCTCTCCACAAATTTCGATCTCGACAGTTGTTTATTATTTCTGTTGTTGACCTTCTGCCAAGCCATTCGCTTAAGCTGGTATTTTTTTTCTCTTTGCTTCCCTCTATCTCTTCGTCCCTCAATTTTCCCAGTTGTCACAATATATTCAAGTTGTTATCTTCTCATTACATGGCCAAAAAAAATATGATTGTTTCTTCCTAATATTGGAAACTAGCTCTCTTTTTGCTTTGGCCTCTTTCAAAACGTTTTCATTACTCTTCTTAGCTGTCCATGGTGTCCTTAACATTCTTCTGTAAAACCACATTTCTACAGACTCCAGTGATTTTCTTATATGTTGTCCTATTGTCCATGATTCACATCCATATATTAAGACTGGCTCTACATAACTGTGGCGATTCATGATTGTACAAAGAAGTTACGACGGTGGTTTTCTGTTGCCTTCCGTCGGTTTGTTTATGGTTGGCTCCGCTAGCCTTTGACAAAAAAGTCTCACCCACAAAGCAGTGGGGTTGTTTTACTTCGGTGTACCCTCCCTTAGCCTTTTACTCTCCAGAGCTTACTAGCACGGCAGCCACAGGTTGTACTGTTTACTGCATACAGTAGGTAAAATTACCCGACCAGACATTTGGTAAAATTACCCGACCTGACATTTGATCAATTGATGACTTATAGTAGGCTATAATAGAGCTATCCTACTATAAGTCATCAATTGATGACATGGGGTAGAGAGCTCCTACTCGAGAAATTCTATTTTACTCTGTCCATGGAGTCAGTTTCCCCCTCAGTCAGGATAGTCCCATATATATGCAAACCCCGACCCCCTAATCTCTCAGTAGGATATTCGCGCACATTGTCTTCTTGTCCTGTAAGTCACTGGCAACTGTGTGTAGAGTCTCTGTGAGAACACAGAAGTCACTGGCAACTGTGTGTAGAGTCTCTGTGAGAACACAGAAGTCACTGGCAACTGTGTGTAGAGTCTCTGTGAGAACACAGAAGTCACTGGCAACTGTGTGTAGAGTCTCTGTGAGAACACAGAAGTCACTGGCAACTGTGTGTAGAGTCCCTGTGAGAACACAGAAGTCACTGGCAACTGTGTGTAGAGTCTCTGTGAGAATACAGAAGTCACTGGCAACTGTGTGTAGAGTCTCTGTGAGAACACAGAAGTCACTGGCAACTGTGTGTAGAGTCTCTGTGAGAACACAGAAGTCACTGGCAACTGTGTGTAGAGTCCCTGTGAGAACACAGAAGTCACTGGCAACTGTGTGTAGAGTCTCTGTGAGAACACAGAAGTCACTGGCAACTGTGTGTAGAGTCTCTGTGAGAACACAGAAGTCACTGGCAACTGTGTGTAGAGTCCCTGTGAGAACACAGAAGTCACTGGCAACTGTGTGTAGAGTCCCTGTGAGAACACAGAAGTCACTGGCAACTGTGTGTAGAGTCTCTGTGAGAACACAGAAGTCACTGGCAACTGTGTGTAGAGTCTCTGTGAGAACACAGAAGTCACTGGCAACTGTGTGTAGAGTCCCTGTGAGAACACAGAAGTCACTGGCAACTGTGTGTAGAGTCTCTGTGAGAACACAGAAGTCACTGGCAACTGTGTGTAGAGTCCCTGTGAGAACACAGAAGTCACTGGCAACTGTGTGTAGAGTCTCTGTGAGAACACAGAAGTCACTGGCAACTGTGTGTAGAGTCCCTGTGAGAACACAGAAGTCACTGGCAACTGTGTGTAGAGTCTCTGTGAGAACACAGAAGTCACTGGCAACTGTGTGTAGAGTCTCTGTGAGAACACAGAAGTCACTGGCAACTGTGTGTAGAGTCCCTGTGAGAACACAGAAGTCACTGGCAACTGTGTGTAGAGTCCCTGTGAGAACACAGAAGTCACTGGCAACTGTGTGTAGAGTCTCTGTGAGAACACAGAAGTCACTGGCAACTGTGTGTAGAGTCTCTGTGAGAACACAGAAGTCACTGGCAACTGTGTGTAGAGTCTCTGTGAGAACACAGAAGTCACTGGCAACTGTGTGTAGAGTCTCTGTGAGAACACAGAAGTCACTGGCAACTGTGTGTAGAGTCCCTGTGAGAACACAGAAGTCACTGGCAACTGTGTGTAGAGTCTCTGTGAGAATACAGAAGTCACTGGCAACTGTGTGTAGAGTCTCTGTGAGAACACAGAAGTCACTGGCAACTGTGTGTAGAGTCTCTGTGAGAACACAGAAGTCACTGGCAACTGTGTGTAGAGTCCCTGTGAGAACACAGAAGTCACTGGCAACTGTGTGTAGAGTCTCTGTGAGAACACAGAAGTCACTGGCAACTGTGTGTAGAGTCTCTGTGAGAACACAGAAGTCACTGGCAACTGTGTGTAGAGTCCCTGTGAGAACACAGAAGTCACTGGCAACTGTGTGTAGAGTCCCTGTGAGAACACAGAAGTCACTGGCAACTGTGTGTAGAGTCTCTGTGAGAACACAGAAGTCACTGGCAACTGTGTGTAGAGTCTCTGTGAGAACACAGAAGTCACTGGCAACTGTGTGTAGAGTCCCTGTGAGAACACAGAAGTCACTGGCAACTGTGTGTAGAGTCTCTGTGAGAACACAGAAGTCACTGGCAACTGTGTGTAGAGTCCCTGTGAGAACACAGAAGTCACTGGCAACTGTGTGTAGAGTCTCTGTGAGAACACAGAAGTCACTGGCAACTGTGTGTAGAGTCCCTGTGAGAACACAGAAGTCACTGGCAACTGTGTGTAGAGTCTCTGTGAGAACACAGAAGTCACTGGCAACTGTGTGTAGAGTCTCTGTGAGAACACAGAAGTCACTGGCAACTGTGTGTAGAGTCCCTGTGAGAACACAGAAGTCACTGGCAACTGTGTGTAGAGTCCCTGTGAGAACACAGAAGTCACTGGCAACTGTGTGTAGAGTCTCTGTGAGAACACAGAAGTCACTGGCAACTGTGTGTAGAGTCTCTGTGAGAACACAGAAGTCACTGGCAACTGTGTGTAGAGTCCCTGTGAGAACACAGAAGTCACTGGCAACTGTGTGTAGAGTCTCTGTGAGAACACAGATGTCACTGGCAACTGTGTGTAGAGTCCCTGTGAGAACACAGAAGTCACTGGCAACTGTGTGTAGAGTCTCTGTGAGAACACAGAAGTCACTGGCAACTGTGTGTAGAGTCTCTGTGAGAACACAGAAGTCACTGGCAACTGTGTGTAGAGTCTCTGTGAGAACACAGAAGTCACTGGCAACTATGTGTAGAGTCCCTGTGAGAACACAGAAGTCACTGGCAACTGTGTGTAGAGTCTCTGTGAGAACACAGAAGTCACTGGCAACTGTGTGTAGAGTCTCTGTGAGAACACAGAAGTCACTGGCAACTGTGTGTAGAGTCTCTGTGAGAACACAGAAGTCACTTGCAACTGTGTGTAGAGTCTCTGTGGGAACACAGAAGTCACTGGCAACTGTGTGTAGAGTCTCTGTGAGAACACAGAAGTCACCTGACCCCGTCTGATTGTTTCTTCTTTTTTTGTTCGCTCAGACCTGTGATACAGAGAGTGTCTTTTCTTCTGGCATACAGAGAGTATCAGTTCTTCTGGCATACAGAGAGTATCAGTTCTTCTGGCATACAGAGAGTATCAGTTCTTCTGGCATACAGAGAGTGTCTTTTCTTCTGGCATACAGAGAGAGTTTTCTCTTCTGGCATAAAAAGAGTATCAGTTCTTCTGGCATACAGAGAGTATCAGTTCTTCTGGCATACAGAGAGAGTTTTCTCTTCTGGCATAAAAAGAGTATCAGTTCTTCTGGCATACAGAGAGAGTTTTCTCTTCTGGCATACAGAGAGTATCAGTTCTTCTGGCATACAGAGAGTGTTTTCTCTTCTGCCATACAGAGAGTATCAGTTCTTCTGGCATACAGAGAGTGTTTTCTCTTCTGGCATACAGAGAGTATCAGTTCTTCTGGCATACAGAGAGTGTTTTCTTTTCTGGCATAAAAAGAGTATCAGTTCTTCTGGTATACAGAGAGTATCAGTTCTTCTGGCATACAGAGAGTATCAGTTCTTCTGGTATACAGAGAGTATCAGTTCTTCTGGTATACAGAGAGTGTTTTCTCTTCTGGCATACAGAGAGTATCAGTTCTTCTGGCATACAGAGAGTGTTTTCTTTTCTTGCATACAGTGTGTCTTCTCTTCTGGCATACAAAGAATATCAGTTCTTCTGGCATACATAGAGTATCAGTTCTTCTGGCATACAGAGAGTATCAGTTCTTCTGGCATACAGAGAGTATCAGTTCTTCTGGCATACATAGAGTATCAGTTCTTCTGGCATACAGAGAGTATCAGTTCTTCTGGCATAAATAGAGTATCAGTTCTTCTGGCATACAGAGAGTATCAGTTCTTCTGGCATACAGAGAGTGTTTTCTCTTCTGTTATACAGAGAGTATCAGTTCTTCTGGCATACAGAGAGTATCAGTTCTTCTGGCATACAGAGAGTATCAGTTCTTCTGGCATACAGAGAGTGTTTTCTCTTCTGTTATACAGAGAGTATCAGTTCTTCTGGCATACAGAGAGTGTTTTCTCTTCTGGCATACAGAGAGTATCAGTTCTTCTGGCATACAGAGAGTGTTTTCTTTTCTGGCATACAGAGAGTATCAGTTCTTCTGGCATACAGAGAGTGTTTTCTTTTCTGGCATAAAAAGAGTATCAGTTTTTCTGGCATACAGAGAGTATCAGTTCTTCTGGCATACAGAGAGTATCAGTTCTTCTGGCATACAGAGAGTATCAGTTCTTCTGGCATACAGAGAGTGTTTTCTTTTCTGGCATAAAAAGAGTATCAGTTCTTCTGGCATACAGAGAGAGTTTTCTCTTCTGGCATACAGAGAGTATCAGTTCTTCTGGCATACAGAGAGTGTTTTCTCTTCTGGCATACAGAGAGTATCAGTTCTTCTGGCATACAGAGAGTGTTTTCTCTTCTGGCATACAGAGAGTATCAGTTCTTCTGGCATACAGAGAGTGTTTTCTTTTCTGGCATAAAAAGAGTATCAGTTCTTCTGGCATACAGAGAGTATCAGTTCTTCTGGCATACAGAGAGTATCAGTTCTTCTGGCATACAGAGAGTATCAGTTCTTCTGGCATACAGAGAGTATCAGTTCTTCTGGCATACAGAGAGTATCAGTTCTTCTGGCATACAGAGAGTATCAGTTCTTCTGGCATACAGAGAGTATCAGTTCTTCTGGCATACAGAGAGTATCAGTTCTTCTGGCATACAGAGAGTGTTTTCTCTTCTGGCATACAGAGAGTATCAGTTCTTCTGGCATACAGAGAGTGTTTTCTCTTCTGGCATACAGAGAGTATCAGTTCTTCTGGCATACAGAGAGTATCAGTTCTTCTGGCATACAGAGAGTATCAGTTCTTCTGGCATTCATAGAGTATCAGTTCTTCTGGCATACAGAGAGTGTTTTCATTTCTGGCATACAGAGAGTGTTTTCTCTTCTGTTATACAGAGAGTATCAGTTCTTCTGGCATACAGAGAGTGTTTTCTCTTCTGTTATACAGAGAGTATCAGTTCTTCTGGCATACAGAGAGTGTTTTCTTTTCTGGCATAAAAAGAGTATCAGTTTTTCTGGCATACAGAGAGTATCAGTTCTTCTGGCATACAGAGAGTATCAGTTCTTCTGGCATACAGAGAGTATCAGTTCTTCTGGCATACAGAGAGTATCAGTTCTTCTGGCATACAGAGAGTATCAGTTCTTCTGGCATACAGAGAGTATCAGTTCTTCTGGCATACAGAGAGTATCAGTTCTTCTGGCATACAGAGAGTATCAGTTCTTCTGGCATAAATAGAGTATCAGTTCTTCTGGCATACAGAGAGTGTTTTCTCTTCTGTTATACAGAGAGTATCAGTTCTTCTGGCAAACAGAGAGTGTTTTCTTTTCTGGCATAAAAAGAGTATCAGTTTTTCTGGCATACAGAGAGTATCAGTTCTTCTGGCATACAGAGAGTATCAGTTCTTCTGGCATACAGAGAGTATCAGTTCTTCTGGCATAAATAGAGTATCAGTTCTTCTGGCATACAGAGAGTATCAGTTCTTCTGGCATACAGAGAGTGTTTTCTTTTCTGGCATAAAAAGAGTATCAGTTCTTCTGGCATACAGAGAGTGTTTTCTCTTCTGGCATACAGAGAGTATCAGTTCTTCTGGCATACAGAGAGTGTTTTCTCTTCTGGTATACAGAGAGTATCAGTTCTTCTGGCATACAGAGAGTGTTTTCTCTTCTGGCATACAGAGAGTATCAGTTCTTCTGGCATACAGAGAGTAATCAGTTCTTCTGGCATACAGAGAGTGTTTTCTTTTCTGGCATACAGAGAGTATCAGTTCTTCTGGCATACAGAGAGTGTTTTCTTTTCTGGCATACAGAGAGTATCAGTTCTTCTGGCATACAGAGAGTGTTTTCTCTTCTGGCATACAGAGAGTATCAGTTCTTCTGCCATACAGAGAGTATCAGTTCTTCTGGCATACAGAGAGTATCAGTTCTTCTGGCATACAGAGAGTGTTTTTTCTCAACTCTACACTGACTAGATCTATTATCTTACTTTACTCTACACTGACTAGATCTATTATCTTACTTTACTCTACACTCACTAGATCTATTAGCTTACTTTACTCTACACTCACTAGATCTATTATCTTACTTTACTCTACACTCACTAGATCTATTAGCTTACTTTACTCTACACTCACTAGATCTATTAGCTTACTTTACTCTACACTGACTAGATCTATTAGCTTACTTTACTCTACACTCACTAGATCTATTAGCTTACTTTACTCTACACTGACTAGATCTATTATCTTACTTTACTCTACACTGACTAGATCTATTAGCTTACTTTACTCTACACTCACTAGATCTATTAGCTTACTTTACTCTACACTGACTAGATCTATTATCTTACTTTACTCTACACTGACTAGATCTATTAACTTACTTTACTCTACAATGACTAGATCTGTTATCTTACTTTACTCTACACTGACTAGATCTATTATCTTACTTTACTCTACACTGACTAGATCTATTAGCTTACTTTACTCTACACTCACTAGATCTATTATCTTACTTTACTCTACACTGACTAGATCTATTATCTTACTTTACTCTACACTGACTAGATCTATTAACTTACTTTACTCTACAATGACTAGATCTATTATCTTACTTTACTCTACACTGACTAGATCTATTATCTTACTTTACTCTACACTGACTAGATCTATTAGCTTACTTTACTCTACACTGACTAGATCTATTATCTTACTTTACTCTACAATGAGTGGACATTTATTAGCTTACTTTACTCTACAATGAGTGGATATCTATTAGCTTACTTTACTCTACACTGACTAGATCTATTATCTTACTTTACACTCACTAGATCTATTATCTTACTTTACTCTACAATGAGTGGATATCTATTAGCTTACTTTACTCTACCATGACTAGATCTATTAACTTACTTTACTCTACAATGAGTGGATATCTATTAACTTACTTTACTCTACAATGAGTGGATATCTATTAGCTTACTTTACTCTACAATAACTAGATCTATTAACTTACTTTACCCTAAAATGAGTGGATATCTATTCTATTAGCTTACTTTTCTCTCCACTGACTAGATCTATTGGCTTACTTTACTCTACACTCACTAGATCTATTATATAGATTACTTTACTCTACACTCACTAGATCTATTAGCTTACTTTACTCTACACTCACTAGATCTATTAGCTTACTTTACTCTACACTGACTAGATCTATTAACTTACTTTACTCTACACTGATTAGATCTATTAGCTTACTTTACTCTACACTGACTAGATCTATTAACTTACTTTACTCTACACTGACTAGATCTATTAGCTTACTTTACTCTACACTGACTAGATCTATTAGCTTACTTTACTCTACACTGACTAGATCTATTAGCTTACTTTACTCTACACTGACTAGATCTATTAGCTTACTTTACTCTACACTGACTAGATCTATTAGCTTACTTTACTCTACACTGACTAGATCTATTAGCTTACTTTACTCTACACTGACTAGATCTATTGGCTTACTTTACTCTAGACTCACTAGATCTATTAGCTTACTTTACTCTACACTCACCAGATCTATTAACTTACTTTACCCTACAATGAGTGGATATCTATTAGCTTACTTTACTCTACAATGACTAGATCTATTAACTTACTTTACTCTAAAATGAGTGGATATCTATTAGCTTACTTTTCTCTCCACTGACTAGATCTATTGGCTTACTTTACTCTACACTCACTAGATCTATTATATAGCTTACTTTACTCTACACTAACTAGATCTATTAGCTTACTTTACTCTACACTCACTAGATCTATTAGCTTACTTTACTCTACAATGACTAGATCTATTAGCTTACTTTACTCTACAATGAGTGGATATCTATTAGCTTACTTTACTCTACACTCACTAGATCTATTAGCTTACTTTACTCTACACTGACTAGATCTATTAGCTTACTTGACTCTACACTTACTAGATCTATTAGCTTACTTTACTCTACAATGACTAGATCTATTAGCTTACTTGACTCTACACTTACTAGATCTATTAGCTTACTTTACTCTACAATGACTAGATCTATTAGCTTACTTTACTCTACAATGACTAGATCTATTAGCTTACTTTACTCTACAATGACTAGATCTATTAGCTTACTTGACTCTACACTCACTAGATCTATTAGCTTACTTTACTCTACAATGACTAGATCTATTAGCTTACTTTACTCTACAATGAGTGGATATCTATTAGCTTACTTTACTCTACACTCACTAGATCTATTAGCTTACTTTACTCTACACTGACTAGATCTATTAGCTTACTTTAGTGTTTTCTCTTCTGGCATACAGAGAGTGTTTTCTCTTCTGGTATACAGAGAGTATCAGTTCTTCTGGCATACAGAGAGTGTTTTCTCTTCTGGCATACAGAGAGTATCAGTTCTTCTGGCATACAGAGAGTGTTTTCTCTTCTGGCATACAGAGAGTAATCAGTTCTTCTGGCATACAGAGAGTGTTTTCTTTTCTGGCATACAGAGAGTATCAGTTCTTCTGGCATACAGAGAGTATCAGTTCTTCTGGCATACAGAGAGTATCAGTTCTTCTGGCATACAGAGAGTGTTTTTTCTCAACTCTACACTGACTAGATCTATTATCTTACTTTACTCTACACTCACTAGATCTATTAGCTTACTTTACTCTACACTCACTAGATCTATTAGCTTACTTTACTCTACACTCACTAGATCTATTAGCTTACTTTACTCTACACTGACTAGATCTATTATCTTACTTTACTCTACACTCACTAGATCTATTAGCTTACTTTACTCTACACTGACTAGATCTATTAGCTTACTTTACTCTACACTCACTAGATCTATTAGCTTACTTTACTCTACACTGACTAGATCTATTATCTTACTTTACTCTACACTGACTAGATCTATTAGCTTACTTTACTCTACACTCACTAGATCTATTATCTTACTTTACTCTACACTGACTAGATCTATTATCTTACTTTACTCTACACTGACTAGATCTATTATCTTACTTTACTCTACACTGACTAGATCTATTAGCTTACTTTACTCTACACTGACTAGATCTATTATCTTACTTTACTCTACAATGAGTGGACATTTATTAGCTTACTTTACTCTACAATGAGTGGATATCTATTAGCTTACTTTACTCTACACTGACTAGATCTATTAGCTTACTTTACTCTACACTGACTAGATCTATTAGCTTACTTTACTCTACACTCACTAGATCTATTATCTTACTTTACTCTACACTGACTAGATCTATTATCTTACTTTACTCTACACTGACTAGATCTATTAGCTTACTTTACTCTACACTGACTAGATCTATTAGCTTACTTTACTCTACACTCACTAGATCTATTAGCTTACTTTACTCTACACTGACTAGATCTATTATCTTACTTTACTCTACACTGACTAGATCTATTAGCTTACTTTACTCTACACTCACTAGATCTATTATCTTACTTTACTCTACACTGACTAGATCTATTATCTTACTTTACTCTACACTGACTAGATCTATTAACTTACTTTACTCTACAATGACTAGATCTATTATCTTACTTTACTCTACACTGACTAGATCTATTATCTTACTTTACTCTACACTGACTAGATCTATTAGCTTACTTTACTCTACACTGACTAGATCTATTATCTTACTTTACTCTACAATGAGTGGACATTTATTAGCTTACTTTACTCTACAATGAGTGGATATCTATTAGCTTACTTTACTCTACACTGACTAGATCTATTATCTTACTTTACTCTACACTCACTAGATCTATTATCTTACTTTACTCTACAATGAGTGGATATCTATTAGCTTACTTTACTCTACCATGACTAGATCTATTAACTTACTTTACTCTACAATGAGTGGATATCTATTAACTTACTTTACTCTACAATGAGTGGATATCTATTAGCTTACTTTACTCTACAATAACTAGATCTATTAACTTACTTTACCCTAAAATGAGTGGATATCTATTAGCTTACTTTTCTCTCCACTGACTAGATCTATTGGCTTACTTTACTCTACACTCACTAGATCTATTATATAGATTACTTTACTCTACACTCACTAGATCTATTAGCTTACTTTACTCTACACTCACTAGATCTATTAGCTTACTTTACTCTACAATGACTAGATCTATTAGCTTACTTTACTCTACACTCACTAGATCTATTAGGTTACTTTACTCTACACTGACTAGATCTATTAGCTTACTTTACTCTAGATTGACTAGATCTATTAGCTTACTTTACTCTACACTGACTAGATCTATTACTTTACTCTACACTGACTAGATCTATTAGCTTACTTTACTCTACACTGACTAGATCTATTAACTTACTTTACTCTACACTGACTAGATCTATTAGCTTACTTTACTCTACACTGACTAGATCTATTAACTTACTTTACTCTACACTGACTAGATCTATTAGCTTACTTTACTCTACACTGACTAGATCTATTAGCTTACTTTACTCTACACTGACTAGATCTATTAGCTTACTTTACTCTACACTGACTAGATCTATTAGCTTACTTTACTCTACACTGACTAGATCTATTAGCTTACTTTACTCTACACTGACTAGATCTATTAGCTTACTTTACTCTACACTGACTAGATCTATTGGCTTACTTTACTCTAGACTCACTAGATCTATTAGCTTACTTTACTCTACACTCACCAGATCTATTAACTTACTTTACCCTACAATGAGTGGATATCTATTAGCTTACTTTACTCTACAATGACTAGATCTATTAACTTACTTTACTCTAAAATGAGTGGATATCTATTAGCTTACTTTTCTCTCCACTGACTAGATCTATTGGCTTACTTTACTCTACACTCACTAGATCTATTATATAGCTTACTTTACTCTACACTAACTAGATCTATTAGCTTACTTTACTCTACACTCACTAGATCTATTAGCTTACTTTACTCTACAATGACTAGATCTATTAGCTTACTTTACTCTACAATGAGTGGATATCTATTAGCTTACTTTACTCTACACTCACTAGATCTATTAGCTTACTTTACTCTACACTGACTAGATCTATTAGCTTACTTGACTCTACACTTACTAGATCTATTAGCTTACTTTACTCTACACTGACTAGATCTATTAGCTTACTTTACTCTACACAGACTAGATCTATTAATTTACTTTACTCTATACTCACTAGATCTATTAACTTACTTTACTCTACACTCACTAGATCTATTAGCTTACTTTACTCTACACTGAATAGATCTATTAGCTTACTTTAATCTACACTGACTAGATCTATTAGCTTACTTTACTCTACACTCACTAGATCTATTATCTTACTTTACTCTACACTGACTAGATCTATTATCTTACTTTACTCTACACTGACTAGATCTATTAACTTACTTTACTCTACAATGACTAGATCTATTATCTTACTTTACTCTACACTGACTAGATCTATTATCTTACTTTACTCTACACTGACTAGATCTATTAGCTTACTTTACTCTACACTGACTAGATCTATTATCTTACTTTACTCTACAATGAGTGGACATTTATTAGCTTACTTTACTCTACAATGAGTGGATATCTATTAGCTTACTTTACTCTACACTGACTAGATCTATTATCTTACTTTACTCTACACTCACTAGATCTATTATCTTACTTTACTCTACAATGAGTGGATATCTATTAGCTTACTTTACTCTACCATGACTAGATCTATTAACTTACTTTACTCTACAATGAGTGGATATCTATTAACTTACTTTACTCTACAATGAGTGGATATCTATTAGCTTACTTTACTCTACAATAACTAGATCTATTAACTTACTTTACCCTAAAATGAGTGGATATCTATTAGCTTACTTTTCTCTCCACTGACTAGATCTATTGGCTTACTTTACTCTACACTCACTAGATCTATTATATAGATTACTTTACTCTACACTCACTAGATCTATTAGCTTACTTTACTCTACACTCACTAGATCTATTAGGTTACTTTACTCTACACTGACTAGATCTATTAGCTTACTTTAATCTACACTGACTAGATCTATTAACTTACTTTACTCTACACTCACTAGATCTATTAACTTACTTTACTCTACACTGACTAGATCTATTAGCTTACTTTACTCTAGATTGACTAGATCTATTAGCTTACTTTACTCTACACTGACTAGATCTATTACTTTACTCTACACTGACTAGATCTATTAGCTTACTTTACTCTACACTGACTAGATCTATTAACTTACTTTACTCTACACTGACTAGATCTATTAGCTTACTTTACTCTACACTGACTAGATCTATTAACTTACTTTACTCTACACTGACTAGATCTATTAGCTTACTTTACTCTACACTGACTAGATCTATTAGCTTACTTTACTCTACACTCACTAGATCTATTAGCTTACTTTACTCTACACTGACTAGATCTATTAGCTTACTTTACTCTACACTCACTAGATCTATTAGCTTACTTTACTCTACACTGACTAGATCTATTAGCTTACTTTACTCTACACTGACTAGATCTATTGGCTTACTTTACTCTAGACTCACTAGATCTATTAGCTTACTTTACTCTACACTCACCAGATCTATTAACTTACTTTACCCTACAATGAGTGGATATCTATTAGCTTACTTTACTCTACAATGAGTGGATATCTATTAACTTACTTTACTCTACAATGACTAGATCTATTAACTTACTTTACTCTAAAATGAGTGGATATCTATTAGCTTACTTTTCTCTCCACTGACTAGATCTATTGGCTTACTTTACTCTACACTCACTAGATCTATTATATAGCTTACTTTACTCTACACTAACTAGATCTATTAGCTTACTTTACTCTACACTCACTAGATCTATTAGCTTACTTTACTCTACAATGACTAGATCTATTAGCTTACTTTACTCTACAATGAGTGGATATCTATTAGCTTACTTTACTCTACACTCACTAGATCTATTAGCTTACTTTACTCTACACTGACTAGATCTATTAGCTTACTTGACTCTACACTTACTAGATCTATTAGCTTACTTTACTCTACACTGACTAGATCTATTAGCTTACTTTACTCTACACTGACTAGATCTATTATCTTACTTTACTCTACACTGACTAGATCTATTAGCTTACTTTACTCTACACTGACTAGATCTATTAGCTTACTTTACTCTACACTCACTAGATCTATTAGCTTACTTTACTCTACACTCACTAGATCTATTAGCTTACTTTACTCTACACTGAATAGATCTATTAGCTTACTTTAATCTACACTGACTAGATCTATTAACTTACTTTACTCTACACTGACTAGATCTATTAACTTACTTCACTCAACACTCACTAGATCTATTATCTTACTTTACTCTACAATGAGTGGTTATCTATTAGCTTACTTTACTCTACACTCACTAGATCTATTAACTTACTTTACCCGACAATAAGTGGATATCTATTAGCTTACTTTTCTCTCCACTGACTAGATCTATCGGCTTACTTTACTCTAGACTCAATAGAACTATTAGCTTACTTTACTCTACACTAACTAGATCTATTAACTTACTTTACTCTACACTCACTCTATCTATTAGCTTACTTTACTCTACACTCACTAGATCTATTAGCTTACTTTACTCTACACTCACCAGATCTATTAACTTACTTTACCCTACAATGAGTGGATATCTATTAGCTTACTTTTCTCTCCACTGACTAGATCTATTGGCTTACTTTACTCTACACTCACTAGATCTATTAGCTTACTTTACTCTACACTCACTAGATCTATTAGCTTACTTTACTCTACACTCACTAGATCTATTAGCTTACTTTACTCTACACTCACTAGAACTATTAGCTTACTTTACTCTACACTCACTAGATCTATTAGCCTACTTTACTCTACACTCACTAGATCTATTAGCTTACTTTACTCTACACTCACTAGATCTATTAGCTTACTTTACTCTACACTCACTAGATCTATTAGCTTACTTTACTCTACACTCACTAGATCTATTAGCTTACTTTATTCTACAATGAGTGGATATCTATTAGCTTACTTTACTCTACACTCACTAGATCTATTAACTTACTTTACCCTACAATGAGTGGATATCTATTAGCTTACTTTTCTCTCCACTAACTATATCTATTGGCTTACT
Organism: Megaustenia siamemsis; assembly: GCA_032433765.1. Lineage (NCBI taxonomy): Eukaryota > Metazoa > Mollusca > Gastropoda > Stylommatophora > Ariophantidae > Megaustenia > Megaustenia siamemsis. The sequence continues at coordinate 571,897 of JAVIAB010000126.1, forward strand.
TTACTCTACACTCACTAGATTTATTAACTTACTTTACCCTACAATGAGTGGATATCTATTAGCTTACTTTTCTCTCCACTGACTAGATCTATTGGCTTACTTTACTCTACACTCACTAGATCTATTAGCTTACTTTACTCTACACTCACTAGTTCTATTAGCTTACTTTACTCTACACTCACTAGATCTATTAGCTTACTTTACTCTACAATGAGTGGATATCTATTATCTTAATTTACTCTACAATGACTAGATCTATTAACTTACTTTACTCTACAATGACTAGATCTATTAACTTACTTTACTCTACACTCACTAGATCTATTAACTTACTTTACTCTACACTGACTAGATCTATTAGCTTACTTTACTCTACACTCACTAGATCTATTAGCTTACTTTACTCTACACTCACTAGATCTATTAGCTTACTTTACTCTACACTCACTAGATCTATTAGCTTACTTTACTCTACACTCACTAGATCTATTGGCTTACTTTACTCTACACTCACTAGATCTATTAGCTTACTTTACTCTACACTCACTAGATCTATTAGCTTACTTTACTCTACACTCACTAGATCTATTAGCTTACTTTACTCTACAATGAGTGGATATCTCTTAGCTTACTTTACTCTACAATGAGTGGATATCTATTAGCTTACTTTACTCTACAATGAGTGAATATCTATTAGCTTACTTTACTCTACGATGAGTGGATATCTATTAGCTTACTTTACTCTACAATGAGTGGATATCTATTAGCTTACTTTACTCTACAATGAGTGGATATCTATTAACTTATTTTACTCTACAATGAGTGGATATCTATTAACTTACTTTACTCTACAATGAGTGGATATCTATTAACTTACTTTACCCTACACTCACTAGATCTATTAGCTTACTTTACTCTACAATGAGTGGATATCTATTAACTTACTTACCCTACACTCACTAGATCCATTAACTTACTTTACCCTACACTCACTAGATCTATTGGCTTACTTTACTCTACACTCACTAGATCTATTGGCTTACTTTACTCTACTATGACTGGATATCTAGATTTAACTCTAGATCACACAGTCTCCATCCCCTTTCTGTACAGAGGTCGACATTTGACCTCTAGATCACACAGTCTCCACCCCCTTTCTGTACAGAGGTCGACATTTGACCTCTAGATCACACAGTCTCCATCCCCTTTCTGTACAGAGGTCGACATTTGACCTCTAGATCACACAGTCTCCACCCCCTTTCTGTACAGAGGTCGACATTTGACCTCTAGATCACACAGTCTCCATCCCCTTTCTGTACAGAGGTCGACATTTGACTTCTAGATCACACAGTCTCCACCCACTTTCTGTACAGAGGTCGACATTTGACCTCTAGATCACACAGTCTCCACCCCCTTTCTGTACAGAGGTCGACATTTGACTTCTAGATCACACAGTCTCCACCCCCTTTCTGTACAGAGGTCGACATTTGACCTCTAGATCACACAGTCTCCACCCCCTTTCTGTACAGAGGTCGACATTTGACCTCTAGATCACACAGTCTCCATCCCCTTTCTGTACAGAGGTCGACATTTGACCTCTAGATCACACAGTCTCCACCCCCTTTCTGTATAGAGGTCGACATTTGACTTCTAGATCACACAGTCTCCACCCCCTTTCTGTACAGAGGTCGACATTTGACCTCTAGATCACACAGTCTCCACCCCATTTCTGTACAGAGGTCGACATTTGACCTCCAGATCATACAGTCTCCACCCCCTTTCTGTACAGAGGTCGACATTTGACCTCTAGATCACACAGTCTCCACCCCCTTTCTGTACAGAGGTCAACATTTGACTTCTAGATCACACAGTTTCCACCCCCTTTCTGTACAGAGGTCAACATTTGACCTCTAGATCACACAGTCTCCACCCCATTTCTGTACAGAGGTCGACATTTGACCTCTAGATCACACAGTCTCCACCCCCTTTCTGTACAGAGGTCGACATTTGACCTCTAGATCACACAGTCTCCACCCCCTTTCTGTACAGAGGTCGACATTTGACCTCTAGATCACGCAGTCTACATCCCCTTTCTGTACAGAGGTCGACATTTGACCTCTAGATCACGCAGTCTCCACCCCATTTCTGTACAGAGGTCGACATTTGACCTCTAGATCACGCAGTCTCCACCCCATTTCTGTACATAGGTCGACATTTGACGTCTAGATCACGCAGTCTCCACCCCATTTCTGTACAGAGGTCGACATTTAATCTCTAGATCACACAATCTCCACCCTCTTCCCTCCGCTACTTTATTCTATTACGTGGTCTCCCTCTCTCTCACTCTCTATATCTCCCTCCGCTTATCTCCCTCCCCTCTCTCCCTCCCTCTATCTCTCTCATCTCTCTCCCTCCTTCTACCTCCCTCCCTCTCCCTCTCTCTCCCTCCCTCCCTCCCTCCCTCCCTCTCTCTCTCCCTCCCTCCCTCTCTCTCTCCTTCCCTCCCTCCCTCTCTCTCTCCCTCCCTCCCTCTCTCTGCCTCTCTGCCTCCCTCCCTCCCTCTCTCTCCCTCCCTCTCTCTCCCTCCCTCTCTCTCCCTCCCTCTCTCTCTCCATCCCTCTCTCTCTCTCTCCCTCCCTCTCTCTCCCTCCCTCTCTCTCTCCCTCCCCTCTCTCCCTCCCTCAATCTCTCTCCCCCTCTCTCCCTCCCTCCATCTCTCCCTCCCTCTCTCTCCCTCCCTCCATCCCCCTCCCTCCCTCCCTCCCCTCCCTCCCTCCCCTCTCTCCCTCCTTCTCTCTCCCTCCCTCTCTCTCCCTCCCTCCCTCCCCTCTCTCCCTCCCTCTCTCCCTCCCTCTCTCTCCCTCCCTCCATCCCTCTCTCTCCCTCCCTCTCTCTCCCTCCCTCCCTCCATCTCTCCCTCCCTTTCTCTCCCTCCCTCCCTCTCTCTTCCTCCATGTTTAAGGTTACTTTGCCTTTCTTTCCTGTGGCCAGGACAAAACTCACAGCCAACTCCACGTCCTTCCCCACAGTTTTGTTACTTCTCTGTCGTTGTTATGTATCCAGAAGCCTGTGAGCTGACGCCCTTCGGCCCAATGCCATGTAGTGATATCTGCATGCATTTCTGAGTTCCCTTATATACTATCTGCATGTATTTCTGAGTTCCCTTATATACTATCTGCATGTATTTGTGAGTTCCTTATATACTATCTGCATGTATTTCTGAGTTCCTTATATACTATCTGCATGTATTTGTGAGTTCCTTATATACTATCTGCATGTATTTCTGAGTTCCTTATATACTATCTGCATGTATTTCTGAGTTCCTTAGATACTATCTGCATATATTTCTGAGTTCCTTAGGAACTATCTGCATGTATTTCTGAGTTCCTTATATACTATCTGCATGTATTTCTGAGTTCCTCATATACTATCTGCATGTATTTCTGAGTTCCCTTATATATTATCTGCATGTATTTCTGAGTTCCCTTATATACTATCTGCATGTATTTCTGAGTTCCCTTATATACTATCTGCATGTATTTCTGAGTTCCCTTATATACTATCTGCATGTACTTCTGATTTACCGTATATACTATCTGCATGTATTTCTGAGTTACCTTATATACTATCTGCATGTATTTGTGAGTTCCTTATATACTATCTGCATGTACTTCTGAGTTCCTTATATACTATCTGCACGTATTTCTGAGTTCCTTAGATGCTATCTGCATGTATTTCTGAGTTCCTTAGATACTATCTGCATATATTTCTGAGTTCCTTAGATGCTATCTGCATGTATTTCTGAGTTCCTTATATACTATCTGCATGTATTTATGAGTTCCCTTATATACTATCTGCATGTATTTCTGAGTTCCTTATATACTATCTGCATGTATTTCTGAGTTCCGTATATGCTATCTGCATGTAGTTCTGAGTTCCTTAGATATTATCCGCATGTATTTCTGAGTTCCCTTATATACTATCTGCATGTATTTCTGAGTTCCTTATATACTATCTGCATGTATTTCTGAGTTCCCTTATATACTATCTGCATGTATTTGTGAGTTCCCTTATATACTATCTGCATGTATTTCTGAGTTCCCTTGTATACTATTTGCATGCATTTCTGAGATCCCTTATATACTATATGCATGTATTTCTGAGTTCCCTTATATACTATCTGCATGTATTTCTGACTTCCTTATATACTATATGCATGTATTTCTGAGTTCCTTATATGCTATCTGCATGCATTTCTGAGTTCCTTAGATACTATCTGCATGTATTTCTGAGTTCCCTTATATACTATGTGCATGTATTTCTGAGTTCCCTTATATACTATCTGCATGTACTTGGAGTTACCGTATATACTATCTGCATGTATTTCTGAGTTCCCTTATATACTATCTGCATGTATTTCTGACTTCCTTATATACTATCTGCATGTATTTCTGACTTCCTTATATATTATCTGCATGTACTTCTGAGTTCCTTATATACTATCTGCATGTACTTCTGAGTTCCTTATATACTATCTGCATGTATTTCTGAGTTCCTTAGATTCTATCTGCATGTATTTCTAAGTTCCTTATATACTATCTGCATGTATTTCTGAGTTACCTTATATACTATCTGCATGTATTTGTGAGTTCCTTATATACTATATACATGTACTTCTGAGTTCCTTATATACTGTCTGCATGTATTTCTGAGTTCCTTAGATGCTATCTGCATGTATTTCTGAGTTCCTTATATACTATCTGCATGTATTTATGAGTTCCCTTATATACTATCTGCATGTATTTCTGAGTTCCTTATATACTATCTGCATGTATTTCTGAGTTCCGTATATGCTATCTGCATGTAGTTCTGAGTTCCTTAGATATTATCCGCATGTATTTCTGAGTTCCCTTATATACTATCTGCATGTATTTCTGAGTTCCTTATATACTATCTGCATGTATTTCTGAGTTCCCTTATATACTATATGCATGTATTTGTGAGTTCCCTTATATACTATCTGCATGCATTTCTGAATTCACTTATATACTATCTGCATGTATTTGTGAGTTCCCTTATATACTATCTGCATGTATTTCTGAGTTCCCTTGTATACTATTTGCATGCATTTCTGAGATCCCTTATATACTATATGCATGTATTTCTGAGTTCCCTTATATACTATCTGCATGTATTTCTGACTTCCTTATATACTATCTGCATGTATTTCTGAGTTCCTTATATGCTATCTGCATGTATTTCTGAGTTCCTTAGATACTATCTGCATGTACTTCTGAGTTCCCTTATATACTATGTGCATGTATTTCTGAGTTCCCTTATATACTATCTGCATGTACTTCTGAGTTACCGTATATACTATCTGCATGTATTTGTGAGTTCCCTTATATACTATCTGCATGTATTTCTGAGTTCCTTAGATACTATCTGCATGTATTTTTGAGTTCATTAGATACTATCTGCCTGTATTTCTGAGTTACCTTATATACTATTTACATGTATTTGTGAGTTCCTTATATACTTTCTGCATGTATTTCTGAGTTCCCTTATATACTATATGCATGTATTTGTGAGTCCCCTTATATACTATCTGCATGCATTTCTGAATTCACTTATATACTATATGCATGTATTTGTGAGTTCCCTTATATACTATCTGCATGCATTTCTGAATTCACTTATATACTATATGTATGTATTAGTGAGTTCCCTTATATACTATCTGCATGTATTTCTGAGTTCCCTTGTATACTATTTGCATGCATTTCTGAGATCCCTTATATACTATATGCATGTATTTCTGAGTTCCCTTATATACTATCTGCATGTATTTCTGACTTCCTTATATACTATATGCATGTATTTCTGTCTGAGTTCCTTATATGCTATCTGCATGCATTTCTGAGTTCCTTAGATACTATCTGCATGTATTTCTGAGTTCCCTTATATACTATGTGCATGTATTTCTGAGTTCCCTTATATACTATCTGCATGTACTTGGAGTTACCGTATATACTATCTGCATGTATTTCTGATTTCCCTTATATACTATCTGCATGTATTTCTGACTTCCTTATATACTATCTGCATGTACTTCTGAGTTCCTTATATACTATCTGCATGTACTTCTGAGTTCCTTATATACTATCTGCATGTATTTCTGAGTTCCTTAGATTCTATCTGCATGTATTTCTGAGTTCCTTATATACTATCTGCATGTATTTCTGAGTTCCTTAGATTCTATCTGCATGTATTTCTAAGTTCCTTATATACTATCTGCATGTATTTCTAAGTCCCTTATATACTATCTGCATGTATTTCTAAGTCCCTTATATACTATCTGCATGTATTTCTGAGTTACCTTATATACTATCTGCATGTATTTGTGAGTCCCTTATATACTATATACATGTACTTCTGAGTTCCTTATATACTGTCTGCATGTACTTCTGAGTTCCTTAGATGCTATCTGCATGTATTTCTGAGTTCCTTATATACTATCTGCATGTATTTATGAGTTCCCTTATATACTATCTGCATGTATTTCTGAGTTCCTTATATACTATCTGCATGTATTTCTGAGTTCCGTATATGCTATCTGCATGTAGTTCTGAGTTCCTTAGATATTATCCGCATGTATTTCTGAGTTCCCTTATATACTATCTGCATGTATTTCTGAGTTCCCTTATATACTATATGCATGTATTTGTGAGTTCCCTTATATACTATCTGCATGCATTTCTGAATTCACTTATATACTATCTGCATGTATTTGTGAGTTCCCTTATATACTATCTGCATGTATTTCTGAGTTCCCTTGTATACTATTTGCATGCATTTCTGAGATCCCTTATATACTATATACATGTATTTCTGAGTTCCCTTATATACTATCTGCATGTATTTCTGACTTCCTTATATACTATCTGCATGTATTTCTGAGTTCCTTATATGCTATCTGCATGTATTTCTGAGTTCCTTAGATACTATCTGCATGTACTTCTGAGTTCCCTTATATACTATGTGCATGTATTTCTGAGTTCCCTTATATACTATCTGCATGTACTTCTGAGTTACCGTATATACTATCTGCATGTATTTGTGAGTTCCCTTATATACTATCTGCATGTATTTCTGAGTTCCTTAGATACTATCTGCATGTATTTTTGAGTTCATTAGATACTATCTGCCTGTATTTCTGTGTTACCTTATATACTATTTACATGTATTTGTGAGTTCCTTATATACTTTCTGCATGTATTTCTGAGTTCCCTTATATACTATATGCATGTATTTGTGAGTTCCCTTATATACTATCTGCATGCATTTCTGAATTCACTTATATACTATATGCATGTATTTGTGAGTTCCCTTATATACTATCTGCATGCATTTCTGAATTCACTTATATACTATATGTATGTATTAGTGAGTTCCCTTATATACTATCTGCATGTATTTCTGAGTTCCCTTGTATACTATTTGCATGCATTTCTGAGATCCCTTATATACTATATGCATGTATTTCTGAGTTCCCTTATATACTATCTGCATGTATTTCTGACTTCCTTATATACTATCTGCATGTATTTCTGAGTTCCTTATATGCTATCTGCATGTATTTCTGAGTTCCTTAGATACTATCTGCATGTACTTCTGAGTTCCCTTATATACTATGTGCATGTATTTCTGAGTTCCCTTATATACTATCTGCATGTACTTCTGAGTTACCGTATATACTATCTGCATGTATTTGTGAGTTCCCTTATATACTATCTGCATGTATTTCTGAGTTCCTTAGATACTATCTGCATGTATTTTTGAGTTCATTAGATACTATCTGCCTGTATTTCTGTGTTACCTTATATACTATTTACATGTATTTGTGAGTTCCTTATATACTTTCTGCATGTATTTCTGAGTTCCCTTATATACTATATGCATGTATTTGTGAGTTCCCTTATATACTATCTGCATGCATTTCTGAATTCACTTATATACTATATGCATGTATTTGTGAGTTCCCTTATATACTATCTGCATGCATTTCTGAATTCACTTATATACTATATGTATGTATTAGTGAGTTCCCTTATATACTATCTGCATGTATTTCTGAGTTCCCTTGTATACTATTTGCATGCATTTCTGAGATCCCTTATATACTATATGCATGTATTTCTGAGTTCCCTTATATACTATCTGCATGTATTTCTGACTTCCTTATATACTATATGCATGTATTTCTGAGTTCCTTATATGCTATCTGCATGCATTTCTGAGTTCCTTAGATACTATCTGCATGTATTTCTGAGTTCCCTTATATACTATGTGCATGTATTTCTGAGTTCCCTTATATACTATCTGCATGTACTTGGAGTTACCGTATATACTATCTGCATGTATTTGTGATTTCCCTTATATACTATCTGCATGTATTTCTGACTTCCTTATATACTATCTGCATGTATTTCTGACTTCCTTATATACTATCTGCATGTACTTCTGAGTTCCTTATATATTATCTGCATGTACTTCTGAGTTCCTTATATACTATCTGCATGTACTTCTAAGTCCCTTATATACTATCTGCATGTATTTCTAAGTTCCTTATATACTATCTGCATGTATTTCTGAGTTACCTTATATACTATCTGCATGTATTTGTGAGTTCCTTATATACTATATACATGTACTTCTGAGTTCCTTATATACTGTCTGCATGTATTTCTGAGTTCCTTAGATGCTATCTGCATGTATTTCTGAGTTCCTTATATACTATCTGCATGTATTTCTGAGTTCCCTTATATACTATCTGCATGTATTTCTGAGTTCCTTATATACTATCTGCATGTATTTCTGAGTTCCGTATATGCTATCTGCATGTAGTTCTGAGTTCCTTAGATATTATCCGCATGTATTTCTGAGTTCCCTTATATACTATCCGCATGTATTTCTGAGTTCCTTATATACTATCTGCATGTATTTCTGAGTTCCTTATATACTATCTGCATGTATTTCTGAGTTCCCTTATATACTATATGCATGTATTTGTGAGTTCCCTTATATACTATCTGCATGCATTTCTGAATTCACTTATATACTATCTGCATGTATTTGTGAGTTCCCTTATATACTATCTGCATGTATTTCTGAGTTCCCTTGTATACTATTTGCATGCATTTCTGAGATCCCTTATATACTATATGCATGTATTTCTGAGTTCCCTTATATACTATCTGCATGTATTTCTGACTTCCTTATATACTATCTGCATGTATTTCTGAGTTCCTTATATGCTATCTGCATGTATTTCTGAGTTCCTTAGATACTATCTGCATGTACTTCTGAGTTCCCTTATATACTATCTGCATGTACTTCTGAGTTACCGTATATACTATCTGCATGTATTTGTGAGTTCCCTTATATACTATCTGCATGTATTTCTGAGTTACCTTATATACTATTTACATGTATTTGTGAGTTCCTTATATACTATCTGCATGTATTTCTGAGTTCCCTTATATACTATATGCATGTATTTCTGAGTTCCTTATATACTATCTGCATGTATTTCTGAGTTCCCTTATATACAATCTGCATGTATTTCTGAGTTCCTTATATACTATCTGCATGTATTTCTGAGTTCCCTTATATACTATCTGCATGTATTTCTGAGTTCCTTATATACTATCTGCATGTATTTATAAGTTCCCTTATATACTATCTGCATGTATTTGTGAGTTCCCTTATATACTATCTGCATGTGTTTCTGAGTTGCTTATATACTATCTGCACGTATTTCTGAGTTCCTTGTATACTATATGCATGTATTTCTGAGTTCCCTTGTAGTTCCGAGCAATTTGTTCCATCAAGTCTTTGAGGAAGTAGCGTTGCTGTGACGTCAGTGAGCTTTGGACAGTCAAAAGGGTGATGTTCTACCGCTTCATTTGGGTGTTCACAGAGTGGACATGCCGGAGTTTGGTTTCGTTGTATTCTTTTAATGTTGTTGTTCAGTGGTACATGACCGGTTCTCAGTCTAAAGATGGTGATTTTGTCTCTTCTTTTTATATTAATGTTGTCATGGGGATTTATCCTTGACATGTATTTAAAAAGATCTCTCCCTGTTTTCCCCATGGCCCATCCATTCAGTCTCAGTGGCTACACCATCAGTATATACATGTATATTAGTTGTTTCTGTTATGGCAGTACTTCTTATTGTTGTTGGCGAATCGGACAGGCTTCGTTGTTTTTCTCTTGTAGATTATTTGTTCTTTCATAACTTCTATCTATATCTATGGCTAGTGACACACACACATAACTCATCATCATTTTCGAACAAGTATAAACATTCTTTATTAATTATATCCAACTGTTTTACATTGGGTTGACTAAGTCTCTGACTCACTCAACATGTTTCATATATTCTCTTATAAAAACTGTGTTACTTGACATAGCCGACAGGCGATAATTATTTGTAAGTAACTCTGTGATCGTATTAGTGTTCTTAAGTTTTGTTTAAGTTCCTTCAGTTTTGTGGTTTTCTAAGTCTCCTGTTCCAGTTTGTTCTCATCTAAGTCTAATCTTCTGTGAGTATCTAAGTTTCCCTGCGTATCTAAGTTTCTCTGCGTGTCTATGTATCTCTCTCTCTCTGTCTGTCTCTATCTGTATCTTCTTGTCTCTCTACCTTGTGTTCTCGCGTTTTTAGTCTCCATGTAGCCACTCCCCCTGGCTATAGATACGGCCTCACCTACGTCTGTCCGTCGTCCTATTTCTGTAACCCCGTCTTTCTTGATCAAGTTCATAGTCTTATTACTTTAATCACTTTAGGAGTTCAGTCGACAACTGTCAATCTTATCGAACCTTTTTCTAAAAACCCCTACATTGGTCCTTTGCTACATGCGGCCTCTCGATTGTTCGAGCCCTTTCATCTCAGGTCGTCTATCTGCTTCAAGGCGTCTCGTTTCTTTATTCATCCTCTGAAGATCGTCGTTTCCTCCTCTACTCCTCCCATTATCCTACATGGATGAGTCACACTATCCCACTGTGCTACACCATCAGTATATACATGTATATTGTTGTTTCTGTGGCTACACCATCAGTATATACATGCATATTAATTGTCTTTGTGGCTACACCATCAGTATATACATGTATATTAGTTGTCTTTGTGGCTACACCATCAGTATATACATGTATATTGTTGTTTCTGTGACTACACCATCAGTATATACATGCATATTAATTGTCGTTGTGGCTACACCATCAGTATGTACATGTATATTAGTTGTCTTTGTGGCTACGCCATCAGTATATACATGTATATTAGTTGTCTCCGTGGCTACACCATCAGTATATACGTGTATATTAGGTGTTTCTGTGGCTACACCATCAGTATATACGTGTATATTAGTTGTCTCAGTGGCTACACCATCAGTATATACATGTATATTAGTTGTCTCAGTGGCTACACCATCAGTATATACATGTATATTAGTTGTCTTTGTGGCTACACCATCAGTATATACATGTATATTAGTTGTCTTTGTGGCTACACCATCAGTATATACATGTATATTAGTTGTCTCAGTGGCTACACCATCAGTATATACGTGTATATTAGTTGCCTCAGTGGCTACACCATCAGTATATACATGTATATTAGTTGTCTCCGTGGCTACACCATCAGTATATAAATGTATATTAGTTATCTCAGTGGCTACACCATCAGTATAAACATGTATATTAGTTATCTCAGTGGCAACACCATCAGTATATACATGTATATTAGTTATCTCAGTGGCAACACCATCAGTATATACATGTATATTAGTTATCTCAGTGGCTACACCATCAGTATATACATGTATATTAGTTATCTCAGTGGCTACACCATCAGTATAAACATGTATCCAGTCATCTGGATCGATATTTTTCTTTGCGGCGGTTGTTACGGGTAACGTTTCATGGAATGGAACATGTTCTATCATGGGAGGGAAGAAAGAAAAGACTTCAAGGGCTGCCATCCTCTCATCTTTAGAAGAGACACTATGAGGTCATGACGATCATCATGGGTTGTTACCATCAGCTCTCAGTGAGTGCGCCGGTGATGGAACATTCCACGAGAACAATTGGTGACGCCTCCACCTGACCTTGATATATATTTATAGTCTATATATTGATGATCTGGATGTTAAATGTAATAAAAGTATTGTTGTCGGGTCATCTATGTAGGCATTCATGGAATGTAGCATGCATGGTTGGAGCTGTCCACTGTTATTGGTTCTAATGGGTGGAGCTGTCCACTGTTACTGGTTCTAATGGGTGGAGCTATCAACTATTGCTGGTTCTAATAGGAGGTGATGTCCAATTTACTGGTTGTAATGAATGGAGCTGTCCATTGTGCTAATTCTAATGAATGGAGCTGTCCACTTTTGCTAATTCTAATGAATGGAACTGTCCACTTTTGCTGGTTGTAATGGATGGTGCTGTCAACTGTTGCTGGTTCTAATGGAGGGTGCTGTCCACTGTTGCTGGTTCTAATGGAGGGTGCTGTCCACTGTTGCTAGTTCTAATAGAACGTGCTGTCCACTATTGCTGGTTCTAATGGATGGTGCTGTCCACTGTTTCTGGTTCTAATGGAAGGTGCTGTCAGCTGTTGCTAGTTCTAATGAAAAGAGCTGTCCACTGTTGCTTTCTTCTAATAAATGGAGCTGTCCACTGTTTCTGGTTATAATGGAAGGTGCTGTCCACAGTTTCTTTTTATGAGGGATGGAGCTGTCCACTGTTGCAGGTTCTAATGGATGGTGCTGTCCACTGTTGCTGGTTCTAATGGATGGTGCTGTCCACTGTTGCTGGTTCTAATGAATGGAGCTGTCCACTGTTGCTTGTTCTAATGAAGGGAGCTGTCCACTGTTGCTGGTTCTAATGAATTGAGCTGTCCACTGTTGCTCATTCTAATGAAGGGAGCTGTCCACTGTTGCCATTTCTAATTGATGTAGCTGTCCACTGTTTCTGGTTATGATGGATTGAGCTGTCCACTGTTGTTGGTTGTATTGGGTGGATCATGTTCTCTCGACAGGCTGCAGAAATTGCATTTGGGGACAGATTAAATTAGGCTCTCCAATGCAATTTTCTGTGTTAAAGTCAATCTGATGATCTACTTAACAAATTTTCGCCGATGATGCTGAGTCGTACACACCTCAATGCTCCTCTTTGTCAAGTCCAGTTTTGTGAATGCGACCTTCCCCTGTCTAGAGTTGATATGCGGTTAACGTCAACACATTGAGTGATGATCCAAGGCCTTCGTTGGAATTGTTTGACGTCAATTATTTAAATGTTTTAATTTAAATGATCCGTCATCATAATGGATCATCGTGTGTCCCAAGACCGACCATGCGCTAATCTTGCGATCTTGCGTTTGGTGTGCATCGGGGATAATCTGAAGACGAACTGTGTTTTGTATGTTCGGAGTTGGAGTTAAACACGATGTCATAACATCATCAAGCGCCATACATTTACTATGACGATCATCATTTTCAGGAGGACGTGATCTTCCCGGCAATGTGATGGATAGGCGGCAGGAACCATTGAAGGCTATGTCTGCAAAGTGTTCCTTGTTGCAGTTTCCTCATGTTCCAAGTCCGGCTTGTTGCAGGAGCTACTGAGTTAAGTGCTCTGTGCACACCGTGAGCTGTGTGTCTCATCCATTTTGATCATGTTTCGATACTCCAATTGTGTACGATGAATGATGATATCGTATGACAGGGAACAGTTGGCTGTGTTCACTTTCTGTGCGGTTTCGCCTTATGTCTTTTGGCGTGTGCTGAGACTGCTATGATGGGGACTACAGTTACCTTTCTTTGTTTGGAAGATGAGTTATAATTCGGATGATTCCACTGGCACGGGCGGTTGAGCAATTATGGATTTAAATTCGCTTACAGTGATACCGAGGCCTTCCATAACCAATAACCAATATTTAAATGTTACAACTCATTAATAAGGACTGCTCTGCCATGTCAACAGAAGTTTTCACTTTAGAGATTTGGCATCATCTTTTCGTGCGTTGCTGGCTGCATTTATTAGAGTAATCGAGATTTTATGGGCTCAGTAAAGCAGGGGATAGCAGTGAGAGGTTGAGAAGACAAGTAGGGAGGGAGGTAGTGGATAAAAATAAAAATAACAAATAAAATAAGGGGGTCTGCGAGGAGCGTGAACAGGTGAATACGTCGTGAACCACGAGGAAAGTGAACACGTCGTGAACCACGAGGAAAGTGAACACGTCGTGAACCACGAGGAAAGTGAACACGTCGTGAACCACGAGGAAAGTGAACACGTCGTGATCTAGGAGAAAAGCGTGAAGCATGATTAGAAACGATGCAAGGGGAGTTAGGTAGACAAAGGGAGGAATTGGTAAATTCAGTCGAGAAGTAGCGAGGATCCGATATATTCGGTTGTGTTTTGGTGTTACAGCCGGTACTGGGGATCAAAGGGGAGTTAGCACACCCAAAAGCGATCCACAAGTTAGTTGGTATGTGGACGAGACAGGGAACAGATTCGGTTTCCAGGAGCGTTGGTATGTAGAACAGTAGATAGTAAGGATAGACTAGGTTACACGTGAACAACACCAAACTTAGAATAGTACATGTATTAGCAAGTTGTGAATCGTCCCTAAGTTAGCCTCAAGAAAAATTTGTGAATAGTCACTAAGTTAGCTTTAAGATTGACTTGTGAATAGTCACTAAGTTGGCTGCCAGAGAAAGAATCCTAGACTGTGGTTGTGTCTTATTACCACGAACAATGTTTGTTCAGTCGAGAATAGTCAATAGATTAGCTTCAAGAGAAGTGAGCATCTCATGTAGTGTGTCATAGTACACGAACAGTGAGTGTCAAGTTGTGAGTTTCCAGAGAAGAAAGTATCTCATGTAAGGTATCATAGTGCACGACCATTATTGTCAAAGTGTGAATATTGCATTAAGTTAGCTTCCAGAGAAGTTAACATGTAATGTAGTTGTGCCAGCGCACAACGAACAATTATTCGTCAAGTCGGGAGCAATTCCCTGAGTAGCCTCAAGAGAAGTAATCCTATGAAGTGTTGTGTCATAGTATACGAAAAATTATTGTCCATAGGTGACTATGTCACTGAGTTAGCTTCAAGAGAAGTTAGCATGTAATGTAGTTATGCTAGCGCACAACGAATAATTATTCATCAAGTCGGGAGCAATTCCCCGAGTAGGTTCAAGAGAAGTAATCCTATGAAGTGTTGTGTCATAGTATACGAAAAATTATTGTCCATAGGTGACTATGTCACTGAGTTAGCTTCAAGAGAAGTTAGCATGTAATGTAGTTATGCTAGCGCACAACGAATAATTATTCATCAAGTCGGGAGCAATTCCCCGAGTAGGTTCAAGAGAAGTAATCCTATGAAGTGTTGTGTCATAGTATACGAAAAATTATTGTCCATAGGTGACTATGTCACTGAGTTAGCTTCAAGAGTGTTAGCATGTATTACAGTTGTGCCAACGTACAACGAATAATTATTCGTCAAGTCGGGAGCAAGTCCCTGGTTAGCTTCAAGAGAAGAAATCCTATGAAGTGTTGTATCATAGAACACGACAGTTCGTACCAAGTGTCGTAATAGCTCGCAAGGGTCCTGGGCATTAAGACGGCGCGAGACGGAGTATGATTCTCCACTAGATCACCATATTAGCGAAGGGAAGTGAAACCCAGATCCCCCAACATTGTGAGTAGCAGCAAGGCTGCATTGAGTGCTTGTGGCTGAAGTTATTGACAACCACGAGTAGAGTGAGGCAGGAGAGTATTCAAGATAAATGTGCAGGGTGGTAGACGAACGAGTGGAGGTTGCCACGAGAGTAGGCTGTGTGTGCAAGGCGGCTGAAATGCCATCAAATTTGTAACTTGAAATTGTGAAATGTGAGTTAGTTCTTATGAGAATAAAAACCTCAGGGGTGTGTTTTACCTGGTGTTCATTGATGTTCTTCTAGCGCTAGCTGTAATTGTCTGTCCCCAGTGAAAGCGAACGTTGGGGTGTCAATCACAAAGGGGAGTACTACAAGAAACGATCAATTGGCCATTAGTATCAGACAAGGACAGAGTGACCCAACACGGGCCGACACAGTAGGGGGATTCCCCTTCATCGCCTCCAGGCAGTCGGACAAGTCCGACCTTACAAGTCCAGGGGGGGGGGGGGGGTTGCGCTGTACGATCGTGCCAGGTCATGCGGGCGTGGGAGACAGTATAAACCAGGCGTTGAGTTCAAACGCTAGACAACAGACACGTAACGGCTCAAGGTGTAAGGAGACTTCACAGCATCAAACAGAGGGGCAGCTCCAAGTGGTTGAAGGCTCTGTTCTTAATGGGCCGCCGTTGCTGCTGTCGTCAAGTCAACCATCAAGGTTAGCGACGCCACTGGTGGGCGGTCGTTGCAATTGAATCAGTCGCAGCAAAGAAGGGAGGAGGTAGAAGGTGCTAGTCTACACAACGCTGGCTCCTACACGAGTTGGCAGAAGTGTCATCGTCATCAACAGCTTTTTAGTTCCCCGACAATCATTCAGCGCTCAAAGAGAGAAAAGAGCGCTGGCATAGCAGCCATTGTTGAGTTCTATGCCATCACAATGGCTGATTGTATATCCCTAAATCGGCCGTACGCTAATGGTGAAAGGCGAAATGGAGTTTCCATTATGACTTTGTAGTACCGGGGTGACTCCCAGAGGTTCATGTTAGTCAGGAGGGATTTATAATTTCACAAATCCACATTGCTGGGAGACCTTATGAAGCAGGGAGGTAGCAGTGATTAAAGAGTGTACGATAAGAGGGGAGTGAGGTAGTAGAAATCGAGGGGAGATTAGAAGTAAAAAGTAAAATAGATTCATGGGGTCCACGGGAAGAGGGGTTAAGAAGTAAAGAGGATGAACACATCGTGACTCACGGGAATTGTAAGACACAATGTAGGAACGAACCAAAAATGTAAAACGGGGTATTGATTGGTTGAAGGGAGAAAAGGTTAGACAAAGGATAGGTTGGGAAGATCATTCGAGATAAAACGATGGCTCTATGCGGACGGTTGTGTGTTTTGTGCTGCAACCGGTACCGTGAGCAGGATTGAGTTAGTTGACCAACAATGGATAAAGTAAGTTAGTTGGTGTGTGGTCGCTGCGGAGAACAGACTTTATTCCAGGAGCAGTGATAAGTAGAAGTGTCTTAGAGTAGTTGACAAGATAGTTGTGAAAGTTAGCAGCACCAACCATGTAGTGTCAGTCAGTGAGATGGTCTCAACAAGGTAGGCTTCGTGAGAAACCCGAAGTTAGAATATAGTTGTGCAAGTTAGCAGCAACGACCAATTTAGTGTCAATCCGTGAGTTAGTCTCACCACGTTAGGCTTCATCAGAAGTGTGAAGATAGAATGTAGTTGTGCAAGTAGCAGCAATGAACAATTTAGTTTTAATCCCCCCCCCTCTCTCTCTCTCTCTCTGCGATCAGGACTCAATCAGAGTAGGACTCCAGACTAAGACTCTCACACGAAGACAGCTGTCTGTTTATGCCTGTTAGATCCACTCCGCTTGGACACCTGTTAAAACGTTGCACTGTGTTCTGTGCCAGTGGCCCAGTGCATCAGATTTCAGCCAGCATTTGTTCAGGTTTGCTTTCCTTTGCCTTTGATTGTCCCCAATCTTCCTGCAAGGCAGCAGATGGTCTTTTCTGTAGGGGGATTCTGCCCTTAGATGGGCGGCCCTCCCAGGTTTACGAGCACCATCTGCCCGAGTCACTAGAGGTGACTAACACAGACATGCGACTTGGAGTATGAGGAAACTGCAACAAGGAACACTTTTCATGCATAGCCTTCAATTGTTCCCGCCGCCTATCCCCATATACCGGTAAGTCACGTCCTCTTGAAAATGATGATCGTCATAGCACTTGGTGATGTTAGGCCATCGTTGTTGACTCCAATTCCGAACATAAATACAGACACACAGTTAGTCGTCAAATTATCCCCGTCGCACATCATACAGCAGTCCGTAAGATTAGCGCATGGTCGGTCTAGGGAACAATTACGATGACGTAGCACACAACATGTCTAACACACAATCTCGCTCCCTTTAGATTTCTGATTACTCTAGTGTAAGCAGCCTACGACGAACAAAACACGAAGCAAATTCCCCAAAGAGACAAAATTGCGGCTGACGAAGTAGTTTACATTAATGAGTAACATGGAAATAACTTGCGTCAAGGAATTCTAACAACGGTCATGAACAGCACCAATGTGACGTAAAGCGCAGATCAAGTCTAGACGGTGGAAGGTCTCATTCACAACACTTGATTTGTCAAAAACGGACTGTTGTCGGCCTACGACCTCGCTTTAACGGCACAGATGTATTAAGTATATCATCATTTTGACTTTAACGCAGAAAAGTGTAACGGAGAACCGAAATTAATCAGAACCTGGATGCACTTTATGTAGCGATCGAGAGGACGTGGACTAGATCCGCCATCTTGGAGATGGAAGTCGTCAATCAGTGAGATAGTCTCACCACATTAGGCTTCATCAGAAGTGTGAAGATAGAATGTAGTTGTGCAAGTAGCAGCAACAAACAAGTTAGTGTCAATTCATGAGTTAGTCCCACCACATTAAGCTTCATCAGAAGTGTGAAGATAGAATGTAGTTGTGCAGGTGGCAGCAACGAACAATTTAGTGTCAATCTGTGAGTCAGTCTCACCAAGTGTAGGCTTCATCAGAAGTGTGAAGTCAAAACGTAGTTGTGCATATCAGCAACAACGAACAATTTAGTGACAATTCGTGAGTTAGTCTCACCAAATTAGGCTTCATTAGAAGCAGAGAGCTGGAAGGTAGTGGTGCAGTTTAGCAGCTACGACCATTCAAGTGACAGTAGGGGAGAGAAGTTCAAGTAGTCAGGCTTTGTGTAGGAGCATGACGTTAGAAAGGGGTGTGCAGACAGCGACACCGAGCAATGTAAGTGGCGCTGAGCGAGACAGATTCGCAGAGTTCCTAGCAACCAAGAAAGGGCTCGATACGGAGTACGACGCTCCATGAGACAACGCTAGAGGTGAGGTTGAGCGAGACCGATATCGTCAGCTTCGTGATTAGCAATATGGCTCCTAGTGGAGGAATTCCTAAAACAACTATTACTTAGAGGAAGGTAGGCGAGGCCAGAGTGGCTTGAGAGAGTGCTGCAGTATAACTCTGCAGTGTCGTAGATAACACAGAGGAATGCTGCAAGGTTAGCAGGCAATGTGTGAGAGGCTGCTAACATACCATTGTCATTGTGATTGTGAACGGGTTCTGTAAGGTGGACTTTTGAAAACCTCAGGTGTGTTATTTTTACCTGGTGTTCAGTGAATGCTTTCTCGAGCGCTAGCTGTAATTGTCTGTGCCTAGCTAAGAACGAACACTGGAAGGGGCCAGCACGCTGGTCTGCAGATAAACAACGGTCGTAATATGAAACAACGCGGAGTACCAAGGTAGGCGATCATCCGGCCAAGGGTGCCACACAAGGGCAGAGTTCAAACGAGGCGGCAGTTCCGAGCAGTAACCATCGATCACCGGCAGAGGTCGACTCGACTTATCAACCAACACAGGTCATCAAGACGCAAGTCGTCACGACACGTGGGCCTCGATACAGTAAAGGGATGTCCCCGTCAACTCATCAAGGCAGTTAGGGCAATTCGGACACCATTAAAGCCAGTACAAGTGTGCTGGTACCAGGTGTGTTCCAATCAAGTCCATTCAAATGCATTGAAGAGGGGTCACTGTTGATTTAAGAGCTGGCAGCGCTCTGCTAAACTTACAGTCTGTTGTTTGATGTGCGACGGGGATAATCCGACGACTAACTGTGTTTCATATGTTCGGATTTGGAGTCAAAATTATGTCCTAACATCATCAAACGCTATACATTTTTTTTTAAATATGACGATCATCATTTTCAGAGAGACGTGAACTTCCGGTCAATATGGTGGATAGGCGGCAGGAACCATTGAAGGCTTTGCCTGAAAAGTGTTCCTTGTTGCAGTTTCCTCATATTCCAAGTCCGGCTTGTTGCAGGAGCTACTGAGTTAAGTGCTCTGTGCACACTGTGAGCTGTGCGATTCATCCATTTTGATCATGTTTCGATACTCCAATTGTGTACGATGAATGATGATATCGTATGACAGGGAACAGTTGGCTGTGTTCACTTTCTGTGCGGTTTCGCCTTATGTCTTTTGGCGTGTGCTGAGACTGCTATGATGGGGACTACAGTTACCTTTCTTTGTTTGGAAGATGAGTTATAATTCGGATGATTCCACTGGCACGGGCGGTTGAGCAATTATGGATTTAAATTCGCTTACAGTGATACCGAGGCCTTCCATAACCAATAACCAATATTTAAATGTTACAACTCATTAATAAGGACTGCTCTGCCATGTCAACAGAAGTTTTCACTTTAGAGATTTGGCATCATCTTTTCGTGCGTTGCTGGCTGCATTTATTAGAGTAATCGAGATTTTATGGGCTCAGTAAAGCAGGGGATAGCAGTGAGAGGTTGAGAAGACAAGTAGGGAGGGAGGTAGTGGATAAAAATAAAAATAACAAATAAAATAAGGGGGTCTGCGAGGAGCGTGAACAGGTGAATACGTCGTGAACCACGAGGAAAGTGAACACGTCGTGAACCACGAGGAAAGTGAACACGTCGTGAACCACGAGGAAAGTGAACACGTCGTGAACCACGAGGAAAGTGAACACGTCGTGATCTAGGAGAAAAGCGTGAAGCATGATTAGAAACGATGCAAGGGGAGTTAGGTAGACAAAGGGAGGAATTGGTAAATTCAGTCGAGAAGTAGCGAGGATCCGATATATTCGGTTGTGTTTTGGTGTTACAGCCGGTACTGGGGATCAAAGGGGAGTTAGCACACCCAAAAGCGATCCACAAGTTAGTTGGTATGTGGACGAGACAGGGAACAGATTCGGTTTCCAGGAGCGTTGGTATGTAGAACAGTAGATAGTAAGGATAGACTAGGTTACACGTGAACAACACCAAACTTAGAATAGTACATGTATTAGCAAGTTGTGAATCGTCCCTAAGTTAGCCTCAAGAAAAATTTGTGAATAGTCACTAAGTTAGCTTTAAGATTGACTTGTGAATAGTCACTAAGTTGGCTGCCAGAGAAAGAATCCTAGACTGTGGTTGTGTCTTATTACCACGAACAATGTTTGTTCAGTCGAGAATAGTCAATAGATTAGCTTCAAGAGAAGTGAGCATCTCATGTAGTGTGTCATAGTACACGAACAGTGAGTGTCAAGTTGTGAGTTTCCAGAGAAGAAAGTATCTCATGTAAGGTATCATAGTGCACGACCATTATTGTCAAAGTGTGAATATTGCATTAAGTTAGCTTCCAGAGAAGTTAACATGTAATGTAGTTGTGCCAGCGCACAACGAACAATTATTCGTCAAGTCGGGAGCAATTCCCTGAGTAGCCTCAAGAGAAGTAATCCTATGAAGTGTTGTGTCATAGTATACGAAAAATTATTGTCCATAGGTGACTATGTCACTGAGTTAGCTTCAAGAGAAGTTAGCATGTAATGTAGTTATGCTAGCGCACAACGAATAATTATTCATCAAGTCGGGAGCAATTCCCCGAGTAGGTTCAAGAGAAGTAATCCTATGAAGTGTTGTGTCATAGTATACGAAAAATTATTGTCCGTAGGTGACTATGTCACTGAGTTAGCTTCAAGAGAAGTTAGCATGTAATGTAGTTATGCTAGCGCACAACGAATAATTATTCATCAAGTCGGGAGCAATTCCCCGAGTAGGTTCAAGAGAAGTAATCCTATGAAGTGTTGTGTCATAGTATACGAAAAATTATTGTCCATAGGTGACTATGTCACTGAGTTAGCTTCAAGAGTGTTAGCATGTATTACAGTTGTGCCAACGTACAACGAATAATTATTCGTCAAGTCGGGAGCAAGTCCCTGGTTAGCTTCAAGAGAAGAAATCCTATGAAGTGTTGTATCATAGAACACGACAGTTCGTACCAAGTGTCGTAATAGCTCGCAAGGGTCCTGGGCATTAAGACGGCGCGAGACGGAGTATGATTCTCCACTAGATCACCATATTAGCGAAGGGAAGTGAAACCCAGATCCCCAACATTGTGAGTAGCAGCAAGGCTGCATTGAGTGCTTGTGGCTGAAGTTATTGACAACCACGAGTAGAGTGAGGCAGGAGAGTATTCAAGATAAATGTGCAGGGTGGTAGACGAACGAGTGGAGGTTGCCACGAGAGTAGGCTGTGTGTGCAAGGCGGCTGAAATGCCATCAAATTTGTAACTTGAAATTGTGAAATGTGAGTTAGTTCTTATGAGAATAAAAACCTCAGGGGTGTGTTTTACCTGGTGTTCATTGATGTTCTTCTAGCGCTAGCTGTAATTGTCTGTCCCCAGTGAAAGCGAACGTTGGGGTGTCAATCACAAAGGGGAGTACTACAAGAAACGATCAATTGGCCATTAGTATCAGACAAGGACAGAGTGACCCAACACGGGCCGACACAGTAGGGGGATTCCCCTTCATCGCCTCCAGGCAGTCGGACAAGTCCGACCTTACAAGTCCAGGGGGGGGGGGGGGGGTTGCGCTGTACGATCGTGCCAGGTCATGCGGGCGTGGGAGACAGTATAAACCAGGCGTTGAGTTCAAACGCTAGACAACAGACACGTAACGGCTCAAGGTGTAAGGAGACTTCACAGCATCAAACAGAGGGGCAGCTCCAAGTGGTTGAAGGCTCTGTTCTTAATGGGCCGCCGTTGCTGCTGTCGTCAAGTCAACCATCAAGGTTAGCGACGCCACTGGTGGGCGGTCGTTGCAATTGAATCAGTCGCAGCAAAGAAGGGAGGAGGTAGAAGGTGCTAGTCTACACAACGCTGGCTCCTACACGAGTTGGCAGAAGTGTCATCGTCATCAACAGCTTTTTAGTTCCCCGACAATCATTCAGCGCTCAAAGAGAGAAAAGAGCGCTGGCATAGCAGCCATTGTTGAGTTCTATGCCATCACAATGGCTGATTGTATATCCCTAAATCGGCCGTACGCTAATGGTGAAAGGCGAAATGGAGTTTCCATTATGACTTTGTAGTACCGGGGTGACTCCCAGAGGTTCATGTTAGTCAGGAGGGATTTATAATTTCACAAATCCACATTGCTGGGAGACCTTATGAAGCAGGGAGGTAGCAGTGATTAAAGAGTGTACGATAAGAGGGGAGTGAGGTAGTAGAAATCGAGGGGAGATTAGAAGTAAAAAGTAAAATAGATTCATGGGGTCCACGGGAAGAGGGGTTAAGAAGTAAAGAGGATGAACACATCGTGACTCACGGGAATTGTAAGACACAATGTAGGAACGAACCAAAAATGTAAAACGGGGTATTGATTGGTTGAAGGGAGAAAAGGTTAGACAAAGGATAGGTGGGAAGATCATTCGAGATAAAACGATGGCTCTATGCGGACGGTTGTGTGTTTTGTGCTGCAACCGGTACCGTGAGCAGGATTGAGTTAGTTGACCAACAATGGATAAAGTAAGTTAGTTGGTGTGTGGTCGCTGCGGAGAACAGACTTTATTCCAGGAGCAGTGATAAGTAGAAGTGTCTTAGAGTAGTTGACAAGATAGTTGTGAAAGTTAGCAGCACCAACCATGTAGTGTCAGTCAGTGAGATGGTCTCAACAAGGTAGGCTTCGTGAGAAACCCGAAGTTAGAATATAGTTGTGCAAGTTAGCAGCAACGACCAATTTAGTGTCAATCCGTGAGTTAGTCTCACCACGTTAGGCTTCATCAGAAGTGTGAAGATAGAATGTAGTTGTGCAAGTAGCAGCAATGAACAATTTAGTTTTAATCCCCCCCCCCCTCTCTCTCTCTCTCTGCGATCAGGACTCAATCAGAGTAGGACTCCAGACTAAGACTCTCACACGAAGACAGCTGTCTGTTTATGCCTGTTAGATCCACTCCGCTTGGACACCTGTTAAAACGTTGCACTGTGTTCTGTGCCAGTGGCCCAGTGCATCAGATTTCAGCCAGCATTTGTTCAGGTTTGCTTTCCTTTGCCTTTGATTGTCCCCAATCTTCCTGCAAGGCAGCAGATGGTCTTTTCTGTAGGGGGATTCTGCCCTTAGATGGGCGGCCCTCCCAGGTTTACGAGCACCATCTGCCCGAGTCACTAGAGGTGACTAACACAGACATGCGACTTGGAGTATGAGGAAACTGCAACAAGGAACACTTTTCATGCATAGCCTTCAATTGTTCCCGCCGCCTATCCCCATATACCGGTAAGTCACGTCCTCTTGAAAATGATGATCGTCATAGCACTTGGTGATGTTAGGCCATCGTTGTTGACTCCAATTCCGAACATAAATACAGACACACAGTTAGTCGTCAAATTATCCCCGTCGCACATCATACAGCAGTCCGTAAGATTAGCGCATGGTCGGTCTAGGGAACAATTACGATGACGTAGCACACATGTCTAACACACAATCTCGCTCCCTTTAGATTTCTGATTACTCTAGTGTAAGCAGCCTACGACGAACAAAACACGAAGCAAATTCCCCAAAGAGACAAAATTGCGGCTGACGAAGTAGTTTACATTAATGAGTAACATGGAAATAACTTGCGTCAAGGAATTCTAACAACGGTCATGAACAGCACCAATGTGACGTAAAGCGCAGATCAAGTCTAGACGGTGGAAGGTCTCATTCACAACACTTGATTTGTCAAAAACGGACTGTTGTCGGCCTACGACCTCGCTTTAACGGCACAGATGTATTAAGTATATCATCATTTTGACTTTAACGCAGAAAAGTGTAACGGAGAACCGAAATTAATCAGAACCTGGATGCACTTTATGTAGCGATCGAGAGGACGTGGACTAGATCCGCCATCTTGGAGATGGAAGTCGTCAATCAGTGAGATAGTCTCACCACGTTAGGCTTCATCAGAAGTGTGAAGATAGAATGTAGTTGTGCAAGTAGCAGCAACAAACAAGTTAGTGTCAATTCATGAGTTAGTCCCACCACATTAAGCTTCATCAGAAGTGTGAAGATAGAATGTAGTTGTGCAGGTGGCAGCAACGAACAATTTAGTGTCAATCTGTGAGTCAGTCTCACCAAGTGTAGGCTTCATCAGAAGTGTGAAGTCAAAACGTAGTTGTGCATATCAGCAACAACGAACAATTTAGTGACAATTCGTGAGTTAGTCTCACCAAATTAGGCTTCATTAGAAGCAGAGAGCTGGAAGGTAGTGGTGCAGTTTAGCAGCTACGACCATTCAAGTGACAGTAGGGGAGAGAAGTTCAAGTAGTCAGGCTTTGTGTAGGAGCATGACGTTAGAAAGGGGTGTGCAGACAGCGACACCGAGCAATGTAAGTGGCGCTGAGCGAGACAGATTCGCAGAGTTCCTAGCAACCAAGAAAGGGCTCGATACGGAGTACGACGCTCCATGAGACAACGCTAGAGGTGAGGTTGAGCGAGACCGATATCGTCAGCTTCGTGATTAGCAATATGGCTCCTAGTGGAGGAATTCCTAAAACAACTATTACTTAGAGGAAGGTAGGCGAGGCCAGAGTGGCTTGAGAGAGTGCTGCAGTATAACTCTGCAGTGTCGTAGATAACACAGAGGAATGCTGCAAGGTTAGCAGGCAATGTGTGAGAGGCTGCTAACATACCATTGTCATTGTGATTGTGAACGGGTTCTGTAAGGTGGACTTTTGAAAACCTCAGGTGTGTTATTTTTACCTGGTGTTCAGTGAATGCTTTCTCGAGCGCTAGCTGTAATTGTCTGTGCCTAGCTAAGAACGAACACTGGAAGGGGCCAGCACGCTGGTCTGCAGATAAACAACGGTCGTAATATGAAACAACGCGGAGTACCAAGGTAGGCGATCATCCGGCCAAGGGTGCCACACAAGGGCAGAGTTCAAACGAGGCGGCAGTTCCGAGCAGTAACCATCGATCACCGGCAGAGGTCGACTCGACTTATCAACCAACACAGGTCATCAAGACGCAAGTCGTCACGACACGTGGGCCTCGATACAGTAAAGGGATGTCCCCGTCAACTCATCAAGGCAGTTAGGGCAATTCGGACACCATTAAAGCCAGTACAAGTGTGCTGGTACCAGGTGTGTTCCAATCAAGTCCATTCAAATGCATTGAAGAGGGGTCACTGTTGATTTAAGAGCTGGCAGCGCTCTGCTAAACTTACAGTCTGTTGTTTGATGTGCGACGGGGATAATCCGACGACTAACTGTGTTTCATATGTTCGGATTTGGAGTCAAAATTATGTCCTAACATCATCAAACGCTATACATTTTTTTTTTAAATATGACGATCATCATTTTCAGAGAGACGTGAACTTCCGGTCAATATGGTGGATAGGCGGCAGGAACCATTGAAGGCTTTGCCTGAAAAGTGTTCCTTGTTGCAGTTTCCTCATATTCCAAGTCCGGCTTGTTGCAGGAGCTACTGAGTTAAGTGCTCTGTGCACACTGTGAGCTGTGCGATTCATCTGTTTTGATCGTGTTTCGATATTCCAATTGTTTACGATGAATGATGATCGGCGTGTGCTGAGACTGCTATGATGGGGACTACAGCTAATTTTTCTTTGTTTGAGAGATGAGATAGTAATTCGGATGATTCCACTGGCACGAGCGGTTGAGCAATTATGGATTTTAATTCGTTTGCAGTGATACCGGGGCCTACCATAACCATAACCAATGGATGGATCTATCCACTGTTGCTGGTTGTATTGGATGGAGCTATCCACTGTTGCTGGATGTATTGGATGGAGCTGTCCACTGTTGCTGTTGTATTGGATGGAGCTGTCCACTGTTGCTGGTTGTACTGGATGGAAAAGTCCACTGTTGCTGGTTGTATTGGATGGAGCTGTCCACTGTTGCTGTTTGTATTGGATGGAGCTGGCCACTGTTGCTGTTTGTATTGGATGGAGCTGTCCACTGTTGCTGTTTCAGATGGAACCATGTATTACCCTATGGAGCTCTTGAACACCCTTGCTCACGGCTCTCTCATCATCTTTGATTATTACCTGGAATAATAAATGCTTGTATAATTATTTGATTACATTTGTTCATTGATCGTACTTTATATATTCGTTATCAATAATTATGTTCCCTGACATGGGTTAGTTGTGATCAAATGAAACCTGTTTCATAGTTTAGTTTAGTTTAACTTAGCTTAGTTTAACTTAGTTTAGTTTAACTTAGTTTAGTTTAGTTTAACATAGTTTAGTTTAACTTAGTTTAGTTTAACTTAGTTTAGTTTAACTTAGTTTAGTTTAGTTTAACATAGTTTAGTTTAGTTTAACTTAGTTTAGTTTAGTTTAGTTTAACTTAGTTTAGTTTAACTTAGTTTAGTTTAGTTTAACTTAGTTTAGTTTAACTTAGTTTAGTTTAGTTTAACATAGTTTAGTTTAGTTTAGTTTAACTTAGTTTAGTTTAGTTTAACATAGTTTAGTTTAGTTTAACTTAGTTTAGTTTAGTTTAACATAGTTTAGTTTAGTTTAACTTAGTTTAGTTTAGTTTAACATAGTTTAGTTTAACTTAGTTTAGCTTAGTTTAACATAGTTTAGTTTAGTTTAACTTAGTTTAGTTTAGTTTAACATAGTTTAGTTTAGTTTAACTTAGTTTAGTTTAACATAGTTTAGTTTAGTTTAACTTAGTTTAGTTGACAAATCATCCTCTTTACGCATCGGACATGTCCATAAGTGCTCAGATCTCCTCCCCAGTATGTTCCTCGATGTTTGGAGACTGGCGACTCCAGCTCTGTGTTGAATTGTTATTCTTATGTGTCTCTCTTCTCAGCGCTCCTTTCTGGCGTATCCAGTTTTGACCTGATGTAATGCAGCCTGAATATGGTTGTAGATTCATGATCATTGATTGAGTCATCAGTGCTGCCTTGAGGGAACCGTATTAGCCATCCACGGCAGACGTTTCAGCCATGCTGTCAGCTCGTTCGTTTCCTTTTATGCCCGAGTTTCCATGGGCGAAAATCCGAGTCAGTCTTGAGCTGTTTACAGACACCAACCATTGTGTCGAGCCCAGCCTCCATCGATCTGCATGAGCACAACACGCTCGCCGAGTCACTTAAAAAACACGCACGGGTAAAAGGTTGGGTTTCTAGCCAGACCATCGCTTGAGTTACTACCATGATCTACCGTCAAGGTAGAGATAGGGAGTAGGTTGTGGAGAGATCCAGACTGAACTTACCAGCTCGAGCAGGTGTTTCAATGAGGCAGGAGCACTGGTAGACCAGGAGGGGGCTGTAACTTGCTTCTCTCTGAACAACCGTTTTGTCAATATACCGACACCATTAGCGAGGAAAGGTTCAGAGGTTGTTTTGATGATCCACACAATGAGCGAATAGAGTTCGATGGAAGTCTTGCTTTCACACGGCACATAGATCGAGTGTTGATGAAGGGCAATGCGGATAATGGCAGCGGCGGGTACTGTGTGAACAGCATTTCCTTGTGCCGTACCAAGAACTGGTAGTTTCTATTATTGAGTATGCACTGGAGATTCCAACTCTCATCCGCACGCAGATTGATAGACTTGAGCGAATACAAAATAAGGCCATGCGCACCATACTTGGATGCATAAAAACCACACCTTGCGGGGCGATGCGGTGTCTCCTGATTTTTCCATGAGAAAAATTGTGGATGGCGCGGGCTGAGGGCATTGTTCAATAGATTTGTCCACTTGGGGACATTGAGCCTGGGAGAGTGAATACAGGTGCCAGCAGAGTTATTGAACGTTCTTTTCTGTTTGTATAAATTTGAGCAGAGAATACAGGCAACAAAGCCCTGTAGTTGTGTGGGCAGAGGTGCAGGCATCATTCTACGAAATTGAAGGTTTGGCAGTCATCTATACTGGAAGAGGTATGTTTATAACACTCAGAAAAAACAAACAGAGAATGATAGGCGGCCCATTGCAGGATCGAATCCGTTCGATTTGGCACGACGCCTTGAAACGAGAGCCAAACTATAGAGCACTCGACCAGCTCAGCTACCTAAAGAGGTAGCCATGATTGGCGATGTCTTTCACGGATGTACTCATGACTATAGCGTAGAGTTACGAACACAAATCGGGAATAAATTGTATATCTGTATTTTCCTGTTAAGACAAGTATCTCCCGTTGGGCTGAATACGTGCGTTGCAGGCAAACAGCTATAGGACGAAACAGCATTAATAGTGGTTTAGACTAGAGATAAATAATAATAAATGAATATTATTACAGAGGGAAACTTCAGAACTGATAGATCAGCGAATCATTATAATTATTTGTCTGCAGTTATTTACACTGATGGATCCGTTATTCGGCACAGTCGGAGATCATGGACCTTCACAGTCCTGTCAGAGGAAGAAGAGTAAAGGAGGAGAGCCTGTCGCGATAACAACAAAAAGTTTGATCATGACAGTAATATTTTTCATCGTAATCAAAGGTAATTTAACTGCAGCCAACATGTATTTAAAGTACAAAGGTCTTGTATCGAAGGGCGGGTATAACAGTTTATCCAACTAAAGTTTCCACCCTCCATTCACGTTTCTAGCATTACGCCCATGACTGACCCGGAAGTGAACCTCATTGTCATGCGCAACGTCTTTGTTTCTTTCTCAACTTGCACATGGCGTCCGGCTGAAGGTTGAAGCCGACACAAACTTACACCTGCCCCTTTTCCCTGTGCTGACAGTAGCTTTATGAGCTTTTAGAAGCCATTCAGTAACAATGGGTAATGTTAGTGCTGCTGATTCTTCAAAATCGCACGTGGATCTCCCTCCACCTCCATTACTAGTTCCATCTCAAGGGTCTGAAACGATGAGCAGGTCACTAGCTGGAGAGACACATGGTGGCTCTGCCAGGTCCGAAGTTGTTAATCCCGGATTGTATGAGGATCTCCACAAGCAAACTAAAGGTCAGAACGTACATTGTGTGTGAGTTAACTAACAACATATTTAATGATAGCTGTTGGTTGGCGTGCCGCACAGTCAAGTTCATTTAATAAAATAAGCACTCATCATAACACACTCCACACTACTACTGTTCAGTCAGTGCATAATTTCAGTTGAGTAAAAAATCTTAGTCACTTAGTCTACTCACTTAATCTCACTACGCTAAGTCTGTAATTGTCACTTTCATCAATTAGTAATTATTGTTGAAAATGAAAAAAAAAAAACACAACATCCGTGAAGTTAAATTGATTATTGTGATTTTTAAAAAATTGATGCTAGGAATTTGTAGACAAACAAACTCAAACATCCACCATCAGTCATACCAAAGAGTTATCATTATCAGGCCCCCACCTACAGCCCATACCAAAACACTGAGAACAGGCCCCCTGGACGGAGGAATTAGGATTCTCACAAATACAGACAGAAGTGAAAGGAATATTTGACAAGGAGGAACTTAATTATTATTAAATAATATACATTATGTGGACAGGTGCCCCAGACTGCTGCACATGTGACATGATACTTCAAGACTGTACACTGTACTGTGTACTGAATATAGTAGACTGAGGAAAATCCATTGGCCCATAGATACAACACTTCAGTCAAAACTATATGGGCCACTGCAAGAATTATAAAAAGACTGTAAAATTCATAAGTAATGACAGTAATTTGAAGTGTGGATTTATAGAATTCGATGTAAAGAAAAGAAAAGATGAAGTTTTAAAACAACTAAAAATAAAAAGAGGAACTACTAAATACAATTAAGACAAGACAAATGAAATTTTTGGTGCACATTAAAAGGCACAACAGCCTACTAAAAGTAATATTGGAAGGGAAAATACAAGGTAAAAGAGGCAGACCAAGACTAACATGGACGAGTAACATCAAAAGATGGACAAGTCAATCTTTGACAACCTGCACCATCAAAGCAAGAAACAGAGTGGCATGGCGATCCATGGTAGCCAACCTTCGTTGCGGAGACTGCACTCGATGATGATGAAAATTTAAACGACATTGCAGATATAGACTATACTGCAGGCGAGCCAAAGATAGATATTCATGCTAAACTAAACTCATGTCTCTATTTGTCACCTGAATCTTTGGTACTTTCAATTTTCGTATTAAAAAAAAAATATTGTCATGAATTTTAAATAAAAAAATATAACTCAAAAATGGTTAATAGTTAGTGATAGAGTTTAGCCTAAACTCATAAATGATGATCAAGTTGTTAGAGTTACCACTCAGTTGTTAGAGTTACCACTCAGTTAGAGATATGATAGACTTTATAAACTTAACATCAGCAAAATAAAAAAATTCCTAATTCAATATTCTTCTCTTATCTTATTCATGGCTATTATATAAATATTATATTATAAATATATATATATATATATAAATTTAGGGGGCCTCGGTAGCCGAGTTTGCAAAAACCACCCGACTGTACTACCGACGTTGGACAACCCGTGTTCGATTCCCGCTGGGAGCAGTGTTAATTGTAATCGTGGTTGGAAAAATAAAATACCCCCACGGTCGACCCAGCCGTTGGCAGAAATGGGTACCAGGGTATTACCCTTGGAAGGTGAGGAATGTTGTCTCGCATCTGAGTTTCAATGCTTGAGGCGACACTATCCAGAAATCTCCGAACATTTCTGGATAGGCGGCCGAGCACATATGGGTGTAAACTCGAGTGCTAAAACGCAGGTTCAAGTCTCGTACTTGACCTTTTACGTTTATGTAAATATACTTAACTTAGTTACCAATCTAATGTCAAATAAATGTCTCTACAGGTATGTCAATTGTTACACATACTTTTTGCTACTAACTTTGGTATTTAAAATCTTTTTTAAAATTTGAAGACAATAATGACTGATACCTCTTGGATGTCAGCAAAACATGATACCTCCCTCGTGACTCTAGGGATTCTCTGTGAATTATTTACAAATGTTATGCACTTCTAAAGGCTACAATAAATGTTCAATAAAATAAATAATTACAATAGGCATAATGATCATAATTAGATGATGCTGTTTGTTTTCGTGACCCAGTATGTGAGTATGTGCTGAAATAAAACATGTAGTTCACCTGAAATCAGGTCCATTCTTATGACCTGTCAAGTTGACAAAACATTCATTTGTTTTTTCATTGACATGGTAATCGTCACCAAGAATTCATTTTTTTTTTAAATAGCTTGACCAATTACAGATAACTTTTAAATTTGTATGCACTTATACAGAAATGGACATTAAAACATTTGATGGACACAGCTGGTTTTTTGACACTATCTTATCTATTCAAAGTGATTAATACATAATCTGTAATTTGAGCCTGTATTTCTCAGGTCAGGAGGTAAACTATACCTCCACACGTTTCTTTCAAATTACAAAAAATTGATAAAGTGCACAACATCAATGAATCAAAATATCCATTTTGGTAACTTCAACTGAATGCAACTAGGATTATTACAAAATGTCATACAAAAACCGACCTCAGCATGTCAAAAAGGTTATGCTATTGGTTTAAATGATTTTTTGTCCATTTTAGATAGTCTGGCATATTATCACCATAGATTTCCATATATCTAATTTTGTTGTTGTTTATTGTTCCAACTGAAGGCCTACTAGGCCAAAGTGTTCTACTTTTGTTTTTTTGTTTCTCACCTACGTAAAGCTATTACCGTACCACTTTTTACTTTCTTACAAATTGTCATTCATTATGCTGTTGAATGTTTCTGTACTGAAATGTTTAGTTGGACGTCACAGCTGTTGGAGCATTCATCTCTGTCACCAGTTCCAGCAACCATCAAAGTGTTCATATACTGATATATCAGTGCACATTCTAACTCAGTTTTAGGCACACAAATAGTGCTGTGATGACTTGCCCAGGGCTGCTGTGATGACTTGCCCAGGGCTGCTGTGATGACTTGCTATCATGTGGCTCCATGTATGTAGCTACCCTCATTCTCATCTGTCAACTTCCAGGTAATACAGAAAGTTCACAATGGCAACACTCATGAAATGGTGTCCTTGGTATTTCCAATAGCAGCTATGCAATTATTCCTTGGTATTTCCAATAGCAGCTATGCAATTATTCCTTGGTATTTCCAATAGCAGCCATGCAATTATTCCTTGGTATTTCCAATAGCAGCTATGCAATTATTCCTTGGTATTTCCAATAGCAGCTATGCAATTATTGCAATTTTGAACGGTCAGTCAGATTCTTCTGGATTCAAATTCACCAGTCATGAAGAGGAAATGCTATGAGATTATTTTCTAAATTTAGCAATGTATACTTTGCTAGAGAGCTTGCAATGACACACAACACCATCCTCCAAATGGTGTCTGTAGTCCTGGAAATTAGTAGAATAATGCCTCATTCATATTTGGTGGTCAATTATGAAGTGACAATAGGCATTTGTAGTGGTACTTTATTATACAGCCCAGTATGAGCAGAGCTTTACTAATTATTACCAAACGGCTTTTATAAATGTAAATGCTATAAGTCAAAATGATACATCAATAACGAGTGTAATGTTATATTTTAAGGAAAGTAGTCCTTTAAAAAAACATTCAACTGGCCTCAGATTTCTATCAATTTTACAATCGGAAAGATTTGCTCAATTAATCAAAATAACCAGATTGCTTTTCTTGTTCTTGGCTATTTTATTGACACTATCCACATATTTGGTACATATTGTGAAGGACAGGTCATTAAAATTGTTACAGAAAAAATATCTGAAAATAGATTTCATTAGAATTTCACCAAATTATGAAGTAATGAACAGAACATCCGACATACAACAGAAAATATCAACAAATAACAGAAAACTCTGAGAAAAACAGAAAGCATAAACAATGAACAGAAAACATCCACAAACATGTTTGTTATTGTCTTGACTCCAGCTGCTGGAACTACTACAACCCTTGTTGTGTATCATAACAGGTGTTTCAGACTATTTCTGGCTTGTACCTGATAAGCTCAACAGAATTATGTCCATAGATTAATTCCCCAACTGGGGCCGTAGCCTAATGGTTCAGTCGCACGATGAGCTTGGCTTCTTGTAAAACTACCTTTCTGGTCTGCTGATTTGAAGGTGTGTTTAAGTGCAGGTCTTTAAATCTTTGTGTCTGGAGTGCAGGTTTGGACTGCCTGTTGTTTTGTTCTTCACATTCATGTAGATGTGGTCACACAGTGAGAGACAGCGGAGGTTTGGACTGCCTGTTGTTTTTTCTTCACATTCACGTGGTCACGCTGTAAGCGATATCAGCATAGGTTTGCACTGCCTAACGTTTTGTTCTTCACATTTACGTGGTCACGCTATAAGTGATATCAGCATAGGTTTGGACTGCCTAACGTTTTGTTCTTCACATTTACGTGGTCACGCTGTGAGTGATATCAGCATAGGTTTGGACTGCCTGTTGTTTTGTTCTTCACATTCATGTGGTCACGCTGTGAGTGATATCAGCACAGATTTTGACTGCCTGTTGTTTTGTTCTTTTGAGCTATGGCTCAATTCAAGAGAAGTAGAAGAGCAGCGATCCTGAAAGGTATCCATATGCTTGGGTTTGTTGTAGTCTGCAGACTCTTCTTAATGCAGGAATCATCGACATACGAGACACAGACCCCGGTTAACTGTTCACAGGTTCCGTTCAAACAGTTGTCTGGAGATTTGAGAGTGCAGTCTGAACCGTAGAATGTTCCCTTGCATGTACAGTTCCTGGTTGACTGTTTACAGGTGTCGTTGAAACAGTTGTCCGGACATTTGAGAGTGCAGTCTGACCCGTAGTACGTTTCCTTGCACGTACAGTCTGCACTTTCCGGGTCATGTATGATGTCACAGCCATCAGAACACGTCTGTTCGCACTGTAGCCCAAAATTACCATCGGGACAAGTGTCATTACAGGTATAGCCAGGATGTTTACATTGTAGGCGTTTTCTGGATTTTTCCTCACATAAAGGACAGACACTGAGACAAGACCTGGAGCAGTCGTGTCCATAGATCCCATGTGAACAGTTGCCGTGACACGTACCGATGATGACATTGCAGCCTTTGCCTCACCCACTACACACTTCACAAAGCGACCCAGAATGCCCATCCAGACTATAGGTGTCTGTAAATGTTTGCACCTCACATACCATCAGTGCACTGTCAGCCTGCGAAATGGTCGGTGAGAACTCAATCTTAATGTGTGCCATTAGCGTTTGTGTGGTGACTACAATAGTGTTCACAGAAACATTAGGGTATGATATATCATTATACTGGAACATTACGCCGCCACTGTCAGAGAAAGTCTTAAGAGTGGCATTCTTTACCAGAATCATAGTGCTAGCTCGATGATAAATTCGAATGGTGTGAATCTTCTGGGCGTGGCAAAGTTCAGATACCAGTAAACAGGATTGGTTCCACTTCTCAATTTTGTGTGTGTGCAGTCATTGTCATAGAGATTGGTCATTGTTTTGCTTTAACTGCAGCCTCTGGTCCACATCCATCTCCTGTATAACAAGCATTAAATGTGTCGGTCTGGTTTGTGTTCTGTTTGAGAGCCACATTCCGACCCCTGCCAATGTAGATGGAGCAGATATTTGCAACTATTGCCCCTTCAACCCGTAACTTGTTGATCAGACCAGCCCCAGAGCAAAAGACATCAATCTCGTATGAACTAACTACAAACCATGATTCATTGTTACATGAGGAAGAGCCATTTAGTTTTACTGTGAAACTATCCGGATATGTTAAGTCATTCACATAAATCCTAAACCAGGAGAACGGCAAAGATTGATTGAGTGTTGCCTCAACTGATGTAGAATTTGTGTCCGGATTACATGTGGTGTCGTTGTTATCAAACAGGAAAGTAGGTTAATATTTTTGGGCGTATTTGTACATCAGATCCAAGTACTGACACTGGGGTCCGAAATATTTGTGCTGACAACTGTGATTGTTTGGGCATGTCCCTGTAGTTTTGTCACAAATTGAGTTATTATAGCAGTGACATTGTAACGTACAATTTGTCCCCAAACGAACCGTCTGCACAAGTTAGGTCATTAGCTTCCAAGGCCGCGAACGAAGCCAGCAGAATAAAGACTTGATCTACAGCGATAGTTAACGAACTGTGTACAAACATTTATTATCAAACCCGTGATTACATTTATAAAAATTAGCCAACTCGCTGTGATAACAGATAGCGTGATGTTCTCTAATAGAATGAGACAAACCGTTGGAGACAAGCAAAGTCAACATTGTATACATCATGGCTCAAACGCAAACAAGTGTCCAACAAGTGTCCATCTTCAGCATAGGTTTGGACTGCCTGTTGTTTTGTTCTTCACATGGATGTGGTCACGCTGTGAGTGATATCAGCATAGATTTGGACTGCCTGTTGTTTTGTTCTTCACAGTCACATGGATGTGGTCACGCTGTGAGTGATATCAGCATAGATTTGGACTGCCTGTTGTTTTGTTCTTCACATGGATGTGGTCACGCTGTGAGTGATATCAGCACAGGTTTGGACTGCCTGTTGTTTTGTTCTTCACATGGATGTGGTCATGCTGTGAGTGATATCAGCATAGATTTGGACTGCCTGTTGTTTTGTTCTTCACATGGATGTGGTCACGCTGTGAGTGATATCAGCATAGATTTGGACTGCCTGTTGTTTTGTTCTTCACATGGATGTGGTCACGCTGTGAGTGATATCAGCACAGGTTTGGACTGCCTGTTGTTTTGTTCTTCACATGGATGTGGTCACGCTGTGAGTGATATCAGCATAGATTTGGACTGCCTGTTGTTTTGTTCTTCACATGGATGTGGTCATGCTGTGAGTGATATCAGCATAGATTTGGACTGCCTGTTGTTTTGTTCTTCACATGGATGTGGTCATGCTGTGAGTGATATCAGCATAGATTTGGACTGCCTGTTGTTTTGTTCTTCACATGGATGTGGTCATGCTGTGAGTGATATCAGCATAGATTTGGACTGCCTGTTGTTTTGTTCTTCACATGGATGTGGTCACGCTGTGAGTGATATCAGCACAGGTTTGGACTGCCTGTTGTTTTGTTCTTCACATGGATGTGGTCACGCTGTGAGTGATATCAGCACAGGTTTGGACTGCCTGTTGTTTTGTTCTTCACATGGATGTGGTCACGCTGTGAGTGATATCAGCATAGATTTGGACTGCCTGTTGTTTTGTTCTTCACATTTACATGGTCGTGCTGTGAGTGATATAGGCTGACCATTTGTCTTCGGATGGGTAGTTGCTTAAAAATGTTTGCCTTGACAACCAAATGTTTGCCTTGACAACCAAATGTTTGCCTTGACAACCAAATGTTTGCCTTGACAACCAAATGTTTGCCTTGACAACGGCCACTTTGGCCTACTCTTTATTGAGTTGTCAAGGGTATGCAAGAAGTCATGTGACCTCTTATTTTTTTTACATTTTCCAAGATGGCTAAATATCGGATCCGAGAAAGCAGCGACGAAACTACAGACTTGAACAGCAAAATTCCCACCACATCTAGTTGGTCTCAGTGACCTTCTTGTCTAGGGGCTGACATCACAGTCCTGTAATTATTCTATTGTTTGTGGATGTTCCCAAGATTTTTAGAGTTGTGAGTAAAAGAAAAAGCCTGCACCAACTTATAATATTTGCTATGGGAACTATAACAGTAGACACTAGGCGTAATATTTGCTTTGGGAATGACGAGACACTGGCTGTAATATTTGCTTTGGGAATGATAACACGAGACACTGGCTGTAATATTTGCTATGGGAATGATAACACGAGACACTGGCTGTAATATTTGCTATGGGAATGATAACACGAGACACTGGCTGTAATATTTGCTATGGGAATGATAACACGAGACACTGGCTGTAATATTTGCTATGGGAATGATAACACGAGACACTGGCTGTAATATTTGCTGTGGGAATGATAACACGAGACACTGGCTGTAATATTTGCTATGAGAATGATAACACGAGACACTGGCTGTAATATTTGCTGTGAGAATGATAACACGAGACACTGGCTGTAATATTTGCTGTGGGAATGATAACACGAAACACTGGCCGTAATATTTGCTATGGGAATGATAACATGAGACACTGGCCATAATATTTGCTATGGGTATGATAACATGAAACACTGGCCATAATATTTGCTATGGGAATGATAACACGAGACACTGGCTGTAATATTTGCTGTGGGAATGATAACACGAGACACTGGCTGTAATATTTGCTATGGGAATGATAACACGAGACACTGGCCATAATATTTGCTATGGGAATGATAACACGAGACACTGGCCATAATATTTGCTATGGGAATGATAACACGAGACACTGGCCATAATATTTGCTATGGGAATGATAACACGAGACACTGGCCATAATATTTGCTATGGGAATGATAACATGAGACACTGGCCATAATATTTGCTATGGGAATGATAACACGAGACACTGGCTGTAATATTTGCTATGGGAATGATAACATAAGACACTGGCCATAATATTTGCTATGGGAATGATAACATGAGACACTGGCCATAATATTTGCTATGGGAATGATAACATAAGACACTGGCCATAATATTTGCTATGGGAATGATAACATAAGACACTGGCCATAATATTTGCTATGGGAATGATAACATGAGACACTGGCCATAATATTTGCTATGGGAATGATAACATAAGACACTGGCCATAATATTTGCTATGGGAATGATAACATGAGACACTGGCCATAATATTTGCTATGGGAATGATAACATAAGACACTGGCCATAATATTTGCTATGGGAATGATAACATAAGACACTGGCCATAATATTTGCTATGGGAATGATAACATAAGACACTGGCCATAATATTTAATATTTGCTATGGGAATGATAACATGAGACACTGGACGTATTGTTTGTACTGTCCAGCAACACGATCAAGAGTTGCTTGATGCTGTAGACATTGTTAT
The DNA here is from genome assembly GCA_032433765.1 of Megaustenia siamemsis. Taxonomy (NCBI): domain Eukaryota; kingdom Metazoa; phylum Mollusca; class Gastropoda; order Stylommatophora; family Ariophantidae; genus Megaustenia; species Megaustenia siamemsis. The sequence goes on from JAVIAB010000126.1 coordinate 610,887, forward strand.
GTCTAAAGTCTGTATGTTTTATTACATCAAAGCATTGGAGAAAGTAAAGCATACAAAAATAATACAAATTAGAGAGTATAAATGTTGACTGTTATGTTCTTAGATTGAGCAAAGAACATGTGCAGTTTCAAATTGAGATTTAGGAAGATCAGATTGATGATGATGAAAATGCCACTTTCTCGTTTTCTTTCAGATCTGTTTCCTCAAGTATTTGAAGGTGCCAAGGTCATTGTTGCCAAAGGTCTGAGTAGCCATTTCCAGATTAGCCATACAATTGTACTCAGCACCTTCACACCATCACTGTATCGATTTGGTTCCACATACATTGGCACCAAGCAGCTCTCTCCCACAGAGGTCAGTGTCTTGATAGCTTTAGTTAGAGAAACCATTTGTAGAATTGGTTGTCATGGTAGTTGAATGTGCTCTTATAAACTGAGAATAGAGACCCCAACCCATTTGTCATGATATCAGCCACTGATCCAAACCTTACATTATACAATCATTACCTGTAGTAATTGACTTATTTTTGTGTATTTTCCTCCAAGACCTTTCCAGTGCTGCTGGGAGACATTGACTCCAGTGGAAATATGAATGCAAACATCATCCATGCTTTTAGTGACAGACTCAGGGCAAAGCTTGTAGCTCAGGTGAGCATTATCTGTGATCTGTTAACTCAGGTGAGCATTATCTGTGATCTGTTAACTCAGGTGAGCATTGTGATCTGTTAACTCAGGTGAGCATTATCTGTGATATGTTAACTCAGGTGAGAATTATCTATGATCTGTTAACTCAGGTGAGCATTATCTGTGATCTGTTAACTCAGGTGAGAATTATCTGTGATCTGTTAACTCAGGTAAGAATTATCTATGATCTGTTAACTCAGGTGAGCATTATCTGTGATATGTTAACTCAGGTGAGAATTATCTATGATCTGTTAACTCAGGTGAGCATTATCTGTGATCTGTTAACTCAGGTAAGAATTATCTATGATCTGTTAACTCAGGTGAGCATTGTTTGTGATCTGTTAACTCAGGTGAGAATTATCTAGATCTGTTAACTCAGGTGAGAATTATCTACGATCTGTTAACTCAGGTGAGCATTGTCTCTCAATGGTGATCTGTTAACTCAGGTGAGCATTGTCTCTCAATGGTGATCTGTTAACTCAGGTGAGCATTGTCTCTCAATGGTGATCTGTTAACTCAGGTGAGCAATTTCTCTCAATGGTGATCTGTTAACTCAGGTGAGCATTGCCTGTGATCTGTTAACCCAGGCGAGCATTTTCTGTGATCTGTTAACTCAGGTGAGCAATTTCTCTCAATGGTGATCTGTTAACTCAGGTGTGCATTACGTCAAAATGGGAGGGGGGGGGTGTGACACGGATGGACGGACAGCTGAGCACGTGGCTGCCGGCATGAAAAATAGGATAAAAGTGAAGATACCGTCCCTATCAGGACTTGGCTAGAGATATAAACTGTGAACTCAAACTATTAGGTCCCTGTCAGGACTAGGCTAGAGATATAAACTGTGAACTCAAACTATTAGGTCCCTTTCAGGACTTGGCTAGAGATATAAAGTTGTGAACTCAAACTACTAGGTCCCTGTCAGGACTTGGCTAGAGATATAAAGTTGTGAACTCAAACTACTAGGTCCCTGTCAAGACTTGGCTAGAGATATAAAGTTGTGAACTCAAACTACTAGGTCCCTGTCAAGACTTGGCTAGAGATATAAAGTTGTGAACTCAAACTACTAGGAAACAAATGATATTCAGTGAAGATACAGTCCCTGTCAGAACTTGGCTAGAGATATAAAGTTGTGAACTCAAACTACTAGGAAACAAGTGATATTCAGTGAAGATACTGTCCCTGTCAAGACTTGGCTATAGAGATATAAAGTTGTGAACTCAAACTACTAGGTCCCTATCAGGACTTGGCTAGAGATATAAGCTGTGAACTCAAACTACTGACTTTGACTCAATGAAAGTGGTCAAGGAAACACACACCTGTACAGTAAATGTGGCAGGTAGGATTCCAGCAAGGGTCGTTGTCACTTATGAAGAGATGTTTTTTTTAACAATTCTTCATTTTCACTAGGAAAGAGATGTTTAGTAATTCACTATTTTCACTAGAAATATGTCTCCATTGTGATATTTACTATTCTATTTTCAGTTTCAACCGAACAAATGTGTGGGCCATCAGGTATCTTTGGATTATAAAGGAGATGACTATACAGCTTCATTGACTATGGGAAATATAGATCCCATTTACATGTCAGGTCAGTTTGATAAGCTGCTTGGTTATCACTATTTGAATGCAGGTCAGTTTGATAAGCTGCTTGGTTATCACTATTTGAATGCAGGTCAGATTGATAAGCTGCTTGGTTATCACTATTTGAATGCAGGTCAGTTTGATAAGCTGCTTGGTTATCACTATTTGAATGCAGGTCAGTTTGATAAGCTGCTTGGTTATCACTATTTGAATGCAGGTCAGCTTGATAAGCTGTTTGGTTATCACTATTTGAATACAGGTCAGTTTGATAAGCTGCTTGGTTATCACTATTTGAATACAGGTCAGTTTGATAAGCTGCTTGGTTATCACTATTTGAATGCAGGTCAGTTTGATAAGCTGCTTGGTTATCACTATTTGAATGCAGGTCAGATTGATAAGCTGCTTGGTTATCACTATTTGAATGCAGGTCAGCTTGATAAGCTGTTTGGTTATCACTATTTGAATGCAGGTCAGATTGATAAGCTGTTTGGTTATCATTATTTGAATGCAGGTCAGTTTGATAAGCTGTTTGGTTATCATTATTTGAATGCAGGTCAGCTTGATAAGCTGTTTGGTTATCATTATTTGAATGCAGGTCAGTTTGATAAGCTGTTTGGTTATCATTATTTGAATACAGTTAAATATTGAATGAGATGTGAGTTCTTGTCCATCTCCCCCCTAGGGCTGTTGGTTGGCCACTACCTGCAGCGCATCACTCCAAGTCTTGCTCTGGGTGCTGAGATCATGTATCAGAAAGGGCAGCAAATTCCTGGAGGAGAGATTGCTATTATGTCAATGGCTGGTCGATGGACAGGTAATCTTGGTTTTCATTACATTTATTGTTTGTTTGGAGAAGTAATTATTGGTGTTATGTTGGTTGTTTGGAGAAGTAATTATTGTTGTAATGTTGTTTGGAGAAGTAATTATTGGTGTTATGTTGGTTGCTTGGAGAAGTAATTATTGTTGTAATGTTGTTTGGAGAAGTAATTTTGGTGTTATGTTGGATGTTTGGAGTACTTATTGGTGTTATGTTTGTTTTGGAGAAGTAATTATTGGTGTTATGTTGGTTGTTTGGAGAAGTAATTATTGGTGTTATGTTGGATGTTTGGAGTACTTATTGGTGTTATGTTTGTTGTATGGTGGATTCTCTACCTACTTGTTTACTACTTGGTTTAGCTTTAACCCAGCACATTGATGTCTCTTCCTGGTGGCAGCAGCCTACAATGGCCTGTATTTGGAACATTATGTTCTGTTATTGAAGACATTATGGACTTGATGATAACCACACAACTGCCATGTTGACCTGACATTGTTCTGGTAATTTACAGCTCACTAAACCCAGGTGTCCTTTCACAACACTCACCTTCTCTGATCATCACTAAACCTAGGTGTCCTTTCACAACACTCACCTTCTCTGATCATCACTAAACCCAGGTGTCCTTTCACAACACTCACCTTCTCTGATCATCACTAAATCCAGGTGTCCTTTCACAACACTCACCTTCTCTGATCATCACTAAATCCAGGTGTCCTTTCACAACACTCACCTTCTCTGATCATCACTAAATCCAGGTGTCCTTTCACAACACTCACCTTCTTTGATCATCACTAAATCCAGGTGTCCTTTCACAACACTCACCTTCTCTGATCATCACTAAATCCAGGTGTCCTTTCACAACACTCACCTTCTCTGATCATCACTAAATCCAGGTGTCCTTTCACAACACTCACATTCTCTGATCAACACTAAACCCAGATGTCCTTTCACAACACTCACCTTCTCTGACCATCACTAAATCCAGGTGTCCTTTCACAACACTCACCTTCTCTGACCATCACTAAATCCAGGTGTCCTTTCACAACACTCACCTTCTCTGATCATCACTAAATCATTGATGGTCTACTACTACAGATGGTGTAGTCTACTACTACAGATGGTGTAGTCTACTACTACAGATGGTGTAGTCTACTACTACTGGTGGCGTAGTCTACTACTACTTGTGGCGTAGTCTACTACTACTGGTGGCGTAGTCTACTACTACTGGTGGCGTAGTCTACTACTACTGGTGGCGTAGTCTACTACTACTGATGGTTGATGGTGTAGTCTTCTACCACTGATGGTTGATGGTGTAGTCTTCTACTACTGATGGTTGATGGTGTAGTCTTCTACTACTGATGGTTGATGGTGTAGTCTACTACAACTGATGGTTGATGGTGTAGTCTTCTACTACTGGTGGTTGATGGTGTAGTCTACTACAACTGATGGTTGATGGTGTAGTCTTCTACTACTGATGGTTGATGGTGTAGTCTTCTACTACTGGTGGTTGATGGTGTAGTCTTCTACTACTGGTGGTCGATGGTGTAGTCTACTACAACTGATGGTTGATGGTGTAGTCTACTACTACTGGTGGTCGATGGTGTAGTCTTCTACTACTGATGGTCGATGGTGTAGTCTACTACAACTGATGGTTGATGGTGTAGTCTTCTACTACTGGTGGTTGATGGTGTAGTCTACTACAACTGATGGTTGATGGTGTAGTCTTCTACTACTGGTGGTTGATGGTGTAGTCTTCTACTACTGGTGGTTGATGGTGTAGTCTTCTACTACTGATGGTTGATGGTGTAGTCTTCTACTACTGGTGGTTGATGGTGTAGTCTACTACAACTGATGGTTGATGGTGTAGTCTTCTACTACTGGTGGTTGATGGTGTAGTCTACTACTACTGATGGTTGATGGTGTAGTCTTCTACTACTGATGGTTGATGGTGTAGTCTTCTACTACTGATGGTTGATGGTGTAGTCTTCTACTACTGGTGGTTGATGGTGTAGTCTTCTACTACTGATGGTTGATGGTGTAGTCTTCTACCACTGATGGTTGATGGTGTAGTCTACTACAACTGATGGTTGATGGTGTAGTCTTCTACTACTGGTGGTTGATGGTGTAGTCTTCTACTACTGGTGGTTGATGGTGTAGTCTTCTACTACTGGTGGTTGATGGTGTAGTCTTCTACTACTGATGGTTGATGGTGTAGTCTTCTACTACTGGTGGTTGATGGTGTAGTCTACTACTACTGATGGTTGATGGTGTAGTCTTCTACTACTGGTGGTTGATGGTGTAGTCTACTACTACTGATGGTTGATGGTGTAGTCTACTACTACTGGTGGTTGATGGTGTAGTCTACTACAACTGATGGTTGATGGTGTAGTCTTCTACAACTGATGGTTGATGGTGTAGTCTTCTACTACTGGTGGTTGATGGTGTAGTCTACTACTACTGGTGGTTGATGGTGTAGTCTACTACAACTGATGGTTGATGGTGTAGTCTTCTACTACTGATGGTTGATGGTGTAGTCTACTACAACTGATGGTTGATGGTGTAGTCTACTACAACTGGTGGTTGATGGTGTAGTCTACTACTACTGGTGGTTGATGGTGTAGTCTTCTACTACTGGTGGTTGATGGTATAGTCTACTACTACTGGTGGTTGATGGTGTAGTCTACTACTACTGGTGGTTGATGGTGTAGTCTACTACTACTGATGGTTGATGGTGTAGTCTACTACTACTGGTGGTTGATGGTGTAGTCTTCTACTACTGGTGGTTGATGGTGTAGTCTACTACTACTGGTGGTTGATGGTGTAGTCTTCTACTACTGGTGGTTGATGGTGTAGTCTACTACTACTGATGGTTGATGGTGTAGTCTTCTACTACTGATGGTTGATGGTGTAGTCTACTACTACTGATGGTTGATGGTGTAGTCTTCTACTACTGGTGGTTGATGGTGTAGTCTTCTACTACTGATGGTCGATGGTGTAGTTTTCTACTACTGGTGGTTGATGGTGTAGTCTTCTACTACTGATGGTTGACGGTGTAGTCTACTACAACTGATGGTCTACTACTATTGATTGTTGATGGTCTACTACTATTGATGGTTGATGGTGTAGTCTACTACAACTGATGGTCTACTACTATTGATTGTTGATGGTCTACTACTATTGATTGTTGATGGTCTACTACTATTGATGGTTGATGGTGTAGTCTACTACAACTGATGGTCTACTACTATTGATTGTTGATGGTCTACTACTATTGATTGTTGATGGTCTACTACTATTGATTGTTGATGGTCTACTACTATTGATTGTTGATGGTCTACTACTATTGATTGTTGATGGTCTACTACTATTGATGGTGTAGTCTACTACTACTACTGATGGTCTACTACTATTGATGGTGTAGTCTACTACTACTACTGATGGTCTACTACTATTGATGGTGTAGTCTACTACTACTACTGATGGTCTACTACTATTGATGGTGTAGTCTACTACTACTACTGATGGTCTACTACTATTGATGGTGTAGTCTACTACAACTGATGGTCTACTACTATTGATTGTTGATGGTCTACTACTATTGATGGTTGATGGTGTAGTCTACTACAACTGATGGTCTACTACTATTGATTGTTGATGGTCTACTACTATTGATTGTTGATGGTCTACTACTATTGATGGTTGATGGTGTAGTCTACTACAACTGATGGTCTACTACTATTGATTGTTGATGGTCTACTACTATTGATTGTTGATGGTCTACTACTATTGATTGTTGATGGTCTACTACTATTGATTGTTGATGGTCTACTACTATTGATTGTTGATGGTCTACTACTATTGATGGTGTAGTCTACTACTACTACTGATGGTCTACTACTATTGATTGTTGATGGTCTACTACTATTGATTGTTGATGGTCTACTACTATTGATGGTGTAGTCTACTACTACTACTGATGGTCTACTACTATTGATGGTGTAGTCTACTACTACTACTGATGGTCTACTACTATTGATGGTGTAGTCTACTACTACTACTGATGGTCTACTACTACTACTGATGGTCTACTACTACTACTGATGGTCTACTACTATTGATGGTGTAGTCTACTACTACTACTGATGGTCTACTACTACTACTGATGGTCTACTACTACTACTGATGGTCTACTACTATAGATTGCCACAATCTTTTGTCCTCTTAGTCAAGAGGAACAAACTTTATCTTTTTATTGATCTACCAGGGAACAAGTGGCAGCTGAGTGCAAACTTGAGCCCCATGGCTGGCAACCTGCACACATGTTTCTACCAGAGAGTGCATGAGTACCTTCAGGTTGGAGTGGAACTGGAGACGAGTATACGCATGGCAGAGAGCACAGCCACCGTGGCCTACCAGATAGACATTCCCAAGGCTGATGTCACTTTTAGAGGTTTCTGTGTTTTTGTCCTGTTTTGAGGTTTCTGTCGACTGCAGTGCCATTTTTGGTACCTCAACCTGTCCTTGGCATACCTTGCTAGTTGCTGTTGTCCTCTCAACATGTTCTTGACATACCTTGCTAGCTGCTGCTGTCCTCTCAACATGTTCTTGGCATACCTTGCTAGTTGCTGTTGTCCTCACTTTCTTCCCTTGACATACCTTGCTAGCTGCTGTTATCTTTGCTTCCTTCCCTTGGCATACCTTGCTAGCTGCTGCTGTCCTCGCTTCCTTCCCTTGACATACCTTCTTAGCTGCTGTTGTCCTCTCTTCCTTACCTTGGCATACCTTGCTAGCTGCTGTTGTCCTCACTTCCTTCACTTGGCATACCTTTACCTTGCTAGGTGCTGTTGTCCTCGCTTTCTTCCCTTGGCATACCTTGCTAGCTGCTGTTGTCCTCGCTTCCTTCCCATGGCACACCTTGCTAGCTGCTGTTGCCATCTCTTCCTTCCCTTGACATACCTTGCTAGCTGCTGTTGTCATCTCTTCCTTCCCTCGACATACCTTGCTAGCTGCTTTTGTCCTTGCTTCCTTCCCATGGCATACCTTGCTAGCTGCTGTTGTCCTCCCTTCTCTTGGCACACCTTGCTAGCTGCTGTTGTCATCTCTTCCTTCCCATGGCATACCTTGCTAGCTGCTGTTGTCCTTTCTTCCTTCCCTTGACATACCTTGCTAGCTGCTGTTGTCCTTGCTTCCTTCCCTTGCCATACCTTGCTAGCTGTTGTTGTCCTCCCTTCTCTTGGCACACCTTGCTAGCTGCTGTTGTCATCTCTTCCTTCCCATGGCATACCTTGCTAGCTGCTGTTGTCCTCGCTTCCTTCCCTTGCTAGTTGCTGTTGTCCTCTCTTCCTTCCCTTGACATACCTTGCTAGCTGCTGTTGTCCTCTCTTCCTTCCCTTGCCATACCTTGCTAGCTGCTGTTGTCCTTCCTTCCCTTGACATACCTTGCTAGCTGCTGTTGTCATCTCTTCCTTCCCTTGACATACCTTGCTAGCTGCTGTTGTCCTCTCTTCCTTCCCTTGCCATACCTTGCTAGCTGCTGTTGTCCTTCCTTCCCTTGACATACCTTGCTAGCTGCTGTTGTCATCTCTTCCTTCCCTTACCATACCTTGCTAGCTGCTGTTGTCCTTCCTTCCCATGGCATACCTTGCTATAGTTTGTTCACAAATTCGTGCCCATAGAGTTTATTAATTATCACGGAAACTGATGACTTTCTTTAATTCTTTTTCGTGAAATCTTATTTTTTTTTTTACTAACCCTCAGTCTGATTGTTTGCCCTACTGTCATGCATTTATGAATGATGTTGGCTTTTTTGAGGTATATAAGAATATGATATTCCTGCTTGTCCTAAATTTTAGAATTTTACAATACCCACATTGTTGTAATCAACTCACCATTTAAAAGGCAAATTTCACATGCTCTTTACACAATCTTAGCACAGTTTTGCATTTGTAACTTGTAAGACGTGCGCCTCTCCGAGGTTTTTATTTGGCATTTCATTTCCGGTTTCTTGTTAAATTGGTCCAGGAGCATTTTTTGACAAAATATTTACTATTAATGAATATTCCTTTATATGTGATAATTTGTAAGCTGTTGTGAAGTGACTACTTGATTTTTAAAACCATGAAGAGTTTAAAGTGTAAATTCATCACTATACAAAAGGTAACTGTGTTATTGTACATGCACTTTTGCAAGGAATCTTAAAGGAGTCGGTTATTACGATATTAAAAAACCAGAAAACAGAACATGGGCAGATCTAAATATAGATAGAACGTCTTTCAATCGATCGATAGGACAGAACTTTGACTCTGCAGAGGCGACGGTCAAGCAAAGAAGAAAAATGAAAGTTAATGATTTTGACAAAGATGTTATTAGACGTGAAATTTTGAAAATGTTTGAATTGAAATAACTTGTTACACTGCGTAAACTTAAAGTTCGACTACAATTAGAATGTGATATTGAAATCTCAAAAACGACTCTTTGGAAGGTCGTAAGAGGCGCTGGTTTCACTTTTCGAAAATCTGCTAGTGGTAGAAATATTGTTTGAAAAACCACATCTGATAGCTGCCCGAAGCAAATACCTGAGGCAGATCCGTGAGTGGCGAATGGAAGGCTACGATACAGTATATTTGGATGAAACGTGGGTCAATGCTGATCATACATATGAGATAGAATGGCAATCAGTTGACAGAGAAAATAAAAGAAGCATTTCCAGCAGCAAAGGACAACGCATTATATTGGTACATGCTGGTAGAGAGAATTGTCTTGTTAATGACACACAACACATTATATTGGTACATGCTGACAGTAGAGAGAATGGTCTTGTTAATGACACACAACACATTATATTGGTACATGCTGACAGTAGAGAGAATGGTCTTGTTAATGACACACAACACATTATATTGGTACATGCTGGTAGAGAGAATGGTCTTGTTAATGACACACAACACATTATATTGGTACATGCTGACAGTAGAGAGAATGGTCTTGTTAATGACACACAACACATTATATTGGTACATGCTGACAGTAGAGAGAATGGTCTTGTTAATGACACACAACACATTATATTGGTACATGCTGGTAGAGAGAATGGTCTTGTTAATGACACACAACACATTATATTGGTACATGCTGACAGTAGAGAGAATTGTCTTGTTAATGACACACAACACATTATATTGGTACAAGCTGACAGTAGAGAGAATGGTCTTGTTAATGACACACAACACATTATATTGGTACATGCTGGCAGTAGAGAGAATGATCTTGTTAATGACACACAACACATTATATTGGTACATGCTGACAGTAGAGAGAATGGTCTTGTTAATGACACACAACACATTATATTGGTACATGCTGGCAGTAGAGAGAATGATCTTGTTAATGACACACAACACATTATATTGGTACATGCTGACAGTAGAGAGAATTGTCTTGTTAATGACACACAACACATTATATTGGTACATGTTGGCAGTAGAGAGATTGGTCTTGTTAATGACACACAACACATTATATTGGTACATGCTGACAGTAGAGAGAATGATCTTGTTAATGACACACAACACATTATATTGGTACATGCTGACAGTAGAGAGAATGATCTTGTTAATGACACACAACACATTATATTGGTACATGCTGACAGTAGAGAGAATGATCTTGTTAATGACACACAACACATTATATTGGTACAAGCTGGCAGTAGAGAGAATGGTCTTGTTAATGACACACAACACATTATATTGGTACATGCTGGCAGTAGAGAGAATGATCTTGTTAATGACACACAACACATTATATTGGTACATGCTGGTAGAGAGAATGATCTTGTTAATGACACACAACACATTATATTGGTACATGCTGGCAGTAGAGAGAATGGTCTTGTTAATGACACACAACACATTATATTGGTACATGCTGGTAGAGAGAATGATCTTGTTAATGACACACAACACATTATATTGGTACATGCTGGCAGTAGAGAGAATGGTCTTGTTAATGACACACAACACATTATATTGGTACATGCTGGTAGAGAGAATTGTCTTGTTAATGACACACAACACATTATATTGGTACATGCTGACAGTAGAGAGAATTGTCTTGTTAATGACACACAACACATTATATTGGTACATGCTGACAGTAGAGAGAATTGTCTTGTTAATGACACACAACACATTATATTGGTACATGCTGACAGTAGAGAGAATTGTCTTGTTAATGACACACAACACATTATATTGGTACATGCTGACAGTAGAGAGAATTGTCTTGTTAATGACACACAACACATTATATTGGTACATGCTGACAGTAGAGAGAATTGTCTTGTTAATGACACACAACACATTATATTGGTACATGCTGGCAGTAGAGAGAATGATCTTGTTAATGACACACAACACATTATATTGGTACATGCTGGTAGAGAGAATTGTCTTGTTAATGACACACAACACATTATATTGGTACATGCTGACAGTAGAGAGAATTGTCTTGTTAATGACACACAACACATTATATTGGTACATGCTGACAGTAGAGAGAATGATCTTGTTAATGACACACAACACATTATATTGGTACATGCTGACAGTAGAGAGAATGATCTTGTTAATGACACACAACACATTATATTGGTACATGCTGACAGTAGAGAGAATGATCTTGTTAATGACACACAACACATTATATTGGTACATGCTGACAGTAGAGAGAATGATCTTGTTAATGACACACAACACATTATATTGGTACATGCTGACAGTAGAGAGAATGATCTTGTTAATGACACACAACACATTATATTGGTACAAGCTGGCAGTAGAGAGAATGATCTTGTTAATGACACACAACACATTATATTGGTACATGCTGGTAGAGAGAATGGTCTTGTTAATGACACACAACACATTATATTGGTACATGCTGACAGTAGAGAGAATGTTAATGACACACAACACATTATATTGGTACAAGCTGACAGTAGAGAGAATGATCTTGTTAATGACACACAACACATTATATTGGTACAAGCTGACAGTAGAGAGAATGGTCTTGTTAATGACACACAACACATTATATTGGTACAAGCTGACAGTAGAGAGAATGATCTTGTTAATGACACACAACACATTATATTGGTACAAGCTGACAGTAGAGAGAATGATCTTGTTAATGACACACAACACATTATATTGGTACATGCTGGTAGAGAGAATGATCTTGTTAATGACACACAACACATTATATTGGTACATGCTAGAGGTAGAGAGAATGGTCTTGTTAATGACACACAACACATTATATTGGTACATGCTGACAGTAGAGAGAATGGTCTTGTTAATGACACACAACACATTATATTGGTACATGCTAGAGGTAGAGAGAATGGTCTTGTTAATGACACACAACACATTATATTGGTACATGCTGGTAGAGAGAATGATCTTGTTAATGACACACAACACATTATATTGGTACATGCTAGAGGTAGAGAGAATGATCTTGTTAATGACACACAACACATTATATTGGTACATGCTGACAGTAGAGAGAATGGTCTTGTTAATGACACACAACACATTATATTGGTACATGCTGGTAGAGAGAATGATCTTGTTAATGACACACAACACATTATATTGGTACATGCTGACAGTAGAGAGAATGGTCTTGTTAATGACACACAACACATTATATTGGTACATGCTGGTAGAGAGAATGATCTTGTTAATGACACACAACACATTATATTGGTACATGCTGGTAGAGAGAATTGTCTTGTTAATGACACACAACACATTATATTGGTACATGCTGACAGTAGAGAGAATGATCTTGTTAATGACACACAACACATTATATTGGTACATGCTGGTAGAGAGAATTGTCTTGTTAATGACACACAACACATTATATTGGTACAAGCTGACAGTAGAGAGAATGGTCTTGTTAATGACACACAACACATTATATTGGTACACGCTGACAGTAGAGAGAATGGTCTTGTTAATGACACACAACACATTATATTGGTACACGCTGACAGTAGAGAGAATGATCTTGTTAATGACACACAACACATTATATTGGTACACGCTGACAGTAGAGAGAATGGTCTTGTTAATGACACACAACACATTATATTGGTACAAGCTGACAGTAGAGAGAATGATCTTGTTAATGACACACAACACATTATATTGGTACATGCTGACAGTAGAGAGAATGGTCTTGTTAATGACACACAACACATTATATTGGTACATGCTGACAGTAGAGAGAATGGTCTTGTTAATGACACACAACACATTATATTGGTACACGCTGACAGTAGAGAGAATGGTCTTGTTAATGACACACAACACATTATATTGGTACATGCTGGCAGTAGAGAGAATGGTCTTGTTAATGACACACAACACATTATATTGGTACAAGCTGACAGTAGAGAGAATGTTAATGACACACAACACATTATATTGGTACAAGCTGACAGTAGAGAGAATGGTCTTGTTAATGACACACAACACATTATATTGGTACATGCTGACAGTAGAGAGAATGGTCTTGTTAATGACACACAACACATTATATTGGTACATGCTGACAGTAGAGAGAATGGTCTTGTTAATGACACACAACACATTATATTGGTACATGCTGGTAGAGAGAATGGTCTTGTTAATGACACACAACACATTATATTGGTACATGCTGACAGTAGAGAGAATGGTCTTGTTAATGACACACAACATATTATATTGGTACATGCTGGTAGAGAGAATGGTCTTGTTAATGACACACAACACATTATATTGGTACAAGCTGACAGTAGAGAGAATGGTCTTGTTAATGACACACAACACATTATATTGGTACATGCTGACAGTAGAGAGAATGGTCTTGTTAATGACACACAACACATTATATTGGTACATGCTGACAGTAGAGAGAATGGTCTTGTTAATGACACACAACACATTATATTGGTACATGCTGGTAGAGAGAATGGTCTTGTTAATGACACACAACACATTATATTGGTACATGCTGACAGTAGAGAGAATGGTCTTGTTAATGACACACAACATATTATATTGGTACATGCTGGTAGAGAGAATGGTCTTGTTAATGACACACAACACATTATATTGGTACATGCTGACAGTAGAGAGAATGGTCTTGTTAATGACACACAACACATTATATTGGTACATGCTGACAGTAGAGAGAATGATCTTGTTAATGACACACAACACATTATATTGGTACATGCTAGAGGTAGAGAGAATGATCTTGTTAATGACACACAACACATTATATTGGTACATGCTGACAGTAGAGAGAATGGTCTTGTTAATGACACACAACACATTATATTGGTACATGCTGACAGTAGAGAGAATGGTCTTGTTAATGACACACAACACATTATATTGGTACATGCTGGCTGTAGAGAGAATGATCTTGTTAATGACACACAACACATTATATTGGTACATGCTGACAGTAGAGAGAATGATCTTGTTAATGACACACAACACATTATATTGGTACATGCTGACAGTAGAGAGAATGGTCTTGTTAATGACACACAACACATTATATTGGTACATGCTGGCAGTAGAGAGAATGGTCTTGTTAATGACACACAACACATTATATTGGTACATGCTGGTAGAGAGAATGATCTTGTTAATGACACACAACACATTATATTGGTACATGCTGACAGTAGAGAGAATGATCTTGTTAATGACACACAACACATTATATTGGTACATGCTGGCAGTAGAGAGAATGATCTTGTTAATGACACACAACACATTATATTGGTACATGCTGGTAGAGAGAATGGTCTTGTTAATGACACACAACATATTATATTGGTACATGCTGGTAGAGAGAATTGTCTTGTTAATGACACACAACACATTATATTGGTACAAGCTGACAGTAGAGAGAATGATCTTGTTAATGACACACAACACATTATATTGGTACAAGCTGACAGTAGAGAGAATGGTCTTGTTAATGACACACAACACATTATATTGGTACATGCTGACAGTAGAGAGAATTGTCTTGTTAATGACACACAACACATTATATTGGTACAAGCTGACAGTAGAGAGAATGATCTTGTTAATGACACACAACACATTATATTGGTACAAGCTGACAGTAGAGAGAATGATCTTGTTAATGACACACAACACATTATATTGGTACATGATGACAGTAGAGAGAATGATCTTGTTAATGACACACAACACATTATATTGGTACAAGCTGGCAGTAGAGAGAATAGTCTTGTTAATGACACACAACACATTATATTAGTACATGCTGACAGTAGAGAGAATGGTCTTGTTAATGACACACAACACATTATATTAGTACATGCTGGCAGTAGAGAGAGTGGTCTTGTTAATGACACACAACACATTATATTGGTACATGCTGACAGTAGAGAGAATTGTCTTGTTAATGACACACAACACATTATATTGGTACATGCTGACAGTAGAGAGAATTGTCTTGTTAATGACACACAACACATTATATTAGTACATGCTGACAGTAGAGAGAATTGTCTTGTTAATGACACACAACACATTATATTGGTACATGCTGACAGTAGAGAGAATTGTCTTGTTAATGACACACAACTTGTTTCTCAATCAAAGTCTACAGACTATAGGGACTATCCCACTGAAATGAATGGACACATTTTCAGAGACTGGATAGAGAACACTCTACTCCCTATTCTGGATAGACCTTCATGTCTTGTAATGGACAATGCATCCTATCATAATGCAGTAGCACTGGAGGACAAAGATCGTAGTTTGTCAAGCTCAAAAGATCAAATCATCACATGGCTTAGAAAAGAAAATGTTTCCTTTCAAAACACCCACTTAAAACCAGAGTTGTTGGACTAAGAAGACAAAGTTATATCAAATTGATCAAATAATTGCAAAGTATGGCCACACATCTCTTCGCCTTCTACCTTATCATTCCACCACAACCCAATAGAACTTGTGTGGGCTGAAGTCAAAGGGCAAGTTGCTGCGCAGAACACGACATTTAAAATTTGTGATGTTAAAGAATTGACACGTGATGCCCTCTCAACGATAGACATTGAATACTGGAGAAAATTTGACGACCACGTGCTCAGAGAAGAAGAACAATACTGGCAACGAGATGGACTGCAGTTTGTCCAACCGATAACAGTTGTTAACTTCTTAGAGACTTCTGATTCTGAATGACATATGTATGACATGTGCACAATTTTGTTGATGACACTCTTACTATTTGCTGACTATGTGTGTTTGATTTTCTGGTTGTTCCATACATTTTGTTGATGACACACCTACTATTTGGCGAATATGTGTGTTTGATACTTTGATCAAAGTTGACCTATCTCTACGACGAAGATATAAAATCAGATGAAAAATGTTGCCCTCTTCCCTTCAGTGTGATACGGATACACCTTGGCTTGCATTGTTAGGATGTTTAGAGCACACAGTTTAATATTTTCCAAAGTTATATCACTAAAAACGATTTGTGCAAAATTCAGACTACCTTTATACTTAAATGTTATAAAATCTGAAGGAAGATTTAATCTTATTTTGATAAACTCTGTGGGCACGAATTTGTAAACGAACTATAGCTGCTGTTGTCCTCTCTTCCTTCCCTTGCCATACCTTGCTGTTGTCCTCTCTTCCTTCCCTTACCAGACCTTGCTAGCTGTTGTTGTCCTCTCTTCATTCCCATGGCATACCTTGCTAGCTGTTGTCGTCCTCTTTTCCTTCCCATGGCATACCTTGCTAGCTGTTGTCGTCCTCTCTTCCTTCCCATGGCATACCTTGCTAGCTGCTGTTATCCTCTCTTCCTTCCCTTGGCATACCTTTACCTTGCTAGGTGCTGTTGTCCTCTCTTCCTTCCCTTGGCATATCTTTACCTTGCTAGCTGCTGTTATCCTCTCTTCCTTCCCATGACATACCTTTACCTTGCTAGCTGCTGTTATCCTCTCTTCCTTCCCTTGGCATACCTTTACCTTGCTAGCTGTTGTCTTCCTGTCTTCCTTCCCTTGGCATACCTTTACCTTGCTAGGTGCTGTTGTCCTCTCTTCCTTCCCTTGGCATACCTTTACCTTGCTAGGTGCTGTTGTCCTCTCTACCTTCCCTTACCATACCTTGTTAGATGCTGTTGTCCTTTCTTCCTTCCCTTGGCATACCTTGCTAGCTGCTGTTGTCCTCTCTTCCTTCCCATGGCATACCTTGCTAGCTACTGTTGTCCTCTTTTACTTCCCTTGCCAGCTACTGTTGTCCTCTCTTCCTTCCCTTGGCATACCTTGCTAGCTGCTGTTGTCCTCTCTTCCTTCCCTTGGCATACCTTGCTAGCTGCTGTTGTCCTCTCTTCCTTCCCTTGGCATACCTTGCTAGCTACTGTTGTCCTCTTTTACTTCCCTTGCCATACCTTGCTAGCTACTGTTGTCCTCTCTTCCTTCCCATGACATACCTTTACCTTGCTAGCTGCTGTTGTCCTCTCTTCCTTCCCTTGGCATACCTTGCTAGCTGCTGTTGTCCTCTTTTACTTCCCTTGCCATACCTTGCTAGCTACTGTTGTCCTCTCTTCCCTTGCTATACCTTGCTAGCTGCTGTATCTGATACAACTAAAAACATCATTGCCTCTACCTCTAACTACACAGAATAGTCATGAAGAGTGGGTAACTGCAGTAGAAGAATGAGATAAGAGTGGGTAACTGCAGTAGAAGAATGAGATAAGAGTGGGTAGCTGCAGTAGAAGAATGAGATAAGAGTGGGTAACTGCAGTAGAACAATGAGATAAGAGTGGGTAACTGCAGTAGAATGAGATAAGAGTGGGTAATTGCAGTAGAAGAATGAGATATGAGTGGGTAACTGAAGTGGGTAATTGCAGTAGAAGAATGAGATATGAGTGGGTAACTGAAGTGGGTAACTGCAGTAGAAGAATGAGATAAGAGTGGGTAACTGCAGTAGAAGAATGAGATAAGAGTGGGTAACTGCAGTAGAAGAATGAGATAAGAGTGGGTAACTGCAGTAGAAGAATGAGATAAGAGTGGGCAACTGCAGTAGAAGAATGAGATAAGAGTGGGCAACTGCAGTAGAAAAATGAGATAAGAGTGGGCAACTGCAGTAGAAAAATGAGATAATTGTGAATTGAGCATTTGATTGGTGGTTGCATGTTGATCATCTCTCCCGCCGACTCTTCACAGGTCAGCTTGACAGCAACTGGTGCATTGGAGCAGTTCTGGAGAAGAAGCTGGCACCGTTCCCCTTCACGCTGGCACTCAGTGGATATGCCAACCATGTCAAAAGCCAGTACCGCTTTGGTATTGGTATGATTATTGGATGAGATGCCCTAGTGGATGCTTGACTGTGCTAGAAGAAACACAACACTAGATTTTTTTATATCAATTGTATGAATGAAGAAAGATTGTATACTTGCTGTTGAGTGCCTAGTTTGTATGTTCATTTGGAAGCTCTCTCTGTGGCCAGGTTTCATTTCTTGTAGATCGATTGATTGGTCCCTAGAACTACTACTCTCAGGCTAAGTTGTCTGAATGAACAACATTACAATCTAGGGCCATGTGTGTACTGCTCTACAAGATGGTAGCTCCTCACAAACTGTTGCAGTATAAATGGGTATCAGAAGCTACATCATCTACTGCCATTGACAAGAAGCAGGAGTGATGAACTCTTTTCTTTCTCTTGCATTTGATCTCTGACATTTCTTTCTGTCCAGTTCTTTTACACACACACACACGTGCTGCTGTATAATCTCAACTCATTCTGTGTGTGCATGGCAAGGTGTGTGTGTGTGAGTGTTTCATTGCCAGTTTAGGGCAAGTTTCACGTTTCAGATGTTGCATATTTTAGATCCACAACAGTGGAATGTTTGAAGTTGATTGTTCATTTGGTCGTCTTTCTTGTGTGCCAGAATATCAGGCTCTGATCATCAGATTGATGAACTTTCTCAGAACATTCTAGGTGCAGTTGTTGATTGAGAAGTTGTTTTCTGGTGAGAAAGTGATGTGAGGAAGGAGAGTTATAGGTGGAGACCATCCATGGCACAGCTCATGTGGAATCACAGGTTTATTGAGATGTGTCCTCTGTGAGAGATATCTCCCTTTCTACTGTCAGGATGGTGCTACTGGCAGAATGTAACTAGCCACAGACAAACCTTGGATGGCCAACAAGTTGTCACTGTACCATGGTCTCACAGCTTCCTCTTCATGGTTGGCTTGTATCACTGGGAGATCTGAGAAAGACTGTCAATAAAGATGGCTGCTTTGGATATCCTCTACTAGGAAAGACTGCTGTTTATAAACCTTGTTTTAAATATCACACATTGTGAAAGACTGCTATTTGCTAATAAAATGTCATGGTTGAATATAATGTTCTGAGGCTGTGCAGTTTGTTTATGAAATGACTTTGGTTGTCATTGTTTTGTCTAGCAGGCACTGTGTTTATGAAATGACTTTAGTTGTCATTGTTTTGTCTAGCAGGCACTGTGTTTATGAAATGACTTTAGTTGTCATTGTTTTGTCTAGCAGGCACTGTGTTTTTGAAATGACTTCAGTTGTCATTGTTTTGTCTAGCAGGCACTGTGTTTATGAAATTACTTTAGTTGGCACTGTGTTTATGAAACGACTTTGGTTGTCATTGTTTTGTCTAGCAGGCACTGTGTTTATGAAATGACTTTAGTTGTCATTGTTTTGTCTAGCAGGCACTGTGTTTATGAAATGACTTTAGTTGTCATTGTTTTGTCTAGCAGGCACTGTGTTTATGAAATGACTTTAGTTGTCATTGTTTTGTCTAGCAGGCACTGTGTTTTTGAAATGACTTCAGTTGTCATTGTTTTGTCTAGCAGGCACTGTGTTTATGAAATGACTTTAGTTGGCACTGTGTTTATGAAACGACTTTGGTTGTCATTGTTTTGTCTAGCAGGCACTGTGTTTATGAAATGACTTTAGTTGTCATTGTTTTGTCTAGCAGGCACTGTGTTTATGAAATGACTTTAGTTGTCATTGTTTTGTCTAGCAGGCACTGTGTTTATGAAATGACTTTAGTTGTCATTGTTTTGTCTAGCAGGCACTGTGTTTATGAAATGACTTTAGTTGGCACTGTGTTTATGAAATGACTTTAGTTGTCATTGTTTTGTCTAGCAGGCACTGTGTTTATGAAATGACTTTAGTTGTCATTGTTTTGTCTAGCAGGCACTGGTTTTTACAACTCTCCTAGAGCCACTCCCAAAATGTAAAAATCAACAAACTGTAGAAATGATTGCTACAACTCTTAGCAGCCCCACGCTTCTTGTAAACAAGCCAATGTGATCAACTATAGAATTGGGGAGTTGATGGAGCAATGAGGTTCTTAGGGTGTTGATAGAGTATTTGATGGTTTTAGGGTGTTGATGGAGCAATGATGGTCTTGGAGTATTTATTGAGCAATGGACTTCAATCAGAACAACCAGTTTCAACTATTTTAATTGTTTCCACGTCTTATTGTTAAAGTAATTGTTACCAACAAAAGTTACATCAATCACCACCACACAAAATAACATCAGTATTATCACACCAAGTTAATCATCACCACACAAAAATTATATCCCTTGGTAACACCAAGTTAATCAATCACGACACACAAATTACATCCCTTGGTAACACCAAGTTAATCATCACCGCACAAAAATTATATCCCTTGGTAACACCAAGTTAATCAATCACCACACAAAAATTACATCCCTTGGTAACACCAAGTTAATCAATCACCACACAAAAATTATATCCCTTGGTAACACCAAGTTAATCAATCACCACCACACAAAAATTACATCCTTTGGTAACACCAAGTTAATCAATCATCACCACACAAAAATTACATCCCTTCGTAACACCAAGTTAATCAATCACCACACAAAAATTACATCCCTTGGTAACACCAAGTTAATCAATCACCACACAAAAATTATATCCCTTGGTAACACCAAGTTAATCAATCACCACACAAAAATTATATCCCTTGGTAACACCAAGTTAATCAATCACCACCACACAAAAATTACATCCTTTGGTAACACCAAGTTAATCAATCATCACCACACAAAAATTACATCCCTTCGTAACACCAAGTTAATCAATCACCACACAAAAATTACATCCCTTGGTAACACCAAGTTAATCAATCACCACACAAAAATTATATCCCTTGGTAACACCAAGTTAATCAATCACCACACAAAAATTATATCCCTTGGTAACACCAAGTTAATCAATCACCACACAAAAATTACATCCTTTGGTAACACCAAGTTAATCAATCACCACCACACAAAAATTATATCCCTTGGTAACACCAAGTTAACCAATCACCACACAAAAATTACATCCTTTGGTAACACCAAGTTAATCAATCATCACCACACAAAAATTACATCCTTTATCATCACCAATAGTTACAGTAGTCTGAAGTACAGACATAGAAGCTACCAGCTGGGATATGTGAAAATATATGATCTGAGTCTGATTTACAGACATTAATGGAGCTACCAGCTGGGATATGTGAAAATATATGATCTGAGTCTGAATTACAGACATTAATGGAGCTACCAGCTGGGATATGTAAAAATATATGATCTGAGTCTGAATTACAGACATTAATGGAGCTACCAGCTGGGATATGTGAAAATATATGATCTGAGTCTGATTTACAGACATTAATGGAGCTACCAGCTGGGATATGTGAAAATATATGATCTGAGTCTGACTTACAGACATTAATGGAGCTACCAGCTGGGATATGTGAAAATATATGATCGGAGTCTGACTTACAGACATTAATGGAGCTACCAGCTGGGATATGTGAAAATATATGATCTGAGTTTGAAGTACAGACATTAATGGAGCTACCAGCTGGGATATGACCTGAGTCTGTATTACAGGCATTACTTATATCTTAGCTTAAGTACAAACAATTTTATTTCATAAAATCATGGTCATTATTACCATTTTCTATTTAACAGTTGAGTGTGTTTGAACCATAGGGCAGTCACACTTTCTTAAGCTGTAAATAACATCTCAACAAATAACTGCTGCTGTTTCTCATGCTGTTAACAATATTACAAAATACATAACTCAACACACACTGTTTCTCATGCTGTTAACAATATTACAACATACATCACTCAATACACACCGTTTCTCATGCTGTTAACAATATTACAACATAATCACTCAACACACACCCAACTGTTTCTTATGCTGACTTTTCATTATACAAGATTGCTGTTTCTCTCAAGTTCTTAACATTGTTCATTCAATGTTTTCTAGACTGCTAACAGCATCTCAACAGACAACATAGCTGTTTCATCACAACACACACACACATAGCTGTTTCATCACAACACACATGCCTGCCTCTCTTCTGGCTTCCTTTGCTGTGGTATAATGGCGACCCCAGTTCTCTGACCTGTTGCTCTCAAACACATGAATGAAGAAAGCCTGCACTAACAGAGTTGGACACAGCAAACATGTGATGATGTTGGTTGGCTCCGTGTGCACACGCTTGTAGACATGATTTGTTTAATGATGCTTTAAGCACGTAAACATGCTGTGAGGCTACACTTGTATAAGTATTGAAACTGTAGCGTGACAGCACATGAAACACCATGTGAGGCTACACTTGTATAAGTATTGAAACTGTAGCCTGAGGGTGTCAGGCTACACTAGTAATAGTGTATTAAACTGTAGCCTGACAGCACATGAAACACCCTGTGAGGCTACACTGCTATCAGTAATGAAACTGCAATTAAGAACAGTGATCTCATTAGAATGACATGGGTGTATGTAATGTACTAATTTGGATGCATCTAGTGGTGCACTCTCTGGGGTGTGACATCATCTCAGACACACACTACAAGCTTACAGTCACATCATTGAAGCATCTCAGATATCACATACTACAAGCTTACAGTCACATCATTGAAGCATCTCAGATATAACATACTACAAGCTTACAGTCACATCATTGAAGCATCTCAGATATCACATACTACAAGCTTACAGTCACATCATTGAAGCATCTCAGATATCACATACTACAAGCTTACAGTCACATCATTGAAGCATCTCAGATATCACATACTACAAGCTTACAGTCACATCATTGAAGCATCTCAGATATCCTCCTGGCACAAAGATCTGCTGCTTGCTTGGCCTCAAAACTCAGCATGGCAAAGTTGAGGAAGCCATGAGGGAGGTCATCAACGAGGTCAATGTTTACTGGAACTTGTAGGTCACGGAGCCGACGTGCAAACATGACAGAGTCGTCCAAAAGTGGGTCCAGATGGCATGCCTGTAATAGAAGCAGAATCATTTGAGATGTTGACACACATCAACATCAATGAGATTGCAGGAATCAACTTAAATAATCTTGTTTGCTGCGAGCATTTATGTTAATAGTTTTTGTTTGCTGCCTGCATTGGCAAGAAATCAGAGAATCCTGTCTCTTACACATGGCTCTTGCCTGGCCATTGGAAGTGTTTGTTGAGGTGATTGAAACAATGAATGTTTTTGTGAAGTGACTGAAACAATGAATGTTTTTGTGAAGTGACTGAAACAATGAATGTTTTTGTGAAGTGACTGAAACAATGAATGTTTTTGTGAAGTGACTGAAACAATGCATGTGTTTGTGAGGTGAATGAGACAATGAATGTGTTTGTGAGGTGAATGAAACAATGGATGTGTTTGTGAGGTGAATGAAACAATGGATGTGTTTGTGAGGTGACAGAAACAATGGATGTGTTTGTGAGGTGAATGAAACAATGGATGTGTCTGTGAGGTGACAGAAACAATGAATGTGTTTGTGAGGTGACAGAAACAATGAATGTGTTTGTGAGGTGACAGAAACAATGAATGTGTTTGTTGAGGTGACAGAAACAATGGATGTGTTTGTTGAGGTGACAGAAACAATGGATGTGTTTGTGAGGTGAATGAAACAATGGATGTGTTTGTGAGGTGACTGAAACAATGGATGTGTTTGTGAGGTGAATGAAACAATGGATGTGTTTGTGAGGTGAATGAAACAATGGGTGTGTTTGTGAGGTGAATGAAACAATGCATGTGTTTGTGAGGTGAATGAAACAATGGATGTTTTTGTGAGGTGAATGAAACAATGGATGTGTTTGTTGAGGTGACAGAAACAATGGATATGTTTGTGAGGTGATAGAAACAATGAATGTGTTTGTTGAGGTGACAGAAACAATGGATGTGTTTGTTGAGGTGACAGAAACAATGGATGTGTTTGTGAGGTGAATGAAACAATGGATGTGTTTGTGAGGTGAATGAAACAATGGATGTGTTTGTGAGATGAATGAAACAATGGATGTGTTTGTGAGATGAATGAAACAATGGATGTGTTTGTGAGGTGAATGAAACAATGAATGTGTTTGTGAGGTGAATGAAACAATGGATGTGTTTGTGAGGTGACAGAAACAATGGATGTGTTTGTGAGGTGAATGAAACAATGGATGTGTTTGTGAGGTGACAGAAACAATGAATGTGTTTGTTGAGGTGACAGTAACAATGGATGTGTTTGTTGAGGTGACAGAAACAATGGATGTGTTTGTGAGGTGAATGAAACAATGGATGTGTTTGTGAGGTGAATGAAACAATGAATGTGTTTGTGAGGTGAATGAAACAATGCATGTGTTTGTGAGGTGACAGAAACAATGGATGTATTTGTGAGGTGAATGAAACAATGGATGTGTTTGTGAGGTGACTGAAACAATGGATGTGTTTGTGAGGTGACTGAAACAATGGATGTGTTTGTGAGGTGACAGAAACAATGAATGTGTTTGTGAGGTGAATGAAACAATGGATGTGTTTGTTGAGGTGACAGAAACAATGGATGTGTTTGTGAGGTGAATGAAACAATGGATGTGTTTGTGAGGTGACAGAAACAATGAATGTGTTTGTGAGGTGACAGAAACAATGAATGTGTTTGTTGAGGTGACAGAAACAATGGATGTGTTTGTTGAGGTGACAGAAACAATGGATGTGTTTGTGAGGTGAATGAAACAATGGATGTGTTTGTGAGGTGAATGAAACAATGAATGTGTTTGTGAGGTGAATGAAACAATGCATGTGTTTGTGAGGTGACAGAAACAATGGATGTATTTGTGAGGTGAATGAAACAATGGATGTGTTTGTGAGGTGACTGAAACAATGGATGTGTTTGTGAGGTGACTGAAACAATGGATGTGTTTGTGAGGTGACAGAAACAATGAATGTGTTTGTGAGGTGAATGAAACAATGGATGTGTTTGTTGAGGTGACAGAAACAATGGATGTGTTTGTGAGGTGAATGAAACAATGGATGTGTTTGTGAGGTGACAGAAACAATGAATGTGTTTGTGAGGTGACAGAAACAATGAATGTGTTTGTTGAGGTGACAGAAACAATGGATGTGTTTGTTGAGGTGACAGAAACAATGGATGTGTTTGTGAGGTGAATGAAACAATGGATGTGTTTGTGAGGTGAATGAAACAATGGATGTGTTTGTGAGGTGAATGAAACAATGGATGTGTTTGTGAGGTGACAGAAACAATGAATGTGTTTGTTGAGGTGACAGTAACAATGGATGTGTTTGTTGAGGTGACAGAAACAATGGATGTGTTTGTGAGGTGAATGAAACAATGGATGTGTTTGTGAGGTGAATGAAACAATGAATGTGTTTGTGAGGTGAATGAAACAATGCATGTGTTTGTGAGGTGACAGAAACAATGGATGTATTTGTGAGGTGAATGAAACAATGGATGTGTTTGTGAGGTGACTGAAACAATGGATGTGTTTGTGAGGTGACTGAAACAATGGATGTGTTTGTGAGGTGACAGAAACAATGAATGTGTTTGTGAGGTGAATGAAACAATGGATGTGTTTGTTGAGGTGACAGAAACAATGGATGTGTTTGTGAGGTGAATGAAACAATGGATGTGTTTGTGAGGTGACAGAAACAATGAATGTGTTTGTGAGGTGACAGAAACAATGAATGTGTTTGTTGAGGTGACAGAAACAATGGATGTGTTTGTTGAGGTGACAGAAACAATGGATGTGTTTGTGAGGTGAATGAAACAATGGATGTGTTTGTGAGGTGAATGAAACAATGGATGTGTTTGTGAGGTGACAGAAACAATGGATGTGTTTGTGAGGTGAATGAAACAATGGATGTGTTTGTGAGGTGACAGAAACAATGAATGTGTTTGTGAGGTGACAGAAACAATGAATGTGTTTGTGAGGTGAATGAAACAATGGATGTGTTTGTGAGGTGACAGAAACAATGAATGTGTTTGTGAGGTGACAGAAACAATGGATGTGTTTGTGAGGTGACAGAAACAATGGATGTGTTTGTGAGGTGACAGAAACAATGAATGTGTTTGTGAGGTGACAGAAACAATGAATGTGTTTGTTGAGGTGACAGAAACAATGGATGTGTTTGTTGAGGTGACAGAAACAATGGATGTGTTTGTGAGGTGAATGAAACAATGGATGTGTTTGTGAGGTGACTGAAACAATGGATGTGTTTGTGAGGTGAATGAAACAATGGATGTTTTTGTGAGGTGAATGAAACAATGGATGTGTTTGTTGAGGTGACAGAAACAATGGATATGTTTGTGAGGTGATAGAAACAATGAATGTGTTTGTTGAGGTGACAGAAACAATGGATGTGTTTGTTGAGGTGACAGAAACAATGGATGTGTTTGTGAGGTGAATGAAACAATGGATGTGTTTGTGAGGTGAATGAAACAATGGATGTGTTTGTGAGATGAATGAAACAATGGATGTGTTTGTGAGATGAATGAAACAATGGATGTGTTTGTGAGGTGAATGAAACAATGGATGTGTTTGTGAGGTGAATGAAACAATGGATGTGTTTGTGAGGTGACTGAAACAATGAATGTGTTTGTGAGGTGAATGAAACAATGGATGTGTTTGTGAGGTGACAGAAACAATGGATGTGTTTGTGAGGTGAATGAAACAATGGATGTGTTTGTGAGGTGACAGAAACAATGAATGTGTTTGTTGAGGTGACAGTAACAATGGATGTGTTTGTTGAGGTGACAGAAACAATGGATGTGTTTGTGAGGTGAATGAAACAATGGATGTGTTTGTGAGGTGAATGAAACAATGAATGTGTTTGTGAGGTGAATGAAACAATGCATGTGTTTGTGAGGTGACAGAAACAATGGATGTATTTGTGAGGTGAATGAAACAATGGATGTGTTTGTGAGGTGACAGAAACAATGAATGTGTTTGTTGAGGTGACAGAAACAATGGATGTGTTTGTTGAGGTGACAGAAACAATGGATGTGTTTGTGAGGTGAATGAAACAATGGATGTGTTTGTGAGGTGACTGAAACAATGCATGTGTTTGTGAGGTGAATGAAACAATGGATGTTTTTGTGAGGTGAATGAAACAATGGATGTGTTTGTTGAGGTGACAGAAACAATGGATATGTTTGTGAGGTGATAGAAACAATGAATGTGTTTGTTGAGGTGACAGAAACAATGGATGTGTTTGTTGAGGTGACAGAAACAATGGATGTGTTTGTGAGGTGAATGAAACAATGGATGTGTTTGTGAGGTGAATGAAACAATGGATGTGTTTGTGAGATGAATGAAACAATGGATGTGTTTGTGAGATGAATGAAACAATGGATGTGTTTGTGAGGTGAATGAAACAATGGATGTGTTTGTGAGGTGAATGAAACAATGGATGTGTTTGTGAGGTGACTGAAACAATGAATGTGTTTGTGAGGTGAATGAAACAATGGATGTGTTTGTGAGGTGACAGAAACAATGGATGTGTTTGTGAGGTGAATGAAACAATGGATGTGTTTGTGAGGTGACAGAAACAATGAATGTGTTTGTTGAGGTGACAGTAACAATGGATGTGTTTGTTGAGGTGACAGAAACAATGGATGTGTTTGTGAGGTGAATGAAACAATGGATGTGTTTGTGAGGTGAATGAAACAATGAATGTGTTTGTGAGGTGAATGAAACAATGCATGTGTTTGTGAGGTGACAGAAACAATGGATGTATTTGTGAGGTGAATGAAACAATGGATGTGTTTGTGAGGTGACAGAAACAATGAATGTGTTTGTTGAGGTGACAGAAACAATGGATGTGTTTGTTGAGGTGACAGAAACAATGGATGTGTTTGTGAGGTGAATGAAACAATGGATGTGTTTGTGAGGTGACTGAAACAATGGATGTGTTTGTGAGGTGAATGAAACAATGGATGTGTTTGTGAGGTGAATGAAACAATGGGTGTGTTTGTGAGGTGAATGAAACAATGCATGTGTTTGTGAGGTGAATGAAACAATGGATGTTTTTGTGAGGTGAATGAAACAATGGATGTGTTTGTGAGGTGACAGAAACAATGGATATGTTTGTGAGGTGATAGAAACAATGAATGTGTTTGTTGAGGTGACAGAAACAATGGATGTGTTTGTTGAGGTGACAGAAACAATGGATGTGTTTGTGAGGTGAATGAAACAATGGATGTGTTTGTGAGGTGAATGAAACAATGGATGTGTTTGTGAGATGAATGAAACAATGGATGTGTTTGTGAGATGAATGAAACAATGGATGTGTTTGTGAGGTGAATGAAACAATGGATGTGTTTGTGAGGTGAATGAAACAATGGATGTGTTTGTGAGGTGACTGAAACAATGAATGTGTTTGTGAGGTGAATGAAACAATGGATGTGTTTGTGAGGTGACAGAAACAATGGATGTGTTTGTGAGGTGAATGAAACAATGGATGTGTTTGTGAGGTGACAGAAACAATGAATGTGTTTGTTGAGGTGACAGTAACAATGGATGTGTTTGTTGAGGTGACAGAAACAATGGATGTGTTTGTGAGGTGAATGAAACAATGGATGTGTTTGTGAGGTGAATGAAACAATGAATGTGTTTGTGAGGTGAATGAAACAATGCATGTGTTTGTGAGGTGACAGAAACAATGGATGTATTTGTGAGGTGAATGAAACAATGGATGTGTTTGTGAGGTGACTGAAACAATGGATGTGTTTGTGAGGTGACTGAAACAATGGATGTGTTTGTGAGGTGACAGAAACAATGAATGTGTTTGTGAGGTGAATGAAACAATGGATGTGTTTGTTGAGGTGACAGAAACAATGGATGTGTTTGTGAGGTGAATGAAACAATGGATGTGTTTGTGAGGTGACAGAAACAATGAATGTGTTTGTGAGGTGACAGAAACAATGAATGTGTTTGTTGAGGTGACAGAAACAATGGATGTGTTTGTTGAGGTGACAGAAACAATGGATGTGTTTGTGAGGTGAATGAAACAATGGATGTGTTTGTGAGGTGAATGAAACAATGGATGTGTTTGTGAGGTGAATGAAACAATGGATGTGTTTGTGAGGTGACAGAAACAATGGATGTGTTTGTGAGGTGACAGAAACAATGAATGTGTTTGTGAGGTGACAGAAACAATGGATGTGTTTGTGAGGTGAATGAAACAATCAGTGGAGGTGTTTGTGAGGTGACTGAAACAATCAGTGGAGGTGTTTGTGAGGTGACTGAAACAAACAGTGGAGGTGTTTGTGAGGTGATTGAAACAGTGGATGTGTTTGTGAGGTGACTGAAACAAACTGCAGGTGTTTGTGAGGTGACTGAAACAATCAGTGGAGGTGTTTGTGAGGTGACTGAAACAAACAATGGAGGTGTTTGTTGGTGACTAAAACAATCAATGGGTGTGTTTGTAGGTGACTGAAATGATCATTAAAAATATCACTTTTGTGATATGAGTTGTGAATACGAGACTGCCATATGTGCACACTTACCACAATGGCCAGTGTTGGGAGTCCCTTCAAGAGCTCATCACTAGCAAGTAGGGGTGACATGTATGGGTTGTTCACAACCGGAGCTTTCCTTAAAGAGTGCAGCGGGCTATGGGCTATAAAGCTTTGCTTCTTCTCAAAGTCACATGGGGACATGCCAATCTGTCAACAGACATTGACTGCTTGTGTCAGCATGCAGTTTGTTATCAGTACAGTTATTAGGTGGCATGCAGTTTGTTATCAGTACAGTTATCAGGTGGCATGCAGTTTGTTATCAGTACAGTTATCAGGTGGCATGCAGTTTGTTATCAGTACAGTTATCAGGTGGCATGCAGTTTGTTATCAGTACAGTTATCAGGTGGCATGCAGTTTGTTATCAGTACTAGGTGGCAAGGAGAGAGAGAGAGAAAAGTATGAAGGACAAAAATAAATGAAGATGGTAAAAGCAGATCTTCAATGGAAAAAAGAAACTAGGCTAATGGTCAGTAGATCAATTAAATACAGAGAGAATATCTACAGTGCATCGTATCAGTTCTGTTCTCGACTGTTTTCCATGCCATGACACCAAGCTATCCAGTATTTTCTCTCTTTGTCATCTGTGATCTCTCTTTCCTTTTATTTTGCCTGTTATAACCAAGTATTTCAACTTTCCTCTTCTCATGATGTGCTTGAAAAATGTTGATTGTTTCTTTCTGATGTTTTTTAGTAGCTCCCTTTTAATGTTGGCCTCTTTGAGAATTTCCTCATTGGTCTTTTTAGCTGTCCAGGGAACTTTCAACACTCTTCTGAGAAATCCTGTGTGGCCTCTAAACGTCTTTTCATTTGTCTGTCTACTGTCCATGATTCGCTTCTATAGGTCTGAATTGGTTCTATATAGCACCAATGAACTCTCTCATTTCTATTGACACAGATTTATTGCATAAGATGTTTTTCATTTTCTGAAATGCTATTTTGGCCTGAGCTATTCTGCTTTTTATTTCTGTGGTGCATCTTCCATCTGATGTAATTATTGTGTCCAAGTATTTGACACGTTGCACTTGTTTCAGATTTGTCCTGTTTATTGTTATACTGCATGATGGTGATGATTGTTTCTTTGATATGACCATTACTTCTGTTTTCTTACTATTCAGACTGAGACCTTTCTTGTTGCTTTCTTTTACTATTATGACTATCATTTCTTGTAGTTTATTCTCTATCTCTGCTATTAAGACTGTGTCATCCGAATATCGCAAATTATTTATGTTGTGACCGTTGACTTCAATTCCTTTTTTGTCTACTCTTGATCTCATAATATTTTCACTGTAAAGTGAAAAAAAATTGGCGGCAGAACACAGCCTTGTCAGACTCCATGTTTTATATATGGTAACAAGATAATGATGGTTAGCGGGGTAGAGGTCTGCCCTACCAAAGGAGGAGTAAGACGTCTCCTTTCCTCCGCTAGTTTTCAGGACACTCTTGGTCAAGGTGAAGCTCCCGTTTAGCCCCACTATCAGAGTACATGAAGCCATTGGAGCAGGTGGTGGATGGTGTTGTGGGAGCAGCTGACAAGTAGTGCCGGTTATGGTCCCCACACCGCGATGGCAGGCAGAGGATCTCATGTATAGAGACAATGGCTGCGATCTCCGACTAGTACAGTCACTGCCAAGAAAGAAAGGAATGACAAACTACCTTCTTATATTGCCTGGAATAATCATGTCAAAACGCAACTTAATATCTACAGCTAACCATGTTAATGGGGACTTCACAGCCACCTCGTCCGGTAGGGAGCGTCAGGTGCTACAGGTGACACCCGATCATCATCATGCTACTGTATGCAAGATCAAAAATAAAGAGACACTAGCAGTAGGAACTTGGAACATTAGATCAGCATTCCAGGTTGGAAAACTAGAAAACATCAACCAAGAAATGAAGAGAATGAAATTGAACATCTTGGGACTATGTGAAATGAGATGGACAGGGGCAGGATTATTACAACACGACAGTGGAAATGTAATTTACTCTGGGGGAACCACACACGAAAGAGGAGTTGGCATCATGTTAGAAAAAGAAGCGAAACAGTGAAAGTATTTTGGCCAGTATCAGATAGAATTCTGCTAGTAAAATTGAGAGGTAGACCCAATAGATATCAACATAATTCAAGCTTATGCACCAACAAGTAATAACGAAGAAGAAGACATTGACACTTTTTACAATGAGCTAGAGGCGACCATGGAACAGTGTAAATCACAAGAAATAACTATTATATTAGGGGATTTCAATGCAAAGGTAGGAACAGCTAAAGGTCAAAATGTGACTGGGGGAAATGAGATTGGGCAAAGACACATGAACTGATTATAGGTAACACCTGGTTCAAACAACACCCTAGGCGACTATGGACATGGCAAAGCCCAGACAAAAAAGTACACAATCAAATCGATTTTATACTGGTGCAGAGAAGATTCAGGAATGGGCTGACATCGGTTAAAACAAAGTCAGGAGCAGATTCCAATAGTGACCATGTACCAGTAGTTGGAAAGATAAAGAATAAAACTGCGGAAGGCACAGAAATCCCCAAGAAATATAAAATTAGAACTAGATATGCTTAGAGTAGATAAACAGATGAGTGATAAGTACAGCACGATAGTACAAAATAGATATAATGCTATTGAGAAAATACAGGACATCCAGGAGCAGTGGGAAATGCTCAAACAATCGATTCAACAAACATCAAAAGAAGTAATACCAGTGACTAAAAGAATAAAAACAAAAGAAATGGATGACAAAAGAAAGACTAGAACTAATGGACAAAAGACGAAAACATAAGGATGAAGAACGGACATACAAAATATTGCACACAGAGATCCAGAACAATTACAGAGAAGCAAAGGAAGGATGGTTAAAGCAGGAATGTGAAGAAAAGAAAAAACAACAAAAGAAAGACTCAAACTTTATGCACAATCATTTAAATGAATTAACAGGAAGAAAAGAAGTCAAAGTTTCAGGATGTGTGAAATCAAAGGAAGGAAATATAATAATGGGACAGGAGAAGACAATGGAAAGATGGACAGAATATATCAGCCAACTCTATGATGATGAAAGACCAGAATTAAACAATTCCAACAAAGATACAGGACCACCAAGTGGAGGAGGCAATTCAACACATGAAAAGAGGCAAAGCTCCAGGTCCTGACAATATAACAATCGAAGAGATAAATGCATTAGGAGAGCAGGGAGTACAAGTCATAACAAAACTACTCAATGACATATATAACACTGGACACATACCCGAAGATCTACTAAAATCTATCTTTGTAGCCATACCGAAGAAGTCAGGAGCCACAGATTGTGAAGACCATCGCACTATTAGTCTCATGAGCCATATGACGAAAATATTACTAAGAATAATCATGAGACGTGTAAGGAACAAAATAAAACCAGAAATAAGTGAGGAACAATGTGGATTTGTGGAAGGAAAGGGCACCAATAATCCAATAGCATTTCAGAAAATGATGCAATAAATCTATGTCAATAGAAGTGAGAAAGAGAGTTCATCAGTGCTAAATAGAACCAATTCTGACCTACGGAAGTGAATCAAGGACAGTAGACAAACAAATTAAAAGACGATTAGAGGCCACAGAGATGGGATTTCTCAGAAGAATGTTGACAGTTCCCTTGACAGCTAAAAAGACCAATGAAGAAATTCTGAAAGAGGCCAACACAAAAAGGGAACCTCCTAAAAAACATCAGAAAGAAACAATCAACATTTTTGGGCACATCAGGAAAAGAGGAAAGTTGGAATGCTTGGTTACAACTGGCAAAATAAAAGGAAAGAGAGATCGCGGACGTCAAAGAGAGAACATACTGGATAGCTTGGTGTCATGACATGGAAAACAGTCGAGAACAGAACAGATACAATGCACTGTAGATAGAAGATTGTGGAAGGACATGATCGCCTATGCCAACATGATGATGATGATGATGAACAAGATAATAACAGGTAATAAGTAGGCAAAATACAGAGAGAACTGGTAATAACTAGGTCAATAACATGAGGTCAATAACATGAGGTCAATAACATGAGGTAATGGCAGTGACTTGGCTGTCTATTACATGAGGTAATGGCAGTGGCTTGGCTGTCTATTACATGATACAGTGCCAGGAATGTGGCTGTATATAACATGAGATAGTGGCAGTGACCTCACTGTCTATAACATGAGGTATTGGCAGTGACTTGGCTGTCTATTACATGATACAGTGCCAGGAATGTGGCTGTATATAACATGAGGCAATGGCAGTGACTTGGCTGTCTATTACATGATACAGTGCCAGGAATGTGGCTGTATATAACATGAGGTAATGGCAGTGTCTTGGCTTACCATCAAAAATCATAAATATTATCAAAGACATGTATGATGGTTACACATGTGCAGTTCGAACAGAGGAAGGACTGAGCGAATGTTTCCCAATAGAAACTGGGGTTAAACAAGGATGTATTTTATCGCCCTTGTTATTTGGAATTGTTATGGACTTCATAATGAAGAAATGCTGCACTGGTAATAAAGGCATCGAATGGATACAAGGAGACCATTTGGAGGACCTGGACTTTGCTGATGACATAGTTCTCATCAGCAATCAGATAAAAACGATGCAGGAAAACACAAATGAACTATCATCAATAGCCAGCAAAATTGGGCTTGAGGTCAATCATGAAAAGACTAAAGTCATGAAAAGTTTAATTCCAACAAGTGACAAAATATACATGGAAAACAAACCAGTAGAAGAGATCGATCACTTCATCTATCTTGGAAGTCACATTGATCGAGAAGGGGATACGAGCAAAGAAATTAGAATCAGACTGGCTAAAGCAGCAATGTCTTTCAGAAGCCTTGAAAAGTTGTGGAAATCAAAACTCATTAGCACAAACACAAAACTTAGGCTATTCAAATCAAATGTACTATCAACCCTTACGTATGCGTGTGAAAGCTGGAAAACAACAAGAGATATAGAAACAAAGTTGAACGCATTCGAAAATAAATGTCTAAGGAAAATACTTGGTATAGAATGGAACGAATTCAAAACAAACGAGGAAATTAGAGAAATCGCCAATCAACCACTAATATCTTCAGTAATAAAGAAAAGACGATGGTCATACGTTGGACATGTGATGAGAAGAGATAATAATCGAATAGCAAAGCAAGCCCTCATATGGGAAACAACAGGTAAAAGAAAAAGAGGAAGACCCAGGGAGACACTGAGAAGAACATTGATGAGAGAGGCAAGAGCAGCAGGAATCGGCTCCCTCAATGAGATAGAACTGCTTGCACAGAACAGAGACAGATGGCGAGATTTGATAAAATATCTTTAAAAGAAAACTGCTAGAACAAAAATTCATATAGGTGAAGGTGTATCTTGGTCTACGCCCTATGGGCCGGTTACGGCTCGAAAGGTCAATAGATAGATAGATAGAATGGCAGTGGCTTGGCTGTCTATTACATGATACAGTGCCAGGAATGTGGCTGTCTATAACATGAGGTAATGGCAGTGGCTTGGCTGTCTATTACATGATACAGTGCCAGGAATGTGGCTGTCTATAACATGAGGTAATGGCAGTGGCTTGGCTGTCTATTACATGATACAGTGCCAGGAATGTGGATGTCTATAACATAAGGTAATGGCAGTGGCTTGGCTGTCTATAACATGAGGTAATGGCAGTGGCTTGACTGTCTATTACATGAGGTAATGGCAGTGGCTTGGCTGTCTATTACATGATACAGTGCCAGGAATGTGGCTGTATATAACATGAGATAGTGGCAGTGACCTCACTGTCTATAACATGAGGTAATGGCAGTGACTTGGCTGTCTATTACATGAGGTAATGGCAGTGGCTTGGCTGTCTATTACATGAGGTAATGGCAGTGGCTTGGCTGTCTATTACATGATACAGTGCCAGGAATGTGGCTGTATATAACATGAGATAGTGGCAGTGACCTCACTGTCTATAACATGAGGTAATGGCAGTGACTTGGCTGTCTATTACATGATACAGTGCCAGGAATGTGGCTGTATATAACATGAGGTAATGGCAGTGACTTGGCTGTCTATTACATGATACAGTGCCAGGAATGTGGCTGTATATAACATGAGGTAATGGCAGTGGCTTGGCTGTCTATTACATGATACAGTGCCAGGAATGTGGCTGTCTATAACATGAGGTAATGGCAGTGGCTTGGCTGTCTATTACATGATACAGTGCCAGGAATGTGGCGGCTGTCTATAACATGAGGTAATGGCAGTGGCTTGGCTGTCTATTACATGATACAGTGCCAGGAATGTGGATGTCTATAACATGAGGTAATGGCAGTGGCTTGGCTGTCTATAACATGAGGTAATGGCAGTGGCTTGGCTGTCTATTACATGAGGTAATGGCAGTGGCTTGGCTGTCTATTACATGATACAGTGCCAGGAATGTGGCTGTATATAACATGAGATAGTGGCAGTGACCTCACTGTCTATAACATGAGGTAATGGCAGTGACTTGGCTGTCTATTACATGATACAGTGCCAGGAATGTGGCTGTATATAACATGAGATAGTGGCAGTGACCTCGCTGTCTATAACATGAGATAATGGCAGTGACTTGGCTGTCTATAACATGAGATAGTGTCAGTAATGTGGCTGTCTATAACATGAGGTAATGGCAGTGACTTGGCTGTCTATAACATGAGATAGTGTCAGTGATGTGGCTGTCTATAACATGAGATAGTGACAGTGACCTGCCTGTCTATAACATGAAATAGTGTCAGTGATGCTGCTGTCTATAACATGAGATAGTGACAGTGACCTGCCTGTCTATAACATGAGATAGTGACAGTGACCTGCCTGTCTATAACATGAGATAGTGTCAGTGACCTGGCTGTCTATTACATGAGATAGTGTCAGTGTTGCAGCTGTCATGCCAGAAGAACTGATGTAGAGGCTTCATGAGGAAAGGTGATGACCCTAATGAACAGTGTCAAACAAGACAACATAGCATTGAGTGGGGGGAGACCACGAGAAATGAGGGAAAGTAGGTGAAATGTGAGTCTCAGGATAGGTGAGAAGGTAGCAGTAGGTGGGGAGTCCACGAGAAATTAGGAAAATATGTGAAGTGTGAGTCTCGAGATAAGTGAGAGGATATAGTTAGATGAGTAAACAGAGACGTGGTTTAAGTTGAATGGAGAAAGGTGGAGGAAGTAGTTTCTGATTGGACGGTAGGAGGAGTATTTGAAGGCGAGACACAAAGAAACGAAAAGCCTTCAGAGAGAGAAGTTACACACCTAGGACAAGATAGAGGCGACCACGCTGTGTGGTTAGCTCACAGGGACTGACAATGGCCCAAGCTAGCAAGTTGGTCTTCAGAGAGAGAGAAGTCACACCTAGGACTAGGTAGGGGCGATGATAGCCCAAACTAGCAAGTAGTGCTTAAGAGAACAGTCTTAGCTAAGTTCAAACAGAACTAGAGTCGCGCGACATGAGAAGATAGATTAGAGTAGCAGTTGGTATTAGGGGATTGTTCAATGGGGAACAGTTCCCAACAAAACTGAGGTTAGGAGTTTGAAGTTGTGTGAGAGTCTAGGGACCAGTGGCGAGTAATATTGCTACTGTGAAGTGTGACTGACTGTGCGGGAGAGAACCATTGGTCATGTAATTACATGTACACGTATTACAACGAGGCGCCAATTGTTAAGTCAGATGAATAAAGATTTGTATGTTCGCCTCAACATAGTGCAGTGTTGTGTTTCTAGCAGTCAGCTGATCATGCCAGGCGGAGTAAGAACTTGGGAAAATGTCACGGGCACAAACGAAATGAAGCACTAAAATTAACCAACAGGACATGGGTGTAGATGTGTCAATTTCCAAAGCCAGAGGTCAGAGCCGGACTGAGTATCCAAGTGTCATGAGAACAACGCCGCAGGCGACGTGTGTGTGGGAGTCGCCATTCATCCACTTGAACCACGAGAGACAGTGGTGGTAAACAACATCACCCAACAGTCTGATTCAAAGACAGCGTCACCGCCATTGTAACGTTAGCAGCAGGGGCTAGCTGCCGGTCACCACCACCATTGTAACGTTAGCAGCAGGGGCTAGCTGCCGGTCACCACCACCATTGTAACGTTAGCAGCAGGGGCTAGCTGCCGGTCACCACCACCATTGTAACGTTAGCAGCAGGGGCTAGCTGCCGGTCACCACCACCATTGTAACATTAGCAGCAGGGGCTAGCTGCCGGTCACCACCACCATTGTAACGTTAGCAGCAGGGGCTAGCTGCCGGTCACCACCACTAACGGGTCAATCAGCTGGTGACATTACTGTGCTGTGAAAGAAGGCCTTTAGGGCTCCTGTGATGTTATGGTCCTGTAGCATACTGTAACGTGCTAGAAAATGTTCCTCAGGTGACTTTAGGTTGCCGACGTCGAAGGCTATTTCCATTCCTCCGGGACAATAATGCCACATGAAAGGTGTCAAACAAGACAATGCCACATGAAAGGTGTCAAACAAGACAATGCAACATGAAAGGTGTCAAACAAGACAATGCCACATGAAATGTATCAAACAAGACAATGCTACATAAAAAGTGTAAAATAGAACAATACTTCCTAAAAAGTGTTGAAGACAATGCTACATGAAAGATATAGAATAGAACAATGCTTATCATGAATGAAACATGCCCAAACCACATTGACCAAGTTCTTGTCCATAAATAAGATAAGTCAATAGAGAACTGACCTGGGCTCCATTACGGAACATGGTGTAGGACAAGGAAGTCATTGGTTGCAAGGTTTCACTGTGACTTTTGCCAACAGAGGTCAGGAGAGGCACGGAGCCATGCCTCAATAAAGCATCAGATCGTGGTGTTGCTGGCGATGATGGCAAACTGCAGCAATTCTTGAGTTTAGTTGAAGGAAGGAAGTGTCCCTCAAACTGCAGACTTTCAGGTGGACATCCTGGTTCATGGAAGCTGCATGGATTGGTGGCAGTGCCAACAGAAGTGGATGAAGCCTGCACAATTGAGCATCTATGATTTGATTTTACCTGCAGGTTTAGTGTGGCCCGATTGAGATGGTTCACATGCCCTCCAGCAGATGAGTCACTCGGATCAGCACTTACTTTTTGACTGAGAAAGGAGTCATGCACTTCTTCAGTCACATCACTTAATTCAGCACTTAGTCTGTCACAACTGTTGACCTTGTCATCCACCCTGTCAGAGATGTACTTATCAGCATTCTTCATATGACTACTACAATTATCCCTCTTGTGGTTACTACACTCATTATTATCCCTCTTGTGGTTACTACACTCATTATTATCCCTCTTGTGGTTACTACTCTCATCATTATTATCCCTCTTGTGATTACTACTCTCATCATTATTATCCCTCTTGTGGTTACTACTCTCATCATTATTATCCCTCTTGTGGTTACTACTCTCATCATTATTATCCCTCTTGTGATTACTACTCTCATCATTATTATTCCTCTTGTGGTTACTACTCTCATCATTATTATCCCTCTTGTGATTACTACTCTCATCATTATTATCCCTTTTGTGATTACTACTCTCATCATTATTATCCCTCTTGTGGTTACTACACTCATCATTATTATCCCTCTTGTGGTTACTACACTCATCATTACTATCCCTCTTGTGGTTACTACACTCATCATTATTATCCCTCTTGTGGTTACTACACTCATCATTATTATCCCTCTTGTGACTAGGCTGCCATGTAACATCATTGGAGTACAAGATACCAGCCTCTGCCTCATTCAACACATTGATAACACCATACTTTTGTCTGTTCAAAACCTGATTTTCTAGAATCTTTGGTTCAGCTGAAGTGATCAGTGAAGGGTCATAGAGTGCATCTTCCAAGAGATCTTTACTCTCTTCAGGTAAATTTGGTAGCAGACTAGGAGATACAGGCCCTACCACAAGATCATCCACACAAAATATGGCCACAGAACCTTCTGGAGACAGCATTTGTTGGTTAGAGGTGGTAGTGTCTGGAGACAACATTTGTTGGTTAGAGGTGGTAGTGTCTGGAGACAACATTTGTTGGTTAAAAGTCTTATGGTTGTCTTGACAACCAACAATAGACTCCAAACGTGTAAAAATGTCATCTTCATGTCTGGAAGTGGCTCTGTCTAGGCAGCAAATGCTGCCATTGATATGGGATCTCTCATAATGCTGAGGTCTGTCTGACTGAAAATGGCTGACATCATCAAATGCTACCTGGCAGCCAGCAACATCTGTAGCAGATGGTTTAGTAACCTCACTGCTGTTGTGGCTGGATGATGGTGTGGTGGCTGGAGAGTGGTAGTCATGAGGTGGACATGAGTCACTGCACAAGGACATGTTGTCCAAGGATGCTGACCCATCAATGGCACGAGGGGAGAACGGAGACGAGTGGGCGGTATCAAAGATCTGTGATGAGCTAGAAAATGATGAAGATGTAACAGCATCACAGTCTTCATCTGTTGGCTTCATGTCAACTGCTCCTGTTCTGGTGTTGTCCATGAGAGAGCTGCTCTCATGCCACAAGCTGCATGTCACTTGGCCACAGTCTGATGGACAGCAAACCTGTTTCACGTTTGTTATTGTGCTAGCAATCTCTTTCTGACCAGCCCAGTATTCATGACCACATTGATGAAATTGTGCACCTGACTTGTCCTCAAAAGAGTGAGTTATCTTAGCAGCCCTTTGTAGAGCATGATCTTGCTTGGCCCAGTCCACAGGTTGACCAGTGACACCGTGTGGATACGCTCTGCTTGGACTCATGGAGTCAAGTGAAGAAATGGCATCCATTGGGTTTGATGATGTCTCTGTATCAGAGAAGACTGCTGATGTTTCTACCACACTTTCATTCTGAGGCACTCGGTCTGTGGGCAGCAAGGAAATTAGGCAGTTCCTGGCACTTTGGGTGGAAATATCTCGGCTTGGAATATAAGAGGTCACTTTGGTCAACATATTCTGTGCTCCTTCAACAACCATTCTTGCTCTTTCCTGAAACATGCCCAGGGATGAGTTTGCCAGCATGGATGCCCTGACTCTCACTCCATTCTGGTTGATGTTGGCATTTGCCTCACATGTCAGGTGCTCAGTCTTTCCCATGGAAGTGATTACACTCTGAGCATCAGAAGGGAAAGCACAACTGCCAGCAATTTCTAGTTGAGAAAAAATGTCATTCTCTGACTTCAGCACATCACTTGTCACATTCTCTAACTTCAGCACATCACTTGTCACATTCTCTGTGGAGCTGAGCTCAGCCTGAGACGTGGTGGGTGAGTCACATGATGATGATATCTTAGTAACAACGTGTGACCCCATATGGAGTTGCTCATCTTTGTCCTGACTAATAATGATCCAGTCGTTATCCACAGCTTCATACGACTTCATGTGGATGCTGGTGAGACTTTGCTGTGAATGAACATCATCCACATGAGGGGAAGCCATTGGCTGACTTTCATTGATACCAGCATAGGCTAAAGGGGGAAAAACAACAAGGAAATCATAAACAATCATTTGTTTCTCATCAATAATCTGAACAAACAAGATTGACATGTTCAAGGTGTTTAGGAAACAAAGTTAATATGTTCAAGGTGTTTAGGAAACAAAGTTAATATGTTCATGGTGTATAGGAAACAAAGTTAATATGTTCATGGTGTTTAGGAAACAAAGTTAATATGTTCATGGTGTTTAGGAAACAAAGTTAATATGTTCATGGTGTTTAGGAAACAAAGTCAATATGTTCATGGTGTTTAGGAAACAAAGTTAATATGTTCATGGTGTTTAGGAAACAAAGTCAATATGTTCATGGTGTTTAGGAAACAAAGTTAATATGTTCATGGTGTTTAGGAAACAAAGTCACTATGTTCATGGTGTTTAGGAAACAAAGTCAATATGTTCATGGTGTTTAGGAAACAAAGTTAATATGTTCATGGTGTTTAGAAAGTCAATATGTTTGTGGTGTTTAGGAATCAGTCACTATGTTTGTGGTGTTTAGGAAACAAAGTTAATATGTTCAGGGTGTTTAGGAAACAAAGTCAATATGTTCATGGTGTTTAGAAAGTCAATATGTTTGTAGTGTTTAGGAATCAGTCACTATGTTTGTGGTGTTTAGGAAACAAAGTTAATATGTTCAGGTTGTATAGGAAACAAAGTCAATATGTTCAGGCTATATAGGAAACAAAGTCAATATGTTCATGGTGTTTAAGAAACAAAGTTAATATGTTCAGGGTGTATAGGAAACAAAGTCAATATGTTCAGGGTGTATAGGAAACAAAGTCAATATGTTCATGGTGTTTAGAAAGTCAATATGTTTGTAGTGTTTAGGAATCAGTCACTATGTTCATGGTGTTTAAGAAACAAAGTTAATATGTTCAGGGTGTATAGGAAAGTCAATATGTTTACTGGCTTTCTGGAAACAATGTAGGTTCTAAGATGGTAGAATAGAGTTTGTGGTCCATTGACAGCTGTAGGATGTGATTAATTTCAATCTCTGATGTAGATCACTGCATTAAAGTCACTGGAGTTCTCACTTTATGGATTTGTGTCTTTGCTGTGGAGTTTGTGTCTTTGCTATGGAGTTTGTGTCTTTGCTATGGAGTTTGTGTCTTTGCTATGGAGTTTGTGTCTTTGCTATGGAGTTTGTGTCTTTGCTATGGAGTTTGTGTCTTTGCTATGGAGTTTGTGTCTTTGCTATGGAGTTTGTGTCTTTGCTATGGAGTTTGTGTCTTTGATATGGAGTTTGTGTCTTTGCTG
The DNA here is from genome assembly GCA_032433765.1 of Megaustenia siamemsis. NCBI lineage: Eukaryota > Metazoa > Mollusca > Gastropoda > Stylommatophora > Ariophantidae > Megaustenia > Megaustenia siamemsis. The sequence goes on from JAVIAB010000126.1 coordinate 653,677, forward strand.
TGGAGTTTGTGTCTTTGCTGTGGAGTTTGTGTCTTTGCTATGGAGTTTGTGTCTTTGCTGTGGAGTTTGTGTCTTTGATATGGAGTTTGTGTCTTTGCTGTGGAGTTTGTGTCTTTGCTATGGAGTTTGTGTCTTTGCTGTGGAGTTTGTGTCTTTGCTGTGGAGTTTGTGTCTTTGCTATGGAGTTTGTGTCTTTGCTGTGGAGTTTGTGTCTTTGCTGTGGAGTTTGTGTCTTTGCTATGGAGTTTGTGTCTTTGCTATGGAGTTTGTGTCTTTGCTATGGAGTTTGTGTCTTTGCTATGGAGTTTGTGTCTTTGGTGGCAGCTTTATCAGTGAATCAGGCATGTATTCCTTTGTTGTTGAGTTTGTTGTGTCGGTGGCAATCCTGCCTGTGGTCTTTTCAGAGGATCAAGTGTTGTGGGTACATCCATTGTTGTGTATGCTACATCATGCTGTAATATGTGGCCTTACGATGGGCAGATTATTCATACCCAATGCTCTAAAACAAGGAGGTGTGTAAGATAAGATCCTTGCGATGATTAATCTGCAGCCTTGGTGTGACTGCCAGATCTTCCAGTCAAGACGGATGTAGTCTACATTCATGCAGCAGGAACTGGGGATGTCCCACTCCCCATGATGTGGAATTTGCTGAGGAGGTCATCTGAACACTTACAGACTTGGTGTTTACTGAAGATAATCTGGTGACTAGACCAAACAGTTCAGGAAACAACATTAGTGTGTTATCAATGATATGAACATCTACAGATGGTGGTGGGTCAGAGGTTGAAGAATTTACATCACTGTCACTCTGACAACTGTCTCAATATGTCTGACATACATTACTGACCTGCAAGGCACCTGGTGATCAACCCCACAGGTAGGATAGGATCCATTAAGCTGAGAAGTCTCGCAGGTGAAGGTGTGTACCTGACCACTGTACATGGGTAGACTGCTAGAACAGCATCAGGACGACGAATGCCAAAAGATGCAGCTCTCATAGCAGTTGAGATGGCCAGGTTAGCTCCTGCACTGTCCCCAACTAAGACAATCTTCTCTCCCAGTGAGCCTGAAGAAGTTGAGCAAATTCTAACTAGACATCGTCAAAACAAAGTCACAAACAGACTAGCTTGACATCATCAAAACATAAAGCCACAAACAGACTAACTAGACATCATCAAAACATAAAGTCACAAACAGACTAGCTAGACATCATCAAAACATAAAGCCACAAACAGACTAGCTTGACATCATCAAAATATAAAGCCACAAACAGCCTAGCTAGACATCATCAAAACATAAAGCCACAAACAGACAAGCTTGACATCATCAAAACATAAAGCCACAAACAGACTAGCTTGACATAATCAAAATATAAAGCCACAAACAGACTAGCTAGACATCATCAAAACATAAAGCCACAAACAGACTAGCTTGACATCATCAAAACATAAAGCCACAAACAGACTAGCTAGACATCATCAAAACATAAAGCCACAAACAGACTAGCTTGACATCATCAAAATATAAAGCCACAAACAGACTAGCTTGAAATCATCAAAACATAAAGCCACAAACAGACTAGCTTGACATCATCAAAACATAAAGCCACAAACAGACTAGCTAGACATCATCAAAATATAAAGCCACAAACAGACTAGCTTGACATCATCAAAATATAAAGCCACAAACAGACTAGCTTGACATCATCAAAATATAAAGCCACAAACAGACTAGCTTGAAATCATCAAAATATAAAGCCACAAACAGACTAGCTAGACATCATCAAAACATAAAGCCACAAACAGACTAGCTTAAAATCATCAACACTAGGTCACACATGAGGTCACTGACTTGCTCATACCATCAACACTAGGTCACACATGAGGTCACTGACTTGCTCACACCATCAACACTAGGTCACACATGAGGTCACTGACTTGCAAATACCATCAACACTTGCTCATACATGAGATCACTGACTTGCTATCATCATCATCAATACTTGGCCATACATGAGGTCACTGACTTGCTAACATCATCAACACTTGGTCATACATGAGGTCACTGACTTGCTAACACCATCAACACTTGGTCATACATGTGGTCACTGACTTGCTAATACCATCAACACTTGGTCACACATGAGGTCACTGACTTGCTAACATCATCAACACTTGGCCATACATGAGGTCACTGACTTGCAAATACCATCAACACTTGGTCATATATGAGGTCACTGACTTGCAAATACCATCAACACTTGGTCATACATGAGGTCACTGACTTGCTAACACCATCAACACTTGGTCATATATGAGGTCACTGACTTGCAAATACCATCAACACTTGGTCATACATGAGGTCACTGACTTGCTAACATCATCAATACTTGGCCATACATGAGGTCACTGACTTGCAAATACCATCAACACTTGGTCACACATGAGGTCACTGACTTGCAAATACCATCAACACTTGGTCATACATGAGGTCACTGACTTGCAAATACCATCAACACTTGGTCATACATGAGGTCACTGACTTGCAAATACCATCAACACTTGGTCACACATGAGGTCACTGACTTGCTAACACCATCAACACTTGGCCATACATGAGGTCTCTGACTTGCTAACACCATCAACACTTGGTCACACATGAGGTCACTGACTTGCTAACACCATCAACACTTGGTCACACATGAGGTCACTGACTTGCTAACACCATCAACACTAGGTCACACATGAGGTCACTGACTTGCTAACACCATCAACACTTGGTCACACATGAGGTCACTGACTTGCTAACACCCTCAACACTTGGTCATACATGAGGTCACTGACTTGAAAATACCATCAACACTAGGTCACACATGAGGTCACTGACTTGAAAATACCATCAACACTTGGTCACACATGAGGTCACTGACTTGCTAACACCATCAACACTTGGTCACACATGAGGTCACTGACTTGCTAACACCATCAACACTTGGTCACACATGAGGTCACTGACTTGCTAACACCATCAACACTTGGTCACACATGAGGTCACTGACTTGCTAACACCATCAACACTCGGTCACACATGAGGTCACTGACTTGCTAACACCATCAACACTTGGTCACACATGAGGTCACTGACTTGCTAACACCATCAACACTAGGTCACACATGAGGTCACTGACTTGCTAACACCATCAACACTAGGTCACACATGAGGTCACTGACTTGCTAACACCATCAACACTAGGTCACACATGAGGTCACTGACTTGCTAACACCATCAACACTTGGTCACACATGAGGTCACTGACTTGCTAACACCATCAACACTTGGTCACACATGAGGTCACTGACTTGCTAACACCATCAACACTAGGTCACACATGAGGTCACTGACTTGCTAACACCATCAACACTAGGTCACACATGAGGTCACTGACATGCTAACACCATCAACACTTGGTCACACATGAGGTCACTGACTTGCTAACACCATCAACACTAGGTCACACATGAGGTCACTGACTTGCTAACACCATCAACACTTGGTCACACATGAGGTCACTGACTTGCTAACACCATCAACACTTGGTCATACATGAGGTCACTGACTTGCTAACACCATCAACACTAGGTCACACATGAGGTCACTGACTTGCTAACACCATCAACACTAGGTCACACATGAGGTCACTGACTTGCTAACACCATCAACACTTGGTCACACACTGACGTACATGTTAAAGACCTCTGAGCTAGAAAACACTGATTCAACTAACGAGCAGACTTAGTGTACATCTATAGATGTGTTGCTGGGTATGTTACCATCAGGGAATCAAAGATAGTGGCTCAAGCAATGTAGGGGGCGTGGGAGATGACTGGAATCAAATGGCTGAGGTCATTTAACTTCAGTTATGATAAGGTTCTCTACCACAGACAAAGAAGACACTCATACAATTGTCACTGGTGGTTACCCCTGAGTTTTGCCATGAGACATTCATCAGGAGGAAGTGTACTCATAATTGAAGATTGTAAGTAGACCCATAGTTATGCTTGATGAGTGACCCTAAGTGATGTATTGAATGTACCATGACACAGACGTGAGAAAACATAATAAACAAACATCATTCTCTAACATGCTTTTTCCTGGCCACCATAGATTGTGATATTAACGAGAACTCCCCTAACTCGAAGCCTAACCCATGTGTTTGTTCCAGTCTATAACATTCGTAGCTTGATCCAGCTTAGCCAGAAGTCTAAATGTTAACTATGCCCTCCATGTCAGTTGAAATGCCAGTCATTGCTGAAGCCCAATTTCTAGAGCCATTTTTATCACAATTTATGGGTTCTCTCACAACAATTGGGAACCATCTATGTCAATTAGCAGCTCTCACAACAATTGGGAACCATCTATGTCAATTAGCAGCTCTCACAACAATTGTACTACCATCTATGTCAATTAGCAGCTCTCACAACAATTGGGAACCATCTATGTCAATTAGCAGCTCTCACAACAATTGTGCTACCATCTATGTCAATTAGCAGCTCTCACAACAATTGGGAACCATCTATGTCAATTAGCAGCTCTCACAACAATTGGGAACCATCTATGTCAATTAGCAGCTCTCACAACAATTGGGAACCATCTATGTCAATTAGTAGCTCTCACAACAATTGTACTACCATCTATGTCAATTAGCAGCTCTCACAACAATTGTGCTACCATCTATGTCAATTAGCAGCTCTCACAACAATTGTACTACCATCTATGTCAATTAGCAGCTCTCACAACAATTGGGAACCATCTATGTCAATTAGCAGCTCTCACAACAATTGGGAACCATCTATGTCAATTAGCAGCTCTCACAACAATTGGGAACCATCTATGTCAATTAGCAGCTCTCACAACAATTGTGCTACCATCTATGTCAATTAGTAGCTCTCACAACAATTGTGCTACCATCTATGTCAATTAGTAGCTCTCACAACAATTGTACTACCATCTATGTCAATTAGCAGCTCTCACAACAATTGTACTACCATCTATGTCAATTAGTAGCTCTCACAACAATTGTACTACCATCTATGTCAATTAGTAGCTCTAAGAACAGTTGTACTACCATCTATGTTAATTAGCAGCTCTCACAACAATTGTGTTACCATCTATGTCAATTAGCAGCTCTCACAACAATTGTACTACCATCTATGTCAATTAGCAGCTCTCACAACAATTGTACTACCATCTATGTCAATTAGCAGCTCTCACAACAATTGTACTACCATCTATGTCAATTAGCAGCTCTCACAACAATTGTACTACCATCTATGTCAATTAGCAGCTCTCACAACAATTGTACTACCATCTATGTCAATTAGCAGCTCTCACAACAATTGTACTACCATCTATGTTAATTAGCAGCTCTCACAACAATTGTACTACCATCTATGTTAATTAGCAGCTCTCACAACAATTGTACTACCATCTATGTCAATTAGCAGCTCTCACAACAATTGGGCTACCATCTATGTCAATTAGTAGCTCTCACAACAATTGTACTACCATCTATGTTAATTAGTAGCTCTCACAACAATTGTGCTACCATCTATGTCAATTAGTAGCTCTCACAACAATTGTGCTACCATCTATGTCAATTAGCAGCTCTCACAACAATTGTGCTACCATCTATGTCAATTAGCAGCTCTCACAACAATTGTACTACCATCTATGTTAATTAGCAGCTCTCACAACAATTGTACTACCATCTATGTCAATTCCATTCACCTCCCATGTTTATCGCTATTTTCGGTCACGAGATTCCTACTCTTCCTCTGAACACAGTTCTACTCAGATTTCTTGTGACCGTCCCCCTACTATATCACTCCCTCCAAACTGTCCCCATTTACTGCTACACAGTGACTTCTATTAACTTATCAAGTAGGGCACAGTGAGCACAGTGACCCCTGTTAACTTACCAAGTAGGGCACAGTGAGCACAGTGACGCCTGTTAACTTACCAAGTAGGGCACAGTGAGCACAGTGACCCCTGTTAACTTACCAAGTAGGGCACAGTGAGCACAGTGACACCTATTAACTTACCAAGTAGGGCACAGTGAGCACAGTGACTTCTATAAACTTACCAAGTAGGGCACAGTGACCCCTGTTAACTTACCAAGTAGGGCACAGTGAGCACAGTGACACCTATTAACTTACCAAGTAGGGCACAGTGACCCCTGTTAACTTACCAAGTAGGGCACAGTGACTTCTATTAACTTATCAAGTAGGGCACAGTGACTTCTATTAACTTATCAAGTAGGGCACAGTGAGTACAGTGACACCTATTAACTTACTGAGTAGGGCACAGTGACCCCTGTTAACTTACCAAGTAGGGCACAGTGACTTCTATTAACTTATCAAGTAGGGCACAGTGAGCACAGTGACACCTATTAACTTACTGAGTAGGGCACAGTGACCCCTGTTAACTTACCAAGAAGGGCACAGTGACTTCTATTAACTTACCAAGTAGGGCACAGTGACCCCTGTTAAATTACCAAGTAGGGTACAGTGACCCCTATTAACTTACCAAGTAGGGCACAGTGACTTCTATTAACTTACCAAGTAGGGCACAGTGACCCCTGTTAACTTACCAAGTAGGGCACAGTGACTTCTATTAACTTACCAAGTAGGGCACAGTGACCCCTGTTAACTTACCAAGTAGGGCACAGTGACTTCTATTAACTTACCAAGTAGGGCACAGTTCTGTACTGCCCAGGCATAAGCATAGAAACACTCTTCAAGTGCACGAGGGAAAGGTAACTCAGGGGCCAGAGAGTAGTCGATGGAAAGGATTGGTACATCGACAGTTACTGCCCACTCTCTCAAGTATACCTGTAGGTAGGAGACATCAGTTACACAAGTACATCTGTAGGTAGGAGACATCAGTTACACAAGTACATCTGTAGGTAGGAGACATCAGTTACACAACTACACCTGTAGGTAGGAGACATCAGTTACACAACTACACCTGTAGGTAGGAGACATCAGTTACACAACTACACCTGTAGGTAGGAGACATCAGTTACACAACTACACCTGTAGGTAGGAGACATCAGTTACACAACTACACCTGTAGGTAGGAGACATCAGTTACACAACTACATCTGTAGGTAGGAAACATCAGTTACACAAGTACATCTGTAGGTAGGAGACATCAGTTACACAAGTACATCTGTAGGTAGGAGACATCTGTTACATAAGTACACCTGTAGGTAGGAGACATCAGTTACACAAGTACACCTGTAGGTAGGAGACATCAGTTACACAACTACACCTGTAGGTAGGAGACATCAGTTACACAACTACACCTGTAGGTAGGAGACATCAGTTACACAAGTACACCTGTAGGTAGGAGACATCAGTTACACAACTACACCTGTAGGTAGGAGACATCAGTTACACAAGTACATCTGTAGGTAGGAGACATCAGTTACACAACTACACCTGTAGGTAGGAGACATCAGTTACACAAGTACACCTGTAGGTAGGAGACATCAGTTACACAAGTACACCTGTAGGTAGGAGACATCAGTTACACAAGTACACCTGTAGGTAGGAGACATCAGTTACACAACTACACCTGTAGGTAGGAGACATCAGTTACACAACTACACCTGTAGGTAGGAGACATCAGTTACACAAGTACACATGTAGGTAGGAGACATCAGTTACACAAGTACACCTGTGGGTAGGAGACATCAGTTACACAAGTACACCTGTAGGTAGCAGACATCAGTTACACAAGTACACCTGTGGGTAGGGGACATCAGTTACACAAGTACACATGTAGGTAGAAGCCATCAGTTACACAAGTACACCTGTAGGCAGGAGACATCAGTTACACAAGTACACATGTAGGTAGGAGACATCAGTTACACTAGCACACCTGTAGGTAGGAGACATCAGTTACACAACTACACCTGTAGGTAGGAGACATCAGTTACACAAGTACACCTGTAGGTAGGAGACATCAGTTACACAAGTACACATGTAGGTAGGAGACATCAGTTACACAAGTACACCTGTGGGTAGGAGACATCAGTTACACAAGTACACCTGTAGGTAGGAGACATCAGTTACACAAGTACACCTGTGGGTAGGAGACATCAGTTACACAAGTACACATGTAGGTAGGAGACATCAGTTACACAAGTACACATGTGGGTAGGAGACATCAGTTACACAAGTACACCTGTGGGTAGGGGACATCAGTTACACAAGTACACATGTAGGTAGGAGACATCAGTTACACAAGTACACCTGTGGGTAGGAGACATCAGTTACACACGTAAATCTGTAGGTAGGAGACATCAGTTACACTAGTACACCTGTAGGTAGAAGACATCAGTTACACAAGTACACCTGTACTTAGAAGACATCAGTTACACAAGTACACCTGTAGGTAGAAGACATCAGTTACACAAGTACACCTGTACTTAGAAGACATCAGTTACACAAGTACACCTGTAGGTAGGAGACATCAGTTACACAAGTACACATGTAGGTAGGAGACATCAGTTACACAAGTACACCTGTGGGTAGGAGACATCAGTTACACAAGTACACATGTAGGTAGGAGACATCAGTTACACAAGTACACCTGTGGGTAGGAGACATCAGTTACACAAGTACACATGTAGGTAGGAGACATCAGTTACACAAGTACACATGTGGGTAGGAGACATCAGTTACACAAGTACACCTGTGGGTAGGGGACATCAGTTACACAAGTACACATGTAGGTAGGAGACATCAGTTACACAAGTACACCTGTGGGTAGGAGACATCAGTTACACAAGTAAATCTGTAGGTAGGAGACATCAGTTACACTAGTACACCTGTAGGTAGAAGACATCAGTTACACAAGTACACCTGTACTTAGAAGACATCAGTTACACAAGTACACCTGTAGGTAGAAGACATCAGTTATACAAGTACACCTGTACTTAGAAGACATCAATTACACAAGTACACCTGTACTTAGAAGACATCAGTTACACAAGTACACTTGTAGGTAGGAGACATCAGTTACACAAGTACACCTGTACTTAGAAGACATCATTTACACAAGTACACCTGTACTTAGAAGACATCAGTTACACAAGTACGCATGTAGGTAGAAGACATCAGTTACACAAGTACACATGTAGGTAGGAGACATCAGTTATACAAGTACACCTGTAGGTAGGAGACATCAGTTACACAAGTACACTTGTAGGTAGGAGACATCAGTTACACAAGTACACTTGTAGGTAGGAGACATCAGTTACACAAGTACACCTGTACTTAGAAGACATCAGTTACACAAGTACACCTGTACTTAGAAGACATCAGTTACACAAGTACGCATGTAGGTAGAAGACATCAGTTACAAAAGTACACCTGTAGGTAGGAGACATCAGTTACACAAGTACACCTGTAGGTAGGAGACATCAGTTACACAAGTACACCTGTGGGTAGGAGACATCAGTTACACAAGTACACATGTAAGTAGGAGACATCAGTTACACAAGTACACATGTGGGTAGGAGACATCAGTTACACAAGTACACCTGTGGGTAGGAGACATCAGTTACACAAGTACACATGTAGGTAGGAGACATCAGTTACACAAGTACACCTGTGGGTAGGAGACATCAGTTACACAAGCACATCTGTAGGTAGGAGACATCAGTTACACTAGTACACCTGTAGGTAGAAGACATCAGTTACACAAGTACACCTGTACTTAGAAGACATCAGTTGCACAACTACACCTGTAGGTAGAAGACATCAGTTACACAAGTACACCTGTAGGTAGAAGACATCAGTTACACAAGTACCCCTGTAGGTAGAAGACATCAGTTACACAAGTACACCTGTAGGTAGAAGGCATCAGTTACACAAGTACACCTGTACTTAGAAGACATCAGTTACACAAGTACACTTGTAGGTAGGAGACATCAGTTACACAAGTACACCTGTACTTAGAAGACATCAGTTACACAAGTACACCTGTACTTAGAAGACATCAGTTACACAACTACACCTGTAGGTAGAAGACATCAGTTATACAAGTACACTTGTAGGTAGAAGACATCAGTTACACAAGTACACCTGTGGGTAGGAGACATCAGTTACACAAGTACACATGTAGGTAGGAGACATCAGTTAAACAAGTACACCTGTGGGTAGGAGACATCAGTTACACAAGTACACATGTAGGTAGGAGACATCAGTTACACAAGTACACATGTGGGTAGGAGACATCAGTTACACAAGTACACCTGTGGGTAGGAGACATCAGTTACACAAGTACACATGTAGGTAGGAGACATCAGTTACACAAGTACACCCGCCTGTGGGTAGGAGACATCAGTTACACAAGTATATCTGTAGGTAGGAGACATCAGTTACACTAGTACACCTGTAGGTAGAAGACATCAGTTACACAAGTACACCTGTACTTAGAAGACATCAGTTACACAAGTACACCTGTAGGTAGAAGACATCAGTTACACAAGTACACCTGTACTTAGAAGACATCAGTTACACAAGTACACCTGTACTTAGAAGACATCAGTTGCACAACTACACCTGTAGGTAGAAGACATCAGTTACACAAGTACACCTGTAGGTAGAAGACATCAGTTACACAAGTACACCTCTAGGTAGAAGACATCAGTTACACAAGTACACCTGTAGGTAGAAGGCATCAGTTACACAAGTACACCTGTACTTAGAAGACATCAGTTACACAAGTACACTTGTAGGTAGGAGACATCAGTTACACAAGTACACCTGTACTTAGAATGTAGCAGCTTTTATTAACCTATATTGTAACAGGTTTATGAACACAGGAAGGCGTGATCACACTAGTTGAACCGACTTCTCCCAGAAGCCTGCCCTGTACTGTATGCACTAGGACGACATGGTGACCACCACATCAACGCCCCCTGTGCACCCTACATGTGGTGGACGCAGGCCTTGCCTCGCCTGTGACGCTCCTTCACTGCCGATATGGACTGTCGGAAGTGTCGTAGGCAAGTCCCTCTTGCCCGCATTGACTTGACCGCTTCTCTGCTTTACTGGAGGAAGGACTTGCTACGCCTTGCCTCCGATAAGCCTTACACAGAAGATGCAGACAAACAGCTCACTCCATTTTGAGCCATCCTCTGCTTGACTTTAAGAACTCGTCATACCGCTAAAGGCGGTCTGACTCTCCTTCGACCTTCCTCTGTGGATATCTGGACGGAAGCTCGTTGAGATCTGAGCCCTCGTGAATCCTACCCGCTGCTAGAACACCAGCCGGTTGCACTGGCCAACGACTTGACCACCTGTTACGACTTGACCACCTGTTACGACTTGACCACCTGTTGACCGTTAGCAGTACTTCGCGCTGTTCAATCTATGGTTCAGGACAACCTAATCCGTTCGCCGTCAGGACAAGACAACAAGAACACAGCTAGCATTTCCAACATGTTTCAACACCATTGGAGTTAACAGTTAAACGTTTATTAAACACTAACAAATCCATTCCCAGAAATTTACAAAATGTCCACTGTCACTCTTATAGTGACCTCTCATTCCGACCTGACTCTCGCACTGACAACACGTTCAATGCTCAATAATGTTTGTCTCCTCAACATGAGTGAGACCTGCAATAATACAACAGTCTCTGCACTTGTTTAGTGCCAATGACACTCACAGTTAAATTAACTCCACTGTCTCTGTTCTATGCTAAGTATACACTCATAATGATTCAAAGTCTCTGTTCTACGCTAAGTGGAACACTCATAATAATTCACATCTGTTCTAGGTGAAATTGAATACTCACAATGATACAAAGTCTCTGAGTTATCAGAAGCTACCAGCTTCGTAGTCAATTCTCTCCATGACTATCTCTACTCTACTTCACTGAAGTTTCGGTGAGAACACTCACAATTAATATATATGTCTCTAGTATATGCTACTTGAACACTCACAATAATTCACAATCTGTCTAGGTGAACTTGAATACTCACAATGATTCAAAGTCTCTGAGTTATCAGAAGCTACCAGCTTCGTAGTCAATTCTCTCCATGACTATATCTATTCTAATTCACTGAAGTTGCGGTGAGAACACTCACAATTAATATATACGTCTCTACACATATGGTGAGCTCTCCACGCTCTGCTAATGTCTCGATGGAATGATTTATATTCAATCTTCCGATGTAGGCGATTACACACATCTCCTAATCTCATGATGCTGTACCCACCTGATTCACAATCAAGTCCTTGCGATAATTGTAACATGAACATTTATCTGTTATTCATAGTACAGCCCTACTGTGCCTAGCTTAATCTGGCATCACAACTAATCACATCTAACTGTCCAGTGTCCAGGAAACTCACACAACTAACTTGAGGGGCTGTCGCCCTCCAACTAACATAGCTACTAACTTTCTCACCAACCTAACTAGTTCACGGTACCGACTGTATTTCTACAGACGTCCGCATCTGAACACACTTCTGAATCGAATGAATTCAACCCTCCTCTCACCAACCTGACTTGCGCACACTGATCTCTTAACAGTAACCTCTCAATTTTCTCCTTTGTTCACTCACCTCTGGCTTTTTTCCTGCCCCCCGTGATTCTTGCTTACTCACACCCTTCTCGAGCCCTTGAACACCTATCAGCTCTCCTTCCTAATTATCCCCCCTTTGTTTACATTCTGCCCTTCACTCACTAATTTCCTATCGCTGCTATCTCCTGTTTCAAACTTACTATTGCTATAGCCTGTTTCCACCATACCCCTTCTATACCCTTTTTCAAGAAGACATCAGTTACACAAGTACACCTGTACTTAGAAGACATCAGTTACACAAGTACACCTGTAGGTAGAAGACAACAGTTATAATTACAGCAACTGTGGTTTTAAGTGGGTGTTGTGAAAGGAAACATTTTCTTTTCTAAGCCATGTGATGATTTATTCTTTTGTGCTTGACAAATTAGTAACTTTGTCCTCCAGCGCATTATGATAGGATGCATTGTCCATTACAAGACATGAAGGTCTATCCAGAATGGGGAGTAGAGTGTTCTCTATCCAGAATGTGGAGTCGAGTTTTCTTTATCCAGAATGTGGAGTAGAGTGTTCTCTATCCAGAATGTGGAGTAGAGTGTTCTCTATCCAGAATGTGGAGTAGAGTTTTCTTTATCCAGAATGTGGAGTAGAGTGTTCTCTATCCAGAATGTGGAGTAGAGTTTTCTTTATCCAGAATGTGGAGTAGAGTGTTCTCTATCCAGAATGTGGAGTAGAGTGTTCTCTATCCAGAATGTGGAGTAGAGTTTTCTTTATCCAGAATGTGGAGTAGAGTGTTCTCTATCCAGAATGTGGAGTAGAGTGTTCTCTATCCAGAATGGGGAGTAGAGTGTTCTCTATCCAGAATGGGGAGTAGAGTGTTCTCTATCCAGTCTTTGAAAATGTGTCCATTCATTTCACTGTGGTAGTCCCTATTGTCTGTAGACTTTGATTGAAAAATAAGTTGTGCATCATTAACAAGTCCAATCTCTCTACTGTCAGTTTTCCTAATATAATGATTTGTCCTTTGCTGCTGGGAATGCTTCTTTTATTTTCTCTGTCATCTGATTGCCATTTTTTCTCATATGTAAGATGAGCATTGACCCACGTTTCATCCAAATATACTATATCATAGCCTGCCATTCGTCGCTCACGGATCTGCCTCAGGTATTTGCTTTGGCAGCAATCAGGTGTGGTTTTCCACAAAGAATATTGTTACCGCTAGCAGATATTTGAAAACTGAAACCCACCTCCCTCATGCAACTTAGTGAAGTTTTGGTACCCACCTCCTTCATGTAACTTAGTGAAGTTTTGGTACCCACCTCCTTCATGTAACTTAGTGAAGTTTTGGTACCCACCTCCTTCATGTAACTTAGTGAAGTTTTGGTACCCACCTCCTTCATGTAACTTAGTGAAGTTTTGGTACCCACCTCCTTCATGTAACTTAGTGAAGTTTTGGTACCCACCTCCTTCATGTAACTTAGTGAAGTTTTGGTACCCACCTCCTTCATGTAACTTAGTGAAGTTTTGGTACCCACCTCCTTCATGCAACTTAGTGAAGTTTTGGTACCCACCTCCTTCATGTAACTTAGTGAAGTTTTGGTACCCACCTCCTTCATGTAACTTAGTGAAGTTTTGGTACCCACCTCCTTCATGTAACTTAGTGAAGTTTTGGTACCCACCTCCTTCATGTAACTTAGTGAAGTTTTGGTACCCACCTCCTTCATCCAACTTAGTGAAGTTTTGGTACCCACCTCCTTCATGTAACTTAGTGAAGTTTTGGTACCCACCTCCTTCATGTAACTTAGTGAAGTTTTGGTACCCACCTCCTTCATGTAAATTAGTGAAGTTGTAACGTGGGTACCCACATCATGTGTCTTAGAGGACAGAGTGTCAAAGTGAGTGGTACTTAGTGTAGTTGTGGTACCCACCTCATGTAACTTAGTGTAGTTGTGGTACCCACCTCATGTGACTTAGTGTAGTTGTGGTACCCACCTCATGTAACTTAGTGTAGTTGTGCTACCCACCTCATGTAACTTAGTGTAGTTGTGCTACCCACCTCATGTAACTTAGTGTAGTTGTGCTACCCACCTCATGTAACTTAGTGTAGTTGTGCTACCCACCTCATGTAACTTAGTGTAGTTGTGCTACCCACCTCATGTAACTTAGTGTAGTTGTGCTACCCACCTCATGTAACTTAGTGTAGTTGTGCTACCCACCTCATGTAACTTAGTGTAGTTGTGGTACCCACCTCATGTAACTTAGTGTAGTTGTGGTACCCACCTCATGTAACTTAGTGTAGTTGTGGTACCCACCTCATGTAACTTAGTGTAGTTGTGCTACCCACCTCATGTGACTTAGTGTAGTTGTGCTACCCACCTCATGTGACTTAGTGTAGTTGTGCTACCCACCTCATGTAACTTAGTGTAGTTGTGCTACCCACCTCATGTAACTTAGTGTAGTTGTGCTACCCACCTCATGTGACTTAGTGTAGTTGTGGTACCCACCTCATGTGACTTAGTGTAGTTGTGGTACCCACCTCATGTAACTTAGTGTAGTTGTGGTACCCACCTCATGTAACTTAGTGTAGTTGTGGTACCCACCTCATGTAACTTAGTGTAGTTGTGGTACCCACCTCATGTAACTTAGTGTAGTTGTGGTACCCACCTCATGTAACTTAGTGTAGTTGTGGTACCCACCTCATGTGACTTAGTGTAGTTGTGCTACCCACCTCATGTAACTTAGTGTAGTTGTGCTACCCACCTCATGTAACTTAGTGTAGTTGTGCTACCCACCTCATGTAACTTAGTGTAGTTGTGGTACCCACCTCATGTAACTTAGTGTAGTTGTGCTACCCACCTCATGTAACTTAGTGTAGTTGTGGTACCCACCTCATGTAACTTAGTGTAGTTGTGCTACCCACCTCATGTGACTTAGTGTAGTTGTGCTACCCACCTCATGTAACTTAGTGTAGTTGTGGTACCCACCTCATGTAACTTAGTGTAGTTGTGGTACCCACCTCATGTAACTTAGTGTAGTTGTGGTACCCACCTCATGTAACTTAGTGTAGTTGTGGTACCCACCTCATGTAACTTAGTGTAGTTGTGGTACCCACCTCATGTAACTTAGTGTAGTTGTGGTACCCACCTCATGTGACTTAGTGTAGTTGTGCTACCCACCTCATGTGACTTAGTGTAGTTGTGCTACCCACCTCATGTGACTTAGTGTAGTTGTGCTACCCACCTCATGTAACTTAGTGTAGTTGTGCTACCCACCTCATGTAACTTAGTGTAGTTGTGCTACCCACCTCATGTAACTTAGTGTAGTTGTGGTACCCACCTCATGTAACTTAGTGTAGTTGTGCTACCCACCTCATGTAACTTAGTGTAGTTGTGCTACCCACCTCATGTAACTTAGTGTAGTTGTGCTACCCACCTCATGTAACTTAGTGTAGTTGTGGTACCCACCTCATGTGACTTAGTGTAGTTGTGCTACCCACCTCATGTGACTTAGTGTAGTTGTGCTACCCACCTCATGTGACTTAGTGTAGTTGTGCTACCCACCTCATGTAACTTAGTGTAGTTGTGCTACCCACCTCATGTGACTTAGTGTAGTTGTGGTACCCACCTCATGTAACTTAGTGTAGTTGTGGTACCCACCTCATGTAACTTAGTGTAGTTGTGGTACCCACCTCATGTGACTTAGTGTAGTTGTGGTACCCACCTCATGTAACTTAGTGTAGTTGTGGTACCCACCTCATGTAACTTAGTGTAGTTGTGCTACCCACCTCATGTAACTTAGTGTAGTTGTGGTACCCACCTCATGTAACTTAGTGTAGTTGTGCTACCCACCTCATGTAACTTAGTGTAGTTGTGGTACCCACCTCATGTAACTTAGTGTAGTTGTGGTACCCACCTCATGTAACTTAGTGTAGTTGTGGTACCCACCTCATGTGACTTAGAGTAGTTGTGGTACCCACCTCATGTAACTTAGTGTAGTTGTGGTACACACCTCATGTAACTTAGTGTAGTTGTGCTACACACCTCATGTAACTTAGTGTAGTTGTGGTACCCACCTCATGTGACTTAGAGTAGTTGTGCTACCCACCTCATGTAACTTAGTGTAGTTGTGGTACCCACCTCATGTAACTTAGTGTAGTTGTGGTACCCACCTCATGTAACTTAGTGTAGTTGTGCTACCCACCTCATGTAACTTTGTGTAGTTGTGGTACCCACCTCATGTAACTTAGTGTAGTTGTGCTACCCACCTCATGTGACTTAGTGTAGTTGTGGTACCCACCTCATGTAACTTAGTGTAGTTGTGCTACCCACCTCATGTAACTTAGTGTAGTTGTGCTACCCACCTCATGTAACTTAGTGTAGTTGTGGTACCCACCTCATGTGACTTAGTGTAGTTGTGGTACCCACCTCATGTAACTTAGTGTAGTTGTGCTACCCACCTCATGTGACTTAGTGTAGTTGTGGTACCCACCTCATGTAACTTAGTGTAGTTGTGCTACCCACCTCATGTAACTTAGTGTAGTTGTGGTACCCACCTCATGTAACTTAGTGTAGTTGTGGTACCCACCTCATGTAACTTAGTGTAGTTGTGGTACCCACCTCATGTAACTTAGTGTAGTTGTGGTACCCACCTCATGTAACTTAGTGTAGTTGTGGTACCCACCTCATGTAACTTAGTGTAGTTGTGCTACCCACCTCATGTAACTTAGTGTAGTTGTGCTACCCACCTCATGTAACTTAGTGTAGTTGTGCTACCCACCTCATGTAACTTAGTGTAGTTGTGGTACCCACCTCATGTAACTTAGTGTAGTTGTGGTACCCACCTCATGTAACTTAGTGTAGTTGTGCTACCCACCTCATGTGACTTAGTGTAGTTGTGGTACCCACCTCATGTAACTTAGTGTAGTTGTGGTACCCACCTCATGTAACTTAGTGTAGTTGTGGTACCCACCTCATGTAACTTAGTGTAGTTGTGCTACCCACCTCATGTAACTTAGTGTAGTTGTGGTACCCACCTCATGTAACTTAGTGTAGTTGTGGTACCCACCTCATGTAACTTAGTGTAGTTGTGGTACCCACCTCATGTAACTTAGTGTAGTTGTGGTACCCACCTCATGTAACTTAGTGTAGTTGTGCTACCCACCTCATGTAACTTAGTGTAGTTGTGCTACCCACCTCATGTAACTTAGTGTAGTTGTGCTACCCACCTCATGTAACTTAGTGTAGTTGTGGTACCCACCTCATGTAACTTAGTGTAGTTGTGGTACCCACCTCATGTAACTTAGTGTAGTTGTGGTACCCACCTCATGTAACTTAGTGTAGTTGTGCTACCCACCTCATGTAACTTAGTGTAGTTGTGGTACCCACCTCATGTAACTTAGTGTAGTTGTGGTACCCACCTCATGTAACTTAGTGTAGTTGTGGTACCCACCTCATGTAACTTAGTGTAGTTGTGGTACCCACCTCATGTAACTTAGTGTAGTTGTGCTACCCACCTCATGTAACTTAGTGTAGTTGTGCTACCCACCTCATGTAACTTAGTGTAGTTGTGCTACCCACCTCATGTAACTTAGTGTAGTTGTGGTACCCACCTCATGTAACTTAGTGTAGTTGTGCTACCCACCTCATGTAACTTAGTGTAGTTGTGCTACCCACCTCATGTAACTTAGTGTAGTTGTGCTACCCACCTCATGTAACTTAGTGTAGTTGTGCTACCCACCTCATGTAACTTAGTGTAGTTGTGGTACCCACCTCATGTAACTTAGTGTAGTTGTGCTACCCACCTCATGTAACTTAGTGTAGTTGTGCTACCCACCTCATGTAACTTAGTGTAGTTGTGGTACCCACCTCATGTAACTTAGTGTAGTTGTGGTACCCACCTCATGTAACTTAGTGTAGTTGTGGTACCCACCTCATGTAACTTAGTGTAGTTGTGCTACCCACCTCATGTAACTTAGTGTAGTTGTGGTACCCACCTCATGTAACTTAGTGTAGTTGTGGTACCCACCTCATGTGACTTAGTGTAGTTGTGGTACCCACCTCATGTAACTTAGTGTAGTTGTGCTACCCACCTCATGTAACTTAGTGTAGTTGTGGTACCCACCTCATGTAACTTAGTGTAGTTGTGGTACCCACCTCATGTAACTTAGTGTAGTTGTGGTACCCACCTCATGTGACTTAGAAGACTGAGCTACAAAGCCTCCGCCGTGGATGTGGATGATCAGACCTGCAGTTTTAGATTGAGTGGATGTGGGACTCTTGAGCTTGTTCATCTTTCGGAGTGTGTGCTGCATTAGAGAAAGAAAGGGTCACAGTGAGCTAGACTTGGCTGTCAACATGAGGTAAGGAAGCATATATTTGTCAACCAATGCCAACTGAGAGGTATGAAAACGTGTCAAAAGAGAGGTATGAAGACACATCAATGTCAGCAGAGAGATAATATGAAGGCACAATATCAAAAGAGAAGTATGAAAACACATTAATGTCAACAGAGAGGTATGAAGAAATTTCAATGTCAATAGAGAGGTATGAAGACACAATGTCAACAGAGAGCTATGAAGTCATGTCAATGTCAACAAAGAGGTATGAATGTATATTTCTTTCTTATAATCACTGTGTGTGACAAGTGTACCCACTGTGTACTCGTTGTACACGCTGTTCGTTGATGTGACAACCCCGATGTAAACAGCCTGTTTGCAGCGTCACTCGCGCCGCCCCATGTTTCTGTTGACCTTGTCCTCCTGACTGCTTGAATCAAGGCTGCTTCCCCTTGGTTAATACTTCACGCTGTCTCTTAGAATGGCTGATGCCAGCCTCACTCTAAGATGCTAGGCCCGTGTCTCGGTTCATATATCGCCATGTCAAGGATACTGCTGTACTGATTCTACAGACTCAACAACACGTAATAATACAATGCTCAGTCTTTATTGCACTCACAGTACATGCCTTCGATTTCTCGAGTGGACACATTGACACTGACTCCACAAATCTGAATTAGTGAGTCTATTATACACCATACACTGTAAATACTTTCGTACACGCTCCTGGTAAAATATATAAGTTCAGCTAATAACAAGACGCCCGCCTGAATTGAGTGGTGAGCTCACTGTGCCACCTATTAATGGACAGCTCTCTCTCTCTCACATTCCTTGTAATTTTAAAAGTTCAGTTAATGACACACACCTAGTTGACGTGAGTAATGAGCTCAATGTCTAACATATCAATGAAATGCTATTGCTCTCCCATTCCTTGTAATTTTAAAAGTTCAGCTAATAACAACACACTTAGTTGACGTGAGTAGTGAGCTCAATGTCTAACATATCAATCAAACGCTCTGGATCTCACATTCCTTGTACTTACAAAAGTTCAGCTAATAACAACACAGTTGACGTGAGTAGTGAGCTCAATGTCTAACATATCAATCAAACGCTCTGGATCTCACATTTCTTGTAAACTGTAACAGTTCAGTTAAATACCAACACACTCGCCTGACAGAGTTGTTGTTGATGTCTCCCTCGTTGGGACTCACTGCTTCATTCACATTGGTTGCCTGCAGTTTCTCCGACAACTGTAGTCGTGGTGACACTGCTTGTATATTCGTGCACTTCCCCTTGTAGCTATTTCCCTGGACTGCCTACAGTAATATCTGCCGATTTGTTACACTTACTTCGGCCACATACTACTCACACTACTACACAAAATTTATGACTGGTCCCTGTGAAGACGGGAAGGCCAACTGGCCACCAACCTTCTCGAGCAAACTCTCTCAGTCTACTGTCTTGGACACTAACTGACAACTCACCAGTCACCTGCGCACTCTCTTAATTTCATTAGATTTTCCTACCTCACCTGACTGACTCGTGTTCACTGTCTCAATCTTCTCTACATCATTTTGTGATGATGTGAAGACATCAATGTCAACAGAGGTATGAAGGCATAACAATGTCCACAAAGCGGTATGAAGACATATCAATGTCAACAGAGAAGTATGAAGGCATAACAATGTCAACAGAGAGGTATGAAGGCATAACAATGTCCACAAAGCGGTATGAAGACATATCAATGTCAACAGAGAAGTATGAAGGCATAACAATGTCAACAGAGAGGTATGAAGGCATAACAATGTCAACAGAGAGGTATGAGGGCATAACAATGTCAACATAGAGGTATGAAGGCATAACAATGTCAACAGAGAGGTATGAAGACATATCAATGTCAACAGTGAGGTATGAGGGCATAGCAATGTCAACATAGAGGTATGAAGGCATAACAGTGTCAACTTTGAGGAATGAAGGCATAACAATGTCAACAGAGAGGTATGAAGAAATCAATGTCAACAGAGAGGTATAAAGGCATAACAATGTCAACAGAGAGGTATGAAGACATATCAATGTCAACAGAGAGGTATGAAGACATATCAATGTCAACAGTGAGGTATGAGGGCATAACAATGTCAACATAGAGGTATGAAGGCATAACAATGTCAACATAGAGGTATGAAGGCATAACAATGTCAACAGAGAGGTATGAAGACATCAATGTCAAAAGAGAGGTATGAAGACATAACAATGTCAACATAGAGGTATGAGGGCATAACAATGTCAACATAGAGGTATGAAGGCATAACAATGTCAACATAGAGGTATGAAGGCATAGCAATGTCAACAGAGAGGTATGAAGACATATCAATGTCAACAGTGAGGTATGAAGACATCAATGTCAACAGAGAGGTATAAAGACATATCACTGTCAACAGAGAGGTATGAGGGCATAACAATGTCAACATAGAGGTATGAAGGCATAACAATGTCAACAGAGAGGTATGAAGACATATCAATGTCAACAGTGAGGTATGAGGGCATAGCAATGTCAACATAGAGGTATGAAGGCATAACAGTGTCAACTTTGAGGAATGAAGGCATAACAATGTCAACAGAGAGGTATGAAGACATCAATGTCAACAGAGAGATATAAAGGCATAACAATGTCAACAGAGAGGTATGAAGACATATCAATGTCAACAGAGAGGTATGAAGACATCAATGTCAACAGTGAGGCATGAGGGCATAACAATGTCAACATAGAGGTATGAAGACATCAATGTCAACAGAGAGGTATAAAGACATATCACTGTCAACAGAGAGGTATATAGTGTAGTATCTCTATAACCACAAATTGTTGAACCATCTACTACTGCCCTATATAGTGTAGTATCTCTATAACCACAAATTGTTGAACCATCCACTACTGCCCTATATAGTGTAGTATCTCTATAACCACAAATTGTTGAACCATCTACTACTGCCCTATATAGTGTAGTATCTCTATAACCACAAATTGTTGAACCATCCACTACTGCCCTATATAGTGTAGTATCTCTATAACCACAAATTGTTGAACCATCTACTACTGCCCTATATAGTGTAGTATCTCTATAATCACAAATTGTTGAACCATCTACTACTGCCCTATATAGTGTAGTATCTCTATAACCACAAATTGTTGAACCATCTACTACTGCCCTATATAGTGTAGTATCTCTATAACCACAAATTGTTGAACCATCTACTACTGCCCTATATAGTGTGAAATGCAATATGGCGGCTGTGATGTTATTTTTCAAATTGAACTAGAAGAATCAACCAGCTCATCTCACCGACAACATACTGGCAATTATTTCAGTCTCATCATAGCTTCCCTCGGAGGTGACTGTTATTTGGTCAGGCTATAGTTTAATGATGATTATCCAAGAATCTTTGATTTTGCGGAGCAAGAGACAAACGGCCAAGACATGGCAGAAAGTCAGAAGGAATGGAAGAACACAACCTGAGCTCTTGAAGCGTCTGAAAATAGAGGTCGACCAAAAAATGATGCACTTTAAACTATGCACTAAGCAGGCTAAGGATGCCAAATGGGATGACTTCTGTAAAAAAAAGCGTGCTCAGAAAAATCGCTAGCCACATTCTGGCACCTTCATCAGAGCATGAATGTCACAACACGACACAGAAGCATTCCAGACTTTCAGAGCACAGGCCGGATATGGCACAAATCTGATGAGAGCAAAGGGAAGGCCCTGCTTGCCCGCTACATTGAGCAGACGGACCAAAGAAATGAGGCTGTAAGAATGAGGATACGGGGATCGCTGTCAAACACAACCGATACCATTCACACGACACTTAAAAGGTCACACAATACTGCTCCTGGTCCAGATGGTGTTCGGTACAATGACATAGGTGATTTAGCTGACGACAACTTGACAAAACTGGCCAATGAGTTTAATGCCAGTATTCGGAGTGGCCAGATTAAGGAGGAGTGGCTACACAGCTACTTACTACCGCTACCGAAGCCAAACAAGGACCATTCTTAGATCAATGCCTACAGAATATCACAATGCAGAACACTGCGCACAAGCTGCTGGAGAAAATAGTTGCCCGTGTCCTCACCTGTTACCTTGAACAGAAACGCATATTCCCACCCACACTTGGAGGTTATAGATATAACAAAGAGACATGGCTCAACGCGGCAGTCTTTGCCTATGACGCCTTCGAAGGCTTCCACAGACGAGAGGAGACATGTGCTGCTGCTATAGATCTGGAGGATGCATACTTCAGGGTACCATTTTAATTTCTCATGCATATTCTCCTCAAACTGGTGGTGCACCCCTTCCTCATTAGATGGATCACCGCTGCACTGTTTCAGAGGAAGGTGATACTTAGATGTGGAAGTTGGTCTTAGAAGTTGTGGAAGATGTCATCAAACAGGTCTGTGGGCTTACCAATATCAGCGTTGGTGAGGAGTAGATACCGGTGCCAACGTCATTCAAGGGGACTATCTCGTGTATTGTCACACTCGACAGGAAAAGTAGGGAACAGAACCCGGTCGTGGTTAATGAGGTCAACGGTCTCATCTGCGATAACACCGATGAGAAAGTAATCACGGATCTGTAATACGACACCAAAGAAGTGCTTGGGCATTTACAGCACGCTCGGCAGGCAGAATAGTCAAGGAAGACAGTGGTGCATACGTCATGACCACGAGTAGCATGACGATGGAGGTGATGGCAGTGACCAAGGCATTCAAATGGTTAGAGTCACAAGACTACATCCACGCATGTATACTGAGTGATTCGATGAGCATGATTAAAAAAGTGGAGGCTGGCTTTGTACGCATGCAATGGGTAGAGTCATTGCAGAAATCCAAAATATGTAAGGTCACCTTTGTCTATGTCCCTGGACATGCGGGAGTACGGGGAAATGAAAGAGCGGACAGGTTGGCTAGCGGCGCTGTCGTTGAGGAAGGGCAACCAATGGATCGGGCGGACATCATCAATGCCCTCCGAGATGTGGGAAGAGCACAGGACTCCGACAAACACAGATCCACATCACTTCTTCGGATGATAGAAATGGGAGTTAAGATGGGCACAGCCAGAAATGAGAAACTTAGTGGCCGTGTAAGAAGACTTATCAACCAACATAGAACTGGAGTCGTCAGTCGCTGGACACTGAGGGAATTGCTGAGGAGGGGATCTGAGCACCTATGGACATGTTCGGAGTGCAATGATGATGACCCGCAAATAACTCAATAACTTTGATTTGTAAAAATGAAGTCAGTCATCTTTGGAGGAGAGAAATGTGATGGTGATGGTCGAGTGGGGACGGTCACACGCACTGGCTGTCGTCGTGACTGAGACACGAACCTATCACGATTTGGAACAAACATTGACAGTCAGCAACATTGGATCTGACATCTTTTGTCACGTTTTTTGATTCTCAATAATGTGAGCAATAAATAAATCTCACATAGTCACTATCAGATGTCTCACCGTGTCACGGCGTGTGTGGTCTAGCTTGTCCCAAACAACAAATATGGAGGCAGATGGGGGTGAAGTAACAAGGGCAACAACTCACATCTAACAGGGGTTTACTGTTAGAGATTGGTTGATCCAAGTCACTGGTGATGATGTCATGGCTTCCGATCATCAGACCTCTACCCTCCCAGATGAAAGCAGGTGTCTGTATTGTGAGGAGTGCAGGATGAGCCAGACTGGGTGCTGCCCTATACATGACTTGCTAGGAGATGATGCTGACAGTACGGAGATGTCCTTCCTTCACAGGCAGCAGCAGTTGTGACAACTCAGATAGCAAAATCATCGATGACGATGATGGTGACGACAGAGTTGGTGAAGAGAGCACACCAGAAGAGATTGACCAGTCGGGTCTGTATGGTCAATGTGGTGATGACGATGATGGTGACGACAGAGTTGATGAAGAGAGCACACCAGAAGAGATTGACCAGTCGGGTCTGTATGGTCAATGTGGTGATGACGATGATGGTGACGACAGAGTTGATGAAGAGAGCACACCAGAAGAGATTGACCAGTCGGGTCTGTATGGTCAATGTGGTGATGACGATGATGGTGACGACAGAGTTGATGAAGAGAACACACCAGAAGAGATTGACCAGTCGGGTCTGTATGGTCAATGTGGTGATGACGATGATGGTGACGACAGAGTTGATGAAGAGAGCACACCAGAAGAGATTGACCAGTCGGGTCTGTATGGTCAATGTGGTGATGACGATGATGAACATTTGAAAGATGTTTCAGACATCCTGGCATGTATGCAGAACTACCTGGCCAGCTGTGCGATGTACAAGTGTGAAGTCTGTGATATTGAATGTTGCGATGATGACGAGCTTCACGAGCACCGGCTTTTACACAGGGGAGAGAAGCCATACAAGTGTGATATTTGTTGCGCTGGGTTCAACCGCTGCGGTGACCTCAATAAACATGTCAGAACCCACACGGGGGAGAAGCCGTACAAGTGTGAGGTTTGTGGGGTTGAGTTTGCTGAAAATGGCAACCTCCACAGACACAGAAGAATGCATACGAGAGAAAAACCTTTCAGATGTGACGTGACGATTGTGGTTTACAATTTGCTGAAAACTGTAACCTGCAACGGCATAGGAGAAAACATATGGGAGAGAAACCTTTCAGATGTGACGATTGTGGTTTACAATTTGCTGAAAACTGTAACCTGCAACGGCATAGGAGAAAACATACGGGAGAGAAACCGTATAAATGTGAATTATGCACGTCAGCTTTTGCTGAAAGTAATGATTTAAATAAACATAAAAGAATACATACGGGGGAAAAGCCATATAAATGTGATATTTGTAATATGTGGTTTAGGCGAACAAGTGATCTAAGAAAACATGTAAGAATTCACACTGGGATTAAGCCATATATATGTCATGTATGTGACGCTCATTTTGCAGACAATGAGAACTTACACAGACATCAGAAGAACCATACGGCAGACAAATCGTTCACGTGTCAGATCTGTGGTATATCTTTCCACGGAAAATGTGGTCTACACAAGCACAAGAAAACTCACATCGGAAAAAAGTATTATAAATGTGACATATGTGGTGGAAGATTCACCCAGAAGGGAGGTTTAAACAAGCACAAAAAGTTACATTTAGCCAAAGATGCAGTTCGGGTTTGATCTGAAAGAGGTTTCTAAGTTTTCTTCTCAATCGTATTTTGACAATGCTCGAAGTTGTTATTTTTGAAAATTAATTTGTGTGTTCTTTTGTTGGTATGTGCATGTCATGCCATATACCATCCCCCATTTGACAGATTAGAGTAGAGACTAGACTACTGATCTTTCCATCCTCATTTGCTTTTTAGAGTCGAGGGGAGATGCTGTT
The DNA here is from genome assembly GCA_032433765.1 of Megaustenia siamemsis. Taxonomy (NCBI): domain Eukaryota; kingdom Metazoa; phylum Mollusca; class Gastropoda; order Stylommatophora; family Ariophantidae; genus Megaustenia; species Megaustenia siamemsis. The sequence continues at coordinate 680,008 of JAVIAB010000126.1, forward strand.
TATGGTCTTTTGCTCTTTTCCTCTCCAGCTATTATGTTTTCTAATATTCCATCAACCCATCTTTTCCATGGTTGGCCCTTGGGTTTGGTGTAACATCTATTAAAGGCTCATTGTGTTTTAATCTTTCTGTCTTACGAAGTGACAAAACCAATTTATCTGTTGTTTCTTTATGTACTCTATGATGGGAATTACTTCTAGCTTTTCTCTCAGTTCTCCATTTCTGATCTTATCTTTCAGGCTGTTTCTTGTTATTTCATCTCAGTAGAGGTTATTTTTCTTATTGTTCTTGCATCTAGGGTCCAGGTCTGGCATTGGTAGCACAACGTTGGAATGAAGATTGTATTGTAGAGTTCAGATCTGGCATTGGTAGCACAACGTTGGAATGAAGAACAACCACTGAAAGGCACTACAACAGGTGAAGACATATTAGTGATACAACCACTGAAAAGCATCACAACAGGTGAAGACATTTTCTAAGCACTGGAGCTCACTGTTTACTGATTCTGGATTAAATTTGGACAGGCTTTATGGTTTGACAACAGACAGAGCACCATCTATGACAACAGAGCACCAGCTATGACAACAGACAGAGCACCATCTATGACAACAGAGCACCATCTATGACAACAGAGCACCATATATGACACAGCCTTAACATTTGAGTTGAAAATTTTTATTTTTGTATTTAACCTAATTTCTTTGGATTTCCATATGTTTCCCAGTGCTCCTCTTGCTTTTAATATCTTTATTTTGTTATAATTTTCTGTTCCTCCCTCTTTATCTATATTACTGCCTAGATATATGTAAGATTGTACATCTAATAGAGGTATTTCTCCTAGTTTTATTTGGTTATTGCCAACTGTATTAATTCTCATAATGTTGGTCTTATCTCTATTAATCTTCAGTCCTAGCTGTTGTGATCTCTCATACATTTTAAAAACATATGATGATCATCATTTTCAAGAGGACATGAACTTCCATGGTTTATGGTGGATAGGCAGCGGGAACAATTGAAGGCTATGCATAAAAAGTGTTCCTTGTTGCAGTTTCCTCATATTCCAAGTCCGGCTTGTTGCAGGAGCTACTGAGTTAAGTGCTCTGTGCACACCGTGAGCTGTGTGTCTCATCCATTTTGATCATGTTTCGATATTCCAATTATTTACGATGAATGATGATATCGTATGACAGGGAACAGTTGGCTGTGTTCACTTTCTGTGCGGTTTCACCTTATGTCTTTTGGCGTGTGCTGAGACTACTACGATGGGGACTACAGTTACCTTTCTTTGTTTGGGAGATGAGATATTAATTCGGATGATTGCGCTGGCATGGGCGGTTGAGCAATTATGGATTTTAATTCGTTTGTAGTGATACTGGGGCCTTACATAACCAAATAGCGTAGTATCTCTAAAACCACAAATTGTTGAACCATCTACTACTGACCTATATAGTGTAGTATCTCTATAATCACAAATTGTTGAACCATCCACTACTGCCCTATATAGTGTAGTATCTCTATAACCACAAATTGTTGAACCATCTACTACTGCCCTATATAGTGTAGTATCTCTATAACCACAAATTGTTGAACCATCTACTACTGCCCTATATAGTGTAGTATCTCTATAACCACAAATTGTTGAACCATCTACTACTGACCTATATAGTGTAGTATCTCTATAACCACAAATTGTTGAACCATCTACTACTGCCCTATATAGTGTAGTATCTCTATAACCACAAATTGTTGAACCATCTACTACTGACCTATATAGTGTAGTATCTCTATAACCACAAATTGTTGAACCATCTACTACTGACCTATATAGTGTAGTATCTCTATAACCACAAATTGAACCATCTACTACTGCTAATCAAAACTTATACATGGCCTTCATTGACCAGGAAAAAGCATTTGACAGAGTAAACAGAGAACAACTGTGGGAGATACTAACAACATACGGAGTAAGCCAACATCTAACCAACATTATTAAAAGCCTCTACGTCAACAGCAACTGCAGGGTCAGAACAGCAGCAGGCTACACATGTAGACGGGGAGAGGTGAGGAGAGTAAAGAAGAGAGGAAGAGAGTAAAGGAGAGAATAAAAGATTAAAAGAACAATTTAAAAGTGAGAGAGCAGAAGCGAGGCGGAAGATGCAGGTCAAGGGCAGAAAAGGAAAAAAAATAGATAAAGATGTAGTCACAGTAATAATAAGGAGGATAGGAGAAGAAGAGGCGTCTGTGTCTAGGGAGAAAGACACAGAAAATGTAGAGGCGGGATTATCAATCCAGGAACGCACTACAGAGGCGTTATATGCAATTAGCAATAACGTGAATTGTGGAATGCAATATTGAGACATTGCTGAGGGCAATGGTAGGAGAAATTAGGAGAAATAAGAAGCATTGCTGAGGGCAATGTTAAGAGAAATAGTACTAGAAATAACACTCATGGTGTTGAGACATGCTTTGTCAATGCTCGCTGTGTTTTATTGTCTCGTCCTGACGAAGAACGGGCCTGGGGTTGTCCTAAACCACAGATTTAACAGCGCGAAGTACGTCTAACGATCAACAGGCAGTTCAAGTAGTCCTGGCCAGTGCAAACGACTGATGTCCAAGGGGCTGGTAGAGTCTAGTAAGGGACTCAGATCTCCACGAACTTCTGTCGACATCTGCAGAGGAAAGTCGGGAGAGAGTCAGACCGCCATTAGCGGTGTGATGTGTTCTAAAGGTCAAGCAGAGGGATGGCTCAGAGTTCAACGAGCTGTCTATGTACATCTTCTGTGTAAGATGTGTACTGGCAAGGCTTTCCAGCAGTGAAGCGGAGAACCAGTCGAGGCAACACAGGCGGAGAAAGGCCGACCTCAATCAAGTGTAGTGTTACATGTGGTGTGTATGACGTTGCAGTGTGCACACAGTCTAAGACAGGCTTAAAGTAAAGAGTCCGTACAATTGGGCTATAAAACGGCTACAGACTCAAAGAACCTGAGATCGAGAAGGAGCGCACAATCGTAAAAGTAGCAGAAGTAGAGGTGTTTAGCTGTTGTAGATAGTAGATTGACAGACGGATAGACTAGTGATAGGGCGTGGGCCGACAGTGGGGCCGGTCCACATGTAGTTAGTAATACCACGCAAATAAGTGGATTTTAAGAGATGAGTGCTACTGCCAAATAAGAGGAAAACATGACGTGTGCATACTGTGTGTGTAAGTGCAAACCATCATGTGTAAACAGAGTCCATGATGAAGATAATAAAGACCAGACTACTGTGACATAATTGCCTTTGTTTGTATTACCCAGTTGTTAATATCTAGCCTTGCGACGCCCTGTCGGGCACGAATCTGGAGCTTTAAGCAGTTGTTGCGGTAAACACAACGGGAGTTAGTTATCACAACACAAACCTGAAGTACAAGGGGAAAGACAAGGTCACGGCTAAGATCGGTGTCCAGTGAGCCTGAACGCGTGTTGGCCGGAAGATAAACACGAAGGCTACATTCCACAACAGGTCACACCGACCAGTAGGTGAAGGCTGGACGAGTAAGACTAGCTAAGTGATATCAGCTGACGATCGGCAAATGTCAACACCAACAACAATAGATGGTAGATGACAAAGAACAACACGAAAAAGGGTCGTTAACGTCTTCCGATTACACACAGACCATTTCGAAGTTATATCAGGCGTAAGACAGGGGTGCGTACTATCCCCCCTACTGTTTATTACATACATGGACCATATATGTAAGCTAGCCAACCCATCAGAGACAGAGGAGATCAACGAGCTTCTATTTGCACACGATCAGGCACTAATACATGAAACAATAGAAGACCTACAAGAACACTTAAACAAACTCAACATCTCAGGCACAAAATGCAACATGAAAATCAACATCAACAAAAGAGAAGTCATGAATGTTGCCAAAAATTAACAGAACAGAACATAACTATAGAAGGCAGACAACTAAAACAAGTAGAGGAATTCAAATACCTAGGAAGTCTAAGGACAAACAATAATTCTCAAACGGCAGAGATAGAATCAAGATGCAACAAAGCTTGTCAAATCATCGGACAGTTATCACCACTATTGTCCAACAAGGAAATAACTCTGGAGGCAAAACGAGCACTATACAATACAATCTTCATCCCTTCAACCTGGACCCTAGATGCAAGAACAATAAGAAAAATAACCTCTACTGAGAAGAAATGTGTTAGACGAATGACAGGAAACAGTCTGAGAGATAAGATCAGAAATGAAGAACTGAGCAAAAGCTAGGAATAGCCCCCGCCATAGAATATATAAGGAAACACAAGATAAAATGGTTTGGCCATGTGACAAGGCAGAAAGAACAAAACACAACACAACGAGCTTTCAGCAAACGTTGTGAGAACACCAGACCCAAGGGTCGACCACGAAAAAGATGGGTCGATGGAATATTAGAAGCACTAGGAAACATAACAGCAGCAGAGGCGAACAGAAGAGCAAAAGACCGCAAATTATATCTCCCCTCGACGCTGAAAGGCAAATGAGGAAGGAAAGAAGAAGAAGACTACTGCCCTACATAGTGTAGTATCTCTATAACCACAAATTTTTGAACCATCTACTACTGCCCTATATAGTGTAGTATCTCTATAACCACAAATTGTTGAACCATCTACTACTGCCCTATATAGTGTAGTATCTCTATAACCACAAATTGTTGAACCATCTACTACTGCCCTATATAGTCTAGTATCTCTATAACCACAAATTGTTGAACCAACTACTACTGCCCTATATAGTGTAGTATCTCTATAACCACAAATTGTTGAATCATCTACTACTGCCCTACATAGTGTAGTATCTCTATAACCACAAATTGTTGAATCATCTACTACTGCCCTATATAGTGTAGTATCTCTATAACCACAAATTGTTGAACCATCTACTACTGCCCTATGTAGTGTAGTATCTCTATAACCACAAATTGTTGAACCATCCACTACTGCCCTATATAGTCTAGTATCTCTATAACCACAAGTTGTTGAACCATCTACTACTGCCCTATATAGTGTAGTATCTCTATAACCACAAATTGTTGAACCATCTACTACTGCCCTATGTAGTGTAGTATCTCTATAACCACAAATTGTTGAACCATCTACTACTGCCCTATATAGTGTAGTATCTCTATAACCACAAATTGTTGAACCATCTACTACTGCCCTATATAGTGTAGTACATGTATCTCTATAACCATAAATTGTTGAACCATCTACTACTGCCCTATATAGTGTAGAATCATCAAAACCATTTCACACTGCTGTCTCAATTTCTAAACTGACACTAGAGGTTGAATTAACAACCGATTAATTTTCACGAGTACAGACCATGTGACTGACTCATCACAGTGCCATTCCTATCTCCACTATCACAAACACAAGTACAGACCATGTGACTGAATCATCATAGTGCCATTCCTATCTCCACTATCACAAACACAAGTACAGACCATGTGACTGACTCATCACAGTGCCATTCCTATCTCCACTATCACAAACACAAGTACAGACCATGTGACTGAATCATCATAGTGCCATTCCTATCTCCACTATCACAAACACAAGTACAGACCATGTGACTGACTCATCACAGTGCCATTCCTATCTCCACTATCACAAACACAAGTACAGACCATGTGACTGACTCATCATAGTGCCATTCCTATCTCCACTATCACAAACACAAGTACAGACCATGTGACTGACTCATCATAGTGCCATTTCTATCTCCACTATCACAAACACAAGTACAGACCATGTGACTGACTCATCACAGTGCCATTCCTATCTCCACTATCACAAACACAAGTACAGACCATGTGACTGACTCATCATAGTGCCATTTCTATCTCCACTATCACAAACACAAGTACAGACCATGTGACTGAATCATCACAGTGTCATTCCTATCTCCACTATCACAAACACAAGTACAGACCATGTGACTGACTCATCACAGTGTCATTCCTATCTCCACTATCACAAACACAAGTACAGACCATGTGACTGAATCATCATAGTGCCATTCCTATCTCCACTATCACAAACACAAGTACAGACCATGTGACTGACTCATCACAGTGCCATTCCTATCTCCACTATCATAAACACAAGTACAGACCATGTGATTGACTCATCACAGTGCCATTTCTATCTCCACTATCACAAACACAAGTACAGACCATGTGACTGACTCATCACAGTGTCATTCCTATATCCACTATCACAAACACAAGTACAGACCATGTGACTGAATCATCACAGTGCCATTTCTATCTCCACTATCACAAACACAAGTACAGACCATGTGACTGAATCATCACAGTGCCATTCCTATCTCCACTATCACAAACACAAGTACAGACCATGTGACTGAATCATCACAGTGCCATTCCTATCTCCACTATCACAAACACAAGTACAGACCATGTGACTGAATCATCACAGTGCCATTCCTATCTCCACTATCACAAACACAAGTACAGACCATGTGACTGAATCATCACAGTGCCATTCCTATCTCTATCACATTAATAATTATGGTACAGCAGATAAAAAAAACCCAATGTGTTGATAAAATCCCAAATGAACCTGGTCATCCCTTAGGTGTGCTGAGATGAGGCGGGTGTAGACATGACCTGGCCCTGTGTGGGCACATGGGGGAGTGATGAGCACAGTGTCACTGCTGCCTGTTAGGGGCAGCTCAAAGGCATCTGGTCCAAGAGTGATGACCTCGTTGACCTCCACTGCTGGACAAACAAAAGATGGAAGCTGCTGTGGACACAACAACAAATGATTGAATCCCCAAACATAAAGTCTCATACAACAATTGGTAGTTAGAAGTCTCATACAACAATTGGTACTTAGAAGTCTGATACAACATATGGAGTTATTGAGTTATTTGCGGGTCATCATCATTGCACTCCGAACATGCCCATAGGTGCTCAGATCCCCTCCTCAGCAATTCCCTCAGTGTCCAGCGACTGACGACTCCAGTTCTATGTTGGTTGATAAGTCTTCTTACACGGCCACTAAGTGTCACATTTCTGGCTGTGCCCAACTTAACTCCCATTTCCATCATCCGAAGAAGTGACGTGGATCTGTGTTTGTCGAAGTCCTGTGCTCTTCCCACATCTCGGAGGGCATTGATGATGTCCGCCCGATCCATTGGTTGCCCGTCCTCAACGACAGCGCAGCTAGCCAACCTGTCCACCCTTTCATTTCCCCGTACTCCCGCATGTCCAGGGACATAGACAAAGGTGACCTTACGTATTTTGGATTTCTGCAACAACTCTACCCATTGCATGCGTACAGAGCCTGCCTCCACTTTTTTTATCATGCTCATCAAATCACTCAGTATACATGCGTGGGTCTAGTCTTGTGACTCTAACCATTTGAATGCCTTGGTCACTGCCATCGCCTCCATTGTCATGCTACTCGTGGTCATGACGTATGCACCACTGTCTTCGTAGACTATTCTGCCTGCTGAGCGTGCTGTAAATGCCCATGCACTTCTTTGGTGTCGTCTTATAGATCCGTCTGTATAGATGACTGCATCTTTCTCATCGGTGTCATCGCAGATGAGACCGTTGACCTCAGCATTAACCACGACCGGGTTCTGTTCCCTACTTTTCCTGTCGAGTGTGACATTACACAAGAAAGTCCCCTTGAATGACGTAGGCACCGGTAGCCACTCCTCACCAATGCTGATATTGGTAACATCACAGACACCACAGACCTGTTTGATAACATCTTCTGCTCTGCCCACCCATGATTTGCCTTTGTTAGAAGTCTCATACAACATACGGTAGTTAGAAGTCTCATACAACATACGGTAGTTAGAAGTCTCATACAACATATGTTAGTTAGAAGTCTCATACAACATATGTTAGTTAGAAGTCTCATACAACATATGTTAGTTAGAAGTCTCATACAACATACGTTAGTTAGAAGTATCATACAACATACGGTAGTTAGAAGTCTCATACAACATACGGTAGTTAGAAGTCTTATACAACATACGTTAGTTAGAAGTCTCATACAACATATGTTAGTTAGAAGACTCATACAACATACGGTAGTTAGAAGTCTCATACAACATACGGTAGTTAGAAGTCTCATACAACATACGGTAGTTAGAAGTCTCATACAACATACGGTAGTTAGAAGTCTCATAAAACATACGGTAGTTAGAAGTCTCATACAACATACGGTAGTTAAAAGTCTCATACAACATACGGTAGTTAGAAGTCTCATACAACATACGGTAGTTAGAAGTCTCATACAACATATGGTAGTTAGAAGTCTCATACAACAATTGGTAGTTAGAAGTCTCATACAACATACGGTAGTTAGAAGTCTCATACAACATATGGTAGTTAGAAGTCTCATACAACATACGGTAGTTAGAAGTCTCATACAACAATTGGTAGTTAGAAGTCTCATACAACAATTGGTAGTTAGAAGTTTCATACAACAATTGGTAGTTAGAAGTCTCATACAACATATGTTAGTTAGAAGTCTCATACAACATATGTTAGTTAGAAGTCTCATACAACATATGTTAGTTAGAAGTCTCATACAACATATGTTAGTTAGAAGTCTCATACAACATATGTTAGTTAGAAGTCTCATACAACATATGTTAGTTAGAAGTCTCATACAACATATGTTAGTTAGAAGTCTCATACAACATATGTTAGTTAGAAGTCTCATACAACATATGTTAGCTGGGAAATACAATAATGGAAGGAATGGTTCCTGTGTGATGTATCAAGAGCAGACCAAGAGGTTGATAGTTTCAAGACATCAAGGAGACCTTGAACTTGAGACCAGAAGAAGTGAGAGATCTGACTACAGATAGTTTCTTTCAGACAAGCTGTGGTGAATGTAAATCTGTGGGAGATCTGGCTAGAGACAGAGATTCTTTCAGACAAGCTGTGGTGAATGTAAATCTGTGGGAGATCTGGCTAGAGAAAGAGACTCTTTCAGACAAGCTGTGGTGAATGTAAATCTGTGGGAGATCTGGCTAGAGAAAGAGACTCTTTCAGACAAGCTGTGGTGAATGTAAATCTGTGGGAGATCTGGCTAGAGAAAGAGACTCTTTCAGACAAGCTGTGGTGAATGTAAATCTGTGGGAGATCTGGCTAGAGAAAGAGACTCTTTCAGACAAGCTGTGGTGAATGTAAATCTGTGGGAGATCTGGCTAGAGAAAGAGACTCTTTCAGACAAGCTGTGGTGAATGTAAATCTGTGGGAGATCTGGCTAGAGACAGAGACTCTTTCAGACAAGCTGTGGTGAATGTAAATCTGTGGGAGATCTGGCTAGAGACAGAGACTCTTTCAGACAAGCTGTGGTGAATGTAAATCTGTGGGAGATCTGGCTAGAGACAGAGATTCTTTCAGACAAGCTGTGGTGGATGTAAATCTGTGTGAGATCTGGCTAGAGACAGAGATTCTTTCAGACAAGCTGTGGTGAATGTAAATCTGTGGGAGATCTGGCTAGAGACAGAGACTCTTTCAGACAAGCTGTGGTGAATGTAAATCTGTGGGAGATCTGGCTAGAGAAAGAGACTCTTTCAGACAAGCTGTGGTGAATGTAAATCTGTGGGAGATCTGGCTAGAGACAGAGATTCTTTCAGACAAGCTGTGGTGAATGTAAATCTGTGGGAGATCTGGCTAGAGACAGAGATTCTTTCAGACAAGTTGTGGTGAATGTAAATCTGTGGGAGATCTGGCTAGAGACAGAGACTCTTTCAGACAAGCTGTGGTGAATGTAAATCTGTGGGAGATCTGGCTAGAGAAAGAGACTCTTTCAGACAAGCTGTGGTGAATGTAAATCTGTGGGAGATCTGGCTAGAGAAAGAGACTCTTTCAGACAAGCTGTGGTGAATGTAAATCTGTGGGAGATCTGGCTAGAGACAGAGATTCTCTCAGACAAGCTGTGGTGAATGTAAATCTGTGGGAGATCTGGCTAGAGACAGAGATTCTTTCAGACAAGCTGTGGTGAATGTAAATCTGTGGGAGATCTGGCTAGAGACAGAGATTCTTTCAGACAAGATGTGATGAATATAAGGTTCTGTGGGAGATCTGGTTAGAGACAGAGATTCTTTCAAACAAGCTGTGGTGAATGCAATATTATCCAAAGGACATGTGACCTGATGACAATGAAGTAAATGATGAATAAAAACAAACGCAAACAAAATAAATGTAAAAACACCTGAACTGACTGGTCAATGTTAAGGAGAAGCCTCTGAGCTGGAAAGTCAGGAGGAAGGAGAGTGTCCAGGAGTAGTGGTGAAACAGGGAATAGATGAGGGTGTATGAAACGGGTATGTAGCGGGGCAACAAGAGAAACAGAGCATTGAGGAGAGTTGAATGAAACAGACGATATTAGTAGAGAAATAATAAACATCTAGGGGAGACAAGCAGAAGTGGTCAGGTGTGAGTGAGTGAACTGTTTTGGGAAAAAGGCGAAATAAGCGTGAATGGGTGAGATGTTTTCAAGGGAAGTAGGGAGATGAGAATAGACGTAGATTTTAAAAGTCAGTGTGCATTTTGAGCCGGGTCCAGTGCGGACATCTAGAGAAATCCAGTTAGCTTACCGCGGACTAGAAAGGAGTTGTAAATAGATGAAAGTTAAGACAGATATAGGGCGACAGCCAATTAGTTTAGTTATTCTATTTCCAGGAGTTGTGATTGTTAATTACTAAATGTTGTGTTAGATAATGCAATATAGAATAAGTGTGATTGTCACTGTTAAGGTTAGGGTACCTTATCGGCAAAGAAACTGATTGTGAATCAGCGAAATTGAGACAGTAGAACATTGTTGGAAACTTGTTAAGTGTCCAGCGCTCGCCGACTTTGAGGAAGTCGTAGAGCAAGACTTATGAAGAATATAGACTCAGTGTGATTGTCACTGTTAAGGTTAGGGTTACCTTATCGGCAAAGAAACTGATCGTGAATCGGTGAAATTGACACAGTAGAACATTGTTGGAAACTTGTTAAGTGTCCAGCACTCGCCGACTTTGAGAAAGTCGTGGAGCAAGACTTATAAAGAATATAGAACAAGTGTGATTGTAGCTGTTAAGGTTAGCGTTACCTTCTCGGCATAGAAACTGATTGCAACTCAGTGCAATCGACACATTGTTGGATAATCTCGCCGACTTCGAGGAAGTCGTGGCGGGAAAGTTAGGAAGCTTATGACTAAGCTTCTACCATGAAGAGAGACTTTCATCGATCGTGTAGATCGTCCACATCATTGGGAAACTTCAAGTAAGGGTCCTCAGAGACTTGGGAGCTTATGACTAGCTTCTACGACACACAATTGAACTTGTTAGTCAAGTAGTTTACACAGAGTTGGGAACTCGACAAGAGAGTTCCACAGAGTTTGGGCTATATTAGCTGTCCATGAGGAGTGCACCTGAGGGTGGCACTAATGTTAATCAAGGGAGGGAATTTTCACTGTGAATATATGTACTGTTAATTTGTGAAATGTGTTTACGTGATCCGGACATGTGCCTTGTCAAATAAAGATGTTTTGTGTGTAGTCAGGACTTGTGTTGAGTCATTAAAACATCTTCAGTGTTACAACCATCTAGCGAGTGAACGAGCTGGGAGAAATCGCGGGGGAATTGATAAGTTACAACGTGAAGTACTACACTATAGATCATAACGGTCCAAGGAGAGGAGCAACAGAATGACGTGAAGTACGAGGCATCAATCATGGCGGTCCAAAAGACTGGCATGGTAGTTTGAGCCCGGGGCAGATCATAAGAGTGGCGAGCAACTCGTCATTCAGCAATCCGGCCATAAGCAGCATCACGAGCCCTCGCTCATCGTGCTAAAGCACCTCTGGTACTCGGGCTCGTGGTGAAGAGGAGTGATCTCAGTCTCAAGGGTGACGAGCGGTCAATCGATCGTCATTTCATCGGTCACAACATTGATTGTCAAGTGATTGTCGATAAAGATCAAGTGAGATTATTACAGTTGGTACAGTGATATTAGATCGAAAGGATAGACTGGGGTCTCTCAGTAGAGAAGTATTACATTGGTGGCTGATCAACGCTAGATCGGTTGCAACAAGACAACTGAAAGGCACAGAGAGAGAAAGAGAGAAAAATGTGTTTAAGTATTCTAAGGATCATCGAGGATGTGATTCAGTAATTAGTTAATTAAAATTGATTGAAAGATAATATGTGAATGGAAGAGTGATTAAAAAAAAAAGGAGACAAATTACTAACAAACGAGTGTAATAAAGAAGTATTGGAGTCATGTGTGTCGAACATTTTTGTAGATAGAATAGAGTAACGGATGAAGAATTAAAGGAAGGTGGTAGACTAGGAAAATGAGTAGGATTTAAATTGATAGACACACATGGCTAGAATACAGGAAAGAAAGAAATAAGTTGTGTGAGATAAGTCAAACAATTGAAGGAGTTTGACATGAGATGTAAGAGTATTGTGTAGAAGGCTGGAAATTTTTTTGTTGTTGTATGGTTGTCAAAGGTATATTGTTAATATGCCAATTGAGAAAACATCGACAAGGAAAGGGAAATAATTCAGAATGAATTTTTTGTGTGTATATTGTTGTTAAATGTATATTGTTAAGATGCCAATAGAAAAACCTCTACAAGAAAGGGAGAAATAATTAGCAAATAAGGTATTGTATAAAATGATGAATTTTTTTTTTTAAATGATTGTTGCCAAAGGTATATTATTAATATGGCAATAGAAAACCTCTACAAAGAAAGGAAATAATGAGCAAATGAGGTATTATGTAAAATGCTGAATTTTTTTTATGTTGTAAAGAGATATAATTGAACGTATCAATAGGAAGACTTATGCAAAGAGGGAAAAGGTAATTAACAAATGGGGAGTATATCTCAAGAAGGTTATAGGTGGCAAGCTAGGCAGGAGATGGGTGAGGTAGTAAAGAAAATTAAAACTAACAGTTGTAAAATAATAGTAGGGGAATTAAGGAGGGACGTTACTGAGGAACAGATTAGAGGGTATTTTAGTAAGTTTGGGGAGATAATGTTTTGTAGATATATAGAGAGACTAGACGATAAAAATAAGGCCATAATACTATTCAGAAATAGCGAAATAGTAAATAATATTATAAACCAAGAGCATAAAATAGCAAATAAGAAGATAGTAGTAGATGTGTTTAGACCCAGGGAAAGGAGACGGGAAGGTAAACGAAAGACAAGATCAGATTATTTAACCGACAGTAGAGGAAGAAGAGAGGGACTAGATAAGACTATAGATGGTATGTGCTCCAAATAAATAACAGAATTAGGGAACAGAATAATAAAGATGATAGGGACATGAAAAGATGTATTAGCATTCAAGTAGGCACAGACAATGACATACTTAGAGAGAAGGACAAAGAACAAAAGTTCACACAGACTGAAATAAAAGAATGTACAGATACGGCTACACAGATGGTGGAGAAAGGAACAAGAAATAGGAGGACAATGACAGACAGACAAACGAACACAAAAGATAGAGGAATCTTCTTCTTTCTTCTTCTTTTCTCTTTCACTGATACCTAAAAGGTGTCGTGATTTATATCATTTGTTGTTCTTGTGCTGCTCGAATTGTCTGAATTAGTGATTTTCCTTTGTTGTTACATGTCTCTGTCACTGCATCTATCCATCTTCTTCTGGGTCTTCCTCTTGGTCTTTTCCCATGCATTCTCGAGAAGAACACCCTTGATGGTGATTGGTGAGGATTCATTCTGACCAGGTGGCCGAACCATTTAAGTTGTTGTTGTTCTATATATTCTTGGCAGGTTTTGTTCCTACCATTTTTCTTATGGTTTCATTTGATATTCTATCTCTTCTTGTGTTGTTTGTTACTTTTCTCAAGCAACGCATCTCACATGTATTGATCTTTCTTAAATGGGATTTAGAAAGGGTCCATGTTTGACTTTCATAGCACAAAGTTGGTATGAAGATGCTATTTATCATTTGTTGTTTAGCTGGCATAGAAATGTTTGGATGTCTTAACAATGGTGAAAGCTGGTATGTGACAGCATTTGCTTTTTGTATTCTCATGTCAATTTCTCTGTCTAGTTTTCCATCTTCTGTGAACATTGCGCCTAAATACTTGAATTCCTCTACTTGTTTTATTTCTTTGTCTTTGATCTTGATGTTTAATGGGTGTCTCAATTTGCTTATTCTTATAGCCTCTGTTTTTGCTGTGTTAATTTTCATACTGTAGTTTGTGCAGCTTTTATCTAGAGATGTTAAATGCTGTTGTAGCAGGTTTTCATCCTCATATATTAGGCATTGGTCATCTGCGAAGAGTAGCTCATTGATGTTGGAGTTTTCTACCTCTATGTTATTATTTGATTTGTCCTTGTTGTTGGTTGTTTCCTGATTTATTTTGTCCATATATATGATGAAGAGGAGTGGTGAGAGGACACATCCTTGTCTTACTCCTGTTGTAACCTGAAACCTTTCTGACAGACCTTCCGATGTTCTGACGGCACTTTGACTGTTTTTATATAGTGCTATTATATTATCTAGTAGTTGTCCTGCTACCCCGTATGTTTCTAAAGTTTGCCAAAGTTTGTTCCTGTCCACACGGTCAAACAGAACGCTTGAATTTCTGTTTCTACGGGCATTGAAATTCACTTATAACTTAAATTTGACTCCCATCGAAAATTGTGTCGTGTTGCCAGCACAGTCACACACCGGAAGTGATAGAGGAATACAGGTAGATATTAATGAGAGGATAGAAACGGGGAAAGATAAAGAAAAAGTCAGTCAAACGCCAGATGGGAAGAAGGAAATAGTAAGTAGGAGGGTTGAAAGCAGTAGTGGCATAGAGGAAGATATAGTAAAAGGGGTAAGACAGAAACTGGATGGAACACAGGTAGATAGTATTAATGAGAACATATTATTAGTAAAAGATAAAGGGGACAAAGAAATCCAGGCACAAGATACTGGGGACAAAATGGTAGAAATATTAGAAAAAGTCTCTGCTAACATAGGGAGTAGGTTGCCAAGTGCAAGACATAGGGTGGATAGAACCCATAGAATAGAAGCTATAACAATGAGTACAACGAAGAGATCAACAGAATTAGAAAATACACAAGAGCCAGAAAGTAAGGGGGATCTGTGGAATCTAATTTCATCTGACAGGGAAAGACTAACAAGAAAACAAGACGAAAGAATGTTCAAAGATATATCTGATGTGGAAGAGAAGAGGCAACCGTATAATGATAGGAGTAGACAAAATAAGAAGGAAAATTATCACAGATATAAGAAAAATATAAACAAAGTAAGAGGGAGTCAAACGGATGATTATGGATATAGAAACAATGATATATACAGTGATCAAGATGATAGAATATGGAGGGATAAATACGAGGTGCAACCGGGCGTATATGATTTTACAAGGGATAGGACAAGGCATCAAAAGGGTGATAGGTATTAGTTAACATTATAATGATAGAAAGTAGAACAAAGAGAGCAGCGAAGGTTACCATAGAGGGAGTAAGGGATAAAGGGTTACGGTTAACATTATCAAGGAAAAAGAACATGAAATTGTCGCAGTTATTAGAAATAGCAGTTGAAGAAGAAGGGTTAGTAAGAGGATTTCAAGAACATAGTCAACAAAGAGAAAAAGGGGGGATAGAAAGACAAGACAGTCCGATGGAAGTAGACCATTTTAGGAGAAGGGAGGAGCAACGAGAAGGTAGACAAATAGTGAATAGCATACAAGAGAGAAGAACATGCTATAGATGTGGGGAGATAGGACATATAAGATATGAGTGTAAACAAGGAAGTATGAGACAAAGAAGAGGACAGGTAATAGAGGTAGGGGAGACAAGAAGATGTTATGGATGTGGCAAAGTAGGGCATTTAGTGGGTAGGTGTAGAGATAAAATAAGGTACGGGAGATATAATTAGCAAGAAGTGGTAAGGAATAAGAGTTTGGAAGTTATTAGAGATGTTTAAATAACTTGCGGAAGGTATAAGGCAGTGAAACAGGGAATAGATGAGGGTGTATGAAACGGGTATGTAGCGGGGCAACAAGAGAAACAGAGCATTGAGGAGAGTTGAATGAAACAGACGATAGTAGTAGAGAAATAATAAACATCTAGGGGAGACAAGCAGAAGTGGTCAGGTGTGAGTGAGTGAACTGTTTTGGGAAAAAGGCGAAATAAGCGTGAATGGGTGAGATGTTTTCAAGGGAAGTAGGGAGATGAGAATAGACGTAGATTTTAAAAGTCAGTGTGCATTTTGAGCCGGGTCCAGTGCGGACATCTAGAGAAATCCAGTTAGCTTACCGCGGACTAGAAAGGAGTTGTAAATAGATGAAAGTTAAGACAGATATAGGGCGACAGCCAATTAGTTTAGTTATTCTATTTCCAGGAGTTGTGATTGTTAATTACTAAATGTTGTGTTAGATAATGCAATATAGAATAAGTGTGATTGTCACTGTTAAGGTTAGGGTACCTTATCGGCAAAGAAACTGATTGTGAATCAGCGAAATTGAGACAGTAGAACATTGTTGGAAACTTGTTAAGTGTCTAGCGCTCGCCGACTTTGAGGAAGTCGTAGAGCAAGACTTATGAAGAATATAGACTCAGTGTGATTGTCACTGTTAAGGTTAGGGTTACCTTATCGGCAAAGAAACTGATCGTGAATCGGTGAAATTGACACAGTAGAACATTGTTGGAAACTTGTTAAGTGTCCAGCGCTCGCCGACTTTGAGAAAGTCGTGGAGCAAGACTTATAAAGAATATAGAACAAGTGTGATTGTAGCTGTTAAGATTAGCATTACCTTCTCGGCATAGAAACTGATTGCAACTCAGTGCAATCAACACGTTGTTGGATAATCTCGCTGACTTCGAGGAAGTCGTGGCGGAAAAGTTTAGGAAGCTTATGACTAAGCTTCTACCATGAAGAGAGACTTTCATCGATCGTGTAGATCGTCCACATCATTGGGAAACTTCAAGTAAGGGTCCTCAGAGACTTGGGAGCTTATGACTAGCTTCTATGACACACAACTGAACTTGTTAGTCAAGTAGTTTACACAGAGTTGGGAACTCGACAAGAGAGTTCCACAGAGTTTGGGCTATATTAGCCGTCCATGAGGAGTGCACCTGAGGGTGGCACTAATGTTAATCAAGGGAGGGAATTTTCACTGTGAATATATGTACTGTTAATTTGTGAAATGTGTTTACGTGATCCGGACATGTGCCTTGTCAAATAAAGATGTTTTGTGTGTAGTCAGGACTTGTGTTGAGTCATTAAAACATCTTCAGTGTTACAACCATCTAGCGAGTGAACGAGCTGGGAGAAATCGCGGGGGAATTGATAAGTTACAACGTGAAGTACTACACTATAGATCATAACGGTCCAAGGAGAGTCGCAACAGAATGACGTGAAGTACGAGGCATCAATCATGGCGGTCCAAAAGACTGGCATGGTAGTTTGAGCCCGGGGCAGATCATAAGAGTGGCGAGCAACTCGTCATTCAGCAATCCGGCCATAAGCAGCATCACGAGCCCTCGCTCATTGTGCTAAAGCACCTCTGGTACTCGGGCTCGTGGTGAAGAGGAGTGATCTCAGTCTCAAGGGTGACGAGCGGTCAATCGATCGTCATTTCATCGGTCACAACATTGATTGTCAAGTGATTGTCGATAAAGATCAAGGGAGATTATTACTGGTCTCTCTCTCAAGAAATATTACGTCATTCTCTCGAGCTCTCTCGTTAAAGTATTATTACAGTGGGACATCACTATCCAGTAGAACTAGCAATAGTGGGACATCACTATCCATTAGAACTAGCAATAGTGGACATCACTATTCATTAGAACCAGCAACAATTGACATCACCATCCATTAGAAGCAGCAACAATTGACATCCCCATCCATTAGAACCAGCAACAATTGACATCACCATCCATTAGAACCAGCAACAGTTGACATGACATCCCCATCCATTAGAACCAGCAACAGTTGACATCCCCATCCATTAGAACCAGCAACAGTTGACATCACCATCCATTAGAACCAGCAACAGTTGACATCACCATCCATTAGAACCAGCAACAGTTGACATCCCCATCCATTAGAACCAGCAACAGTTGACATGACATCCCCATCCATTAGAACCAGCAACAGTTGACATCCCCATCCATTAGAACCAGCAACAGTTGACATGACATCCCCATCCATTAGAACCAGCAACAGTTGACATGACATCCCCATCCATTAGAACCAGCAACAGTTGACATGACATCCCCATCCATTAGAACCAGCAACAGTTGACATGACATCCCCATCCATTAGAACCAGCAACAGTTGACATGATATCCCCATCCATTAGAACCAGCAACAATTGACATGACATCCCCATCCATTAGAACCAGCAACAGTTGACATGACATCCCCATCCATTAGAACCAGCAACAGTTGACATGACATCCCCATCCATTAGAACCAGCAACAGTTGACATCACCATCAATTAGAACCAGCAACAGTTGACATCACCATCCACTAGAACTAGCAACAATTGACATCCCCATCAATTAGAACCAGCAACAGACATGTAGGAAATGGAAGTGCATCTGTCGAGTTGCAACAACTACAGAAAATGCTACATTCCATGAATTCCCACATAAATGACCAGACAACAACATTTGTACTTGCTACATTCTATGAATGCCCACATTAATGACCTGACAATAACATTTGTACTTGCTACATTCTATGAATGCCCACATAAATGACCTGACAACATTTGTACTTGCTTCATTCCACGAATGCCCACATAAATGACCTGACAATAACATTTGTACTTGCTACATTCCACGAATGCCCACATAAATGACCTGACAACAACATTTGTACTTGCTACATTCCATGAATGCCCACATAAATGACCTGACAACAACATTTGTACTTGCTACATTCCATGAATGTCCACATAAATGACCTGACAACAACATTTGTACTTGCTACACTCCATGAATGCCCACATAAATGACCTGACAACAACATTTGTACTTGCTACATTCCATGAATGCCCACATAAATGACCTGACAACAACATTTGTACTTGCTACATTCCATGAATGCCCACATAAATGACCTGACAACAACATTTGTACTTGCTACACTCCATGAATGCCCACATAAATGACCTGACAACAACATTTGTACTTGCTACATTCCATGAATGTCCACATAAATGACCTGTCAACAACATTTGTACTTGCTACACTCCATGAATGCCCACATAAATGACCTGACAACAACATTTGTACTTGCTACACTCCATGAATGCCCACATAAATGACCTGACAACAACATTTGTACTTGCTACATTCTATGAATACCCACATAAATGACCTGACAACAACATTTGTACTTGCTACATTCTATGAATACCCACATAAATGACCTGACAACAACATTTGTACTTGCTACATTCCATGAATGTCCACATAAATGACCTGACAACAACATTTGTACTTGCTACACTCCATGAATGCCCACATAAATGACCTGACAACAACATTTGTACTTGCTACACTCCATGAATGCCCACATAAATGACCTGACAACAACATTTGTACTTGCTACACTCCATGAATGCCCACATAAATGACCTGACAACAACATTTGTACTTGCTACATTCCATGAATGCCCACATAAATGACCTGACAACAACATTTGTACTTGCTACATTCCATGAATGCCCACATAAATGACCTGACAACAACATTTGTACTTGCTACACTCCATGAATGCCCACATAAATGACCTGACAACAACATTTGTACTTGCTACACTCCATGAATGCCCACATAAATGACCTGACAACAACATTTGTACTTGCTACATTCTATCAATGCCCACATAAATGACCTGACAACAACATTTGTACTTGCTACACTCCATGAATGCCCACATAAATGACCTGACAACAACATTTGTACTTGCTACACTCCATGAATGCCCACATAAATGACCTGACAACAACATTTGTACTTGCTACACTCCATGAATGCCCACATAAATGACCTGACAACAACATTTGTACTTGCTACATTCTATCAATGCCCACATAAATGACCTGACAACAACATTTGTACTTGCTACACTCCATGAATGCCCACATAAATGACCTGACAACAACATTTGTACTTGCTACACTCCATGAATGCCCACATAAATGACCTGACAACAACATTTGTACTTGCTACATTCCATGAATGCCCACATAAATGACCTGACAACAACATTTGTACTTGCTACACTCCATGAATGCCCACATAAATGACCTGACAACAACATTTGTACTTGCTACACTCCATGAATGCCCACATAAATGACCTGACAACAACATTTGTACTTGCTACATTCTATCAATGCCCACATAAATGACCTGACAACAACATTTGTACTTGCTACACTCCATGAATGCCCACATAAATGACCTGACAACAACATTTGTACTTGCTACACTCCATGAATGCCCACATAAATGACCTGACAACAACATTTGTACTTGCTACACTCCATGAATGCCCACATAAATGACCTGACAACAACATTTGTACTTGCTACATTCTATCAATGCCCACATAAATGACCTGACAACAACATTTGTACTTGCTACACTCCATGAATGCCACATAAATGACCTGACAACAACATTTGTACTTGCTACACTCCATGAATGCCCACATAAATGACCTGACAACAACATTTGTACTTGCTACACTCCATGAATGTCCACATAAATGACCTGACAACAACATTTGTACTTGCTACACTCCATGAATGCCCACATAAATGACCTGACAACAACATTTGTACTTGCTACACTCCATGAATGCCCACATAAATGACCTGACAACAACATTTGTACTTGCTACATTCCATGAATGCCCACATAAATGACCTGACAACATATTTGTATTCCAATGTACCTTTTATATCAGCAATACTTGAACATACAATGGCTGTGATGTCTGATGGTAATCTCTTATAAGGTGAGGCTCACAGGAATGACCTAGTTTCCTTTGCGGGTCAAGAAAAGCCAGTTGTTTGAGGCCTCATATGAGAGGCTATGGAACAGTTCCTGGACTGTAACTAAGGTGACTTAATCAACACATTCAAGCAAAGATCTGAAGATCAATGCTCCCAAGTGTGTGGTCAACTTCTACATGCCATTCTTCAACTTGTCTATGGGCCACTGTGTGATCACTTTGACACATTCAAGCAAAGATCTGAAGATCAATGCTCCCAAGTGTGTGGTCAACTTCTACATGCCATTCTTCAACTTGTCTATGGGCCACTGTGTGATCACTTTGACACATTCAAGCAAAGATCTGAAGATCAATGCTCCCAAGTGTGTGGTCAACTTCTACATGCCATTCTTCAACTTGTCTATGGGCCACTGTGTGATCACTTTGACACATTCAAGCAATGGAAAATAATAGAACTACAGTTAAGTGATTCTCAAATGGGGTTCTGAAAAAAAAACAGAGGATATACCGATGCTCTACTCACCTTAAAACAGCCTACAGAAAAGATGATAGAACACAATCATAATGTGTACATAGTTTTCATTGACCAGGAAAAAGCATTCGACAGAGTAAACAGAGAACAACTGTGGGAGATACTAGCAACATACGGAGTAAGCCAACATCTAACCAACCTTATTAAAAGTCTCTACATCAACAGCAGCTGCAGGGTCAGAACAGCAGCAGGTTACACAGACCACTTCCAAGTTAGATCAAGTGTAAGACAGGGGCACGTATTATTCCCCCCTTACTGTTTATTACATACATGGACTATATATGCAAGTTAGCTAACCCATCAGAGACAGAGGAGATCAACGAGCTTTTATTTGCAGACAACCAGTCACTCATTATCATCATGTGCCATACTGGTTGGTGTAAGCGATCATGTCCTTCCACAATCTTCTATCTAGAGTGCATCGTTATCAGTTCTGTTGTTGACTGTTTTCTATGCCATGACACTAAGCTATTTAGTATTTTCTCTAGCACTGATCAAGCACTAATACATGGAAAAATAGAAAACCTACAAGAACACTTAAATAGACTCAACATGACAGGCACAAAATAAAACAAGATAATCAGCATCTACAAAATAGAAGTCATGAATATCGCAAAAGAGAAACAGAACATCGAGATAACTATCGACTGCAGACACATTAACAAATAGAGGAATTTAAATACTTAGGAAGCCTACTGACAAATGACAATTCACAGACAGCAGAGATAGACTCAAGATGCATCAAAGCTTATCAAATCATTGGACAGCTATCACCACTACTGTCCAACAAGGAAATAACTCTAGAGAGGCAAAACGAGCACTCTACAATACAATCTTCATCCAACGTTGTGCTACCAATGCTTTACCTGGACCCTAGATGCAAGAACAACAAAAAAACTAACTGCTACTGATCTGAAATGTGTCAGACGAATGACAGGAAACAGTCTGAGAGATAAGATCAGAAATGAAGAACTGAGAAAAAAACCTATGAATAGCCCCCACCATAGAATATATAAAGAAACAACAGATAAAATGGTTTGGCCACATGACAAGGCAGAAAGATCAAAACACAACACAATGAGCCTTTAATAAATGTTGCAAGAACACCAGACCCAAGGGCCGACCACAAAAAATATGGATAGGGGGAATATTAGAAGCACTAGGAAACATAACAGCAGCAGAGGCGAACAGAAGAGCAAAAGACCGCAAATTATATCTCCCCTCTACGCTGAAAGGCAGATGAGGAAGGAAAGAAGAGCAATGTGTTTGCCTCAAATTTTGCATGCAGTTTGGCAAATCAATTTAAACAAAGTTGTCCACAGTGAGTTGAGGAAAGGAAGAGGTGCAAGGATTGCTGTGAACATTCACATGGGGACTTCCGGTCAATATGGCGGATAGCAGGTGGAAACGGTTGAGGCGGGTGTCAGTGTTCCTTGTTGCAGTTTCCTCATATTCCAAGTCTGACTTGCTGCTGGAGCTACTGAGTTTAGTGCTCTGTGAATACCGTGGAGCTATGTTTTTCATATCACAATTGCTTACGATGAATGATATCATATGACGAAGGACAATTCAGCTGCATTCACCTTCGGTGCCGGTTGGCCGTATGTCTTTTGGTGTGTGCTGTAACTGCTATGATGGAGACTGCAGCTGTCTTTCTTTGTTTGGATCCTTCAATGAGATGAATTTTAATTATGATGATACCACTGGCATGAGCGGTTGAGCAAATATGGATTTTAATTATGATGATTCCACTGGCATGAGCGGTTGAGCAATTATGGATTTTAATTCGTTTGCAGTGATACCAGGGCCTTTGACTAACCATAACCATTCACAAGGGGACTTGTTGCTACATTTAAATCAGGTTACCTTGTAATTTTTCTCTATGTATGGTCCGGAAACTTAGTTACAGAAGCTCCTCCTAAGTCATCGGTGATTATGGTTTCAAGTCTAATAGTCAACAGTTGCCAACACTGGTTTAGACCTTGTTAGTCAAGAGTTGCCAACACTGGTTTAGACCTTATAGTCAAGAGTTGCCACTACTGGTTTAGACCTTATAGTCAAAAGTTGCCAACACTGGTTTAGACCTTATAGTCAAGAGTTGCCAACACTGGTTTAGACCTTATAGTCAAAAGTTGCCAACACTGGTTTAGACCTTATAGTCAAAAGTTGTCAACACTGGTTTAGACCTTATAGCTAAGAGTTGCCAACACTGGTTTAGACCTTGTTAGTCAAGAATTGCCAACACTGGTTTAGATCTTATAGTCAAGAATTGCCAACACTGGTTTAGATCTTATAGTCAAAAGTTGTCAACACTGGTTTAGACCTTATAGCTAAGAGTTGCCAACACTGGTTTAGACCTTGTAGTCAAGAATTGCCAACACTGGTTTAGATCTTATAGTCAAGAATTGCCAACACTGGTTTAGATCTTATAGTCAAAAATTGCCAACACTGGTTTAGATCTTATAGTCAAGAGTTGCCAACACTGGTTCAGATCTTATAGTCAAGAATTGCCAACAATAGTTTAGATCTTATAGTCAAGAGTTGCCAATACTGGTTAGATCTTATAGTCAAAAGTTGCCAATACTGGTATAGATCGTATAGTCAAGAATTGCCAACACTGGTTTAGATCTTATAGTCAAGAGTTGCCAATACTGGTTTATACCTTATAGTCAAGAGTTGCCAATACTGGTTTAGACTTGTTAGTCAAGAGTTGCCAACACTGGTTTAGAACTTATAGTCAAGAGTTGCCAATACTGGTTCAGACCTTATAGTCAGAGTTACCAACACTGGTTTTTAAACCTTATAGGCAGGAGTTGCCAACACTAGTTTCATGTCTTATAGTCAAGAGGTACCAACACTGGTTAAACCTTATAGTCAAGAGTTACCAACATGGTTAGATCTTATAGTCAAGAGTTACCAACAATAGTTTAGATCATATAGTCAAGAGTTACCAACAATAGTTTAGATCTTATAGTCAAGAGTTACCAACACTGGTTTAAACCTTATAGTCAAGAGTTGCAAACACTGGTTTCGATCTTATAGTCAAGAGTTACCAACAATAGTTTAGATCTTATAGTCAAGAGTTACCAACAATAGTTTAGACCTTATAGTCAAGAGTTACCAACAATAGTTTAGACCTTATAGTCAAGAGTTACCAACAATAGTTTAGATCTATAGTCAAGAGTTACCAACAATAGTTTAGATCTTATAGTCAAGAGTTACCAACAATAGTTTAGATCTATAGTCAAGAGTTGCCAACAATAGTTTAGATCTTATAGTCAAGAGTTGCCAACAATAGTTTAGATCTTATAGTCAAGAGTTGCCAACAATAGTTTAGATCTTATAGTCAAGAGTTGCCAACAATAGTTTAGATCTTATAGTCAAGAGTTGCCAACACTGTTTTAGACCTTATAGTCAAGAGTTGCCAACACTGGTTTAGATCTTATAGTCAAGAGTTGTCAACAATAGTTTAGATCTTATAGTCAAGAGTTGCCAACACTGTTTTAGACCTTATAGTCAAGAGTTGCCAACACTGGTTAGATCTTAAGTCAAGAGTTGCCAACAATAGTTTAGATCTTATAGTCAAGAGTTGCCACTACTGGTTTAGATCTTATAGTCAAGAGTTGCCAATGTTTTCTTCAGGCTAAGCTCAGCATCTCAACACAAATACATTTTTCTTGTTAAACATTTCTAGTTGAGATTTTACAATTCTCAGCAATTATTACAAATGAAACTGAGTTTACATCTAATGATAGAAGACTGTCCAATTTTGTAACAGGAGGCAATATAATCAGCTTTACTCACATGCATAAGTGTTGATTCTGAGAATCCCCAGAATGCTTTGCAAAATGTAATATCTGCAGTTCTTGTAACCTTGACCATCTAAATATAATCAACAGTGAAAGGTTCAGTCACAAAAATAATCAAATAAAGAGAGCAGTCACACACACAGATGATGATCTTATCTGTCCTCATACAAACAGATGATGATCTTATCTGTCCTCTCACAGCAGATGATAACCTTATCTGTCCTCACACAAACAGATGATGATCTTATCTATCCTCACACAAACAGATGATATTTTATCTGTCCTCACATAAACAGATGATGATCTTATTTGTCTCACACAAACAGATGAATACGTTATCTGTCCTCACACCCAAACAGATGATGATCTTATCTGCCCTCACACAAAACAGATGATGATCTTATCTGTCCTCACACAAACAGATGATGACCTTATCTGTCCTCACACAAGCAGATGATGACCTATCTGTCCTCACCAAACAGCCCTCTGCCAAACCATTTCTTACACTAACAGTAATCTCTTCCAAACCATTTCCTACACAAACAGTAATCTCTGCCAAACCATTTCCTACACTAACAGTAATCTCTTCCAAACCATTTCTTACACTAAACAGTAATCTCATCCAAACCATTTCTTACACTAACAGTAATCTCATCCAAACCATTCTTACACTAACAGTAATCTCATCCAAACCATTTCTTACACTAACAGTAATCTCATCCAAACCATTTCCTACACTAACAGTAATCTCATCCAAACCATTTCCTACACTAACAGTAATCTCTTCCAAACCATTTCTTACACTAACAGTAATCACATTTAAACCATTTCCTACACTAACAGTAATCTCATCCAAACCATTTCCTACACTAACAGTAATCTCATCCAAACCATTTCTACACTAACAGTAATCTCATCCAAACCATTTCTTACACTAACAGTAATCTCATCCAAACCATTTCTTACACTACAGTAATCTCTTCCAAACCATTTCTTACACTAACAGTAATCTCATCCAAAACCATTTTCTACACTAACAGTAATCTCATCCAAACCATTTCTTACACTAACAGTAATCTCTGCAAAACCATTTCTTTACACTAACAGTAATCTCATCCAAACCATTTCCTACACTAACAGTAATCTCATCCAAACCATTTCCTACACTAACAGTAATCTCTTCCAAACCATTTCTTACACTAACAGTAATCTCATCCAAACCATTTCCTACACTAACAGTAATCTCATCCAAACCATTTCTTACACAAACAGTAATCTCTGCCAAACCATTTCTTACACTAACAGTAATCTTTCCAAACCATTTCTTTACACTAACAGTAATCTCATCCAAACCATTTCTTACACTAACAGTAATCTCATCCAAAACCATTTCTTACACTAACAGTAATCTCATCCAAACCATTTCTTACACTAACAGTAATCTCATCCAAACCATTTCTTACACTAACAGTAATCTCTTCCAAACCATTTCTTACACTAACAGTAATCTCTTCCAAACCATTTCTTACACTAACAGTAATCTCTTCCAACCATTTCTTACACTAACAGTAATCTCATCCAAACCATTTCTTACACTAACAGTAATCTCATCCAAACCTTTCTTACACTAACAGTAATCTCATCCAAACCATTTCTTACACTAACAGTAATCGCATCCAAACCTTTCTTACACTAACAGTAATCTCATCCAAACCATTTCTTACACTAACAGTAATCGCATCCAAACCTTCTTACACTAACAGTAATCTCATCCAAACCATTTCTTACACTAACAGTAATCTCTGCCAAACCTTCACTTCTAGCAGTGACAGTAATATCTTCCAAGTCACACCTTGACTTCCACACTTAACAGACATCATCTATGATATCCCTGAGCCAATGTGTGATCTGCTTACCTGTTGTGCCCTCAGTTCTGGATCCAGAATGTACTTGCCACTGTTGAAGACAGAAGTTGCCACTTGCATAACTGAGAAGATTCCAGGTAGCCTTCAGAGTAGGAAGCCATGGCAATAGCCAACACTTGCAGGGGTCGCTGCATGGACTGACAGAACTGCAAAGTAAGATTTTCAAGTCAGCTGTGACGCAGATCTGTTAGCTGTATTGATGAGAGATGTGTCAGACATTGATACAGATCTGTTAGCTGTATTGATGAGGATATGTGCCAGACATGATACAGATCTGTTAGCTGTATTGATGAGGAGATGTGCCAGACATTGATACAGATCTGTTAGCTGTATTGAGGAGATGTGTTAAACATTGATAGAGATCTATCAGTTGTATTTGGGGGGGGGGGAAGGAAAGATAGTTTATACATTGATACAGTTCTGTCAATCTACTGAGAGGGAGATCTGCTTAATATTGATACAGATCTGTGAGCTGTACTGGGAGTGGAGATCTGCTTAATATTGATACAGATCTGTGGCTGTACTGGGAGTGAGATCTGCTTAATATTGATACAGATCTGTGAGCTGTACTGGGAGTGACATTGTTAACGTTATTGATGTAGGCATGTATGTAGAGTAAGAAAGAGTTGTGTAATATTAAATGAAGGGGAGAAGATAAATAAATTAGTGATTAATAATGGAAGAGTTTTCTCAGCTTGAGTGGTCATGGTCAAGGGCACACAATAGGTGGGTGATGGGGTCTTTAGAGATGAGCAAATAAGGAAAGCATGTTGCTCTGGGAAACCAAGCTCCTCGAGAGCCTTCAGACAAAAATACTCCAAGTAGTTGGCAAGCCTGGCAGGGTGAGAAGTGAACAACTGGGCCGTTGGCTAAGATCAACATTAGATGTGATGGAGGGTATTCATGGACCAAGGAGAAACTGTCACTTCTGTGTGACCAGAAAGTGTTGGACACATTAAGTGAGGTGTTATACTTAGTGTATATTAGAGTCATACTAATATATAGTATTGGATATAGAGTATATGATAGAATAATGTTTTAGTCATTATAGAGTATATGATAGAATAATGTTTTAGTCATTATAGAGTATATGATAGAATAATGTTTTAGTCATTATAGAGTATATGATAGAATAATGTTTTAGTCATTATAGAGTATATGATAGAATAATGTTTTAGTCATTATAGAGTATATGATAGAATAATGTTTTAGTCATTATAGAGTATATGATAGAATAATGTTTTGTCATTATAGAGTATATGATAGAATAATGTTTTAGTCATTATAGAGTATATGATAGAATAATGTTTTAGTCATTATAGAGTATATGATAGAATAATGTTTTTGTCATTATAGAGTATATGATAGAATAATGTTCTTAGTCATTATAGAGTATATGATAGAATAATGTTCTTAATCATTATAAAGTAAATGATAGAATAATGCTCTAAGTCACTGTTAAGTCACGTTGACACAAATGAGACCCTTCCTCTAACAAAAAGTTCTGTGTTTCTAACCTACACTCACAACTTTCTCCTGTCTTGTCAGCAAGCTGGTAGCAGGAGCAGGTAGTGGGGTGTAACGTATGCCCCTACAAGGTATGGTGACAGTTTAAAAAAAGGAACACAACAAAATACTGATGTTTCAGCCTACATGCGGCCTTCTTCAGAAACAAAAACAACACAAACAAACAGAATAAAGATAAACTCTACTACATCTAGGACGAGCAGCAGGAGAAATTAAAAAGCGATAAGAAATATGAAATGATGAAATGAAAGAGAGATGTGCTACATATCGGAGGATAAAAACAGATATGTGAAAATTAGTAAGCTCATATATATATATATATATAAAATTAAAGTGAGACTTAACTGACGCAAGATCCAAAAGCTCCCAGCGAGTAGATAACTGTGAGTCAAATGTGACGCAGGAAGGGAGGGGAAATCAGTCACGTGATTAGACGAGAAGTGGGACGAAATTACAAGGTGGTAGGATGAGGAGTGAGAGTTAGTCAAGCATGACACAGGTAATCACTAGAGATAGGGATGTGTATAGGATGGAGCGAAAACGAGCAAACAAAACCTGACATTACTCAGACAACATGGCGATAAGTGAGGCGTAATATGGGGGTAAAAGGAGGACTGGCGGTGCAAGGTGGTGGGGAGTTAGAGGATATGGTAAAGTAAAGTAGAACTGGAATATAAAGTGGTAGAATATGTATTGTAAGGATAATAAATGTAAGAGGAGAACAAGCAAACAATAGCAGTGCTGTTGTCATTATAAATATAAGTTGATAAAAAAGGGATCATGATTCTTGTGGAAGGGTGCCAGGATACTTACAGATATGTAATATAGACCTTGAATATTGGCTGGGGAGATCACGTCAGGGTGTGTGTGTGGTGTGTGGGGGGGCAAAACTAGAGCAGAGAAGGGAAGAGAGGAGAGGAGAAGGGGGGTATGGAAGGGAGATGGGAGTGACAGAAGGAAAGGGCAGGAGGTGGGGGAAGAGAGAGGGTAATAAATTACCAGTGAGAAAGGGATACATTGATGTCCTGTGGGGTGAGGCAACCATACAGGCGATCAGACAATTCTCTAAAATGAATTGGCTGCGGCTGTCAGAAGAACATGACAACAGACCAGTAACTAGGACATCTGCCTTACCCTGATTGCACTTAGAGTTGAATGCTATTGGGGTACCTGCAGCTCGAGTAATGTCATACTGATGTTTCTGGCACCTGTCTCAAAAATGGCATCCTGATTCGCCTATGTAGGTCATCTTACATCATTTACATATGATGACATAGATAATGTTACGTGACTTATAAAGTGAATCCTTCTCGATCTCAAAAAGACTATTAGAGAAGAGAACCATATCCACCTGGAGTATATGGTCACAAGTCTTACATTGATCGCATTTTCAACGTATCGTCCCCCAATGGCTATGGAGGGAGGCAGGAAGGTGGCTCCTGACAAGCATATCAAGGAGGCTGCGATCAAATATTAGTGACTGAGCAAATTTGTTAAAATAATAATTGCCCCCTAATAGCCCAGTGTTGATGACTTTCACTCTCACCGTCGCCGAGAGCACTAAATATGTTTCAACTTCGTAATGCAAATTATAACTAAACGGAAGCAGTCAAAAAAATTATGACTGTCACATCTACTTACTGCAATTATTAAATTGTATTGTTATATAAACAAACATAGATTCAAGATGCTAATATAAGAGATTAAATGTGGTGAATTAATAAGATATTAATGTCACTTTATGAGCACCAGCGCCCCAAGTACAAAAGCATAGATCTTCTCCAAATACACAAACTTGAAACAGTCAAAAAACATTTTTATTACTTTCACTTTTGCTCACAGAAATGATTCAACTTGACAGCTGTATACCAAAATCTACATTCCAAATGTTAATATGAGAGATTAAATGTCATGAATTAAGTGGATCATAATATAAAATATTTAGTCCTGGTGTAATTTTTCCAGTACCGGCACGATGTAGACAAACATTCTGGTCAGACTTCGCAGGAGAGAATTCCATATTGACATCGCAACTACATAAAACTAAGGTAGATGTTTTAAAGAGCAAATGTTGAGATGTGGTGTACAGGTTGTGGGATCTGTTAGACTGTGACACATATCTATCAAATAACAAAATCTACTGCAAGTCAGATCAGTTAGATCTCAATTCTATCATCTGTAATGAGAAATCTGAATGACTTTTGAAAGTAAATACTTCTTTTGTAAGTTTTTATCAGTGTCTTAATGTGTATGCACTTGTTATAAGTGTTCTCATGTTAACAATGTGTCTCCACAGATTCTTATAATTGTTCTCATGTTAACAATGTCTCCACTGGTTCTTATAAGTGTTCTCATGTTAATGTGTCTCTCACATGTTCTTATAAGTGTTCTCATGTTAATGTGTCTCCCCAGGTTCTTATAAGTGTTCTCATGTTAACAATGTCTCCACAGGTTCTTATAAGTGTTCTCATGTTAATGTGTCTCCCACAGGTTCTTATAAGTGTTCTCATGTTAACAATGTCTCCACAGGTGCTTATAAGTGTTCTCATGTTAATGTGTCTCCCACAGGTTCTTATAAGTATTCTCATGTTGACAATGTCTCCACAGGTTCTTATAAGTGTTCTCATGTTAACAATGTCTCCACAGGTTCTTATAAGTGTTCTCATGTTAACAATGTCTCCACAGTTCTTATAAGTGTTCTCATGTTAACAATGTCTCCACAGGTTCTTATAAGTGTTCTCATGTTAACAATGTCTCCACAGGTTCTTATAAGTGTTCTCATGTTAACAATGTGTCTCCCACAGGTTCTTATAAGTGTTCTCATGTTAACAATGTCTCCCACAGGTTCTTATAAGTGTTCTCATGTTAACTGTCTCCACAGGTTCTTATAAGTGTTCTCATATTAACAATGTCTCCCACAGGTTCTTATAAGTGTTCTCATGTTAACTATGTCTCCACATGTTCTTATAAGTGTTCTCATGTTAATGTGTCTCCACATGTTCTTATAAGTGTTCTCGTGTAATGTGTCTCCCACATGTTCTTATAAGTGTTCTCATGTTAACAATGTCTCCACATGTTCTTATAAGTGTTCTCATGTTAATGTGTCTCTCACATGTTCTTATAAGTGTTCTCATTGTTAATGTGTCTCCCACAGGTTCTTATAAGTGTTCTCATTGTTAATGTGTTTCCCACATGTTCTTATAAGTGTTCTCATGTTAATGTGTCTCCCACATGTTCTTATAAGTGTTCTCATTGTTAATGTGTCTCCACATGTTCTTATAAGTGTTCTCATGTTAATGTGTCTCCCACATGTTCTTATAAGTGTTCTCATGTTAATGTGTCTCTCACATGTTCTTATAAGTGTTCTCATTGTTAATGTGTCTCCACATGTTCTTATAAGTGTTCTCATTGTTAATGTGTCTCCCACATGTTCTTATAAGTGTTATCATGTTAATGTGTCTCCCACAGGTTCTTATAAGTGTTCTCATGTTAACAATGTCCCCACAGGTTCTTATAAGTGTTCTCATGTTAACATGTCTCCCACAGGTTCTTATAAGTGTTCTCATGTTAATGTGTCTCTCACATGTTCTTATAAGTGTTCTCATTGTTAATGTGTCTCTCACATGTTCTTATAAGTGTTCTCATGTTAATGTGTCTCTCACATGTTCTTATAAGTGTTCTCATGTTAATGTGTCTCCCACATGTTCTTATAAGTGTTCTCATTGTTAATGTGTCTCCCACAGGTTCTTATAAGTGTTCTCATTGTTAATGTGTTTCCCACATGTTCTTATAAGTGTTCTCATGTTAATGTGTCTCCCACATGTTCTTATAAGTGTTCTCATTGTTAATGTGTCTCCCACATGTTCTTATAAGTGTTCTCATGTTAATGTGTCTCCCACATGTTCTTATAAGTGTTCTCATGTTAATGTGTCTCTCACATGTTCTTATAAGTGTTCTCATTGTTAATGTGTCTCCCACATGTTCTTATAAGTGTTCTCATTGTTAATGTGTCTCCACATGTTCTTATAATTGTTATCATTGTTAATGTGTCTCCCACAGGTTCTTATAAGTGTTCTCATGTTAACAATGTCTCCACATGTTCTTATAAGTGTTCTCATGTTAATGTGTCTCTCACATGTTCTTATAAGTGTTCTCATGTAATGTGTCTCCCACATGTTCTTATAAGTGTTCTCATTGTTAATGTGTCTCCCACAGGTTCTTATAAGTGTTCTCATTGTTAATGTGTCTCCCACATGTTCTTATAAGTGTTCTCATTGTTAATGTGTCTCCCACATGTTCTTATAAGTGTTCTCATTGTTAATGTGTCTCCCACATGTTCTTATAAGTGTTCTCATGTTAACTATGTCTCCACAGGTTCTTATAAGTGTTCTCATTGTTAATGTGTCTCCCACATGTTCTTATAAGTGTTCTCATTGTTAATGTGTCTCCCACATGTTCTTATAAGTGTTCTCATGTAACTATGTCTCCACATGTTCTTATAAGTGTTCTCATGTTAATGTGTCTCTCACATGTTCTTATAAGTGTTCTCATTGTTAATGTGTCTCCCACATGTTCTTATAAGTGTTCTCATGTTAACAAAGTGTCACCCACAGGTTCTTATAAGTGTTCTCATGTTAACAATGTCTCCCATAGGTTCTTATAAGTGTTCTCATGTTAACTATGTCTCCATAGTTCTTATAAGTGTTCTCATGTTAACAATGTCTCCCACAGGTTCTTATAAGTGTTCTCATGTTAACAATGTCTCCACATGTTCTTATAAGTGTTCTCATGTTAATGTGTCTCTCACATGTTCTTTTAAGTGTTCTCATGTTAATGTGTCTCCCACATGTTCTTATAAGTGTTCTCGCGTAATGTGTCTCCCACATGTTCTTATAAGTGCTCTCATTGTTAATGTGTCTCCCACAGGTTCTTATAAGTTTTCACATTGTTAATGTGTCTCCCACAGGTTCTTATAAGTGTTCTCATTGTTAATGTGTCTCCCACATGTTCTTATAAGTGTTCTCATGTTAATGTGTCTCCACATGTTCTTATAAGTGTTCTCATGTTAATGTGTCTCCCACATGTTCTTATAAGTGTTCTCATGTTAATGTGTCTCTCACATGTTCTTATAAGTGTTCTCATTGTTAATGTGTCTCCCACATGTTCTTATAAGTGTTCTCATTGTTAATGTGTCTCCCACATGTTCTTATAAGTGTTCTCATTGTTAATGTGTCTCCCACATGTTCTTATAAGTGTTCTCATGTTAATGTGTCTCCCACATGTTCTTATAAGTGTTCTCATGTTAACTATGTCTCCACAGGTTCTTATAAGTGTTCTCATTGTTAATGTGTCTCCCACATGTTCTTATAAGTGTTCTCATTGTTAATGTGTCTCCCACATGTTGTTATAAGTGTTCTCATGTTAATGTGTCTCCCACATGTTCTTATAAGTGTTCTCATGTTAATGTGTCTCCCACATGTTCTTATAAGTGTTCTCATGTTAACTATGTCTCCACAGTTCTTATAAGTGTTCTCATGTTAATGTGTCTCTCACATGTTCTTATAAGTGTTCTCATTGTTAATGTGTCTCCCACATGTTCTTATAAGTGTTCTCATGTTAACAACGTGTCACCCACAGGTTCTTATAAGTGTTCTCATGTAACAACGTGTCACCACAGGTTCTTATAAGTGTTCTCATGTTAACAATGTCTCCACAGGTTCTTATAAGTGTTTCATGTTAACTATGTCTCCACAGGTTCTTATAAGTGTTCTCATGTTAACAATGCCTCCACATGTTCTTATAAGTGTTCTCATGTTAATGTGTCTCTCACATGTTCTTATAAGTGTTCTCATGTTAATGTGTCTCCCACATGTTCTTATAAGTGTTCTCATGTTAACTATGTCTCCACAGGTCTTATAAGTGTTCTCATGCTAATGTGTCTCTCACATGTTCTTATAAGTGTTCTCATTGTTAATGTGTCTCCCACATGTTCTTATAAGTGTTCTCATGTTAACAATGTGTCACCACATGTTCATATAAGTGTTCTCATGTAATGTGTCTCCCACATGTTCTTATAAGTGTTCTCATGTTAACAATGTGTCACCCACATGTTCATATAAGTGTTCTCATGTTAATGTGTCTCCCACATGTTCTTATAAGTGTTCTCATGTTAACAATGTGTCACCCACATGTTCATATAAGTGTTCTCATGTAATGTGTCTCCCACATGTTCTTATAAGTGTTCTCATGTTAATGTGTCTCCCACATGTTCTTATAAGTGTTCTCATGTTAATGTGTCTCCACATGTCTTATAAGTGTTCTCATGTTAACTATGTCTCCACAGGTTCTTATAAGTGTTCTCATGTTAATGTGTCTCTCACATGTTCTTATAAGTGTTCTCATTGTTAATGTGTCTCCCACGTTCTTATAAGTGTCTCATGTTAACTATGTCTCCACAGGTTCTTATAAGTGTTCTCATGTTAATGTGTCTCTCACATGTCTTATAAGTGTTCTCATTGTTAATGTGTCCTCACATGTTCTTATAAGTGTTCTCATGTTAATGTGTCTCTCCACATGTTCTTATAAGTGTTCTCATGTTATGTGTCTCCCACATGTTCTTATAAGTGTTCTCATGTTAACTATGTCTCCACATGTTTTATAAGTGTTCTCATGTTAATGTGTCTCCACATGTTCTTATAAGTGTTCTCATTGTTAATGTGTCTCCACATGTTCTTATAAGTGTTCTCATGTTAACAACGTGTCACCCACAGGTTCTTATAAGTGTTCTCATGTTAACAATGTCTCCCACAGGTTCTTATAAGTGTTATCATGTTAACTATGTCTCCACAGGTTCTTATAAGTGTTCTCATGTTAACAATGTCTCCCACAGGTTCTTATAAGTGTTCTCATGTTAACAATGTCTCCACATGTTCTTATAAGTGTTCTCATGTTAATGTGTCTCCCACATGTTCTTATAAGTGTTCTCGTGTAATGTGTCTCCCACATGTTCTTATAAGTGTTCTCATTGTTAATGTGTCTCCACAGGTTCTTATAAGTGTTCTCATGTTAATGTGTCTCCCACAGGTTCTTATAAGTGTTCTCATGTTAATGTGTCTCCCACATGTTCTTATAAGTGTTCTCATGTTAATGTGTCTCCCACAGGTTCTTATAAGTGTTCTCATGTTAATGTGTCTCCCACAGGTTCTTATAAGTGTTCTCATGTTAATGTGTCTCCAACATGTTCTTATAAGTGTTCTCATTGTTAATGTGTCTCCCACAGGTTCTTATAAGTGTTCTCATGTTAATGTGTCTCCCACATGTTCTAAGTGTTCTCATGTTAATGTGTCTCCACATGTTCTTATAAGTGTTCTCATGTTAATGTGTCTCCCACATGTTCTGCTTGCATTCGTCTGATCACTAAAGGGTACACCTCTTCATCATCCGCCCTTAAAAGGACATTAAGTGGGTTGTGTCTGCATTGTGTTGTGGCTTGCAGTATATCTGTTAATTGCGCCTTTTTGAGTACAGGGTTGTCTTCCTCTTCAATCCCTATTCGCTTGGCCATACTAGACAGGTTAGTTCTGTTACCAGAGGCACCACAGAGAGATGGAGCAGGGTCTGGATGGTTCTGGTTCACCGATCTGGTGCAAGCCATCAGCTGTGGGTCGCTGACAACTTCCAGCTCTGGTGCTGTGAGGCGCGCCTTTACCTTCCAACACGTTCTTATAAGTGTTCTCATGTTAACAATGCGTCTCCAGCATGTGTTTTGTTACAAGTGTTCTCATGTTAACAATGTGTCCAGCATGTGTTGTTACAAGTGTTCTCATGTTAACAAGTGTCTCCAGCATGTGTTACAAGTGTTTTCATGTTAACGTGTCTCCAGCATGTGTATAAGTGTTCTCATGTTAACAATGTGTCTCCAGCATGTGTTTTGTTACAAGTGTTCTCATGTTAACAATGGTCTCCAGCATGTGTTATAAGTGTTCTCATGTTAACAATGTGTCTCCAGCATGTGTTATAAGTTTCTCATGTAACAATGTGTCTCCAGCATGTGTTACAAGTGTTCTCATGTTAACAATGTGTCTCCAGCATGTGTTATAAGTGTTCTCATGTTAACAATGTGTCTCCAGCATGTGTTATAAGTGTTCTCATGTTAACAATGTGTCTCCAGCATGTGTTATAAGTGTTCTCATGTTAACAATGTGTCTCCAGCATGTGTTACAAGTGTTTCATGTTAACAATGTGTCTCCAGCATGTGTTGTTACAAGTGTTCTCATGTTAACAATGTGTCTCCAGCATGTTGTTACAAGTGTTCTCATGTTAACAATGTGTCTCCAGCATGTGTTACAAGTGTTCTCATGTTAACAATGTGTCTCCAGCATGTGTTACAAGTGTTCTCATGTTACAATGTGTCTCCAGCATGTGTTACAAGTGTTCTCATGTTAACAATGTGTCTCCAGCATGTGTTACAAGTGTTCTCATGTTAACAATGTGTCTCCAGCATGTGTTATAAGTGTTCTCATGTTAACAATGTGTCTCCAGCATGTGTTACAAGTGTTCTCATGTTAACAATGTGTCTCCAGCATGTGTTACAAGTGTTCTCATGTTAACAATGTGTCTCCAGCATGTGTTACAAGTGTTCTCATGTTAACAATGTGTCTCCAGCATGTGTTACAAGTGTTCTCATGTTAACAATGTGTCTCCAGCATGTGTTACAAGTGTTCTCATGTAACAATGTGTCTCCAGCATGTGTTATAAGTGTTCTCATGTTAACAATGTGTCTCCAGCATGTGTTACAAGTGTTCTCATGTTAACAATGTGTCTCCAGCATGTGTGTTACAAGTGTTCTCATGTTAACAATGTGTCTCCAGCATGTGTTACAAGTGTTCTCATGTTAACAATGTGTCTCCAGCATGTGTTACAAGTGTTCTCATGTTAACAATGTGTCTCCAGCATGTGTTACAAGTGTTCTCATGTTAACAATGTGTCTCCAGCATGTGTTACAAGTGTTCTCATGTTAACAATGTGTCTCCAGCATGTGTTACAAGTGTTCTCATGTTAACAATGTGTCCAGCATGTGTTACAAGTGTTCTCATGTTAACAATGTGTCTCCAGCATGTGTTACAAGTGTTCTCATGTTAACAATGTCTCCAGCATGTGTTACAAGTGTTCTCATGTTAACAATGTGTCTCCAGCATGTGTTACAAGTGTTCTCATGTTAACAATGTCTCCAGCATGTGTTACAAGTGTTCTCATGTTAACAATGTCTCCAGCATGTGTTATAAGTGTTCTCATGTTAACAATGTGTCTCCAGCATGTGTTACAAGTGTTCTCATGTTAACAATGTCTCCAGCATGTGTTACAAGTGTTCTCATGTTAACAATGTGTCTCCAGCATGTGTTACAAGTGTTCTCATGTTAACAATGTGTCTCCAGCATGTGTTACAAGTGTTCTCATGTTAACAATGTCTCCAGCATGTGTTACAAGTGTTCTCATGTTAACAATGTGTCTCCAGCATGTGTTACAAGTGTTCTCATGTTAACAATGTGTCCAGCATGTGTTACAAGTGTTCTCATGTTAACAATGTGTCTCCAGCATGTGTTACAAGTGTTCTCATGTTAACAATGTGTCTCCAGCATGTGTTACAAGTGTTCTCATGTTAACAATGTGTCCAGCATGTGTTACAAGTGTTCTCATGTTAACAATGTGTCTCCAGCATGTGTTACAAGTGTTCTCATGTTAACAATGTCTCCAGCATGTGTTACAAGTGTTCTCATGTTAACAATGTGTCTCCAGCATGTGTTACAAGTGTTCTCATGTTAACAATGTGTCTCCAGCATGTGTTACAAGTGTTCTCATGTTAACAATGTGTCTCCAGCATGTGTGTTACAAGTGTTCTCATGTTAACAACATGTGTTTTACTCTTTTATTGTCTTTTGTTTAAAGTGTTCTCATTTTTAACATGTCTCCAGCATGTGTTACAAGTGTTCTCATGTTAACAATGTGTCTCCAGCATGTGTTACAAGTGTTCTCATGTTAACAATGTGTCTCCAGCATGTGTTACAAGTGTTCTCATGTTAACAATGTGTCTCCAGCATGTGTTACAAGTGTTCTCATGTTAACAATGTGTCTCCAGCATGTGTTACAAGTGTTCTCATGTTAACAATGTGTCTCCAGCATGTGTTACAAGTGTTCTCATGTTAACAATGTGTCTCCAGCATGTGTTACAAGTGTTCTCATGTTAACAATGTGTCTCCAGCATGTGTTACAAGTGTTCTCATGTTAACAATGTGTCTCCAGCATGTGTTAAGTGTTCTCATGTTAACAATGTGTCTCCAGCATGTGTTTTACAAGTGTTCTCATGTTAACAATGTGTCTCCAGCATGTGTTACAAGTGTTCTCATGTTAACAATGTGTCTCCAGCATGTGTTACAAGTGTTCTCATGTTAACAATGTGTCTCCAGCATGTGTTACAAGTGTTCTCATGTTAACAATGTGTCTCCAGCATGTGTTACAAGTGTTCTCATGTTAACAATGTGTCCCAGCATGTGTTACAAGTGTTCTCATGTTAACAATGTGTCCAGCATGTGTTACAAGTGTTCTCATGTTAACAATGTGTCTCCAGCATGTGTTACAAGTGTTCTCATGTTAACAATGTGTCTCCAGCATGTGTTACAAGTGTTTCTCATGTTAACAATGTGTCTCCAGCATGTGTTACAAGTGTTCTCATGTTAACAATGTGTCCAGCATGTGTTACAAGTGTTCTCATGTTAACAATGTGTCTCCAGCATGTGTTACAAGTGTTCTCATGTTAACAATGTGTCTCCAGCATGTGTTACAAGTGTTCTCATGTTAACAATGTGTCTCCAGCATGTGTTACAAGTGTTCTCATGTTAACAATGTGTCTCCAGCATGTGTTACAAGTGTTCTCATGTTAACAATGTCTCCAGCATGTGTTACAAGTGTTCTCATGTTAACAATGTGTCTCCAGCATGTGTTACAAGTGTTCTCATGTTAACAATGTGTCCAGCATGTGTTACAAGTGTTCTCATGTTAACAATGTCTCCAGCATGTGTTACAAGTGTTCTCATGTTAACAATGTGTCTCCAGCATGTGTTACAAGTGTTCTCATGTTAACAATGTCTCCAGCATGTGTTACAAGTGTTCTCATGTTAACAATGTCTCCAGCATGTGTTACAAGTGTTCTCATGTTAACAATGTGTCTCCAGCATGTGTTACAAGTGTTCTCATGTTAACAATGTGTCTCCAGCATGTGTTACAAGTGTTCTCATGTTAACAATGTCTCCAGCATGTGTTACAAGTGTTCTCATGTTAACAATGTGTCTCCAGCATGTGTTACAAGTGTTCTCATGTTAACAATGTGTCTCCAGCATGTGTTACAAGTGTTCTCATGTTAACAATGTCTCCAGCATGTGTTACAAGTGTTCTCATGTTAACAATGTGTCTCCAGCATGTGTTACAAGTGTTCTCATGTTAACAATGTGTCTCCAGCATGTGTTACAAGTGTTCTCATGTTAACAATGTGTCTCCAGCATGTGTTACAAGTGTTCTCATGTTAACAATGTGTCTCCAGCATGTGTTACAAGTGTTCTCATGTTAACAATGTGTCTCCAGCATGTGTTACAAGTGTTCTCATGTTAACAATGTGTCTCCAGCATGTGTTACAAGTGTTCTCATGTTAACAATGTCTCCAGCATGTGTTACAAGTGTTCTCATGTTAACAATGTCTCCAGCATGTTTACAAGTGTTCTCATGTTAACAATGTGTCTCCAGCATGTGTTACAAGTGTTCTCATGTTAACAATGTCTCCAGCATGTGTTACAAGTGTTCTCATGTTAACAATGTGTCTCCAGCATGTGTTACAAGTGTTCTCATGTTAACATGTGTCTCCAGCATGTGTTATAAGTGTTCTCATGTTAACAATGTGTCTCCAGCATGTGTTATAAGTGTTCTCATGTTAACAATGTGTCTCCAGCATGTGTTACAAGTGTTCTCATGTTAACAATGTGTCTCCAGCATGTGTTACAAGTGTTCTCATGTTAACAATGTGTCTCCAGCATGTGTTACAAGTGTTCTCATGTTAACAATGTGTCTCCAGCATGTGTTACAAGTGTTCTCATGTTAACAATGTGTCTCCAGCATGTGTTACAAGTGTTCTCATGTTAACAATGTGTCTCCAGCATGTGTTACAAGTGTTCTCATGTTAACAATGTCTCCAGCATGTGTTACAAGTGTTCTCATGTTAACAATGTGTCTCCAGCATGTGTTACAAGTGTTCTCATGTTAACAATGTGTCTCCAGCATGTGTTACAAGTGTTCTCATGTTAACAATGTGTCTCCAGCATGTGTTACAAGTGTTCTCATGTTAACAATGTGTCTCCAGCATGTGTTACAAGTGTTCTCATGTTAACAATGTCTCCAGCATGTGTTACAAGTGTTCTCATGTTAACAATGTGTCCAGCATGTGTTACAAGTGTTCTCATGTTAACAATGTGTCCAGCATGTGTTACAAGTGTTCTCATGTTAACAATGTCTCCAGCATGTGTTACAAGTGTTCTCATGTTAACAATGTGTCTCCAGCATGTGTTATAAGTGTTCTCATGTTAACAATGTGTCTCCAGCATGTGTTACAAGTGTTCTCATGTTAACAATGTGTCTCCAGCATGTGTTACAAGTGTTCTCATGTTAACAATGTGTCTCCAGCATGTGTTACAAGTGTTCTCATGTTAACAATGTGTCTCCAGCATGTGTTACAAGTGTTCTCATGTTAACAATGTCTCCAGCATGTGTTACAAGTGTTCTCATGTTAACAATGTGTCTCCAGCATGTGTTACAAGTGTTCTCATGTTAACAATGTGTCTCCAGCATGTGTTACAAGTGTTCTCATGTTAACAATGTGTCTCCAGCATGTGTTACAAGTGTTCTCATGTTAACAATGTGTCTCCAGCATGTGTTACAAGTGTTCTCATGTTAACAATGTGTCTCCAGCATGTGTTACAAGTGTTCTCATGTTAACAATGTGTCTCCAGCATGTGTTACAAGTGTTCTCATGTTAACAATGTGTCCAGCATGTGTTACAAGTGTTCTCATGTTAACAATGTGTCTCCAGCATGTGTTACAAGTGTTCTCATGTTAACAATGTCTCCAGCATGTGTTACAAGTGTTCTCATGTTAACAATGTGTCTCCAGCATGTGTTACAAGTGTTCTCATGTTAACAATGTCTCCAGCATGTGTTACAAGTGTTCTCATGTTAACAATGTCTCCAGCATGTGTTACAAGTGTTCTCATGTTAACAATGTGTCTCCAGCATGTGTTACAAGTGTTCTCATGTTAACAATGTCTCCAGCATGTGTTACAAGTGTTCTCATGTTAACAATGTCTCCAGCATGTGTTACAAGTGTTCTCATGTTAACAATGTCTCCAGCATGTGTTACAAGTGTTCTCATGTTAACAATGTCTCCAGCATGTGTTACAAGTGTTCTCATGTTAACAATGTCTCCAGCATGTGTTACAAGTGTTCTCATGTTAACAATGTCTCCAGCATGTGTTACAAGTGTTCTCATGTTAACAATGTCTCCAGCATGTGTTACAAGTGTTCTCATGTTAACAATGTGTCCAGCATGTGTTACAAGTGTTCTCATGTTAACAATGTGTCTCCAGCATGTGTTACAAGTGTTCTCATGTTAACAATGTGTCTCCAGCATGTGTTACAAGTGTTCTCATGTTAACAATGTGTCTCCAGCATGTGTTACAAGTGTTCTCATGTTAACAATGTGTCTCCAGCATGTGTTACAAGTGTTCTCATGTTAACAATGTGTCTCCAGCATGTGTTACAAGTGTTCTCATGTTAACAATGTGTCTCCAGCATGTGTTACAAGTGTTCTCATGTTAACAATGTGTCTCCAGCATGTGTTACAAGTGTTCTCATGTTAACAATGTCTCCAGCATGTGTTACAAGTGTTCTCATGTTAACAATGTGTCTCCAGCATGTGTTACAAGTGTTCTCATGTTAACAATGTGTCTCCAGCATGTGTTACAAGTGTTCTCATGTTAACAATGTGTCTCCAGCATGTGTTACAAGTGTTCTCATGTTAACAATGTGTCTCCAGCATGTGTTACAAGTGTTCTCATGTTAACAATGTGTCTCCAGCATGTGTTACAAGTGTTCTCATGTTAACAATGTGTCTCCAGCATGTGTTACAAGTGTTCTCATGTTAACAATGTGTCTCCAGCATGTGTTACAAGTGTTCTCATGTTAACAATGTGTCTCCAGCATGTGTTACAAGTGTTCTCATGTTAACAATGTCTCCAGCATGTGTTACAAGTGTTCTCATGTTAACAATGTGTCTCCAGCATGTGTTACAAGTGTTCTCATGTTAACAATGTGTCTCCAGCATGTGTTACAAGTGTTCTCATGTTAACAATGTGTCTCCAGCATGTGTTACAAGTGTTCTCATGTTAACAATGTGTCTCCAGCATGTGTTACAAGTGTTCTCATGTTAACAATGTCTCCAGCATGTGTTACAAGTGTTCTCATGTTAACAATGTGTCCAGCATGTGTTACAAGTGTTCTCATGTTAACAATGTGTCCCAGCATGTGTTACAAGTGTTCTCATGTTAACAATGTCTCCAGCATGTGTTACAAGTGTTCTCATGTTAACAATGTGTCTCCAGCATGTGTTACAAGTGTTCTCATGTTAACAATGTCTCCAGCATGTGTTACAAGTGTTCTCATGTTAACAATGTGTCTCCAGCATGTGTTACAAGTGTTCTCATGTTAACAATGTGTCTCCAGCATGTGTTACAAGTGTTCTCATGTTAACAATGTCTCCAGCATGTGTTACAAGTGTTCTCATGTTAACAATGTGTCTCCAGCATGTGTTACAAGTGTTCTCATGTTAACAATGTGTCCAGCATGTGTTACAAGTGTTCTCATGTTAACAATGTCTCCAGCATGTGTTACAAGTGTTCTCATGTTAACAATGTGTCTCCAGCATGTGTTACAAGTGTTCTCATGTTAACAATGTGTCTCCAGCATGTGTTACAAGTGTTCTCATGTTAACAATGTCTCCAGCATGTGTTACAAGTGTTCTCATGTTAACAATGTGTCTCCAGCATGTGTTACAAGTGTTCTCATGTTAACAATGTGTCTCCAGCATGTGTTACAAGTGTTCTCATGTTAACAATGTGTCCCAGCATGTGTTACAAGTGTTCTCATGTTAACAATGTGTCTCCAGCATGTGTTACAAGTGTTCTCATGTTAACAATGTGTCTCCAGCATGTGTTACAAGTGTTCTCATGTTAACAATGTCTCCAGCATGTGTTACAAGTGTTCTCATGTTAACAATGTGTCTCCAGCATGTGTTACAAGTGTTCTCATGTTAACAATGTGTCTCCAGCATGTGTTACAAGTGTTCTCATGTTAACAATGTGTCTCCAGCAGCATGTGTTACAAGTGTTCTCATGTTAACAATGTGTCCAGCATGTGTTACAAGTGTTCTCATGTTAACAATGTGTCCAGCATGTGTTACAAGTGTTCTCATGTTAACAATGTGTCTCCAGCATGTGTTACAAGTGTTCTCATGTTAACAATGTCTCCAGCATGTGTTACAAGTGTTCTCATGTTAACAATGTCTCCAGCATGTGTTACAAGTGTTCTCATGTTAACAATGTGTCCAGCATGTGTTACAAGTGTTCTCATGTTAACAATGTCTCCAGCATGTGTTACAAGTGTTCTCATGTTAACAATGTCTCCAGCATGTGTTACAAGTGTTCTCATGTTAACAATGTGTCTCCAGCATGTGTTACAAGTGTTCTCATGTTAACAATGTGTCTCCAGCATGTGTTACAAGTGTTCTCATGTTAACAATGTGTCTCCAGCATGTGTTACAAGTGTTCTCATGTTAACAATGTGTCTCAGCATGTGTTACAAGTGTTCTCATGTTAACAATGTGTCTCCAGCATGTGTTACAAGTGTTCTCATGTTAACAATGTGTCTC
Source organism: Megaustenia siamemsis (assembly GCA_032433765.1). Classification (NCBI taxonomy): domain Eukaryota; kingdom Metazoa; phylum Mollusca; class Gastropoda; order Stylommatophora; family Ariophantidae; genus Megaustenia; species Megaustenia siamemsis. The sequence goes on from JAVIAB010000126.1 coordinate 724,873, forward strand.
CAGCATGTGTTACAAGTGTTCTCATGTTAACAATGTGTCTCCAGCATGTGTTACAAGTGTTCTCATGTTAACAATGTGTCTCCAGCATGTGTTACAAGTGTTCTCATGTTAACAATGTGTCTCCAGCATGTGTTACAAGTGTTCTCATGTTAACAATGTCTCCAGCATGTGTTACAAGTGTTCTCATGTTAACAATGTGTCTCCAGCATGTGTTACAAGTGTTCTCATGTAAACAATGTGTCCAGCATGTGTTACAAGTGTTCTCATGTTAACAATGTGTCTCCAGCATGTGTTACAAGTGTTCTCATGTTAACAATGTGTCTCCAGCATGTGTTACAAGTGTTCTCATGTTAACAATGTCTCCAGCATGTGTTACAAGTGTTCTCATGTTAACAATGTGTCCAGCATGTGTTACAAGTGTTCTCATGTTAACAATGTGTCTCCAGCATGTGTTACAAGTGTTCTCATGTTAACAATGTCTCCAGCATGTGTTACAAGTGTTCTCATGTTAACAATGTGTCTCCAGCATGTGTTACAAGTGTTCTCATGTTAACAATGTGTCTCCAGCATGTGTTACAAGTGTTCTCATGTTAACAATGTCTCCAGCATGTGTTACAAGTGTTCTCATGTTAACAATGTGTCTCCAGCATGTGTTACAAGTGTTCTCATGTTAACAATGTGTCTCCAGCATGTGTTACAAGTGTTCTCATGTTAACAATGTCTCCAGCATGTGTTACAAGTGTTCTCATGTTAACAATGTGTCTCCAGCATGTGTTACAAGTGTTCTCATGTTAACAATGTGTCCAGCATGTGTTACAAGTGTTCTCATGTTAACAATGTGTCTCCAGCATGTGTTACAAGTGTTCTCATGTTAACAATGTCTCCAGCATGTGTTACAAGTGTCTCATGTTAACAATGTGTCTCCAGCATGTGTTACAAGTGTTCTCATGTTAACAATGTGTCTCCAGCATGTGTTACAAGTGTTCTCATGTTAACAATGTCTCCAGCATGTGTTACAAGTGTTCTCATGTTAACAATGTGTCTCCAGCATGTGTTACAAGTGTTCTCATGTTAACAATGTGTCTCCAGCATGTGTTACAAGTGTTCTCATGTTAACAATGTGTCTCCAGCATGTGTTACAAGTGTTCTCATGTTAACAATGTGTCTCCAGCATGTGTTACAAGTGTTCTCATGTTAACAATGTGTCCAGCATGTGTTACAAGTGTCTCATGTTAACAATGTGTCTCCAGCATGTGTTACAAGTGTTCTCATGTTAACAATGTCTCCAGCATGTGTTACAAGTGTTCTCATGTTAACAATGTCTCCAGCATGTGTTACAAGTGTTCTCATGTTAACAATGTCTCCAGCATGTGTTACAAGTGTTCTCATGTTAACAATGTGTCTCCAGCATGTGTTACAAGTGTTCTCATGTTAACAATGTCTCCAGCATGTGTTACAAGTGTTCTCATGTTAACAATGTGTCTCCAGCATGTGTTACAAGTGTTCTCATGTTAACAATGTCTCCAGCATGTGTTACAAGTGTTCTCATGTTAACAATGTCTCCAGCATGTGTTACAAGTGTTCTCATGTTAACAATGTGTCTCCAGCATGTGTTACAAGTGTTCTCATGTTAACAATGTCTCCAGCATGTGTTACAAGTGTTCTCATGTTAACAAATGTCTCCAGCATGTGTTACAAGTGTTCTCATGTTAACAATGTGTCTCCAGCATGTGTTACAAGTGTTCTCATGTTAACAATGTCTCCAGCATGTGTTACAAGTGTTCTCATGTTAACAATGTCTCCAGCATGTGTTACAAGTGTTCTCATGTTAACAATGTCTCCAGCATGTGTTACAAGTGTTCTCATGTTAACAATGTCTCCAGCATGTGTTACAAGTGTTCTCATGTTAACAATGTCTCCAGCATGTGTTACAAGTGTTCTCATGTTAACAATGTCTCCAGCATGTGTTACAAGTGTTCTCATGTTAACAATGTCTCCAGCATGTGTTACAAGTGTTCTCATGTTAACAATGTCTCCAGCATGTGTTACAAGTGTTCTCATGTTAACAATGTGTCTCCAGCATGTGTTACAAGTGTTCTCATGTTAACAATGTGTCTCAGCATGTGTTACAAGTGTTCTCATGTTAACAATGTCTCCAGCATGTGTTACAAGTTTTCTCATGTTAACAATGTGTCTCCAGCATGTGTTACAAGTGTTCTCATGTTAACAATGTGTCTCCAGCATGTGTTACAAGTGTTCTCATGTTAACAATGTGTCTCCAGCATGTGTTACAAGTGTTCTCATGTTAACAATGTGTCTCCAGCATGTGTTACAAGTGTTCTCATGTTAACAATGTCTCCAGCATGTGTTACAAGTGTTCTCATGTTAACAATGTGTCTCCAGCATGTGTTACAAGTGTTCTCATGTTAACAATGTGTCTCCAGCATGTGTTACAAGTGTTCTCATGTTAACAATGTGTCTCCAGCATGTGTTACAAGTGTTCTCATGTTAACAATGTCTCCAGCATGTGTTACAAGTGTTCTCATGTTAACAATGTGTCTCCAGCATGTGTTACAAGTGTTCTCATGTTAACAATGTGTCTCCAGCATGTGTTACAAGTGTTCTCATGTTAACAATGTGTCTCCAGCATGTGTTACAAGTGTTCTCATGTTAACAAGTGTCTCCAGCATGTGTTACAAGTGTTCTCATGTTAACAATGTCTCCAGCATGTGTTACAAGTGTTCTCATGTTAACAATGTGTCTCCAGCATGTGTTACAAGTGTTCTCATGTTAACAATGTGTCTCCAGCATGTGTTACAAGTGTTCTCATGTTAACAATGTGTCTCCAGCATGTGTTACAAGTGTTCTCATGTTAACAATGTGTCTCCAGCATGTGTTACAAGTGTTCTCATGTTAACAATGTCTCCAGCATGTGTTACAAGTGTTCTCATGTTAACAATGTGTCCAGCATGTGTTACAAGTGTTCTCATGTTAACAATGTGTCCAGCATGTGTTACAAGTGTTCTCATGTTAACAATGTCTCCAGCATGTGTTACAAGTGTTCTCATGTTAACAATGTGTCTCCAGCATGTGTTACAAGTGTTCTCATGTTAACAATGTCTCCAGCATGTGTTACAAGTGTTCTCATGTTAACAATGTGTCTCCAGCATGTGTTACAAGTGTTCTCATGTTAACAATGTGTCTCCAGCATGTGTTACAAGTGTTCTCATGTTAACAATGTGTCTCCAGCATGTGTTACAAGTGTTCTCATGTTAACAATGTGTCTCCAGCATGTGTTACAAGTGTTCTCATGTTAACAATGTCTCCAGCATGTGTTACAAGTGTTCTCATGTTAACAATGTGTCTCCAGCATGTGTTACAAGTGTTCTCATGTTAACAATGTGTCTCCAGCATGTGTTACAAGTGTTCTCATGTTAACAATGTGTCCAGCATGTGTTACAAGTGTTCTCATGTTAACAATGTGTCCAGCATGTGTTACAAGTGTTCTCATGTTAACAATGTGTCTCCAGCATGTGTTACAAGTGTTCTCATGTTAACAATGTCTCCAGCATGTGTTACAAGTGTTCTCATGTTAACAATGTGTCTCCAGCATGTGTTACAAGTGTTCTCATGTTAACAATGTGTCTCCAGCATGTGTTACAAGTGTTCTCATGTTAACAATGTCTCCAGCATGTGTTACAAGTGTTCTCATGTTAACAATGTGTCTCCAGCATGTGTTACAAGTGTTCTCATGTTAACAATGTGTCTCCAGCATGTGTTACAAGTGTTCTCATGTTAACAATGTGTCCAGCATGTGTTACAAGTGTTCTCATGTTAACAATGTGTCCAGCATGTGTTACAAGTGTTCTCATGTTAACAATGTGTCTCCAGCATGTGTTACAAGTGTTCTCATGTTAACAATGTCTCCAGCATGTGTTACAAGTGTTCTCATGTTAACAATGGTCTCCAGCATGTGTTACAAGTGTTCTCATGTTAACAATGTGTCTCCAGCATGTGTTACAAGTGTTCTCATGTTAACAATGTGTCTCCAGCATGTGTTACAAGTGTTCTCATGTTAACAATGTCTCCAGCATGTGTTACAAGTGTTCTCATGTTAACAATGTGTCCAGCATGTGTTACAAGTGTTCTCATGTTAACAATGTGTCTCCAGCATGTGTTACAAGTGTTCTCATGTTAACAATGTCTCCAGCATGTGTTACAAGTGTTCTCATGTTAACAATGTGTCTCCAGCATGTGTTACAAGTGTTCTCATGTTAACAATGTGTCTCCAGCATGTGTTACAAGTGTTCTCATGTTAACAATGTGTCTCCAGCATGTGTTACAAGTGTTCTCATGTTAACAATGTGTCTCCAGCATGTGTTACAAGTGTTCTCATGTTAACAATGTGTCTCCAGCATGTGTTACAAGTGTTCTCATGTTAACAATGTGTCTCCAGCATGTGTTACAAGTGTTCTCATGTTAACAATGTGTCTCCAGCATGTGTTACAAGTGTTCTCATGTTAACAATGTGTCTCCAGCATGTGTTACAAGTGTTCTCATGTTAACAATGTGTCCAGCATGTGTTACAAGTGTTCTCATGTTAACAATGTGTCCAGCATGTGTTACAAGTGTTCTCATGTTAACAATGTGTCTCCAGCATGTGTTACAAGTGTTCTCATGTAACAATGTGTCTCCAGCATG